>OX493326.1:4684846-5884846 GCA_950371115.1 Anania fuscalis | reverse complement strand
GAGCACCACCACACCTCTGTTCCATGCCTCCGGCGTTATTCCCTCGAGCAAGACGGAGTTAAAGAGTTTCTGAAGGACCTTCAGTACCGGTGTTCCACCCGCTTTCAGAATCTCAGAGGTGATCCCGTCATCACCCGGCGCCTTGTTGTTCCTGAGCTGTTTGAGAGCCATCCTAATCTCATATAGGCTGATGTCCGGGATATCTTCGGTATAGTGTCGGGTCAGCTTAGCTCTTGGATCTGCGGCTGAACTACTAACAGGTTTAGTGACCGAGGTGTATAACTGCCCATAGAACTTTTCGATCTCCCTCAAAACTTCGGCTTTTGTCGACATTATACTACCATCCTCCGTCTTCAGCTTCGTCAGCTGGCTTTGCCCAATAGACATGTCTCTTGCAAACACTTTGGAGCCTTGGTTCCGCTCTATCGCCTCTTTAATACTATTCGTATTAAAGTTTCGGATATCATGTCGCAAGGACTTCCATATCCATCTATTGTGCTGCCGATACAACTTAGCGTCAACGGAGGACTGCAGTGCCAGTAAACGTCGTTCTGCCATGAGTTTGAGGGTGTGGTCGGTAAGTTTTTGCGGTCTGTCTCTTCGACGGGGCTTAAAAAATTTCGACCCGACCGCCTGGACAGTTTCTACAAACCTGTTGTTAATCTCGTCCACTGACTCGCAGTTTTCTAGGCATTCAAAGCGATTTGACAGCTCAAGCTGAAAGCTTTCGGGGCAGTAAATATGGGCATTAGAGGGTCGGAGCGTAGACTTCATCAAACGGGACCTTTCCAGCTTGACGTTGATGTGCAATGTGCCTCTAACCATTCGGTGATCGCTACCGGTTTTCACCCCGTTGATCACGGAGACATCATTGAACACTCGTCGCTCTGTGGTCATAATGAAGTCAATCTCATTTTTCGTGGACCCATCGGGGCTCATCCAGGTCCACTTCCTCTGAGGCGGCTTCTGGAAAAAGGAATTCATCGCGAAGAGGTCCTCCTTCTCCAGAAATTCGGCCAGCCTTTATCCCCTAGGGTTCCGTTGCCCATATCAAAATCGCCCCACTCTCAGCTCATTATCGCCTCTTATGCCCAGTTTCGCGTTGAAGTCTCCCATAACAACATTGAAGTTGGTTTTAGTAGTATGTATGGCTCTATTAACGTCCTCATACATAGCCTCTACTTCCTCATCGGGGTGTGTAGAGGTCAGTGCATATACCTGTATAACCTTCAGCGAGTATCTATTTGACACTCTGAGTATCAGGTATGC
Source organism: Anania fuscalis (assembly GCA_950371115.1). Taxonomy (NCBI): domain Eukaryota; kingdom Metazoa; phylum Arthropoda; class Insecta; order Lepidoptera; family Crambidae; genus Anania; species Anania fuscalis. Next base: position 5,883,577 of record OX493326.1, on the reverse strand, counting down.
CACCCTACTCGATACACTTCCGATGGTGACGATGTTGTTAATGAGGGACTTGTGGACGAGAAACCTGACACCACCTTGGGACAGTTGTTCGCCCTCCCGGTAATAGAGTAGGTTGCCAGATTTCAGGGTTATCGTGTCCTCGCCCTCTCTTCGGACTTCTGATATTCCCACGATACTCCAATGCATCCTACTCAATTCCTCTTCCAGCTCAAGGATCTTCTCATCAGTCCTTTTAATGCTCAGTTAGTTAAAATTAACTTGAGAATTTTATGGTTATGAGGATAAATAGTTGATAAAAATAAAATAAAAAATTAAACTTTTTTTTTAAATTATCATGTTATCATCACCTTATATCATTTACCTATTTCACACGTTTATTTTCTTGACGGTAAAAAAAGTCATACAGTATTTAACCAGCAATGTTAAGTGTCACCGAACTTGTAAATTTTCGACTTATAAAGTCAAGTAATAAACGCATCGGGTGTTGACGGTAGTAGTATATACCGCAACATTGATTAGAATATACGCTGGCTTTGACAGCGAGAAACCACTTGAAAGATTTCGTCAAGTTAACTAACGTCTTGGTAGCTTAGTGGTCAAAGCACTCGCCCGGTATGCGATGGACGTGGGTTCGGATCCCACCTGAGGCGGACGATTTTTTTCAAGTATTAAAAAATCTTAGATAAACCTAGCATGGTAATTGCTAAAAACAAAATTTAAATAGTTTAGTTATGTTTACGAATGTCGTGATTATGATTTGTTATGTGCACAGTATTATTGATGTCTGAAATTTTATGTGTTATTTAAGTTATTTTAAACCATTAAGATTATATGTTTCCAATGTTGAACATGACCCAACCTTATAAATTTACATAATGTATCCAGAATTTAATATGTAAGATTAGGAAACTATAATTAAGTCAACAAATTCAGTAGTAGACGTGCTTAATTATTTTGCATTGACCTGTTCACAATGGTAATTAAACATATCCCAGCTTTGTAAATTTATATAATGTACCTAGAATATAATATTTAAGGTTAAGGAACTATAGTTAAAGCAACTGATTTGGTAGCGGACGTGCACCGGAAGGTTGCACTTTTGATGGTTGAAGGTTGATTCGATGTATTTTAATATCAAATGTTGGCAACAGTTACTGGTCGACCGGGAAAAATACATGACGTAATTGAGTTGTGGTGGGAAAAACACCGCAGTAGTATCGGTAGAGATCGCTACTCGGTCAGTTGCTCGTGAACATTTGAAGTAGGCAGTTCCTAAGCAGTTACTATGTCAATCGAAGTAATCATTATTGTAGGGGCATAATTTCTAATTTAAGAGATAAAGAGTTTGTAATAAGTTAATATGGCGAGTCATGTTAAATAAATTCAAGTAAGAACTTCGGCAGTAGTATCATTTACCACACACGTTTAGACATTTCTTGACCCATTGAATGTTGTTCCTTAGCCAGAAACCCATAAAGTTCTCGTAGATAATTAATCTGAAGGCAAGCCACGCGTCGAAACAAACCGAACCAGGGAAGCAATAAATGCTTTCGTCGATAATTCGGATACCAGTTCTAAATGAACACATTTTGTGGCTAGGCATACGAGCACACATAAATACACCTTGGTGATTTTAGGATTCCGAAATTTATGCGTTTTGATATAAAACGGACCTGCAAAATCGGTACCAACACCTTCGAAAGGTCTGGCAGCTACAACTCGGTCTCTTGGTAAATTGCCCATAAGAGGTTGGTTAATAATGCCCTTCAGTTTGTAACAAGAGATGCATATAAAGGTTACATTTCTTACTATCCGCCTGGCCCAAAAGTTTCGTTGCAAAATGGCTAAGAGAGCATTTGGACCCGCATGCGCATTTTTAATGTGTAAATCCGAGATTAAAAGTTTAACAAAGGTCCCCGACTTAGGCAGCAACAAGGGGTGCCGTGCATCAAAATTTAATTTCGAAATTTTTTATCTTCCGCCAACCCGCAGAAGCCCATCCGAATCGAAAAAATAAGTTTAAAAAACTATAACCCGACTACGTAAGAAAGTGGTCTAAAAAGGATAAAACAAGTAAATAATTCAGATAGAAATCCAAGAATACACAGGTACAAAAATGGTCAAGTTAGAGCCGTGGTCGTACCCACTGATACCTACTTACTATGTTTATGTGGGTGCCAGGAGCACTTCCATTGAACAGACATGGTACTGTGATGGATTTTTTTATTATTGTTAAATTGTACTGTTATGTTAATGTATTATTTTCCTTATAATCAATAAATTATTGCCGCATTATTAAATTAACAAAACATGAGAATGTCCTTCATTGATCTGCGAATAGTCAACACTACGCTACTGACTACGCGCAGCGAACGAATGATTATGATCACTACAATACCTAAGGGTACGTCCAGATCTGTCGAATGCGCCGCAAATGCGCAACTCACGCGCAGCGCCCGATCCGCTCGCGAGCTGCACGCGCACAGCACGCGATCCGTTAAGCCTTGACCAAACCACCGCGTTTATCCTACGTGCGCGCTGGCGTGCACGGTGGCGGTCAGATAGTGCAATAGCATTTCTAGCGACGACTTCAAACCGGTGCGTCCTGCGGCTTGAAATACAGCGTTCGCACGCGCGATCATTGGGCGGCCGCGTTCATTTGATATGATAGTATGACAATATCAATATTACTTTTATTGTTATGTTTGATTTTTTACGACTGATATAAAAGAAAGTCAATAATGATTACCAGATTGATTATAAATTGATTTATTTCAAATGATACTTTTCTTATTTTTTTCATCTTCAATAACTGCTGCTAATAAAAGAATTTCAGCTTCGATTTTAGTTTCGCTATCTTCCATTGTCACCAAATTCATTAGGAGTATGTTCGGAACGGAAGGCGGACGCAGACTGGACTGAACGCGTACCTAGGCCGCGAGTTTGGTGTGCACTGGCCTTGCACGCGAGAAGTCGCCAACGCGCATGCAGGCTGAACGCGTTGGTTTGGTAGAAGCTTAACTGCAATCGTTTGGTGCACCTCCATAGCGCAACTCATGCAAGGCTTGTACAGTGCGTGCGAGCTGCGCGCGAACTGCGCGCGTGTATTACTAGTTCTCTTTCCAGGTAGCTCACAGGCCGCAGCACGCCGCGTGCGTGCATCTCGCGAACAGATCGCGCGCTGCGCATGAACTGCACATTCGCGGCGCGTTCGCCAGAGCTGGACGTGACCTAAGGTTGCGTCCAAGTCTGGCGAATGCGCCGCCAACGCGCAGTTCGCACGCTTGCATTTTATGTTTGTGCGATGTGCGAGGTCTGCACGCGCGCAAGCTACGCCCCGCGCTCGAGCTGCCTGGAAGCTACCTGGAAACTGGATCTGTGACTACCTGGAAAGTGAACTAGAAATGCACGCGTGCAGATCGCGCGCTCTGTACAAGCCTTGCATGAGTTGCGCTAAGGAGGCGCACCAAACTATTGCAGTAACGGAACGCGTGCTGCGCGCGTGCAGCTAGCGAGCGGATCGCGCGCTGCGCTATCAGTATTATTGGGGATATTTCCAGTAACGGTTAGTGTTTGTAAATAACAATGGTTAATAAGTTAAGTAAAGAGCTGCGACAAAATTAAAGAAAGAAATTTATTTTTATAATTTTCATACATTAAACATAAAAACATACCTAGGTACTAACTCAATACTAAAAAATATAATTAAAATAAGATGTAAGTTTTATTCTCATTACAATTTCTGGCCTAACTTAAACCTTAATATCTGCTGTGATAATGCGATGTTCTACGTAAACCTGGAAATGAATGGAAAAGAAAAGTCGAGGGTTGGGATTACTGTCGTGCATTGGGAGAGGTCTATGTCCATCAGTAGACTGACGTCATCACGGCATTATTATCACACCATCATTGTCTGTAGGTAATCTTGGTTTGCTGGTATACTATCTCAAATCTCATCCGTTTTAGTAACGTCTCTGCTGTCATGTTCATGGTCAGAATTAACAGAGCGATGCTGCAGTCCACCTTATTTTACTTGGCTAGCCCCAAATGATAATCAGCTACAATTGCGTCCAAGTACCACCAAGTACATTACACCTCAACGACTGCGTTACCTGCTCCTGCTTCAAATAATGGTCTCTAGACTGCCTTTTACAACCTGCGTCGTACCGTCAGAACTTTGTTGTTATAGAAATCTTGTAGTTCCAGTCTTTATTTCAGTTAGTTTACTTTTATTAATAATTACGAACACAATTTTTTTCACATCAAAATAATCTTTGACACTACATGACTATGACATGACAACCGTCTTTAAAATAAATCATTTTTAATTCTTCATTTATTATAGCACTAAGGAGTGTTGATATCAACTTCGAAGCTAATCACCCCCAAAATAACTGTCTACTCCTTTTTAACCCCGCTAGGGGATGCATTTTAATAAAATACAAAACATGTCTTCCATCAATTCTGTTAAAGAATGTTTATGCAAAATTTGAAGTAGATTGGAGCATGGAATCACTTTGTACCATACAAACTTTGCCCCCCGGTTTCACTCACTTTGGGGTTGAATTTCGAAAAAATCCTTTTTTTATCGGATGCCTACGTCATACAAAAAATACACACTCCAAATTTCAGGTCTCTACGATAAGCGGTTTAGGCTGTGCGTTGATCCGTCAGGCAATCATTCAGGACAAAGCATTTAAGTGTATAGATTATGACTGAAACAATATGATATATATACATATTTGTAATGTGCTACCTAAGACTTTTCTTTTGATACCAAACACGGGATGATTATATCAATTTAAGTTTTTTTTAGGTTAAAATCTGACGTTTAAATTCCGTCTTAAACAATTTTGATAAAATTTACAAAGCCTATTTTACCCGGGCCATTATTACGAATCTATTGACACCTCGTTCATTAAAATCGGTTTAGTAGTTTAGGCGCTACAGTGGAATATACAAACATACATACATACATACTTACATACATACATACATACATAGACTGCCAAAATCATTACCCTTCCTTTTGGCTTCGCCGTAGTCGGGTAAAAAGGGATTTAAACGTCTCAGCTGACCCTTAACTTGATTTTCATCCCGCAGTTGTTTTCTTTCCGAGCTAAAGTTTTGTTGCTGAATAAGACTAACCCAATAACGCATCGGGTATAGTAATAAAGTAATAAAGTTTTCTTTCTTTCACCAGCCCAGTCAAATATTTATGAGATATCCGATTATTTTTATTCTGTAAATTATTCAAAAGCCGCAATATCCAACCAGTCATCGATATTAATTTATTAAAACTACTAAACCGTTCTAATAAAAAATCTAAGTCAGGTTCGGGATTCGAACTAGTAACCGCAAAACACCGTCATAACACAGGCAGATCTGTAAGTTGATCGACGCCCAACTCGGGCCAGTCAGACTCCGAGTTAACCAACCAAAGTGAACCCCATCACAGAGAGTGCGAGACCAAAGCCGACGCCGGGGATCCTCACGATGCAACATCCGCAGGGTTTAATTGTCCAGGAACGTGACGCCACGTGATGGGAACTGATGAATTTTGAATTTGAGTAACTCTATTTGCCTCGAATACCTGAAGGGTATGAGGAGGGGTTTGAACCCAAGCCAATACTATTGAACTGTCACTTCATCCGTATATCTCCATCACATCAATGGTTCTTTGCAAGCAAAGACAAACATGATTGAGGAGTTTAGTCAGCAACACTGCACCACACAATTCCAGCTTAGGAATTGTGAGTCGTGATCTGATTGGAGCCACTTTATTTTTGCTCATGAGCAAATGTACCAAAATCCTACCGTCCTCTGTCAGAACTCGGAGGTACACAACCGCTGCGAATGCCGCCTGATTCCGGAGCGTCCGAGAATCCGTCCAGGCTGTCATGTGTAGCCTAAGCTGGCACAATACATCTAGGTATGGAAGCCTTCCTGACATTATCCAAATCTGACCGGAATGAGTGCCATTCACGTTCTAAATCCAAATCTAAGGGATCATCCCAGTCGACACCCTTTAACCATAGCCGTTGTAATAAACACTTTGCCGAAAACAGCACCGGAGCAATCCAGCCATTTGGATCATACATCCGAGCAACCGTTGAAAGAATATTTCGCTTCGAAGCCTGGTCATGCGAAGGAATAGGTATCCGATTTGTAAGAAAACGAGTCCGAAACTGGGTCATACAAGACTCCCAACACCGAAGCCGGTTGGGGGCTCTCCGGATTTTCAAATAAAAGTGGCACTTGCTTGTGTTCGTCTGGCAAGTTTTCCAAAACTTCTGGAGTATTTGACAGCCATTTTCGCAGCTCATAGCCGCCCGATTGCATAAAAGATATGAGTTCCTTTTGGAGCTCTACGGCACTGGACACCGAATCAGCGCCTGTCAAAATATCGTCGACATAGATATCGCCCTCTAAAACCGCGGCCGCGCGTGGAAACCGCTCACGCTCCCGATCGGCCATCTCTAACAACGTACGTATTGCTATGTACAGACTCGACTTTAAACCATAAGTATTTGTGTTTAGTTCATAAGTCCGAAGAGGTTCATCCGGAGACTCTCTCCACAATATAAGCTGATATTTTCGATCCGCAGGACTAATCAGTGTCTGTCGAAACATCATTCGGATGTCCGTAACTAAAATCGTGTGATGAAGTCTAAAGTTTAGAAGAATAACCATTATATCCCGCTGTAACTTGGGGCCCGAATGTAAACACTGGTTTAAAGAAACACCAGTCGAAGTAGGACAACTACCGTTAAAAACAGCCCGTATTTTATTTTATCCAGATTTTTAAAGACTCTTCGCCCGAATTAATATCAAAATACGAAACTGACATGTGACCCAAGTCCGAATACTCCCTCATAAACTCGATATATTTTTTTCTTAGTTCCGAGTCCCTAATCAAACGCCGTTCCATTGCAATAAACCGTTTCTCAGCTACCCCACGTGACTGCCCCAATACTGGCCGACTAGACATGTGTAGTTTGTGACGCACCTCACCCTATTACGTAGCATTAGGCATAAGATAGATGTAAGGCTTAATTAAAGACATTATTATAACATCGGTCGACCTAATTACATCTTTTATTGTGCTCCTGGTCCCAACATTGCATGGCGACCCTGCCAGTGCTGCCTTTGGGCAGTGCTGTGCATCAAATAATAAAATAAATCTTTTTTTTTTTTAATAATAAAAAATGTTTGGACAATAAGTGAATCTGTAAGACGATTAAATTGACGAAAAGTAAAACGTGCTACACTAAAAAGTGCTGTAATGATGGAAGAGATTTTTGCCTGGCTGCCGGGTGTTGACGGAGCCAGATGAAGGTACGAAAACTTGCTGGACGCCGGGAGCTGGTAGGCGTCTAAGGATGAGGAAAGCATAGTTGCTGGGCGCTGGGAGTTGTTGGAGTCGTGATGTGATGAGAAATGTTGGCGCCGGGAGTGTCATGCGTGTCAAAGGAAAGATGAAGACGCGGGAATGGAGGACACAGAAATAATTTTATGTAAATTTATTTTTTTTCAATGTTATTACCTTTTTTTTTAACGTGGCCACGGTAGTTCTTAAGGTTTGGTAAAAATCACGTAAGTAGACAAGTCAATTAAAATTTTAATAGTAATTAATTAACAGTATTTTTACACATTTCAATCTTTTATCTAAAAAAAATATATAATTAGTAAGCTATTTTCAATCTCGGTTAGCGATTTGGTTGCACACTTTGTAATATTATCCGTCACGTTATGTGGCGATCAGCATATTTATTCTCACTGTTATTTTATGTCTTTTTTCCAATACATTTACGTAAATAAGTATTTCTTTTTACGATTCAATCTCATATAATTTATTATACACCGTGAATGTTTAGTTACCCGAGAAAATTAACTAACATACTCAGATATCGATATACATCGAATTTGGCGAATAAAAAAAACGTTTATTTTTATGAGAAATTTATTTAGAAGGTCCCTAACTTTCCGTAAAAATATGCACCATAAAAGTCGTGCTAATTCAAATAGTAATCATTATCATTCCAACATTAACGGAACCAAAATCCACTTAATTTGGTCGCGTATTATTGGCGTACGGAAGGAATAACTATGAATGAAAACAAATTACACAACCTGCCGACAAAAGACGTTTCTATCTCACTCGGCAAACTCGCGTCTAAGCTCGAAGCTGGCCAGCTCTCCCTTCATCAATGAACGGGCGGGCGGAGTCTCACGCGCATCCCCCGCCCGCCCGCGCCATCATTGACCTCAGCTCAGTCCGTCGCGAATCTTAAGGCTGTTCCCCTAGCCAATGACCTTGAGCATTTAGCTGCCTCTCGTCCCCTCTCCACCGCTGCATTATTTCGTGAAGTGATTGCGGTAGTGAATGCGATAACGCCGCGACATCTAGTTAGCTTACGCCAAACTACGATGTACTCGTGGCATGATTAAGCAAATACAAACGTAAAGCACGGATCGTAGAATAATTGTAAGAGGCGGCCAGGCGGCAGAGTAAAATAATTTGCTCGCAACTTTCGCCGCCTACACATTATTATTACCTTACGCACATTACATTTTGAAAAGTCACGTGGAATATTTTGAAAAAACATAATAAATTAGCTGTGAATAAATAAGGTAACGAAAATACATAAATTATAACGACAACCCCTATAGTTTATTTTGTCAGTTATTAAAATATTTTTGTCAGAACAGAATACTAAAATTTAAATATTGTTTTCTAGCAAATACCTACCATGCTACGTTTATTAATAAATGGTTTTTAATAATACTAGAATTTAAAAGTGTAATTTTTCTTTATTATATTTTAAAATCAAAACAGTATGAATTGAAACAAAATTTACCAACTACAGGTGGGATTCGAACCCTCACCCATTGAATCTTGAATGGCGGGCGAGTGCATTTTCAACTTCGCTACCAAGTCACTAGCTGTTAAGTCGAAATCTTCAAGTATTTCTCGCAGATTTTTTTTTTTATCTATGATGCAGCATTGATCAGGCAATTTGCGGATACTCGACCCGATAAAATTATTGTTACAATTTTGTGTGCCCATAAACTCTATCGTGAATTCGTGAGATATTTTATTTATAGGTTTTGTCATTTATATAAAGTATCTGATTTTATGTTATAAATAGTTTCGGTTTTTATTTGTTTTATCTTAAGATTTAAAACTGTTAAGTCTTCTTATCAAATCTAAAAGTAAAACATAGTGAAAATTGAAAAAAAACTTGAAAAAGTTACTGCTTCAAGTTAGATGCGATCCCACGACCTCGGATTACCGGGCGTGTGTTTCCTCTACTAAGCTATCCAACCACTAATCGATTTGGCGAAATCTTTCAAGTGTTTCTGTCGAAGGTATACTACCGTAGTTAGCTAAGTATAGAGTGTGGCAATGTGGCCAGCCTTTTGGTGATAATAATCTGATTTTATATTGTGGGCATTTTCGCCAGTAGACGTCCCTTCGCTTTTCACGATGTCTCACGACATTTCACTGTAATTATTAAAAAAACTATGTGGTTTATTAGAAAAATTAAATAATGACATAGAAGGTTGTACATTAATGTGTACTTCTAAACATTTAAAATAGAAGGAATCATGTATTATCATTTAAAAATAAATGTTTAAAATTAAAAGATGGTGATTTTTTGCATTCCCTATACAGACTAGTCGAAGTTTAAAAGGGTCAATATCAACACATGCGACTTTTTGTCAGTTTTGATGGCAAATTTTGTTTTTAAGTTTTCACACGAAATAAATTGATAATACTAATCTTTAGGGTAAAACATAACATATGTGAAATTGTGCCACCTAATTTTAACATAACGCCACCGAAACTGAATTCCGCCACCGAAACTAAATATCACTAAAAAAAATTCGTTAGATGCTTGTAAGGATCTCAATAGATGACCAGGGGGTCTAGCGCGAAATGTACTATCCAAATGTTCGGATCCGACCGATCCCCGACCGAAGGTTCGATTGGAACCTTAACGCGAAACAACATCGAAATCGCGGGATTCCATCGAGGCCACAGACAATTGTAGAAGAGTATCAGAATGAATTATACTGAGTGCTAGTGTTATGCCTATGTATTAAAATTTTACCGGTTTTGTAAAAGTCTCTTGCCAATTCAAAATATTAGCAAACTAATGCGTAAACATGGTTTCTATTAACAGAAAAATGTTAAAATGAAACTACTTTTACGGATTATTTCGCGATTTATTAACATTTTATTTAACCTGACGTTTCGAACACTTTACAGCGTTCGTGTTTCGTGTTCGCGTAAAATAAAAAGACAATAATATAGCAAAATGTTTATTTCAATCAATTTTAGATATTCAAACTAAGAAAATTGCAACATTCCAATTGTTTATGACATTTAGAAAAATAAATGCTGGACACATGAAATGTCTTTTCAAGCTTATTGATTTTAAAAAATTGTCCTGCGTAACTCGATCGCAAAGTCGTTTGAAAATAATTCGATATTTGGAGTTATGTGGTATAATAATAAGATTTTTGTAGAAAATGAGTCTTACTTATTAAATAATGCTTTTTAAATTAAGAAAAATGAAAAACATTTAACGACGTGTTACAGTTTGAAGCCAAAAAAAAGTTTGTGTTTGTTATTCTGAACGGATCAGCTGTCTGTCAGACTGTCAGCGCGAATCCGACCAAATATAATGGTCACTAAGATTAGACAAAGTTAGTTGCCTACCTATGTTATTTAAATGTATTCGTGGCTTTCTATTAACAGAAAAATGTTAAAATGAAACTACTTTTACGGATTATTTCGCGAGTTATTAACATTTTATTTAACCTGACGTTTCGAACACTACAGCGTTCGTGTTTCGTGTTCGCGTAAAATAAAAAGACAATAATATAGCAAAATGTTTATTTCAATCAATTTTAGATATTCAAACTAAGAAAATTGCAACATTCCAATTGTTTATGACATTTAGAAAAATAAATGCTGGACACATGAAATGTCATTTCTTGCTAATTGATTTTAAAAAATTGTCCTGCGTAACTCGATCGCAAAGTCGTTTGAAAATAATTCGATATTTTGAGTTATGTGGTATAATAATAAGATTTTTGTAGAAAATGAGTCTTACTTATTAAATAATGCTTTTTAAATAAAGAAAAATAAAAAAAACATTTAACGACGTGTTACAGTTTGAAGCCAAAAAAAAGTTTGTGTTTGTTATTCTGGTCGGATCAGCTGTCTGTCAGACTGTCAGCGCGAATCCGACCAAATATAATGGTCACTAATGCTTGTGTTGCCTACCTATCTTATTCAAAATGTATTCGTGGCTTAGTGCTAATAGTGCATTTCTAATAGTTTCATCATAAAATCAAAATATGAAGAAATTGTTTGTTATGTCAATATATTATTTTGTAATACAAATATTTTGATACATTTTAAAACGTTTACAATAATTTGTGTCGTAAAATTGTACTTGTTCTATACGGTGGTTATAAAGCTTTAACTTGGAGGTGTGAAACTTGATCTTCTTCTTTGCGTATCGACTCAGGCTTTCATATGTGTGAAGACCAAAACTTAACCACCGATATAGCATTATCGGTGGCCTTGCAAAGATCTTCGCGTGTGCAGGTGTAGGGACACGCAGGGCATGTCAGAAGATGGGATGGGATGAGATTGATAAAATATATCCCATCACGTCCATATTAGGGTGTAAAGTAGAAATACACCCATGGAAAAGCACAAACTTGTCCCTCAATGTAAACGATGCCAGGCGTATGGTCATACCCAGAAATACTGCGCAAAAGAACCAAGATGTGTAAAGTGCACTGGAAAACACCTTACTCGAGACTGCAGAAAACCTGCAGACGAGAAGCCAAAATGTGTGCACTGCGGTGAACAACATCCTGCCAATTATGCTAATAATTATTATTAATGTAAGTAAAAAAAATACCTACGCACAAGCAAAATCAATTATGTACATAACGATGATGCAAATGTACCTACTGATAGTGCTGCGAAATTAGATCAAATCCTAAAATATATGTCTTCGTTTGATGAACGACAAAAAAAACTGGAAAACAGTGCCAAAACTGCGCATCAAAACCTAAAAAATGACTCACAACTTAAAAATTATGGCTTGGAATGCCAATGGACTACTCAGAGACCAAAATGAGCTGCAAGTAGTTCTAGTCACACAAAACATTGACATATGCCTTGTATCAGAAACACATTTTACCAAACAATCTCATATAACATTCAAAGGATACGACGTCTATCATGCACTGCACTTCAACAACCGTGCTAGAGGTGGTAGCGCCGTTATTATAAAAAATAACCGTAGTACAGACTACTCTTTATGGAAGGTGACAAAGCAAATAGACAAACCTGTGCAAGCCATTCCTCCCATTAGAGAAATTGATACACCGATACACTTCGGGGAAGGGTTTACGATGCTACTAATGTCAAATGATGATCGGTCGGATCGACTGAAATGCCCGATCCAACCGAACGAGCGTTTGCAATTCATATTAGAAAATGCCCGATGCATCAGTCAGTTTGTTAGTAACAAATGCCAGGCAAAGACCATAGTCCTACCTACCTACTGGGTGAATCTTGAAATTGGGCGTATTTGATTGATTCCCGTGGAAAATTTTAAATGATAAAGATATGCTAAAATCATGACGTAATATTAAATTTGGATAGTTTTTTAACATATTGATCTAATAGGCACTCATTTTGCACAATTAGTTTCGAAAATATAAGCAATTGAAATTTTGTCTACCACGGGAATCAAAAACAAGGCATGGGAATCAATAAAACAATCTTAATTATAGTTCAAATCAATTGTTGTCTGAAATATGTAAAAGTTTCTATGAATATAAAATTGAATCTAGCTATTTTAGTGTTATTAACAAATTACAAAGTAATGACACAAATTAAGATTATCTATGAATCACAAATACATTGGCACAGCATCCTTCATTTTATAAAGAAAGATTGATTCCCATGGCATTAAAACCACGGGAATCAACAACACGGAAATCAAAGTTCGTCAATTTTTATCGATTGCTCTTTAACTAACAAACATATATTTTAAATGCAAACTTAAATAAATAAAGCACTATCAATAGTTTTTATTTGTTATAAGAAGCGATCTTTAAAAACAATAAAAATATTTTTTATGGCTATCACGGTAATCAACGATGTACTATCTATCAACGTATTTACTATCTAGTACTCTAGTTAACAGAATACAATAACAACAAACAAAAACTTACTTAGCGTTAGTATCCGTGGGAATCTGTTCAAGAACGACCTTGCTGCGCCCAGCAGACGATTTATTGAGCCCGCGCTAACGGTTTAGCGCGAGCTCAATAAATCGTCCGGTTTTCAGCAGGGCATAGACCGGGCCCAATTTGCAATGGCCCATTTCGGAACGTGCGCCCGACCTGACACCTCGCTCGATCCACAGTAGCATAGATTCTAAGAGAAAATCATTAAGCATTGCGTGTTTCTAATTATGTCTTTAGTCATGGGATAGTATTGTTATATTAAGAAGAAAGAAGAAACCAACAAAACTGAGCCACCAAAACTATGATTCAATTTCAGAATTAATTATTTAAATATATAATTCTGAAAATTCACTGCATAAGTTAAATGTCGTAATAAAGACATAGATTACACTAAATATCAAAATCCTAAATAACCTTATAAATTTTTGTGCGTAAACTAAAAGACGTACTAAGAATACGACACACCAAATCTTAAAAGTCGTTGAACAAAACGCCACCAAAAAGGTTAGGAAAATTCTGACGGTCAAATCATGCGTAAAGTGACATTTCCAGTCTAAGTAATCGCTAGGGTATACCAAAGAATTGCAGGCTATATCATAGTAACACGTTTCGGAGCATTCAATGACGAGCTGACACGACAAACTGAGGCTGAGCGACATGGTGAAATTGCGCCACCAAAGCATAAAATAAAATGACTTCCACTTTGTAGCCGGAAGATATTCGCATGGGAGATATTTTTTAGAATTTAAAACTGTTTAAAATGTTAATCAAATTTAAAAACGAAACATAATATGATTTTCAAAAACTTGAAAAAAGAAACTTCATCACGGGGCAAGTGCTTTACCATTCTAAGCTATCGAGTCACTAGTTGTCTCGACGAAATCTTTTACGTGTTTTTCGCTATTAATAAATAAAATATCTGATTTTATATAGGTACATAAATCGTTTAGTTTTTTGATTTTGTACATTTGAAAACTGTTAATAATTCTTATCAATTGTAAGTTTTTGTTTTTAGCAATGCCATGCAAGGTTTAATTGAAGATAAATAACACTTGAAAAAAGTCATCGACCTCAGGTGGGACTCGAACCCACGTCCCATCGCAAGCCGGGCGAGTGCTTTACCAACTAAGCTACCGAGGACGTCACGTGACAAGATGAAATTCCTCAAGTGTTTTTTCTCGCTGTCAAAGCTCGCTCGTAAAGCACTCGCCCGGCTTGCGATGGGACGTGGGTTCGAGTCCCACCTGAGGTCGATGACTTTTTTCAAGTGTTATTTATCTTCAATTATTCTTATCAAATTTAAAAAAAAACAAAATATATTATGATGTATTTTATAGTAAGTAGGGTTTTTTTGGTGTTTTTATTAAGGTTAATTTATGTCTTTATTTAATTAGTAGTAATATAAAGTTAAGTTTGATTCTTTTATATTTAATTTGTTAAAATAAATAAATGCAACAAGAAATAAAAAACTGCAAAATAAAAAAACAAAATATGAATTGAAAAAATAAAAACTTAATCAAGTGGGATTCGAACTCACGACCATCGGATACACAACCACCGGGAGTGCTTAGACACCTAAGCTACCAAGTCGCTAGTTGCTTTGACGAAATCTTTCAAGTGTCTCTCGCTACGCTATTGATAAATAAAATATCTGATGAAACAATTTACGTATATAAACATAAATTGTTGTTTTTTTTATTTTTTAGATTTAAAAACTGTTAATTCTTCCTATTAAATTTAAAAATAAAACAAAATATATTATGATATTACATTGTGGTGTATTTTATATTAAGTAGGTTTTTTTTGGTGTTTTTTATTTAGGTTATTTCTTTATTACAGATTTATACTGTAAGGGGGGCACTGCAAGGGATTTTTAGGTGACGAATAGTAATGTACCTTAATATTATGTCCCTAAGGTTGAAATTAATAATTCGGTATTCCTAAGCATAACCGCGGCTTGCTAAGACCACTGTCATAGCAAGTTGGTAGTAATATAAAGTTACGTCAGATTTTCTTTTATTTAATTTGTTAATAATACAAATAAATAAATACAACTAAAAATAAAAAAACTGCAAAATAAAAAAAACAAAATATGAATTGAAAAATTAAAAACTGAATCAGGTGGGGTTCGAACCCACAACCATTGCATACATAGCGAGTGCTCTGCGACCTAAGCTACCAAGTCGCTAGGTGTTTTGACGAAATCTTTCAAGTGTCTCTCGCTACACTATTGATAAAAAAAATATCTGATGAAACAATTTATGTATATAAACATAAATTGTTTAGTTATTTTTATTTTTTAGATTTAAAAACTGTTAATTATTGTTATTAAATTTAAAAATAAAACAAAATATATTATGATATTACATTGTGGTGTATTTTATATTAAGTAGGGTTTTTTTTGGTGTTTTTTATTTAGGTTACTTCTTTATTACTTACAGAATTATACTTGCTACTAAGACTAAGACCACTGTCATAGCAAATTAGTAGTAATATAAAGTTAGGTCAGATTTTTTGTATTTAATTTGTTCATAATACAAATAAATAAATACAACTAGAAATAAAAAAAACTGCAAAATAAAAAAAAACAAAATATGAATTGAAAAAATAAAAACTGAATCAGGTGGGGTTCGAACCCTCAACCATCGCATACATAGCGAGTGCTCTGCGACCTTAGCCATCGAGTCACTCACGCTAAGTGATGAAATTTTTTAAGTGTTTTGCGCGTGCTGTTTTGTTCCGAGCAGTGATTGATCGGCACGGCGGAACGAGCGACACAGGCTCTCCTCGGACAGCTAGCGGCACACTGCCTCCCGCTGCCCCGCACAGCACGCCAGAGAATCAGACGTTCGTAGATAATGAATAATAGCCATAACTTTGTCAATAATGGATCAATTTAAAAAAAAATCGCGTAGAAATTATAGATTTTTTGATTTTCTACCGATTGGTACAAACCAAATAATAAGATAAGGATTAATTACGGAGGAGACGCACAGAATACATTTTTATCGACGTCGTTTAAAAGCTTGTTATCGTAACTATTAATTAGAGGAAATACAAATTTTATGCGATGATTTTACAGATAAAACTTCAAAGATTACTTTGGTGTCTTTCAATTATCGCTATACGCATCAAATAAGGGGTAGAATGCAGCTAAAAAGTAGGAAAAATCGAAGTCTCGGTGAGGGAACCCTCTTAAACGGTCAAGGTTGTGTCACGCAAGGTCACCGGCGCACGCGACCTCCGCACCTGTGTTTACTTTAAAGTGAAGTGACGAATACCGTGATGGCCTATCAGTACTGGCGAGTTCGGAGCGCGGTGGCCTCCGCGGTCCCCGGACCTTACGCCTGTGGACTTTTATTTGTGGAGCGAGATTAAGCCCCGAGTGTTTGTGAGTGAACCTACTAGTGTTGGTGATTTGCGAAACCGAATCATTACGGCTTTTCAAGAGGTTCAAGCTCAAAGAAAAGAGCACGTGTTTGTATCTCGGAGAGAGGAGGACATTTTGAAAAAATACTGCAATACGTGTAAGGTACGTTGATATTTGTTTTAAGGTTTTTAGGTATTTGTATCTTGTAAATACCTAGTGGATTTCATATTTTAAAATACACCTTAACTAAGTAATTAAAATAAACAATTTATCAAGCAGATAAAAAAAACTCGTGAAAAGTGCTATTTTTATTACTTCGTAATGGCCACGACATACAAATCAACAGATATCACGTTTATTAAATGCTAGTGCAGGATGCGATGCGACCCCGCGATGCTTGGCGATCTTGACAATCGTTAGTTAGTTTATCTTCAATTAAACCTTGCATGGAATTGCTAAAAACAAAAATTTACAATCGTTAGCACTACAGACGTAGCAGACGCGCATGCGCGGGAGACTGCGCGAGTGCCGCGCGAGTCTGAATGAATGCATGCGTCTCTCTCTCTCTCATTCATCAAATACTACGAAGATGGTTTCCATGTTTTTGGTGCATTAACAGGATTTATTTGAAGTCCTATAAAACGATATTTTTGTATGAACGCTATAATATTTGTGTGTTACTTACTGATATACATATTTTTATCAACGCAAATTTTAGTTTTCTCGGGTAATTAAAAAGTCACGGTGTATTTTTGAACGGCTATTAAATTTTAGATTCACAAGTTTTTGTCATCAAAGAATACAAAATTACTTAAGTTATTAATTAATTTAATTTAATATTTATTTGGTTCTTAATTACAGTGACTGATATTAAACTATTTCATTAATCGTAATTGTTTATAATTATCAATTGTAT
Organism: Anania fuscalis; assembly: GCA_950371115.1. Lineage (NCBI taxonomy): Eukaryota > Metazoa > Arthropoda > Insecta > Lepidoptera > Crambidae > Anania > Anania fuscalis. The sequence goes on along the minus strand of OX493326.1, from coordinate 5,866,001 downwards.
TATTTACACTCTTTGTTTTACTTGATATTCTAAATTACTTTTGATTTGAATATCTAAGCAATTATGTACATAACTTCATAGATTTTTTTTATTAATAATAAAGTATCTATAACACACTTCTGATAATTAGGGTAATTTGGCCATTATTGGGAATCTTGAAATCTAAATTAAATTATTAATTTGATAGTAACTTCTGACACATAAAAAATGAAATTTAAATGGTAAATCTTATTTTAATCTTGGAAATTAAATTTTATAATATAATAAAATCATCACCTACATAAATTACTAACATAAAAAGTAAAGATTTGTTAAATATATAATGTTGTCATTTTAATTACGCGTTTCAATGATTTTGACTATATAAAATAACTATCTAAAATTATATTTAATCATTTTTGGACAAACAATAAGAGAACACACCTTAAAAGCTATACATAATTTTATGAGGTTTTTACAGGTTGCCACCGAAGGCGGTATCTTTTAATTTTGAAACATGGTACTATTTAATTTTGTTTAACAGATATATGATATAGATATATGTTTTGTTTGTATGTTGAACTGACTAATTACTGATATTTTACCTGTGCTGTGCGGTTGCGGAGGCAGAGTGTTTAACAGTTTATGGAACTTATCTTGAATTTTTATTTTGTTATATTTGTTTATTAAAATAAGTCAGCCCGCTGGCTTAGGTGTACTGCTGAGCATTCTGGTTCTGCGGTTGTGCTGCAGAGTAGCACGTTATAAATTGAATTATATATTGTTCAATAACTTGTGGATAATGATGTTGGTTGTACGATTACGCAAACCATTTGATAAGAGCATTGTTTTGTCTAACGATTGTACAATTGTTTTTATCCTAAAAAAAAAAAGGGTTTTTCTGTCTTTCATTATCGAACACGGTAACGATGGTAGATTATTAATATTTTTACTTTAAATAATAGCATTTATTGTTACGTTCTACTTCGTTTAATCTAAAAAAAGTTTAATAAAAAACTAAAAACCGACTTCAAAATGAAACTAAAAGTGCGAATGAACACATTTTAACTCTCGATGGCTGGCACCGACTCCAAAAAGAACTGATTAGGTATGTTTTAGTCAATATTATTTTTCGCTTTTTAGTTTCATTTTGAAGTCGGTTTTTAGTTTTTTATTAAACTTTTTTTATTTTACAATTTTTAGTGTTAAGTCCTCTATTTTTTCCCTCCTAACTTCGCCAAAAATGACTTTACAGCAAAGTAACCTTAACTAATATTGGTCCTCTATGGACCCCCCATCCAATGGTATGATAAAAATAAGGTGTTATATAGGGTCAATTTTTCGACGAAAAAAGTCTTAAGAAAAGGGTTTACCTACACTCCAACTAGAACGGCGGCTATTTTGGTGTCGAAACCATAGGATAAGGTCTTGCGTTTAATAACAAGTCAAATTAAGAAAGGAACTTTCAATTTTTTTTTCGTTACTGGGTGTGCGGGTACGCCCCCAGTAAATAAAAATTGGCGGTCTGGTACCTCATAAGCTCCACGTCTGCTTAACACACTGCGAAATACGTTCTGTCGACAAATTGCAGTAATATCTTCTAACTCCTATCCGTTAAGAAGTTCTGTGGCTTCCATCATCAGGTCAGCAACATGACATGATGATTACCATACCCAAAAATCAGCATTGAGTCAGTAAATATATGCAAAACATTATGGGTGCCTATAAAAATTGAGGGTTGCCCTCAATTTCCCAGGGATCCCATCATCAGAATCTGACTTGGTGTAAATGGGACCACCTCGGGAGTATACCCTTTCAAACTAAAAAATTGACGGCATAATCGCGTAACAAACATACAAAAAAAAAAAAAACAACATCCAGACGCATTGAGAACCTCCTCCTTTTTTTTGAAGTCGGTTAAAAACATGGTTTAAACTAGTTTGGTGTAAAATAATTTATTACCTTGAAAAATGTCTTATCATTTGTTAAATACATAGTTAGACCGACATTTATGCATTGCACCATATACGGCGACACGTGTCTTTACAGCAGCATTATTTTATTTGTTACCGGTTATTCTTACGAAATTCGAAGCTGTTCTTAAAAGGGAAACGAATACTATCAGATATCGTAAACTAGTAGTTGTTATGCACAATTGCAGTATCTGTTCTTTGATATTGATATCATGTTTATTCCGACTAAGCTATGGACTAAAACGTAACTCTTTGATTTCTACTAATATCTAATAGTACAGTGGGGTACCTAAAGTTATTTCTGTAGGTTTGTTAAATAAATTACGTTTATCTTAATACAAAATGTTTAAGGGACAAGTAACGGACAAAAGTAAAGTACCTATAGTAATGTGGTAATAAAAATATAATTTGGTTAGTGAAGCTTTGGCAAGTATGGTTTTGATGTATTAAACAGCTTTTGTACCTTGTTCGAGTGCATTAGGTACATTCCAAGAAAAGTATAGCCATGTGTTAGAAAGATGAATGGAAAAGTTATGTAAAGTCAGTAGGTTTTGCGAATGTTATTAAAAGATTGCTTGGTATGACTGTAAGATTAATATTTAGAGATTAGGAGATACTTTAGTAGAAATATTTTGTTAAACAATTGGACTGATCACCCAAGAGTTAACAAAATTATTTATGCTGAAGCATTCAGTTTGATAGTAATGTTTTTTTGTTGGTTTGGTAATGTGAATTTGAAAGTTATGTTGAGATTTTGTTGATAAAGGTAGGGCACACAAGTGGTACAAAACGGAGTCGAATCCTTCAGTTTCATCATGGTGTAAAGGAGATTTCTCTGTGAAAACCGTTGGAGGTCAATAGGATCTTAAATGAGGACCCCAATAAATAAGTATATGCGCATAGCAAGTGGTAAAGGACTAAAATGTCGTAGTTAAAAGTAAAAGTCGATTATAAAATAAAAAGCTGTTACCAAATAAAAGTGTGTATAATATGAAAAGAGACCGGCCGGCCCAAATAAAGAAATTACCCAAAGAGGTAAAAATGTACCAATTATGATAGTGTGTGATAATGTGCCTACCTACTCGTATGTAGAGTTTTTTTTTAAAGAAGTTTTGAAAAGTAAAGTATGAGTGAGATTTTAAATAGAATATGGAAGATTGTTTTGGTGTTACACTACACTAGTACTTATTATTTTGAATTTATTGATGAAATACAATTATGTTTGTAACTGGTTTAATTATAATCCTACAATAGTAGGTATACAAAAGGAATTATGCTTATTTTTTTGTTATGTTCAAATTTCAAATTATCTGTACTTGTCTTGTTGTGTAATTTTCTACGGGTACCAAAATTTTAAAAATTATATAAAAGATATTTTAATAAAAAACACTTATTACTGGTACCCACTGAAATATTATTTAAGAAAACATTTATTTGTTTCTTTTTTTCATTTACCACATAGGTAAATTATTTAGTTCAAAGTCTATAAGATGAAAAGTGTTTATTAAAAATTATTTTCCTTTAAAAATAAACATTGAAAATTAAATATCATAACTTTTTTTTGTGAAATGGTTTTATTAAAAACGTGTTTTTTTTTTCGACAAATTGACTTGTGTACCTAGCAAATGTTAAAATTAAGCGTACATGATAATATATTTTTTTTAAGAATTTTATAAATTAGTTTACTTGTCACACATTTTTTTAAGTGTATGTCAAATTAATCTGGCTTTGATTTAGTTTTAAAAAAATATTTTTAAATCTTTAATTTTATTTAAATACAATCATGAACTTATATTAAAATAACAATAAATTCGGAGAAATTAGCTATTTTAAATTGTCTTTTAATAAAACTGCTATTTTGTTAAATTTCATTAAAACCATTAAAACCAATTTATTTCTGTAAATAGGCTTAAACTAAGCGCTTTTACACGTCCCAATATTTTTTTTCCCTACCACTACTTCAGGACAATTTTGGGCTAGCGCCGAGAAGAAGTAGCGCAAGAAACTCGGTCACTATTGTCAGCCTCTTTTTAAATAGTATATATTTTACATTACAAGATAAATGTACCTGTGCGAGCAGGGCAGTATTTATTTCCAAATATTTTTATCGTTTATATAATCATTTACAGTATAATATCCTTTTTTCATTAACCTATCAAGCCAAGGTCAAGAGACACAATAAAAAATCTATTATGCGATCCAACCGGTGGGGCAATTGAAGCTTGATAGGTTAAAGTTGTTTTAATATGCGATTTAAATTTTAACAGGGGCAGTTCTACAATAGACGCTGGTAATTTATTAAAAAAGCGAATACATTTTCCCATAAACGAATTACCCACTTTATGCAGTCTGAAATTGGGAACGGCAAGCTTATTCTTATTCCGTGTGTTAAGATTATGAATGTCACTTTTCTTAAGGAATAAGGACAGGTTTTTGCGGATGTACATTATATTTTCATAAATAAATTGGGATGCTACTGTAAGTATATTAATTTCTTTAAACAGTTCTTTTAAGGAGTCTCGGGGTCCAAGGCCGTAAATTGCCCGTACAGCTCTCTTCTGCAGTACAAATATAGATTCAATATCTGCTGCTGAGCCCCATAACAATATTCCATATGACATTATACTATGAAAATAGCTAAAATACACCAATCTTGCCGTTTCAACATCAGTCAGTTGTCTTATCTTTCTCACGGCATAAGCAGCAGAGCTAAGTCTTCCCGACAGAGTCTCGATATGCGCACCCCATTGCAAACGGGAATCTAAAGTGATTCCTAAAAATGTAGTGGAACTAGATGTATTAAGTTGTTCATCTTTTACAGTAATATGTGTTGAGACAAGTTTTACGTTGGGCATTGTGAATTTGATGCACTTTGTTTTATTTGCATTGAGCATAAGATTATTGGTGGTGAACCAATGCAATACTTGCGAGAGTGCATTATTTACATCGTCAAATGAGTCTTTACCTCTTTTGATTTTAAAAATCAATGAAGTATCATCTGCAAATAACACTGTCTCACAGAGGTCTTTCGTAAAAGATGGAAGGTCATTTATGTAAATTAGAAAGAGCAGAGGCCCTAATATCGATCCCTGCGGCACGCCCATAGTAAGAGGCGACCCAGAAGACTCAGCTCCATTGATACAAACTTTTTGTGTTCTGCCTGTGAGATAAAAGTTTACTAAATCTGAGGCATCGCATGAAACACCATAGTGTCTAAGTTTTTTCAGTAAAGTTTGATGGTCTACACAATCAAAAGCCTTAGAAAGATCACAAAAAACTCCCAAAGCGTCCTGCCTACTTTCCCAAGCATCAAACACGTGTTTCAAGAGTGCAACTCCAGCATCTGTAGTGCTTCTACCTTTCGTGAAGCCATATTGTTTGCTATGTAACAATTTATTAAGGACAAAGTGTGATAAAAGTTGATTGAAAATTACTTTTTCAAAAACTTTACTAAGTACCGGTAAAATTGAAATTGGTCGAAAATTTGAAGGATCATTTTTCTCGCCTGATTTATATAAAGGTAAAATTATCTTACTAAATTTCATCAAAGTAGGAAACTGTTTATCATCAATACATTTATTAAAAAGAATTGTAAGATAAGGGGCTATCGTATTTATAATTGTATTGATAATATTGACTGAGATCCCCCATAAGTCTTCAGTTTTTTTCATGTTCAATTCCTTGAAAGTTTTTATTAGTATATCAGGATTAATATGTCTAAAATTAAATGGAGTTTTGCACTCATCAACACCCGACTTGAGAAGGAATTCAGCTAGTTCAGCAGAAGAAGCCAGTTCTTTAGTTGTAGAGGGAGCTATATTCGAAAAGAATTCCTCGAAAGCATTTGCAACTTCTGCATGTGAGTTAATTAGTTTATCCCCAATTTTAAGAGAGTAAGAGTGATCATTCTGTTTACGCCTACATGTTTCTTTATTTATTATGTTCCATGTGGCCTTTGCTTTATTATCAGAACCCAAAATAATATTTCGAAGATGATTTGATTTTGCAGTGGCACATACTTTTTTAAATATTTTAGAGTAATTTCTAACATGATCTATGATCTGTGGGTTCTGAGTGTTTGCTATACAAGTCATATAATGTTCTTCTACTTTTGTAAATACCAGGTGTAGCCCATTCATTAAACTTACACCTGACTTTATTTGCTTTTATTTTTTTTTGTGTGAAAATTTTATCAAATTCATTTTTAATCAAGCCAAAAAGATCCTCATATAACAGATCAACACTATGGCTACTGCTAGATTTTAGTAAATCTATACCGTTACACATTTTCTCTTTAAATCGGTCTATTCTATTTACGGTTATTGGCCTGCAGACAGCATCTATAATTTCTCGGACATGATGGTGCTCAAACGACGCCCTCTGGCCACTATGGTCAGACCTTAAATAATTTATAACTGATTTATCTATTACATTGCTATTGCAAAAAATATTATCTAAGCAAGTAGCTGTTGTGGGAGTCACTCTTGTTGGTTCATTAAATAAGTTAATTAAATTAAACGATTTAAAAAGATTAAGAAAACGAGTTGAATTCGGTGAATTTACTAATATATTGACATTAAAATCTCCACACACAACTATTTTCTTACTAGAACTACAGACTTTTTTCAAAGCCTCTTCCATATTGGATTCAAAAAGCTGGTAATTGGCTGATGGGGGGCTGTACACGCTTATTATTATATACTGCTCTAGCTCAACACATGCTAGTTCAATAGTTCGTTCAATCGAAAGTGATACTATATCTTTACGCTCTTTAAAGTTTAACTCACTATTTAATAGTATAAGTGACCCCCCCCTAGTAGTGGACTTCCTTGTGAACGAACTGCCGATTTTATAATTTTCAATGTTTATCATTAACTCATATTGATTAATCCAATGCTCTGTTAAACATAGTACATGTACATTTAAATCTTGTAAGAATAAGGCTAATTCTAACTCTTTGCCAGCCAAGCCTTGCATATTTTGGTGCACAATATTAAAGGTAGGCTTAGCTTTTGTCTGCTCTCTTAGTTTAAATTATTTGAGATTGTCACAGGAATAATATTTAAATTAGTACTGCTACTAATATGTTTGTCACAGTAAATGGTTTCATTTTTGTATTTTAAATCAATACAGTTAATATTATATGCTAACAAAGTAGCTACTCGTTTTTTTAGTTTATAAGGCAGGTGTAAAGAGCTGCCAGTCAATTGAAAGCTATTATTAATAAATTTATTTGTGTCAAAAAACACAAATATGTCGTTATAACGTTGAGTCATATTATAAATTAATGTATTCAATGAGTGAATACTGTCATTTTCTTGCGCTATTTGATTTTTACAAAAAGGTAGGGCACAAAATATTATTTTCCTTACATTTAAGCCGGACAAAATTGAGTAACTTTGAATGATTTTTGTCTTATTAAGGTTTTGACTATTTCCTAGCATTATAACAAGGATAGAGTCAGAGTTTAATTTACTATTTTGTATACGATTAATTATTATATCAAGTGATGCACCTGGCATACAGTTATTAACAACATTACAACTTAATTTCTTACTTAGTAGAGGACCATAACCAACTCCTAACCTATCTGAAAACATAATTTCATTTATCTTGGTATTACTATATTGTGGTGTTGACATTGAAGGTTGCCGGTCAACATTCAACAGATTGGCCCCTGGGATGGTGTTATCTGTCACCTGTGTTACATTTATACTTGGTAGTGATAAGAAATCTGTTTTGGGATTTCCTATTTCTAAAAGTTTATTTGCGGCCAAGATATGCTCATTTATTTGTTCCTGGGCAGAAACATATTTGCATGTTATAGATTTTAAAGACTCATGTAACTGCGAGATGTCCGCCTGCATTCGTTCAATGTCAACATTGTATTTAGATCTGCTTTCATACAGTTTATTATGATAGATCTCTAGACTGTCTACTAACTCTGCACGTTCTTTCCTCAACTTAATATTATTATAAAAACATTTCTGTTTTTTAATTAATTTTTTAGTTTTTGTGATAAATTTATTTAATTTTAAATATTTCTTTAGCCTATTTTTACTAGTTAACTTTATATTATGTTTAGTATCAAATTGACCACTTTTACTTAATTCTAAATCAGAAACTACTGCATGCCCACCCGGGCTTCCAATCAACTCCTCATAGAGGTTCAAGGTCTGCGAGAACACTTGTTGTTTTTTTTCTTCTTCGAAATGCAATAAAGTCCTGTTGACATCTCGAAGTTCAGTCTCCAATTCATTGTTGCGCAATAGTGTCTGTTCGAAAATATTGCTGCACTGGTTAAAGGTGTTGATGGTATTTAGTAAGTCATCACGGTGCTCAGTGACTTCTTGGAGTTGGGCATGCAATTCAACTAATTCTTTTTTGAGTTGGGAGTTTTTATTTATAGTAATTTTAATCTCTTCTTCACTCTCCTCTCTTTCCCTAACAAGTTGGTCACAGCTTTCCCTACTCTGTTTCAAATCCTCAAGTGCATTTTTGAGTTTGAGCTCAGTATTCAGCGAAGCCATTTTCCGGGTCATAGTTCCACTCTTGGTGGTCATTTTGCTGGATTTATATGGCCTCACCTGGAATTATTTAGAAAGAAGTGTATAGCCGATGTTTTGATTTAAGTTTATTTTAAGATAAGCAAGGAGACTGACAGTAATAGGTACTTATATGCTGAATTTATTTATTTTATGTGGTTGATTTTAGTTTAAAATATATAAAGTATAAGTCTTTAAATTAAAATGATCGATTTTTAAAGAAATACAGATTTACTGTACAATTTTCTTTTATTAACTTTTTCCTTGAGGGTATTTTTAACGAATATAAAAAGATAATTTATTAAGCTAATTTACACTAAATTACTTGAAATAACCATCAACATTTCCCACTGTTAGTTATTTGAATGTATTGTTAAGTGTTAGAAGTAGAATGTCTGCGGCAAAAGGTTGTTTTCATCAACTTTACTTCCACTATATGTCAAGTAAAGAGAGGCACAACTAGGCCGAATGCAATGAATTGTGACGAGTCTCACTTTCGTGAGGTTTGTACAGTGTTAAATGTTGTGATAACAGTAATGCTGTAGGTAAATAGTTGCTAATTATCATCAAGTAGGTACCAAAGTTACGCAAGTTACAACTATTGATAAAACCTCAACTTAATTGTAATGGTAATTTTAAAGTCTAGATTGCAAACACACTTATTATAACACTTTCCTATTATGATTAAAATAATGTTGAAAACAGTACTCCCCTGGTTTTAGGTAATCCGTTGAATTGAACTCCTTTTGAATTTGGATGTCAAAACCGGTAGGAAATTTTGTCCGATTTTATGTCACTTTTTTGTAATTAGGTTTATTTACACTAGCACAAATTATGAGTTATGCTTTGTTTTTGCTATTTAGGCCTAAACTAGGTTTATTTTACACAAATTATCAATAATTAAGAATTAAAATTACAACAGCTGTTTGAGCTGCGACTGACAGCCAGGGTTGCCAGACGAGAAAAAAAATATGTGATTAAATTGTTTATTACAGTTTAAAGTTTCACCAATTAGTTAATTGTTACCGTAAAATAAACTTACGATTGGAACAGAATAATTTTATTGTTATATTAGCTAGTAAAACTTGATATTTTATTAAGTAAAGTACAATGAATTGGACTTAAATAAATTAATAACTAAATTTTTATAGATCATTTTATTAGGTACTCATTCATATTCAAATTTGATTGTGTTTAATTAAAATCAATGTAATTAATTTTATTGAATTACCAATTTTAAATAGATAAACTAATTTGTACATTTTTCAAAAATCTTAAAATTATTGGAATGTTATAATTGCTTTTAAATTTCTCGAAGACTTATTTTTTTTCTAAAATTAGACCTAACTGTAATTGAATCTTTTAAATTTATACTTACTACTACTTTTGATTATGTATACTTTTGTTATAAAGCATAGGTATGATTGGCTGAAAAAGACATTAAAAGTTTAAAAAAAAAAATTTTTTTTTTTTTTTTTCAAAATACGGGGAAGGTGTAGTTTGTGACGCACCTCACCCTGTTACGTAGCATTAGGCATAGTATATAAGATAGATGTAAGGCTTAATTAAAGACATTATTATAACATCGGTCGACCTAATTACATCTTTTATTGTGCTCCTGGTCCCAACATATCACATGAAAGGTAAACGAGTCATAAACCGACCGTCTTTTAACCGAAGTGTATGATTTTTATAAAATATCTCACATTCTACATCGTGTGGGCTTGGTTTCACGTCCATTGGGGCTTCTTCAACCTTCCAAAATGTTTGTAGTGTATCTGAAAGTGACACCCCAAAGAACTCAGAATCAGTTAAATTATGTGAACCATACTCGACTGGACCTAAAAGAACATAGCCGAAAACCGACCGATACGCAGTAAAACCGTTAGAATTTAATTCTATTTTATCCCCGCTTATTAATTTACCGAACACGTCTGATCCGAGAAGTAAATCGACCGATTTTGATATATAAAAATCTGAATCAGCTAAATCCAAACCCACCGTTAAATTAGTTATCGCATCTGATAAGTCGCAGGCCGGTTGATTACCTACTAAATCCTCTAAACACGTCACAGGTGTTGTGATAACTGGATATCGTTGACAGACCGGCGAGAAAGTAATAAAAGACCGACCGAATGAATTTCCCGCTTCTAACCCGCCTACTTCTCTCACTAGCTCCTTTGATGGCTCCAAGACCAAACCTATTCTACGCGCTAGATCAATAGTAATAAGCGATACTTGCGATCCCGCATCTAGCAGCGCCCGCACAAATATATTGTTATCCGAATTACCATTTAAAATCCTTACCTAAGCTGTAGGTAGCAATATAGTTCTTGGAGAGGCCAGTGAGTGGCGGTGGGCCTTATTCTATTCTTCGTCCCTGCAATCGTCCCGATGACGATTATCAAGGCGAACGTCTTGTCGCCCATAACCCGGCCTAGTGTATCTATTAAATTGAGTGACATCACGCCGCTCGTCCGACTTATGGCGTGTGCGCGTACGATCCGGTGAATGAGCACGACGCTGAACCCGTGGCGGGGAGGCACGCGGAGACCCGTTTCGCCGCGGTGAATATCTATCACCGCCAGCGCCGCCCGTGCGCGGTGCCGGTGGTGATCGTTGTCTGGCGTGGTAAACCCTTTGGGTGTGCACGTCACCCGATCTATTAAAACACAATAGTGAGTGATGCTTCTGACTACCACACCCATTACACCGTGGTGTATTCCGACAATCCCGATAACTATGACTGCTGAAACAATAGTAACAAAGTTTATGCCGTTGTGTAACGTCCTTACGTTCAAACGGCGTCAGAGACCTAAATTAAGCACATCTTATTAAGCTGAAGTGATCACTATCCCCACAACTTAGACAGTTTTGAGCTACAGCCGCGACTAGGTACTGGCCCGTCGATCGGCGTTGGGGTCGCGAATATGAAGGCGAAGTCTCTATTTGACTACCTGCCGAATCTGATTTGGTACATTCCAATAAACGACATTCAGTTTCTAAAAAATCAATCAACTCCGCAAACGTAGGTATAACATCTGTTTCACTACCGCATTTTTGCTCAAACCGTGTTTTGAGTGTAATAGGCAATTTAGTTAGAACAATATGCAACAATAAAAAGGACCATTGCGTCACTGGGAGGCCTAAGCGTTCTAAAGAATTAACTGCCATAATCAATGGATTCAGAAATTGTGAACGAAGTCCCACTAAACGTGATGATATATTGGGCAACTTTAGAATTTGGTCAACGTGTCCGTCAGCCAAATGCCGATTTTTTTGGTATCTTTTTAAAAGAAGATCCCTAGCGTCTGATATCCCTCGTCTGAAATCTTAATGTGCTGAACCAAGCCGCGCGCTTCACCGTTTAAACACGACATCAAATAGGCTAACTTCTGCGCCGGTGACAGGTCACTACGTGAATCGACAAAATTATCAAATAGGTTATTGAACCCCACTCATTGATCCATCTCTCCAGAAAATGTAGGTAGTCTAAGTACCGGTAAACGAGAAATTAGTGTCTCCGAATCGAGCTTGCTAGCGTCTGATTTGGACTCAGAGCAGATACTAGAAACCGTACCGCTTTCCATTTGTTTAATCATTAACATATCATAAGCCTCAAGAGCCCTAATAGTAGGTTATAATTGTTCGTTCTAATTCACTTTCTTCTCATTCGCTTCCTGCGTCCGCTCATTCGAAGTAAGTTAATAAGAGCGAACAATTATAACCAAACAAAAAGTGAATTGAAATCTAGAACCTATTTTACGATTCAGAACGCACCATATATTTTGTTTGATCATTCGTAGATCATGCATAAATGAAATGACTCCAAAGTGAATTTAACGCCCCCTTTGGTTATGCAGTTATGATATTTCTACATTCTACTATAGGTACATACCTTAAACCAATCCTTTGAGTCTAGTCACCACGCAACGTACACTTAAACACTAAAATAACACTAATGCTCTTTATGCCAGCGGCCGTTTGCTCAAGGTAATAATTTTAGCCCGATTGATCGTACTAACACTTGACAACTTTCAGATTTACTAAGCCCACTATGATGAACTTTCTAATTGTTTCAAGAATTTAGTGGCACCTAGAATCGCACAGCGACTCTAGCCCGTTTGGTCGTACCAATAAACACTTAGATTATTTTCAAAACTTTATTGGCACCTAGAATCGCACAGCGACTCTAGCCCGTTTGGTCGTACCAATAAATCTGTACTTCGCTTAGAAAAGTAATCAAGGTGAACTGTTCGTCTTAATAGTTAACTACTCGTAAATGTTAGCACCTAAAATTAAACCTTCACACGGCAGTGCAGAGACTATGGCGTACACTTCAGCAATGACTCGAGTAGCGAATCAGGTCATACAACAGTCAATTTAAGTTACAGTATTGACAAAAAAGGTTCCGTATGTAAGCATAATTAGAATTAATCATTACCAACCTTACGATTTACTATCTGAACTATTATATTAACATGTTTTTGTAATGATAAATCGCATCATACTTAAAAAGGAGTATTTCATGAAAATATTGTCTATTACTATAATTTAATATAAGATATTGATTAACTAAAAAGGAAAGCTTCTCATCTCAAATATATTTTATATAAGACCATAGATATACATTTATTTATGTTTTTGCGTCACCTTACATAACATAGGTAATGTAGTAATTTTTATCGACGGATAAAATAAAAATAAATGTGGAATATGTGGTGTTGCACATACATTGCTCTGATCCTGTGGTGAGTACCGAATTCACTTGTGTTACAGAAATCAGAAACAACGATGGTACCATAACACCCTGACCCGAGACAATATAAAACAGTTCGTTTACCACATTGTCCCGACCGGGAATCGAACTAAATGTTTAAATAATTAATTCAAGTGTATAATAATGTTTTTAAATACTCTCTCTGCAATTTAACTAAGGCGGTAAAATGGTTTGAAATTTTAAGGAACCCTAATCTTATAAGTTATAATGCTAGTATAATGTTACTGCTGAAACCACAGTTTTGAGCATGTAAGTAACGTCAGTAGTAAAAATTACCTAACAAATGTTGAAACACTATACTTTAATTTTGCTAATGAGCAAACATTTTTATAATTGACTCTATAATATAAAATCATTAGATACCCACCCGTCAGCATCAGAGGTATGTTTATCTTAACCTTCCTCATGAATCTATCTATCTATTATCTATTGGTTAACATAAGATGAAAACCTATGGTGTAGTTTTTGGGTTTAACGCGAATATACGAGCGCGGCGGAGGACTTTGTTTTATGATATTGTAAGAATAATGTTAAACGTTATCGTTTCTTTGAACAACCAATGAACAACATGAAATAATGCAAAAAAAATATTAAAATCATAGCTCCTCACGCAACCGGTTAAAATGATCGCATGTACCTTTACATAGAATGTTTAAGAAATAATATACATTATGTAGGTAACTAGAAAAAAATCATAATATGAAAAGAAAAAAAATCATCATATAATTTTTACGTTGACTGTACAGCAATTATGCGGACGTCTGTGGTAAATCGAAACTTTTGTTTTTCACAAATTTTAATGTGGAACATTTTGTAATCGCTGATTCTACAAAATATTAGGCCAGTGATCGTGAACCCTATTTTTGGTGGTTACTTTTGTAACTATGCGTTATATTTTACTCGTTTACTAATCGGTACAAAAGGAAAAAATGTTGACTACCTCTATTGCTGATCTTGCATTATTTTTGGATAAATTAAGAGGTCTAAATCGATACTGTAGTGTGTAGCTAACTTCGCTCCAAACGCATCTTATATAAGCGTTTGTAACCATAATTATAGGCTCATTATATTGGTGATAATAGACAGAACTGTGTGTTTCCTTTATTCGACGGTCCCAACATTACGTGGCGACCCTGCCAGTGCTGCCTTTCGGGCAGCGCTGTGCAATAAATTAAATACAATATAATTGTGACTTGATTAAAATTATATAAATAAAAACTGTGGTAAATAAAATAAGACAATTGACGGTGACAAAGTGACCTTAAAGAAGTGAACAAGAGATAATAAAAGATGCTGGCTGCCGGGCGATAATGGCGTCAGATGGAGAAGGAGCAGTTGCTGGGCGCCGGGAGTTCTTGGCGCCATAGGAAGGTAAATTATATGACGCTGGGCGCCGGGAGAAGTTCGTGTCGTGGAGGTGATGCATTCGCTGGGTGCCGGGTGATGTCGCTGTCCAGGGAGAAGATATGATGCGGCGATCACCGATAGGTTTTGTTTTATTTTTCATTTACTTATTTTCAAATATAGTTTTTTTTATACACATGTGGCCACTGTACACCATATTTAATTAGGTTTAATTAATAAATGTTTAAATGTTATAATTACGCTGGCGAGTCAAACAAATAAATACGCATATTTCATTAAATTGGTAATAAAAAAGCACACGATTTAGTTAACATTATTGGTTAATTTGTTATAATTCAGAATTGTTTTTGCTTATTTTTTAATAAGATTTCAACTATTTTGATAGTTGAAATGCATTTATAACTTCATAAATAAGATCTTTATTATTTTATCAATTTAAAATAAAATTATAGCATATGCTTCATATTTCCTCGCTGGTTACACTGTGTTACACTAGAATTAACAAGACGAAAATTTATTTTTGTTAAGATTATTCTCCGCCATTTACTATTCTTATACTTGTTTTAATTACAATTTTTAGTGTTAAAACGCATAATTTTCGGTATAATACTGTTTTAATATAATTTGCGGTTTTTTTTCCTGCGACATACTTCACTATTGGTACAATCGTTATGCTCTATTAATTATTATATTCTTTAATTTGTACAATATTCGAATAATGGTACCTATACAAATTATTTTATAAATAAACCTGTAAATGTATATCCAAACAGGTGCAACAATGGCGCATTTTAAATGCTATCAATAATATGATTACGCATATTAAAATTCCATACTTACAGTTATTACAGGTTAATGCAACTTTTCTTATACATTATTATTTAAATTGATATATTTCTGTCGCGTTAGGACATTTCTGTGATGGCAATAAAATGTTGTTGAAAAATAAATTTAAAAATATATATTTGTGAATTTGTAACAAACAAGTTAATATTTTATTTTAACACCAAATAAACAATTATTAATTCTTTAAAACATTAATTCGTACAAAATATAATTAAAGATTGTAGAAAATAAATCTAAATAAATTGTAAAGGTTGATATTACTGTAAAAATATACATTGTTGTTTTTGTTTATATAATTGACTTTAGTTATTAATAAAAAACCGTTTTGCCTAGTACCTAAAGAAAACAAATTATTTTACACATAACACACAATATGTTAATTTTAAATTTCTATGTTTTTATATTCTATTATTGTTTACAGGTTATTAATGTTTTACTTAAATCAGGTAAAGTCATTTAAATCTCTTGAAATAGTCTAACTAACAATGTCTTTATAAGATCCTTTTAACCGTGAATTCATCAGGTAGAGCAGTAATAGTTACTTTCGTAAATTTATTTATGTGATTAATATAAAATGCGCGACAATTAATTTAATATATAATTTATAGACCAAGTTATTTTATCTCAAAAATATATAACAAAGCTTAATTAAAAATACTTTATCGCAATTTTAAACAGACGCTTTAAATTTCTTTTTACATACTATCTAAAATGACATAACTGGGACTATTATTATTCAGTTTGATACGTTTGTAAAACCAGTTTATATTAAATAAGTAAATATCTTGAGTTTTAGGAGCAGTGTTTTTCAAATAATTTGATGTTACTATGTATTGTTTGCAATTATTATTTTTACAATATACTTTAGGTTTACTACTTTCGTTAATTATGAAATTATTTTATTTCCACTTTTATTATAGAAGATGTATTAACCCAAAGCCCTTTGTTTTTCGTTTAAAGATTTATAATTAGCTATTTACAAGATAATATTTCAAATTAAAATGTCATTCTTTACATTTCAAGTTTTTTCCATTCCAGTATTACGTGCATTTTATACACTATAATTTTATTAAAACTATTTAAAAAGTTCATAAATAGCGTTGTACTTATATTTTTACCAGGTAGTTTTCATCAATCGTCATAGGTATTCATTGCACCATAATTAGATAGTGACTTCACGACACGTGTTAACGCATCAGCATATTTAGTTGCCGTCAAGTCTACGAAAGTAATTTGATACTATTCTTATTAGGTCAACGTACAATAACAATTATCGTAATGCTAGAAGATGTTTTGCGTAACAACATTTTATTCGTTCTTTGATACGTGTTCTTGATTTGTGTTCCTATCTACGCAAAAAGAGCTAACTGTATCTAGAGGTCTTGCAGTGCGGGGCCTAGCATGGGATTTCGTTAAAACAGGATCCCATGCTGGTGGTATTTTCCAACCATCTTCTCTGTTGAAATTCGGGTGTCTTCTAATTTCAATTGCCTCCCGTAACATGCGAGGAACAAATCGTCGTTCTCTTGCAAGGACTTTAGGCTGGTCAAATCGTATGAAATGGTTGGGTGTATCTAAGGCATGTTCACACACTGCAGACTTAGTATTCCGTCTATGTTTGATGTCGGCTATATGTTCTTTTACCCGCCTATACTTCGTTTTGTTTGACCGATATAGAAGAGCCCACAGTCACATTCCAGTCTGTACACCCCCGCATCTTGAAGAGGTATGTTGCACTTGACAGGTGGTAAAAATTGGTTAATCTTTTTCGGCGGCTTGAAGTAGGTTTTGATTGAAGCGCGCTTCAAAATGTTTCCAATCTTGTCAGTGGTGCTGCTGGTGGTATTTTCCAAGATGGTTGGAAAATACCACCAGCATGGGATCCTGTTTTAACGAAATCCCATGCTAGGCCCCGCACTGCAAGACCTCTAGATACAGTTAGCTCTTTTTGCGTAGATAGGAACACAAATTAATATTAACTGAGTGACGGTAGTTTATATTTTTTCAAAATATTGTAAAGACGAATAACACCTTAGTCTACCTGTGACCACGAACGCTGTAAAGTGTTCGAAACGTCAGGTTAAATAAAATGTTAATAAATCGCGAAATAATCCGTAAAAGTAGTTTCATTTAAATGTATCGTGTTCGCGTAAATAAAAGACAACAGTATGTGAACCAGTACGGACTGGAAACCGCAAATAAAATTCGCCGGTTGAAAGATCTAAAGACAAAGCGTGCGAGAAAACTATCATCTTTAAATTTTCTCAAGAGGTGCAGAGACCATAACCTCAACCCACGATGTGTCCAAATAACACCGAAGAAAGACATATGTGGGAGCGCGAAGATCTTAAACCAGGCAAGTCAAAAATTGCTCCGTCATCTCATACATCAACACCATTCCGACCTTATCTATTTAAATACCACCATCGAAAGTTTGTGTCAGGATTTAAAATTACAACTGTCCCAACTAGATTTTGATGATTGCATTCTAATAATAAATAGACGCGAGTCTTCAAAATATAATGAATGCAAATTAAAACAGATTTTCAAATACAACAACCTGTCAATGTCAACCCAAAATCTTGTAAAACGAAACGCGTCAAACGTCACATCGACCACAGACAATCGGGCAGTTGTCAATTTATCAAAACAAACATTGGATAGCGATACCATTGAGGTACTCAAATTTGGATTAAATTTTGCCGTAACACCGCGTCAAATTCCTTATGAAGAAATAATATGCAGCGTGAAGGATTGTTTAGTTAAAAATAATTTAAAGAAAGAAGACTCGGAAGCCTTACGACAAGACATATCATCAGTCCTAAGACATAGCAAAGTACCGAAGTCAAATCTTTCTCGTACTCAATATATAGCTTTAAAAAACCTAAAAACTAAACCAGAATTAACTATCCTTCGTGCGGACAAAGGAAACGCAACGGTTGTAATGGACACATCGGACTATAAGCAAAAAATGTCACAGTTACTGGTGGACGAAACCACTTACAAACGGGTTAAAATAGATCAAACCAACAAAGTTTTAAAGAAAACCAGTGACTTAGTGCGAAAACATAGTGAAAGTTTAAGTCTAGATGCTTAATACCTAATACCTTCGTGCGCAAAACCACCAAAATTATATGGGTTGCCAAAAATACACAAACCAAATGTCCCGCTACGTCCTATTATGAGTCAGATTGATACACCAACCTACAGACTGGCTCAGCACGTAGCTAGATCACTATCTCGGCTAAGAGGAACAACTACAGCACATGTGAAGGATTCCTACCATTTTATCAGCGAGGTTAAACACCTACACCTAGCGGATAATGAAACTATGGTCAGTTTTGATGTACAGTCCCTATTTACAAGTTTACCAGTACAGGACTGCATTGAAATTACTAAAAGGAAGTTAGTTGAACTTGATATGCCTATAGAATATGCGGAACTATTGGAACATTGCCTAACATCGGGATATTTACTGTGGGACAATAAATTCTATGAACAAGTAGATGGTGTAGCTATGGGCTCTCCAGTATCACCTGTTGTCGCAGACATTTTCATGGAGGACTTCGAGGCCAGAGCTTTAGGCACATCACCTATAACACCCAGGTTCTATAAACGGTACGTAGATGATACTTTTACAATTTTACCCACCAATCAAGTCTCTGCTTTTCTAGAACATTTAAATTCAATCCACCCAAAAATCAAATTTACTATGGAAATTGAGGCAAACAATAAACTAGCTTTCTTAGATATTTTACTTACTAGAAATCCGGATCATACTCTTAGTCATACAGTTTTTCGTAAAGCCACCCATACAGATAAATACCTCAATGGTGCCTCTCACCATCATCCTCGACAGTTGGCTACCGTAGGCAAATCATTGTTTCAGAGAGCAAGGGGTATCTGTGACGACCAACACCTGGCTGGCGAGCTCCAGCATGTCAGGAAGGTACTACGAGAAAACCAGTTGCCGGTACCACGTCGTTCCAGACCCCGGGTCAAGCATTCCACCGTCGAACGCCAACCTGCTGTACTACCTTATATGAAGGGTGTCACTGACAAGATTGGAAACATTTTGAAGCGCTCTTCAATCAAAACCTACTTCAAGCCGCCGAAAAAGATTAACCAATTTTTACCACCTGTCAAGTGCAACATACCTCTTCAAGATGCGGGGGTGTACAGACTGGAATGTGACTGTGGGCTCTCCTATATCGGTCAAACAAAACGAAGTATAGGCGTGCGGGTAAAAGAACATATAGCCGACATCAAACATAGATGGAATACTAAGTCTGCAGTGTGTGAACATGCCTTAGATACACCCAACCATTTCATACGATTTGACCAGCCTAAAGTCCTTGCAAGAGAACGACGATTTGTTCCTCGCATGTTACGGGAGGCAATTGAAATTAGAAGACACCCGAATTTCAACAGAGAAGATGGTTGGAAAATACCACCAGCATGGGATCCTGTTTTAATGAAATCCCATGCTAGGCCCCGCACTGCAAGACCTCTAGATACAGTTAGCTCTTTTTGCGTAGATAGGAACACAAATTAATATTAACTGAGTGACGGTAGTTTATATTTTTTCAAAATATTGTAAAGACGAATAACACCTTAGTCTACCTTTGACCACGAACGCTGTAAAGTGTTCGAAACGTCAGGTTAAATAAAATGTTAATAAATCGCGAAATAATCCGTAAAAGTAGTTTCATTTAAATTAATATGAATTGTCAGAGTCGAGTTGATTGTAAATTAGCTTTTGTACCGATAGAGTGCATTAGTTACATTCCGAAGAAATTATTAAATAATGAAAAGGAAAGTTGGAAATGAGATTGAAAAGAGAAAGATATTTGAATGTGTTTAAAAGATAGGTTGGTTGACTGTAAAGATTTATTTTAAGAAGCAGGAAATACTTTAGTAAATTTGTTTTGTCATACAATTGGACTGATCACCCAAGAGTAAACGAAATCATTTATGCTAAAGAATTCATTTAGGTAAATGTCTAATGTAGGTTTGGAATTAGCAAGGAAGTTTGAATGTTGTGTATGAACAAAGGATTAAAGGTAGGGCACACAAGGAGTACAAAACGGAGTCGAATCCTTCAGTTTGATCATGGTGTAAACGAGATTTCTCTGTGTAAACCGTTGGAGATCAAAAAGATCTTAAAAGATGGCCCGTTTAAAAATATGGTACAAGGTACAGTCTAGGGTACAGATCCTTTATTTGATCATGGTGTAGACGAGCTTCTTTCCGTGAAAATAGTTGAAGATCAAAACAAATTATGATCTTAAAACATGTCCCTAGTAATAAATAAGTCTATGCATAGCAAATGGTTAAGGACTAAAATGTCTTATAATAAAAGTCGACTATAAAATAAATACTGTACCAAATAAAAAATTATAATGAAATAAAAATGGGGCCGGCCCAAGGTATTCATTATATGTACCAAATAAATATTATATGTATTACCCAAAGAGGTAAAAAGTACCCATGCTACGTAAAAAGACTAGCTAAAAAAAAACTGTGCCTACCTATGAATGATGAATAATGAATTAAATATTGAAAAGTAATGTTTATTGAGTATGAATGAATTGAATATTTAAAAAGAAAGTATTGTTTATTACAAATGAATTTTAAGTTATTGTGCCAAGAAAGTTTAAATATGAAAACAGTTGGTAAAATTGAATTGAAATTTAATGTTGTTGTGTAATGTATATGTAATGTGTATGTATATGTAATGTATATGTAAATTTCAACTTGTTAGATACCCACGAATACCATCTTAAACTCAATTATAACCAATAACATTTATAATACCCACTTAGTTTTCTTACATTTATTTTCTTATTCTTTACGAATTTAATATTGTGTCATTGAATAAAAAAAAATATATATGAACAATCCAAAACTCGAACATGTTGCTAGAAAATTGGTATCCCTTTTGTTAAATTATGATTAATATTTTGACTAATCTAATGTGTTTGAATATGTTTTTAAAACACGATTTCCTATATAAGTAGTATCTGTAATTATTTGAGTATTAGTAGAGATATTTAAATATTAGTAACATATTTAAAGTTTGACTCGTCTCCGTTTATATTATATAACAATGTTAATAGTATAAGAAGTTTAGTATAATCATAAATGACGATGTAACATAAAACCGTTCAGTGTTATTTTTTACTTTAATTGGCAATCATAAATGCCCCAGTTTTCTTTTTAATATCTATTATAATAATCATTAATATTTGTTTGCTATTGTACTATCTAAAAAAAAGGAAAAAGTCCTCTTAATATATTATATTATTACATTGTATTAGTTAAATTCATTAGAAATTCTGCTTAAATTGTAATGTCATGTTTATGTAATATAAAGTTTAATTCTAATGGTTTTCTACGTTTATACGTATTTATAACCACATACTGTATGTATTATGAGTGAAGCAGGCTCTAAACGTTTTAATTATTTTTAAAAAAGGCGATCTAGATTTGTTTTATTATATTATTGTTTTGCTTAGATAATATTAGTTGAAAATTTTGTTTTTTCTTATATACACGTCATGAATTCGTAATTATTTTATTGTAACAAAAAAAAATATACATCTTTTTTTTTCTCTTAAAACAACGGGGGAGGTGTAGTGTGTAGCTAACTTCGCTCCAAACGCATCTTATATAAGCGTTTGTAACCATAATTATAGGCTCATTATATTGGTTATAATAGACAGAACTGTGTGTTTCCTTTATTCGACGGTCCCAACAATTCTTCAGTACTGCCCAATAGTGCTCATCAACCTTCAAGGTATTCTTCAGCTTCAGGAACAATCTACAGCAACGAAATAATGTTCGTAAGTTTTTTTTTCACTTTTTTTGTTGTACCGATATTTTATGAGAATTAGAGACTAGATTTGTATAAATATGTTTCATGCATAGGTATATGAAACTTTGCAGTGCCTACCTTCGTTATTTTTGTCACCTATTTAACGTTATTGTATGTTGAATACATGTAGTACCTACCTACATCATAATAAGTTCGTCTTATAACTATTATCTGTTTATATTACACTAGCAGCCCGTCCCGGCTTCGCACGGGGTAGACAATTATCGCTAATAGTTTCGGCAGCGCATTCGACGAAAGACATTTTAAGACTCATTTTTCTACACCTTCGGTTACATTGTTCAAATTTTACCAAGGATCCCTAATTTTTTTCAAAATGAAATGTAACCTATGTCAAATTGGAAGAATGTAGCATTCTATTGGTGAAAGAATTTTTAAATCGGCCCAGTACTTTTTGAGCCTATTCATTACAAACATACAAACATACAAAAATAGGTACAAATCTTTCCTCTTTATAATATGTTTCATGCATAGGTATATGAAACTTTGCAGTGCCTACCTTCGTTATTTTTGACACCTGTTTAACGTTATTGTATGTTGAATACATGTAGTACCTACCTATATCAGAATAAGTTCGTCTTATAACTATTATCTGTTTATATTAAACTAGCAGCCCGTCCCGGCTTCGCCCGGGGTAGACAATTATCGCTAATAGTTTCGGCAGCGCATTCGACGAAAGACATTTTAAGACTCATTTTTCTACACCTTCGGTTACATTGTTCAAATTTTACCAAGGATCCCTAATTTTTTTCAAAATGAAATGTAGCCTATGTCAAATTGGAAGAATGTAGCATTCCATTGGTGAAAGAATTTTTTAAATCGGCCCAGTACTTTTTGAGCCTATTCATTACAAACATACAAAAATAGGTACAAATCTTTCCTCTTTATAATATAAGTATAGATATAGATATAGATGTCGGACATTGAGTATTATTGCGATACAAAAGCAGCTGCGAAGCGGTACGGAAATAAACGCGAAGACATAGATTCTGAAGAGGAAAAATCTTGTAAAAGGTGAGATTTCATATACAAAGTAACATTCCAGTAATAATATCGATTTAGTTTTGTTTGAAACAAGTAAAATGATTACCAAACTAATTTGATTATTTGTTGATAGGTCGAACCAGAGACCTCGAAAAGCAGCAAAAAAAATTGTCTACGAGTCTGAAGACGAATCAGCAGTAAAGAAACCGTAAGTTTTTATTTATTTTTATGTCGATTGAGGTATTATTTACCTACTTGGGGTTTTAATGTACCTATCTAAGTACTTTAAATGCGCGGGAGTCACTTCTGTTTTGAAACAATATATGCGAGCACAGACATACTTAGAAATTCTGCTTTTGTATTCCAGTAGGAGTTTTATCATTTTAACAGTTTATGTTTGAAGTATTTTTTTTTTATCACTAGTTCGAACTAAAACAATTGAAACTGTTTAAGTTATAATATTTATTGTGAAAAGTGAGATTTCATAAACAAAGTAACATTCCAGTAATAAATCGATTTAGTTTTATTAGAATGGTTTGTTACGGGATTGCTACCATGTACCTTATTTTTTTTTTTTTTTTTTCACAACCCTTGATTGATTGAGTTTCACAACCCTCAGATCATTGCGACAGAACGCCACTACATACCAAGAATGGTCAGCGATTGAAATCACAAAGTACAAAAATTTCAATCGCGAGGATGGGTTTAAATTGTCAAGTGTCTGGAATCCAGTGATTCGTATGTGCAAAAACCGGAAAAAACAACAAACTGCTGTTTCGCGGTCAGATACTGTTAGTGTTGTGTGTCGAGAACAGGTGCGAGAAAATAGTGAGTTTGTAGACAATGGTACCGACGCGTGCAATAAAAGACAGCGAAAGAGGGTAGACCGATATGTTTGCCCTTAACAACTTACCCGCAAGATCTTCAGTTACTCCGTGATCATGGCGCTTGCAACAGTGCCGAAATATCGGGAACTCAAAAATAAGGTACATGGTAGCAATCCCGTAACAAACTATTCTAATGTTAGTGACCATGCAAGTTTAAAACGATTTAGTTTTGTTTGAAACAAGTGAAAATGTCTAGCGTTTTAAACTAATTTGATTGTTTGTTGGCAGGTTGAAACCGAGACATCGTAAAGCAGCCAAAAATTTAGTCTACGAGTCTGAAGACGAATCAGTTAATAAACCGTAAGTTTTTTTATCACTTTTATGTCGATTGAGGTATTTACTTTGCGTTGTAATGTACTCGTACCTATCTATTTTAAATGCGCGGGAGTCACTTCTGTTTTAAAACAAATATTTATAAATTTATGCGAGCAACGATAAACTTACTCGTACTTAGAATTTCTGCTATTGTATTCCGGTCGGAGTTTTATAATTTACGAGTTTATGTTCGCAGAATGATGTTTTTTCATTTAATCTCTTCTCTTCTCAATCGTTCCCCCATTACTGAGGATCGTGACTCCTAAGACGCTTCATGGTCTGCCGCCAACTGATGCGGTCCGTCGCCCGGTGAAGGGCGGCGCTGACTGGTAGCTCCAGCTGTTCGGAGATCTGGTCCGACCATCTCTTCGGGCTGCGGCCTCTGGGTCTTTTTCCTTCAATTTTTCCTGTTACTACCAGCTTTTCTAGATTGTTGGCCTCTCTTCGTGCGATATGGCCAAAATAGCTCACAACACGGTGTAGGCAAATCGAGGACAGACGTTGAGCATTTTCCATTTTCAGTTCCTTTAGGACCGACACATTTGAACGGAAGGCTGTCCAAGGAATCCTTAGCAGGCGGCGCCAACACCACATTTCGAACGCGTCGATTCTCTTCTGTCAGCGGCTTTGATCGTCCAGGTCTCGGCCCCGTAGAGAAATATAGAGAAGACGAGAGTGCGGACGAGGCGAGTCTTAGTCCGGTTCGAGATGTTTCTATCTTTCCATATTTTGCCGAGTTGGGTCATCGCTGTCCTGGCCATGCCGATCCGCCTGCGTATTTCCGGTTCACAAGTGCCCTTGTTCGTGATCACCGAGCCGAGATACTGGAAACGTTCCACGGCTTCGAACTCTTGAAGGAGATCAGTGCGCTGTGCAGCACCGAAACGGTCGACTATCATTAGTTTTGTCTTTTTTTTTTAATTTCGAGCCCCATTCGAAGACTGGTTGTTTTTAGTCGTCCCAAAAGTTCGGCAATTTCTGTTTCGGTCGATGCTAAAAGGGTGGTATCATCTGCGTAGCGAAGGTTTGATAACAGTAATCCTCCTAGTTTAATGCCGCCTTCCCAACCTTTAAGGGTGTGCCGCATTATATATTCCCCATATATATTAAAAAGTATGGGAGATATGATGCATCCCTGTCGTACTCCCTTCCGGAAGCGAAAGTTCTTGGACGTGACATCTCCCATCGTCACCGTTCCATATAGACCCTGACCCTGACCCAGACTCGTATAGACCCTGTATTAACGAGATGAGATGGGATGGAACTCCAAATTCAGACAGGACATTCCATAGTTTGTTCCACCTAACGCAGTCGAAAGCTTTCTGATAGTCGACAAAGCACATATACACTGGGGTGTTGAATTCGTAGCACTTTTCAACTACGAGCCGAAGGTTTAAGATTAGCTCGCGAGTGCCCTTACCCCTCACAAACCCAGCTTGTTCTTGCGGTATTTGCCAGTCAAGGTAGGATCTTAATCTCGTGTTTATAATGTGTAGCAGAATTTGTTTAGATTTTTTTAGAAGAGAGAGAGAAATTTGAATAGTTGTTGCAATCGCGCACCGATCCCCTCTTGTGAAGGGGAAGTATAGACGAATGTATCCAGTCCGAGGGCCATTTTCCGGTTTTCCATATTGCGTTACAGATGTTGTGCAAGCAGGTATCCCCATTGGGCCCTAAGGCTTTGAGTGCTTCCGCTGTAATTCTGTCTGAGCCTGGAGCTTTGTTACGTTTTAGCTTCCGGATCGAGTCCTCGATTTCAGAACGGAGTACATCGGGTTCCAACTCGCCCGCTACCTTAAGATGTTGTGAGGATGAAGAATCCTGACGATCCTGATAAAGCTCCTCGCAGTACTCTCTCCATCTTTCTGTGACTTGACAAAGGTCGTGTATAGGATTTCCGTCTTTATCATCAATTACCCATGAGGACGGTTTAAGCTTGTTCGTTATGAACCTTATGTTTTTGAATAAGTCGGCAGATTGGTTCTTATCAGCGTGTGCTTCGATTTCCACACAGATGTCCTCGAGATATTTTTTTCGAGATATTTCATTTAATCTCTTATTCCAACTAAAATTACTAAAACTCAAAATATTTAATTCCAAATGTTTTTTTTTCAGAACTAAATCATCCGTGAAAAAGTACTCATCTACCAAACGTAAGTCAGCAGAGAGCTCGAGTGGCGAAAAACGAACTCGAACCTCAGGGTGGAAGCTGGACTTGGACGACGACGCGGACATCGAGAGCAGTCGCGCGCGCACGCCGCCCACGCGCCTGCAGTCTGTGCTGACGCGTCGAGTGGCTGACGAGCTCCTGCGCCGCACTGCCACTCTACCTGGTGATCTCTTCGTGGAGTTGCGCCTCTACAACGCGAACGAGATAAGAGCTGTGGAGCCGAAAGATCGTTGGGAGAAAAAGGTCCTATCGCTTAAGTATCAGACCAATTCGGACGCCGAACATCTTGCCAACTACTGCGGCAATTCTTCAAGCAAGCGCGAGAGGCATTTGAAGAGGACGGTACATTTTTCCCCGATAAAAAATAATAGGGATCAAGCAATAGCTATTATTTCAACTAAAATTGACGAAATGCAAGAAAGAGACAGCGGTTGGTCTTTTCTTCGTAATTCGTACTTAGAAATTAACATTAATAAATATAATTCTTTAAAAGCATCAAAATTTATAGATTTGCCAAAAGCTTAAAAACTTAAACCAGCTTGCATTAACGTTCAAAATAGTGATAAATTTTGTTTTTTGTGGAGCATAATGGCAGCATTGTTTCCTGCTAAGAGCAATGCTCACTGTAGTTCTTCATATCCTCATTTTGAGAACTTTCTCAATACAAAAAACATGTCGTTTCCTGTAAGTTTTTCAGATATAAAAACCTTTGAAAAGTTTAATCCCAGTATAAGTGTTAATATTTATAGAATTAAAAACAACACTAATATTGTTGGTCCATTATACCGCACTCAAAACAAGAAAAAGAACCATATAAATTTATTATTTTTAGAAAAGGGAAATCTAACGCATTATTGCTGGATAAAAAATTTAAGTCGTTTGTTCAGGTCACAAATAACAAAAAACCACAGAAAAATATTTTTTTTGTGATGATTGTATGGTATTCTTTAAAAACGAAATAAAATTAAATACTCATATATGCGGTGGCGTTGCTACTGTTTTACCAAAACCCGGAACACTTAATACAGTTTAAAAACTATGAAAAAATGCAAGACATGCCGTTCGTTATTTACGCGGATTTCGAATCGTTATTACAACCAAGTCCAGACGGACCGACTTCAAATTTTACGAACGTCTTCCAAAAACATGTTCCGGCTGCATTTGCATATTACGTAGTTTGTAGTTCAGTTCGTTGAATCGGTACGTTTCTTATCTTGGACAAAATTGTGTTGAAATATTTATTGAGAATCTTAAGAAAGACATATCTGAAATATTAAAACTACATAAAAACAAAATACCAATGAAAAAGTTAACGGTAGAAGAATCAGAATCATTTTATAGATCGAAGCAATGTTACCTTTGCAATCAGTTGTTATTTGACGATAGAGTAAGGGACCACTGTCACTTAACCGGCAGGTACCGCGGTCCCGCACATTCTTACTGTAATCTCAAATATCGCTTACCACAATTCGTACCTGTATTTTTTCATAACTTATCCGGCTACGATAGTCATCTATTTATAAGGCAATTGGGAGAAATATCGGGACCAATAAAGGTTATAGCCAAAAATAAAGAAAATTATATATCGTTTACTAAGTTTTTTACAACAGATGATAATAATTACATGGCAGTTCGCTTCGTTGACTCGTTTAAATTTTTAGGGACAAGCCTTGAAAAACTGGTTTCTAATTTAAATACACATTTATCCTTTTTTTTCTGAAAAATATCAGTTTGAGTTATTAAGACGCAAAGGGGGTATACCCTTATGAATACTTGACTAGCTGGGAATCGTATAAAGAAAAACAATTACCTCCGCGCCAATATTTTTACAGTAGTTTGAATGAGTGTACTATTTCAGAATCTTACTATAACATGCCGAGTGCGTTTGGAAAACATTTAATTTAAAAAATCTAGGAGATTATACAAAGTTATATTTAAAATCAGACGTCCTTTTACTGGCTGATGTATTTGAAAAATTTCGGTATACTTGTAAAACGAATTATAATTTAGATCCTTCGTTTTATCTTACGGCTCCGAGTTTAAGCTTCGATGCTATGCTTCTTTTGACCAAAGTAAAACTTGAACTAATTGAAGACTTGGAAATAATTCGGTTAATCCAAAAGGGTATCCGCGGTGGTGTTTGTCAAGTTTCTACTAGATATGCAAAGGCAAATAATAAATACTTGTCTGATTACGATCCATCTTCTCCAGATAATTACTTATTTTATATAGACTGCAACAATTTGTACGGATATGCAATGTGCTCATAT
Source organism: Anania fuscalis (assembly GCA_950371115.1). Classification (NCBI taxonomy): domain Eukaryota; kingdom Metazoa; phylum Arthropoda; class Insecta; order Lepidoptera; family Crambidae; genus Anania; species Anania fuscalis. The sequence continues at coordinate 5,836,992 of OX493326.1, read as the reverse complement.
TTACCTTATTCTGATTTTCGCTTGTTGAATGCGTCAGAATTTAATGCTGACAAAATTATAAACACGCCTGACGATGCTGAAGAGGGCTATATTTTAGAAATAGATTTAGAATACCCGGAACAGTTGCATGATTTACACAATGAACTCCCTTTTTGTCCCCAAAAATTTACTCCACCAGGCTCTAAAACATCAAAGTTAATACCAAATTTATACGATAAATTTAACTTTGTTATTCACTATGTACATTTAAAAGCATGCCTTAATGGTTTGAAACTAAAGAAAATCCACAGAGTAATAAAATTCAAACAAAGCCCATATCTAAAGCAATACATTGATGTTAATACCGACTTGCGACAAAAGGCAACGTCTGCATTTAAACAAGATTTTTCAATTTTTTTTTAATAATAGCATTTTCGGCAAAACACTAGAAGATCCGGAAAAACGACTTGATGTAAAATTAGTAAATCAATGGGTTGATACTAGAAATAAAACAAAAACACAGTACACTGCTCAGCAATTAATAGCAAGACCCAATTATCACAGCTCAACTATGTTTTCTGGGAATGTTGTTGCAGTGCAAATGAAACCAGAGTCGATATTACTGGATAAACCAATTTATATAGGATTCACGGTTTTAGAAATTTCTAAAAGCCATATGTATAAATTTCATTATTCCATTATGAAACCATTCTACGGTGACAATTTAAAACTTTGTTACACAGATACGGATAGCTTTTTGTACTCCATACACACCAAGGACGTTTATAGAGATTGAAACGTCAATTTGAATCTTACTTTGACACAAGCAATTACGATGAAAATAATTTGTATAACATTAAACGACAAAATAAAAAGGTTCCTGGTTTGTTTAAAGACGAACTAGGTGGAAAACTCATAACGGAATTTGTTGGTTTAAGATCAAAATTATACTGTATAAAAACTGAAAATAAAGAAATAAAAAAAGCCAAAGGAGTAAAAAAACCAGCTGTTAAACAGTTACTTTTTAAAGATTACAATAATGTTCTATTGCACAACAAAATTATTAAAAAAACTAATGTAGTATTTAAATCGTTGAAGCATGAAATATTTACTCAATCGGTAAATAAAGTAGCTTTATCATCTAACGATGACAAACGTATCATATTAAAAAATAATATAAGTACATTAGCTTGGGGACATAAATCCAGCTTCTTTTAATGTGTTGATAATTTAAGTTCTGACCTTTATTATAATAACGTGTTATATTCTTTTTTGATAATTGAATGTCTTTGTCTTGTATCATAATTTGATGATATTAAATAGTCTGGGTTGAAATAATTAGTTCTTATGTTTAGATTAGGAAAATTTTATGTATAAAATGTATTTGTGAAATAAGTATTAAATAAATTTTAAACTACAAATGATTTGTTGTTTCATTTTACACAACTGTGAAAACATACATTAATAGTTTCGCAACATTTGCGCACATGTAGGTAGGTGATACCTATTTAGATTTCAGGTCACATACTTTGATGATTCTATAAATTTAGGCGAGGATGTTTATTTAATAAATTGCATGAAACACGCACATGCTTATTTGCTGACACTACAATTAATGAACTCTCAAAACTTTCTTTACCTAGTAAACCCTTGCATTTGAGTCATTATTCAAACAGCTTTGTCTAGAGATACACATAACGTGAATAATTACTTGGTAAGTTTCAATATTTTTTATTATATTTCCAATCGTATTAACAGAATCTATACTTCTACAAAATTAATTCGTATTTTAACATGATGTATTTTATTTAACAGATAATGACAGACCGTTCTGATATAATTTTATCTCAGTGTGCTCAAGACCCGTTGGAGAACTTCGATGACACGCCTATTATGTTATCACAGTTCAACTATGATCCATGGGAAGGATTAACACAGGCTTGTCAGGATATACTGAACAAGAACCAAATTGAAAAACCTCAAACAACTCAAAGGTTTCGGGAGAAAAGGCTGAGGAAAAAGACTGAACCAGTAAAAAAGAAGACAAGATGTGTTAAATCCTACGTCATCAACAAAGAACGAGGTAAAGGCTTAAAATTGATACAATTACGAATAATCGACCTCACGAGCGAACCTTCTTGTTCGATGATACGGGAAGCTAACCAAAACGAAGAAGACACGAACGTGTTTCTCAGTGCGCAATACGTCGTCACCGAACAAGTGGATGAAATTTTCGATATGACGGAGACATTAATAAGAAAAATCTTGAAAACTATGTAATGAATGTTTATAGTTATGTATCATTGTATTTTTTGATATGTAGTTAAATATAAATGTATTGTAAGATAGTTTACTCAGTGTCAAATAAAGATAGTGAGTGGTGAAACATTTGGTTTTTTTATTTTCGTCCTACCTTAAACAGGTAACCTTATGAAAACTTAGGTTAAGGTATAAGTAAAACAAAATATTTCAGTGGGAACATTATTTATTTAAAAACTATAGATTTGCTTTATTATCTACACACCATTTTCGTATACACAAAACATTTTTAATGCACAAATTTTCTTATGTGTAAAACAATTATAAACTAACATATTTTTACAATAATTATTACAAAGAGTGACTAAATTAGGAACACCTAAATAACTTATATCAGTAATATTACTGTGACCGCTTAAATCATGAATCCATTTTATCTTTTCCTCGCTCTTTACTAGAATTTTTCTGTCATTTATATAAGGTTTAATAGTACTCCGAAATTCTCTGTAATCAATATATCCTTCACTCCACCGATAACCTCTATTCTTTTCAACCCAAAAGACATGTTTCCTTTCTTTTTCAGTTAGTGCAGTAACCGGGTAGGGAGGTTTTATTAAAAATACATGAGTATGTTCTTCGGTAGCTATAGCTAGTTCTTTTACAATAAAATTATTTTTGCAATCTTTAAATCCTTGAAGATCTATAAAAATTGTTTGGCTGTTCATGATAGTTTCTTTACAATATTACTCAAAGGTTTGTATTCGAATATACAATCGTTTAAAATCAAGCAATAAGCAGCTGTTTGATCTGGTATTGCGTGGTCTGTTTCGATTTCAACTCTCACATCGATCGAACCTTTTAAAGTTTCGTGTTGTCGCGAACAGTCGATAACAAATAAAGGAGCTATGTCTCTGAATTCCTTCAAACTCATCAACGGCCCTGATCGACGTCCGTGATAAGACTGTTGAAATCTCACATACTGTTCGTATAATAAAGTAAATTTGTCATCCGCAAAACTGACATTTAATCCGTCGTATGGATAATATGATGTGACAATGATCAAATTCGGCCATGGACAATTGACTGTTATGTTTTCGATTTGTTTGTAAGCCAACTACAACAAATCGTGGTTTCTCTATTTGAGATGAAGTTTTAATAAACCAAGTATGCTTTCGTGTTTTAGGTAGTAATGGATATTCATAGAGATCCCAACTACGAAACGCTAATGGAATAGGTCTAACTTTTTCTAAGAACTTTAATAAATTTATTCTTTCACGATCGGACACTTTAATAAATCGGCGCCCGCGCCCCGCCCGCGACTATGCTATATCAAGCGCGGTGGGACGGAGCTCCGCAGCAGTCGTCCGTGCTCCGCAACCGTGGCAAGACGTTCTCGCGCGCGCATACGTCACCCGTTCACCATTGCCTCGGAACATCGGAGTACTGGCGATTAGCTGTCCTGTCTTCCCTACTAACTTAGTTAAGCACCCGACCCGTATCCTAGTGTAAAAGTGTCAGGAAGTGTACTAGTTTATAAGGAACTTATGTAAATTGTGAACCTACACGGTGCAATAAATAGAGTGAAAACGTCTCGTTGGTTTCCGTCAATTCCCTGGTAGGATAACCCTCATTTAGGTACACATCCCCTCACCGCACGCATCGCGGGCTGGGGCCAGTACATATGCTGACGAGGAACTAAGGCCTAGGCTAGCCGGAAGGGTTCTTCGTCACATTGGCGCCCAACGAAAAAACCCATATAATCCCCAGGAAAGGGTACTGACCGAGCCGTCGCACCCAGGAAAAATAATTCCGAAAGAGAGCGACGCCTTGGTAGTAGCCGCCATTCGCCATTGATTGGAAACTAAATCTAATGCCCACATCTTGGATATATAACCTGAAAAAACAAGAACTTGAAGCAGAGTGCAAGAAAAGAAACATAGAAACCGAAAACCTGACAGTGCGAGACCTGAGACAAAACCTCGCACAAGTGGTAAGGGAAGAAACCACAGACACACCGAAAAACCGATCCGACAAACCTGACCAGTCCTCCAGTGAAAAAGAAGAACTTACAGACAACTCCGACACCGAATTTCAAGACACAGAGATGTCACAAGAAGATATAAACGTCAAACAACTGAAAAATGGCAAGCCACATAATACTAACACAAGCGAGTGCATAGTATCAAGGTGGAAACTGCATTTCGATACATACGACGACCCCGTGGAGTTTCTCGAGAGGCTGGACGAATTGGCCGAAACAGGCGAAATAGAAAAAGAAAACCTTCTAAAAGTGATACCAAGACTTCTGAAAGGTAAGGCTGTGTTGTGGTACCGGAATAATAAAGACTCGTGGTCGTCATGGGAAGAATTTATCCAGTGTTTCATCGTAACGTTTATGCCAAACAATTACGAAAATGAACTTCTCAGTAAGATAGTAACATCGAGGCAGAATTACACTCAAAAATTCACCGATTACCTGATTAATTTACAAACATTAATGCGCAGATACGCAAAAATGTCAAAGGAAGAAAAATTAAACAGAATTTACGAGAATATGAACCCGAAGTACAAACTCTACATAAAAAGAACCGAATTCAGTACAGTGAATCAACTAACACAACTAGCAAAATACTACGAAAGTATCACAGATGATCGTCAGATGAGTTTCGACAGACATTTTAATAACAGAAGCAGTATAAACGCCCAAACCGAAACGAAAAACTACCGAGAAACGCACTTCACACAAGTAAAACAAGTACCCAGAGAAACGACAAAATACATCTCCAATTACGACCCAAACACATGCTGCTGGAGTTGCGGTGAACCCGGACATACATCCAGAGGGTGCAGGGGAAGTAAAGTATTGTTTTGTGGAGGATGCGGCAAAATCGGCGTTTTAAGCATCAAATGTTGCAAGGCAAAGAGCAACATAGTGCAGTCCATGATATTGGAAACACTGACGAAAAATGGAGACAACCGCCCGTACATAAAAATAGCAGTTTTAGGCACAGAATACCAAGCACTAGTAGACACAGGATCGACCAGGTCGTACATAAACAAGGCAATATACGAAGAATACTTAAAGAAAAACCTTAAGCCTAAAACCGTGTCAGAAACGGCAAGCACAGCATGCGGAGCAACCCTGAAAATCACACAAGCGCTGCCACTAGAAAATTAAAACAAGAGGAAGGCATATAAGCCATCAAATGTTGTATCACCCGAAAATCACTAAAATAATAATTGGAATGGACCTCCTTAGTAGAATAGGGACAAAAATAAATTGGACCAATGAAACCGACACACATAACCACGAAGAACAAACAAACCCGATCTGTGCAATCGAAAAAGACATCACAGATTGGACAGAGAGAAAATTAAAAGATATAAACCGAAAAGAAAATACCGTTTATAAAACCGAAAACCAGAACCTGTACCGAAAAATAACTAATTACGCCTACGGTCCAAGACTAGAACCGACATCTGAGTGGAAGTTATGTGTGCCCGAAAGCGATAAACACGACGTGTTGAAAGAAAACCACTTGACACCGACAGCAGGCCACCTAGAGACGACTAAAACACTAAATAGAATATCACAACGATATTACTGGCCAGGCATGTATAAAGACGTCGCAAAGTACGTAAAGACTTGTAAGATTTGCCAACTTCATAGGAAAACACAACAAAAAGAAATACTAGTAAAAGTCCACATTGATGGCACCCGAAATAAAATCAGCAACCCCGGCCAACATGCACCTACGAGAACCAATACTGGGACCGCCTACGAGACCGGACAACCGCGAGGAGAACCTAGAGGATCTGGAGGGCTAGTCAGAGTGGTTTGGAGTCGACCACACAACACAAGAAAGAAGAAGAGGCGCTCCGGAAAACATAGGACATGGTTCCAGAACATCCAGACGCGAGAACAAGCCAAAAACACCGAAAACAATTTGGTCGTATCTCTTCCCCTCATACCTTAGATTCAAACAGCACTTAGGCACCGTTATCCATAGTATATGATATATAAACAGTTAATTATAGATACCATATTAGTATATCGATTTTTTTTTCAATAACATAACAATTGATAGTCATTTAATTAAATTATCGAAAACACCGTCCGTAAGATATCATGTTAAAACAGTAAATTATATATATATACCATATTAGCATAACTAATATTGTTCAACACGTTACCCGTAGAATATTACATTTAAACCGTAAATTATATTATCCGTAGTACCTACATTTATAAGTACACATTGTAATAATAATTTAACAAGTAATTAGACTGTTAAACCGACTTCTAGAAAGAAATGAATTACAAATCGTACGCGTAATAAGTAAATAAATGAAGTGAATATCATACCACCGCAATCGCATACCAATCGTTGAAAATATTATAGTTAAACCTTAACGCGTAATTGTACATACGCTAGGTATGTGCGCGAACAATGGAACGCTAGCGCACCTCACCTCACGCTCAATTTTTCCATCCGCGCTTAACACGCGACCAGCGCGATGTCCGCGTTTGTAAATCAAATACCGTTTTCTTATTAATCATCATTTTACACACATGAAGTGATAATTTTTTAGTACAAAAATACTATAAAGTATAAGAAACTTTTATTATCGGCAAATAAACGGACTCTCAATAATCCGAATCCCTGATAAGAACAGTGTGAAGTTCACCAAAAAGGTAACAACACATTGTATTAATTAGCAATCAGTTAAATTGTCAATCCTATAAACATGTATGTTTAACCGACTTCTAAATAAGAAGTATATTAAAAAGATATGTAATTAAATAGTTATATTAGCCAGTGGAGTTGAGGTCCAAAGATTGAGAGAGGCCATGGTTGAGCGTACGAGCCTGACGTTAAGTAATGTCTCCCAGTGGGGCGGTGACAATCTCGTCAGCTTCAATGCCTCTAAGACGCAGGCGTGTCTTTTCTCTACAAAAAGGAGTCCTTTCACCCTTTCTCCTACTTTCCGAGGTACATCTGTTCCAGTGACCGACACTCTACAACTTCTTGGCATGGAGTTGTCCTCTGACCTCAACTTTGGCACCACCATCGAGTCTAAGGCTCAAATTGCAGCTAGAAAGTTGGGCGTCCTGAATAAAGTCAAGCGGTACTTCACGCCTGGACAGCTTTTAACTCTTTCCAAGCCCAAGTCCGATCTTGCATGGAGTACTGCAGCCACCTTTGGGACGGCTCGGCGAAATACCAACTTGCTGCACTAGACTCGGTGGAACGCAGAGCCAAGAGAATAATAGGCGATAAAAAACTGGTGGCGTCCAAGCTGCACAGCCTGGTTCACCGCCGCAAAGTTGCTTGCCTATCGGTCTTCTACAGATTGTACTTCGGAGAGTGTGCTCATGAGCTGCATGAGCTCATACCACCGTCACCTTTCTTCCATCGGACATCCAGACGCACGGCCGGCTACCATCCGTTCTTAGTTGATATACCCATAATCCGCACTAAGCGCTTCTCATCATCTTTTATAATGCGCACAGCTAAAGATTGGAATTCCCTGCCTGCGTCTGTATTTCCGAGTGCATATAACCTGACTCTCTTTAAGTCCAGAGTGAATAGGCATCTTCTGGGCAAGCTCGCTCCATCGTAGATCCCATCTATGCTCTAGAGCAAGATTGGGGTCAAGAGTAAGCCCATCTTAAGTAAAAAAAAAAAAAAAATTACTAAACCGATAAGAATATGTTTAACCGACTTCCATAAAGAAGTGTGTTACAAATGTACGTAAATAAGTACACATTGTAAATGTAAATTAGATAAATTACCCAACTGATTAATCAAATATGTTTTGCCGATCTAGTAGAAATAAATATCTGTGAAACTTTGTAAATGAACACCAGTAATTTTAACCGAGTAACAAGCATTGTTTTACCACCGAAGTTAAATTAGTCAAATTAATACATTTTATACCTAGTATAACATAAAGATTTAGCCCGCGTAAAGACAGTAAATTATAATATTGGTCAAATCTTAATCCGATCATGAAAGCAAATTTTGTAGATTAAGGAAAGCTAAGAGTTCGTTATACCGAGTCAGAAATTTTGTCTTTTTTTTTTTTGTATGTATGTTACGCGATTACGCCGTCAATTGTGGACTGATTTCAAAATTTATTTTTTAGTTTGAAAGGGTATACTTCCGAGGTGGTCCCATTTCCAACAAGTCAGATTCTGATGATGGGATCCCTAGGAAATCGAGGGCAACCCTCAATTTTTATAGGCACCCATAATGTTTTGCATATATTTTCTGACTTGATGCTGATTTTTGGGTCTGGTAATCATCATGTCATGTTGCTGACCTGATGATGGAAGCCACAGAACTCCTTAACGGATAGGAGTTAGAAGATAATACTGCAATTTGTCGACAGATCGTATTTCGCAGTGTGTTGAGCAGACGTGGAGCTTATGAGGTACCAGACCGCCAATTTTAATTTACTGGGGGCGTACCCGCACACCCAGTAATAAAAAAAATTAAAAAGTTCCTTTCTTAATTTAACCTGTTATTTAACGCGAGACCTTATCCTATGGTTACGACACCAAAACAGCCGCCGTTCTGGTTGAAGTGTAGGTAAACCCTTTTTTAAGATTTAAAAATTTTCACACCTTATTTTTATCATACCATTGGATGGGGGGTCCATAGAGGACCAATATTAGTTAAGGTTACTTTGCTGTAAAGTCATTTTTGGCGAAGTTAGGAGGGAAAAAATAGAGGACTTAACACTAAAAATTGTAAAAATAAAAAAAGTTTAATAAAAAACTAAAAACCGACTTCAAAATGAAACTAACAAGCGAAAAATAATATTGACTAAAACATACCTAATCAGTTCTTTTTTAAAGTCGGTTTTTAGTTTTTTACTAAACTTTTTGTATATGGATTATACACCGGACCTTGTGATTTTTACAGGTAAAAATCTCCAAAAGCGGGGAGGAGGTGTGACGAGGATCCGGCGGCGCGACATCCCTAGCACGCGAACCGCCGTATCGACTACCGACATTACTAGCACGCGAACCATCGTATCGACTACCGACAGCCCTACGCCCGCCGTACCGCGGCGCCCGCGCCCCGCCCGCACCATGCTATATCAAGCGCGGAGGGACGGAGCTCCACAGCAGTCGTCCGTGCTCCGCAACCGTGGCAAGACGTTCTCGCGCGCGCATACGTCACCCGTTCACCATTGCCTCGAAACATCGGAGTACTGGCGATTAGCTGTCCTGTCTTCCCTACTAACTAAGTTAAGCACCCGACCCGTATCCTAGTCCAGAGGTTTCCGTGGCCAGCGGCTCGTTCGTAGGCTCGAAACCTCAATCCTAGACCTTGACCGCACTCCTGTGGTGAACCCGGCCCCGGCCCGGTCGCCCACGCGGCTCGTTCGCGTGGCGCCGCATGCCAGCCTTCATTTCCAGTAGAAATAAATTAGTTTACTAACACCCACCTCGCTACGCGTCGACCGTAACTCGCCCACGGGATTCGCACCGGCTCCCGTCGCACTGCCTCGCCCGTCCATATAGTTTAAGACAGTAGTCACAGGTTTAGGTATAGAATAAGTGTCAGGAAGTGTACGAGTTTATAAGGAACTTGTGTAAATTGTGAACCTACACGGTGCAATAAATAGAGTGAAAACGTCTCGTTGGTTTCCGTCAATTCCCTGGTAGGATAACCCTCATTTAGGTACACATCCCCTCACCGCACGCATCGCGGGCTGGGGCCAGTACATATGCTGACGAGGAACTCAGGCCTAGGCTAGCCGGAAGGGTTCTTCGTCACAGTGCTATCATACACATTCACTTCCCCTTCGATATACAAACTGCTGAGTGATGGAAGCACGTACAGGTCTTGTTGATTGATTGGAATTCTTATTTCATCATTCTTGTTGAAACTTGTTACGTATGGTTTGTACGAGTGATACTCAAAACTTTCGATGCTGTTGTCGTATGACGTTTGTTGAGATATATTTAAGATATTCATTTTATCAAACCAAGTAGCTTCAGGAAATCCTTGTTAGTTTTGGTGAGCTTTTTTTTAAAATGAAGTGGTGCGCTCTTGGGAGATGTCCTTTTAGAAATGATTTGTGAACACGATGTGGTCGGGTTTTTATTTAAATTTTTCATTTTTTGCTTAAAATGTAAATATAGTTGCACTTCTTCACCTCGTAAATGTATGTCTTTATTATCAGCATCCAGCAGTCTGTTTTTTCTATAACATCAGCATCTTATTCTATAACCTGGTGGTACGTTTGGCACAAATTCATAAATAATGTGACTTGATTTTCCGTTAACAAATGAACCACTAACTATATCGCATTCGATCCGCACAATGGTAGTTGATAGAATGTTTACAGGATTCCCAAACATCGGTTGGCTAAATATAGAAAAAGTTTTTTGTTTATGGGCATCAAATTTTATAACAAAATACCATCGGGGAGATAAAAGATTTACAAGGAAATGAATTTTGTAATAAAATAAAACAAATACTTATTGTAAATAGCTACTATAATATAGATGAAGCTCTTACTGACATTAACATATTTAAAACTTAATATTGTATCCATTGACTTATATTTATCGTTATCTTATTGTATTTTCAATTTTATTTTTGTACATTTGACGAAGCTCTAAAATGCTAATATTTTATTTTATTGACTCTAAATTGTAAAATGACGTATCTAAGTGTAATGTTATTACCAAAAGATGAAATAAATGAATATGAATATGAATATGAATATCTTGAAGCTCATAAGAACCTCCAGGTATTTCGATTATATCATTTTCACCATAATAAAACTTATTGTTTCGTTCATCTATATTGGGAATTGAGTTAAACGTTGAAAAATATAAAATACCGCACTCATAGTCTCCTTGAAGTTCCAAAGTTGGGGAATAGTTTATTGTCAAGGAAGCTCCGCTTCCAGTTATGGATACAGTGAAAGACATTTTTATACTAACACATGCATTTCTTCTTTTCATATATAAATACTTTTTCCAATAATTTCTTAAAAATTTCAGACACAAATGACCACAGTTTGTGGTACCAAAGGCTTGATGTCTCATATAATTATAGTTTATAGGTAAAGCATGCATATATTTTATAAATTCTAATGGTGGTTTCAAATTACCAAAACTATCATAATATTCTACGTAATTGTCATGCTTAACAAAGGCTACCCAATGCGTGCCAGGATTTTTGTTGCTATTCAAATTAAGTATTCCGCATTCTATCTTTTTAGGTTTTGATGGTAACGTATCTCTCATGTAAACACCTCGGAAGTGAGGAATATCACTAGCATATTCTAAGATGTCAAGATTAGTAAGCGCACGTCTAGGTAGCCTTTTAATCTTGGTCTTGCAGAAACTTTTTTGAAATCAAATGTCGAGGAATGCAGTTCTATTCTAAATTTCAGGCATATAAATCCCGATATTATTGTTAAAACTTTTAGAGAGCTAAATTTGAAAAAAACAGAAGATTAATGGGGCATTTCAATTAATATAATCAACCATATAATTGATATTATAGCAACGCATCTTGCTTGTATATTTAATCAGTGTATTGACGAAGGTTCATTTCCTAATTTAATGAAATACAGCAAAATCATACCCATATTTAAATCCGGAGATAAAAGTGATCCCTCTAACTATAGACCGATATCAATACTACCAGCTCTTAGTAAAATATTTGAAAAAATTGTGTTTAATCAACTCTTATCACACTTTAGAATGAACAAACTATTGCATGAGAATCAGTTTGGTTTTACCAAGGGTAGAAGCACAACTGATGCGGGAGTTGCACTCATTAAGCATATCTTCGATGCATTTGAAAATAAGCAAGATGCTCTAGGGGTTTTTTGTGATTTGTCTAAGGCTTTCGATTGTGTAGATCAGAAAACGTTATTAATGAAATTACGGCATTATGGTGTCTCAAATGAATCAGAAAAATTGTTAGAGTCATACCTCACAGATAGAACGCAAACAGTTAATGTCAATGGAACTGACTCTTCCGGGGCCCCATTACGCATGGGTGTGCCCCAGGGCTCTATATTGGGACCTTTATTATTCCTGATTTATATAAATGACCTTCTTTACTTTACTAAAGACCTTTGTGAGATAGTATTGTTTGCAGATGATACATCATTGATTTTTAAAACTGACCGAGGTATAGCTACCTTTGACGATGTGAATGATACTCTCTCTCAAGTAGTACGATGGTTTACTGCTAACAATCTGTTACTTAATGCAAAAAAAACCAAGCTTATCAAATTTACTATGCCCAATGTGAGGCAGGTCAGTACGCATATTAATATGTCAGACGATCATATAGATGCAGTCAATTCAACAACCTTTTTGGGAATTACAATAGACTCCCGACTGCAATGGGGTCCCCATATAATTGCCTTGTCAGGAAGGCTCAGTTCGGCGGCCTATGCTGTGAGGAAAATAAGGCTTTTAACTGATGTCGAAACGGCAAGACTTGTATACTTTAGTTATTTTCATAGCTTGTTGTCGTATGGTCTATTGCTATGGGGCTCAGCTGCTGATATTGAGTCAATCTTTGTGTTGCAGAAAAGAGCTGTACGTGCAATATACTGTCTTGGGCCTCGCGACTCTCTGAGGGAGGTCTTTAAAGATATTAAAATATTAACAGTAGCGTCACAATACATTTTTGACAATATTATGTATGTTAGAAAAAACCCAAGTTCATTTAGCCTTAAATGTGATTCACATCATTATAATACTAGAAATAAAAATAAACTTGCCGTTCCGAGCTTCAGATTAAAGAAAGTGGGTAATTCATTTTTGGGGAAATGTATAAAAATCTTCAATAAAGTACCACAAACTCTTGTTGACTTGCCTGTTTATGAGTTCAAAAACCACATTAAAAAAATCCTTATGGAGAAAGGATACTACAAAGTTGAAGATTACTTGAACGACAAGAGTGCATGGACTTAATAGCCTGCCTAGCTCGCACTTACACTATATTGTAATTGTATTTCCTGTAATAAAATCAGGCTGACAAAGGTGACTGAGTTTCTTGCGCCGTTTCTTCTCATCACCAGCCGATATGTTGTCCCGAAGCGGTGGTAGGGCTAAGTTATATGTTGGGACGTGTATAAGTGCCCGGAAGAGGGCCTATATACAGAATAAAGAATTTCATTTCATTTCATTTCAATTAGTTTTTTGATGGGTTCAAATACAAACCTGCTCCCTTATTATGAGATTTGATATATAATCCTTTTCCAAGAGCTACTGCTTCCATCATTCTGTTATGTCTTTCAGATTCCTGAAGACTCTTTTGTGCCGCCTTAGAATCATTTACGGCTTTGGCTATACCCGCTGCTCCTCCGGCAAGCGAACCTAATGCTGACAATCCCGCAAATATAGGAATTAGTGGTAAAAATCCACCACACTTAGGGAGAGGAATAAAACGTGGTAAACGTATTCTTTTCTTGTTATTGAATAGCTTCTTTGCCGCTGCATAAGCATACTTTATTGCAGAGGTATGGTCTTTGGATTTTAGTTTTTTTAAGTTGAGTGTGTATTTTCTTAATTCCCTTCTTAAATGATTGAATACCACTGCCTGCTCGAATTTTTGCTTTCATGGCATTTTTTACTATCCACGATGCAAGTTTTTCTCCTTTGCTCGCATCTTTGTAGTCAATCTCCTTTTGGCCATGTTTAAAAGTTCCAAGTCTGCTTTACGTCGAGTTTCTGAATCTTTATTAATATAAGCAATATCGTGGTGCATGCAAGCTTTGTCCAATTGATTTATACCGCGTTCACCTTTTAGTATACGTTTTCGAAGTTTTGTACCGGGACCACAAAATTGATACCCAGGTAAATGTAACTCGAACGGTAAACGATCTATTAAGTTATTTATTATACCACTGCCTTCTTTCATTGATATTAATAAAGTGTGATAAACCAGTGATCAAACTTTATTAATATAAAAATCTAAACCAATTCGCTTTTGTTTACCCAACTATTTTCTTTATCACTTAATCCTAACCTAACCTTTTTTTTTTTTTTTTCGCTGGAAAAATGCTTTTCGCATACCGGGCCGCCTCGGGGGAGCAGCCCGGTTATGTGGGACTCCCTCGTCGGGAGACAGTGAGAAGCACTGTCCCCCGGCGAGGCCACCCACTAAAAAACCAGCGGTGTACCACACTTACGTATGAAGGCGATACATGGGTACCCGTGTTCTGGAGAGCTATCCATGCATCGCCCACGTACGGCAATGCCGGGCCTCAGGCATATGGTTCGGGTGATCCTGTACACGACGGATCACCCCCCACTCGCGGGCTGTGCAATGTGAGTTCGGGGCCCCTGCCCCGCGCTCACGAGCCCGCTAGAGGGAAGTTGAGTTCGGCGTAACGCCGTCTCCTCCTCCCCCTTCTTCTACGTCGGATCGGGTCAGCGTGAGGATCTTCCTCTCTAACCCGCTCCGCAGCCTCCTTTTGCGACATCACGTCCTCGCAAAAGGAGGCCACTGCCCCCCAAGCCACCTCGCTGCCCAGCATGGCTCTTACCATACTGGGAAGCGAGAGGTCCCCTCCGACCACTGAGGTCAGAGTACGACGCTGCTGGACCCATGCTGAGCACTCCCGAAGGGTGTGGTCAGCTGTATCCTCCGCAGCACCGCACTCATGGCACTCAGGGGTCCGCTCTCTACCCGCCACATGGCACAGGTACCAGCCAAAGGCGCCATGCCCGGTTAGGACCTGCACCATGCGGTAGGTGAGGGAGCCGTGACGACGTGTAATCCAGTCGTCGAGGACCGGGCGAATCGCACTAATGGTGCGATTCGCCGGGCCCCCGTAGCGACTGGATTCCAATCTGCGAGACCAAGCCCGCACCAGGTGCTCGTGAGAGCGCGTTCTGATGCGCACTGACTCCTCCAACGATGGGCGTTCGCCCTCCAACCTCCGCTCGCGCCGCCACTCGTACGTTGCGGCGAGAACTCCTGCCTCTAGGTCCCACGGGGGCATCCCCGCGAGGGCCAGGGCCACATCGTGCGCTACGGTGCGGTAGGCTCTAATGGTCCGCAGCGCAATCATACGCTGTGGCCTTTGGAGTAGAGCCCTCGCCTCCCCATTGAGTGGGTGCCAAACTGGGGCCCCGTATAGGGCCATACTCTTGAGCACCCCAGCGTATAGCTTGCGACAGCTGACGCTGGGGCCCCCAACGTTAGGCAGCAGTCTGCCGAGGGCCGCTGCTGTATTTACAAGGCGGGGTTGCATCCGCTGGAAGTGGGCAACGAACGTCCATCTGCCGTCGAGAGTGATGCCCAGATATTTCATCTGGGCCCCAATCCCGATGGCTACTCCCTCTACCGTGATGTGGGCGCCCGGCGGTGGGCCCTGGCGAGGGCCATGGAAGATGATGGCCTCCGTCTTCTCGAGGGCAACCACGAGGCCTAGGCGTCGGGCAGCATCGATCACGGCCGATACGGCCGCCTCACCGCGGCGGCGCAGCTCATCGAGGCTCCCCCCTTGAGCCACGACGAGGGTGTCGTCCGCGTAACAGAGTACTCGTGTACGGGGGAGAGGCCGGTTCCGGAGAACGAAGTCGAACCCGATGTTCCACAGGGTCGGTCCTAGAACCGATCCCTGTGGGACACCGCATCGTATCCTCCTCCGCTCCAGCATCCCCCCCCCAACCGTGTACCGAGGTTACTCTGTAGCACCCCAATCCTAACCTATCCTAACCTTTTTTTTTTTTTTTTTTTTTTTGGTGCGCAGGAAAAATGCATTTCGCATACCTACCGTCGCGGGGGCAGCGATAGGTTATGTGGGACTCCCTCGTCATCTAACAATGGCTTTGCGACTGTTCCATGACGAGGTATCACCCACTAAAAAACCTGCGGTGTACCACGCAACGTATGCTAGTGACACATGGGCACCCGTGTTCTGGTTTTCGTCCATGCGTCACAAACGTACGGCATGCTATGCCGGGCCTCAGGCACAGGGAATGGGTGATCCTGTACACACGGGATCACCCCAGACTGGCAGACTGTGCAATGTGAGCTAAGGGCCCCCGCCCCTCGCTCACTAGTCCGCTAGAGGGGGGAAGTTGAGTGCGGCGTAACGCCATCTCCTCCTCCCCCTTCTTCGACGACGGATCGGGTCAGCAAGAGGATTTTCCTCCCTGGCCCGCTCCGCGGCCTCCTTCTGCGACATGACATCGTCGCAAAAGGAAGCCACTGCCCCCCAAGCCTCACCGCTGCCCAGCATGGCTCTCACTATGCTGGGGAGCGAGAGGTCCCCTCCCACCACCGAGGTCAAAGTGCGGCGCTGCTGGACCCATGCTGAGCACTCCCGGAGGGTGTGATCAGCTGTATCCTCCGCAGCACCACACTCGTGGCACTCGGGGGTGCGCTCCCTACCCGCTATATGGTGCAGGTACCAACCAAAGGCACCGTGCCCGGTTAGGATCTGCACCATATGGAAGGTAAGGGAGCCGTGCTTCCTTGCAATCCAGTCATCGAGGACCGGGCGAAATGCACTTATAGTGCGATTCGCCGGGCCCCCATAATGACTGGATTCCAGCCTGTGAGACCAAGCCCGCATCAGGTGCTCATGAGAGCGGAGTCTGATGCGAGCAGCCTCTTCAAAGGACGGAATTTCTCCCTCCAATCTTCGTTCCTTCCGCCAGAAGTAGGTGGCGGCAAGGACACCAGCCTCTAAATCCCAGGGGGGAAATCCTGCGAGGACTAAGGCCACATCATGCGCTACGGTGCGGTACGCCCTGATGACCCGCAGCGCGATGATTCGCTGTGGCCTTCGGAGCAGAGTCCTCGCTTCCCTGTTAAGTGGGTGCCATACTGGAGCCCCGTATAGCGCCATGCTTTTTAGAACCCCAGCGTAAAGCTTGCGACAGCTGACGCTGGGGCCCCCGACGTTAGGCAGAAGTCTGCCCAGGGCGGCTG
The DNA here is from genome assembly GCA_950371115.1 of Anania fuscalis. Taxonomy (NCBI): domain Eukaryota; kingdom Metazoa; phylum Arthropoda; class Insecta; order Lepidoptera; family Crambidae; genus Anania; species Anania fuscalis. The sequence continues at coordinate 5,819,809 of OX493326.1, read as the reverse complement.
CCGTGTTGACGAGGCGCGGCTTCATCAGCGCGAAGTGGCCCTCGAATTTCCATCTGCCGTCGAGATTGATGCCCAGATATTTCATCTGGGTCCCAATCCCGACGGTGACTCCCTCCACAGTTATGTGGGCGCCCGGCGGTGGGCCCTGACGAGGGCCATGAAATAACATGGCCTCAGTTTTTTCAAGGGCGACTGTGAGGCCTAGGCGTCGGGCAGCATCCACAACGGCTGATGCAGCCGCCTCTCTGCGACGACACAGCTCTCCGAGGCTCCCCCCTTGAGCCACGACGAGGGTGTCGTCCAACCTAACCTAACCTTTTTTTTTTTTTTTTTTTTTTTTTTTTTTTTTTTTTTTTTTTTTTTTTTTTTTTTTTTGACGCTGGAAAAATGCTTTTCGCATACTCTCTTGGCGGGCGGTAGCCAGAAGGGCTGTCGCTCGCCAAGCATACCCACTAAAAAACCAGCGACGTACCCTCAGTGCTATGGTGACACGGTGCAGGCTCCCAAGTTGGATTCTACTGCATCGTGCCGCCTGGCGGCCCAGCCTTGTGCCGGGCCTTCCGCGCTACAGAGGCCCACCAGTACGCTTGGTGGGCCTCAAGACGGGTGGGACCGTGCAACGTGGGCGTCGGGTGCCCCGACCCTTCGCCCACTGGTCACCTCTTGTTTAGGGGGGAGGGATGAGGCGAGCAAAACGCCTCCTTCTCCCCCCTGGCCGTCTGCGCCGGAGCGCGTGGGCATCGGGAGCCTCTTCCCTAGCCCGTTCATCAGTCTCCTTCTGCAACATTACCTCCTCGCAGAAGGAGACCATGGCGTCCCACGCTCTCTCGCTCGCAACCATCGCTCGCACGACGCTCGGGAGGTCGAGGTCCGGCCCAACCTCCGCGGTCAAGGCCCGGCGCTGCTCGACCCAGGCTGAGCACACCTGCAGGGTGTGCTGGGCCGTGTCTTCTACAGCGCCGCACCCGTGACACACGGGGGACGGCTCCTTGCCAATCAGGCACAGGAATTGACCGAAACAGCCATGTCCGGTCAGAACCTGCACCAAGTGATACGTAAGGGAGCCGTGTTGCCTCAAGACCCATTGGTCTAGGACTGGGCGAATCGCCTCTATGGTTTGGGTACCATAGCGGGGATTCGCCAGGTTGACCTCCCATCGCCGCAACAGTTCCTCTTGGGCGAGAAGCCGCACGCGGTTCACCTCTTCAGGTGCTGGATGCTCCCCCTCTTGTCTTCTCGACGCACGGAAACGGTATACGGCGTCGAGGACCTCAGCTTCGAGCTCCCAGGGGGGTAGCCCTGCCAGAACGCAGGCCGCGCCAAAGGAGACGGTCCTGTACCCCCTAATCGCACGCAGCGCTATGGTGCGCTGTGGTTGGCGGAGGAGCGTACGGTTCTCTCGATCGAGGGAACCGACCCAAATGGGGGCCCCGTACAGGGCCATGCTTTTAATGACCCCAGCGTAGAGCTTACGACACCCTACACTGGGACCTCTCACATTAGGCAGCAATCTGCCCAAGGCTGCAGCCGCTCCCACCAATTTTGGGGCCAACCTGCTGAAGTGAGCGTGGAAATTCCACCGCCCATCCAGCATTAGGCCCAGATACTTCATTTGGGCCCCTATGCGAACCTGGACACCCTTTAAATTGAGATGGGCTCCTGGTGGTGGTCCGCGACGAGGCCCGTGGAACATGAGGGCCTCAGTCTTTTCGGGAGCCACCTCAAGCCCTATTTCCCTGATACGGGCCACAATCATTTCTGTGGCCACCTCGGTCCGAACGCAGAGCTCCGGCAGGGCCCTTCCTGCGGCTACGATCAGTGTGTCGTCGGCGTAGCACAGCACCCTCGTCCCTCTGATGAGGGCACCACGCAGCACACTGTCGTAGCCGATGTTCCAGAGAGTTGGCCCAAGGGCGGAGCCCTGGGGAACTCCGCGAAAGATTTTCTGGTGTCCCATGTTGCCATGTCCGTCGATATATACCACCTCTCGGTCCTGGAGGTAGTCCGCCACAAGCCTGATAAGATAGGCCGGCACCCCATGATGGTGAAGCGCCGACACTATGGTATCGAAGGGCAGACTGTTAAACGCATTGGCGATGTCAAGTGACACCGCCAATGCTCTTTCGCCCCGGGACACAGCGTCCTCCGTGAAAGACTTCAGGGCGGACAAGGCGTCAAGAGTCGAGCGCCCCGCCCTGAAGCCGAACTGCCGCTCCGAGAGGTTGGGACCTACATCGTTCAGATGCTGGACGAGGCGGGAGACCAAGACCCTCTCCAGGACTTTCCCCGCCTCGTCCAGCAGCACAATAGGCCTGTAGGCAGACGGGGAATCGAGTAGCCGCCCTTCCTTCCTTAGCAGGCAGAGGCGGCCCCTTTTCCAGATCTTCGGGAACTGCCCGGTCCTGAGAATTAGGTCGAACAGTTCTCGAAGCATATCCTCGTTTTCCTCCACTTGCATATGCAAGCGGAGAATTTTACCCGGGATCCCGTCTGGTCCCGGGGCCGTATTTTTGCCCTGAAGGCGGTCAAGGGCGACGCCTAGCTCTGCTCTAGAGACTAGAGGGGCCGGGAGATCCTGCGATCGGCCTCTCGAACGGGGATGGGCCGGCGCGAGAAAGTCCCCCCGCTCGGGGAACAGAGACCCGACCACTCTCTGGAGGAGGTCCGGCTCCATGGTCTCCGTGAGGGGTGCCGTTTGCCCGCGTAGCTTATTACGCGCTACGCGGTATGGGCGTCCCCACGGATCTCCGTCGAGCTCTTTCAGCATCTCGTTGTGGGCCTCCGCCTTGCCCTTCATAATGGCTAGCTGGAGCGCCTTCTTGCACTCCTTGTAGCGCTGGCGGAGGCCCTCCTCGATTGGGTCACGGCCGTGGCGACCGCGGTGACGCGTAAGTGCCCGCCTGGCTACGTTACTGGTGGCCCGGAGATCCGCTATCTCTTGGGTCCACCAGTAGACTTGCCGCCTATTAGGGACGTTGCGGGCTCTAGGCATCGCCGCGTCGCATGTCGCCGTCAGTGCCGAGCGGAGGAGAGTGGCGCCGGTTTCCGGATCGGAGGGAGAAGGGGCCCCCTTGGAACACCAGGCCTGGACAATGGCCGCCTCTTCGGCCTTTTCTCTGTCCAGCTTGGTGACAGTCCATCTCGGAAAGGCTGCCGAGCAGACGGGCCGGGGCTGACCCGCAGGGATAGGGGACGAGGAGATTTCGAATCGGACGTACTGGTGGTCCGAGAGGGTCTCCTCTTCAACCACCCGCCAATTGACGATGTAGCGGGCAACTCCCGGGGTGGCGAATGAGACGTCCACCCTTGACCCGCCTCGTGGCCGCACACAGGTGTAGGCCGTCCCGACATTGAGGATGGACAGCCCCAGTTCCGCCAACCAAGCCTCAAGGGCCCTGCCTTTTACGTCGGTGGCCACGCCACCCCATGCCTGCGACTTAGCGTTCAGGTCACCCATTACGATGACCTGGAGAGGCGCCAGTCGTCTGACCACTGGGCCCAAGGCGCGGAGGTAGGCCTCGAACTCAGTGAGGGATTTGTTAGGGGAGAAATAGCAGCCGACAATTGCGTATTTCCCCCACTTGGCCGACACGTACCCGGGGCCGCGTTCCCTTAGAGTCAGGGGGGTTGAGGTAGGCCCAGTTCGACCGAGAACTGCCACGTCTCCTGTGGCACTGCCAAGCCAGTGCGGTTGGGGGGGAACCCAGTAAGGCTCCGAAGCCACCGCAACGTCAATATTCCACTCCGCTAGGGCCTGGAGGAAAAGATCCTGTGACCCAGCGGCGTGGTTAAGGTTCCCCTGGGGGAGACTGATATGTCGATTAGCCATCGATCATCTCAACCTCCTCGCACCGCACGGGGCGCTCCTCCGTTCTGGTGGTCGAAGGCTTCGAAGCCACCTTTCCTCTTGTTGAGGGGGGATTGCAATTTCTCCCCCCCATGATATGGCCAGCATCGCGTCCGGATTCGGCGCAGGCAACGCAGTGCGCGGTTGCCGAGCATTCGGATGACTTGTGCCCCGGATTGCCACACCGGAAGCACAGGCCACTGCGCTCCGCCGAGGACGGGCATAGCATTCGCGTGTGCCCAATCCCCATGCACTTGAAGCAGCGCATGGGGCGCGTCTCCAGAACCTGCACTCGCGCTGAGGTCCAGCCGACTAAGAAGCGGCCGGCCTCAGACAGGGCCTTGACTGCCGCTAGCGGGCAAGAGACTGTCAAGGCCCCCAAGCCCCGGGTGCCAGGATGGATTTCCCCTGCTCTGATCGAAGCAGGAGAGCAGCCGGTTTTGCTGGCCACTGCAGCCACAACCTCCTCCTTCGTCACGGATTCGTCCAGGCCAGAAATGCGCACCTCTGCGCGTTTTTCAGGCCTGGAGACCCGGGCTTCACCGCCGAGAACTTCGGACAGTTTCGTGGCCAGTTTATCCGCCTTTTCACGGCACTCTGCGCCAGATACCTCTATAAGGCGTGCCCCAGTTGCCGAGTCGTGAACCTTAAGGTGCGGGATCCCGAGCTCGGGAAGATCGACCGCGGCCTTAGCCTTGGTGAGCACTGCCTTGTAGGTAGTGCCCTTTTCTGCGGCCTCTGGCTGCAGCGTTACGACAATTGCTGCAGTGCGCGGGGGAGTCAGTTTGACTTTTGGCTTGGGGGCGGCTTTAGGAGCCGAAGGGACCGAAGGGCCCGGCTGGGCTGCCGACACAGTTGTTGGGGGTTTCTTCCCCTTCTTTCCTCGGCGCACCACAGTTGCCCAGTCTTCCACCGAAGGAGTGGAGGCCGGCGCCACCGAAGGTGAGGCCACTGGCGCCCGCTGCGCTTTGGGTGCAGGAGCGGCTGTCATCACCCTTCTGGTGTCAGCCGCGAGTGGGGGACGCAAGGTCGCCTGAGGAGGCAGGCGGCTTTCTATCTCTCCTAGCCTGGCGTCGATGAGCTGAGCAGCTGATTCGATAGCCCTCTTGCACGCCAGCTGTAGCAGCTCCTCTATGGATTGAGCACATAGGGCACCCTGGGGGAGTCGTACATCCGAGGATGAAGCCTGAGGCTCGGGATCCCTCTGGGCGGTGGCTACCTCCAGCGTCTCTGGGGTAGCAGCGCTTGTGCCAGCTGCCGGAGTAGGTTTCTTGCTCCTTGTATTGGCAGAGAGCTCTGCCAGGTCCTTCTTTAGGGCGCTGACTTCTTTTCGAAGATTGTCAGCCTCCCGCCTAAGGTTTCCGTTATCGACTCGGAGTCGGCGATTTTCCTCCGTTTCCGAGCGGAAGGCCAGCGTGTCGATGATGCTGGTTAAGTTGGAGGCAGCTCTATTTAAAGCCCCTTGCATAGGGCCTTGTAAATTCCCCGACTTGGAAGAAACGCGGAGGACTTCGGTGCAAAAGACTCCACCGCGCGCCCGCAGCTGTTCCAAGTCTAGCGTCTCATAGACGATCTGGGCCTTTGGGTCCAAGAGATCCGTAGGTCCAGGCGTAGAGATGGGAGTTCGGCTCTTGTCTCGGCCAATGAGGTTGGCCTTGGCCCGCTTATCGAGGTCCGCCGTGAACTCAGTCTCCTCGAGCTCCTCTAACCTCTCTTTCAGGAAGAGTTTGGCCCGCTGTACGCCTCCAGACTTTGCCTTGCCACGGCGTGCCGAATTAATCTTCGGAGCCGGCAAGAGATCCTCCTCAAAGTCAAAATCGTCGAAATAGTTGCCCTGCTGACGTTTCCTCAACGGTGTGGAGGGCATTTCGACGTCTGAGGTGGAGCCACTATCTCCGATGACCAACCGGTCCACAACGACCTTGCAGGCCCGAATTCCACTCTTCGACCAGCCCTCCTGCTGAGGCACGTCGGAAAACTCGAGTTCGGCCTCGCCGCCCATCTCGGAGAAATCGACGTCCGACACTAGAAGCTGCGAGTCGCCCTCAGAAGGGCGTTCAAGCAACGCACTCGCAGCCGCTCCAGAAGGAGCCACCAAATCACCGCGCTCTGGAAGCCCGGACCCGCCCTGAGAAGGGCGCTTATCCCGCATGGGAGTCGCGGGCTTACCAGCCGCATCCACAATAGTCGGAGTAGACATATCGCGCAATCGCAAATCGTTCTCTCGTGTAGTGCTCAGTTACCAGTCAGTGCTGCGTTACCGCACGTGACTGGTATCCAGGGGTGACGACGGGGACGTAACTACACTTCCACCCCCAACCTTTTTTTTTTTTTTTTTTTTTTAGTGCGCAGGAAAAATGCATTTCGCATACCTACCGCCGCGGGGGCAGCGGTAGGTTATGTGGGACTCCCTCGTCATCTTACAACGGCTTTCGCCGCTGTGCCATGACAAAGTATCACCCACTAAAAAACCTGCGGTGTACCACGCAACGTATGCGAGTAACACATGGGGACCCGTGTTCTGGTTTCCGTCCATGCGTCACAAACGTACGGCATGCTATGCCGGGCCTCAGGCATAGGGAATGGGTGATCCTGTACACACGGGATCACCCCAGACTGGCAGACTGTGCAATGTGAGCTAAGGGCCCCCGCCCCGCACCCACTAGTCCGCTAGAAGGGAGAAGCTGAGCACGGCACAACGCCGTCTCCTCCGCCCTCTTCTACGACTTCGGATCGGGTCAGCAAGGGTTTAAGCTTCCCAGCCCGATCCGTGGCCACCCTTTGCGACGACAAAGTGTCGCAACAAAAGGCCGCCCACGTCTTACTCCCACTCGCTGCCCAGCATAGCTTGAACCATACTGGGAAGCGAGAGACACCACCAACCGCAGGGTCAGCGCCCCGCAGCCAGGTCGCGGGTCATCCCCGCGACCACCGTCTAGGCAGCACGAGTAGGGAGTCATCACCCCCCACAAGTGCCGCCCCAAGACGCATCCACGAGCGGGCTGCTCAAGCCCGCCGGGAGCGTCTCACGCAGAGTTTAGCCGTGAGCTAGCAATAACCCGAAGGAAATTACTAACCCCCGTTGCCCAGGGTGAACCAGGACAGGATGCTACTCCTTACACCCGATCGTAACCGAATGTAATTAGTAACACCCCGCCGCACGAGGAGGTTACTCTGACACCCCTTCCACCCCCAACCTAACCTTTTTTTTTTTTTTTTTTTTTGGTGCGCAGGAAAAATGCATTTCGCATACCTACCGCCGCGGGGGCAGCGGTAGGTTATGTGGGACTCCCTCGTCATCTTACAACGGCTTTCGCCGCTGTGCCATGACGAAGTATCACCCACTAAAAAACCTGCGGTGTACCACGCAACGTATGCGAGTAACACATGGGGACCCGTGTTCTGGTTTCCGTCCATGCATCACAAACGTACGGCATGCTATGCCGGGCCTCAGGCATAGGGAATGGGTGATCCTGTACACACGGGATCACCCCAGACTGGCAGACTGTGCAATGTGAGCTAAGGGCCCCCGGCCCGCACCCACTAGTCTGCTAGAAGGGGGAAGCTGAGCACGGCACAACGCCGTCTCCTCCGCCCTCTTCTACGACTTCGGATCGGGTCAGCAAGGGTTTAAGCTTCCCAGCCCGATCCGTGGCCACCCTTTGCGACGACATAGTGTCGCAACAAAAGGCCGCCCACGTCTTACTCCCACTTGCTGCCCAGCATAGCTTGGACCATACTGGGAAGCGAGAGACACCACCAACCGCAGGGTCAGCGCCCCGCAGCCACCACCGTCTAGGCAGCACGAGTAGGGAGTCATCACCCCCCACAAGTGCCGCCCCAAGACGCATCCACGAGCGGGCTGCTCAAGCCCACCGGGAGCGTCTCCCGCAGAGTTTAGCCGTGAGCTAGCAATAACCTGAAGGAAATTACTAACCCCCGTTGCCCAGGGTGCACCGGGACAGGATGCTGCTCCTTACACCCGATCGTAACCAGATGTAATGAGCAACACCCCGCCGCTCTTGGAGGTGACTCTTTAGCACCCCTTTTTTTGTTTAGGGGGGAAACTGCTCTGCAGTAAAAACCCCCGGGTTGCCACTCGCGCAGATGGTGTAGATTGGAAACCCATGGGCTCACCACCCCATGAGCCCCAATAACTGCGCTTGCCATGAGACGGCCTGCCGCTGGACCCTAGTATTCGGGAGCAAGCTCAACCACTAGGGCCGGGGAGGGTTGGGCTGACTGCCCCCGCGCCGACGGTTTCCATCGGCTCCTCCCGGCGGCTCTCCCCCGCTCCACGGCGCGACCGCGTCGGAGCTGTTAGGGGTTTGTCCCTCGCGATTCTCGGCCGGGGGCAGGACTTCGTCCCAAGACGGTGGTCCGCCGCTCGGCCCGCCGCTGCGCAGAGGCAGCAGCGAAAAGGTGCCACGCATCCGGCGGCTTTATGGCCGGGCGCGCCGCATCGGATACACAGATCACTGCGATCCTCCGCGGCTTTGCAGACAGCCCGGCCATGACTTTCGCCGAGACACCGCGAGCACCTCAACGCCCTCGGTGGCAACAGCTGGACTCTCACAGAGAGCCACCCCACGCGCAGCCGTTTGCGCTTGGCCAAGATTTTGGCGGAACTGAAGGGGCAGCGAACAACAACGGAACCGCCGTGCCCACTTTCGCCCATGCGACCAACCTTAATGTTCTTGGGGTCGCACTCCCCTTGGCCGGCAACTGCAGCCACAATCTCCGCGGCAGTCGTCTCCGGTTCCAGACCCATTAGCCGGACATCGGCTGACTTGATGGGTCTTGACACCTTTACCGTCCCAGGCGGCAGCACTGAAATAAGGACCTCCGCTAAGGCGTCCGCTTTCTCACCGGCCTCCCCGGGCGCGCTGTCTTTGAGAGCCCTGATCTCAAAGACGCGGCTGCCAGTCATACGGGAAGGCCTCAACTTCAAGCGGTCGACCAACCCTGTCTCCTCTATCCAGCTGGGACCAATGTCCTGCCGGGCTTCTCGCATCAAAGTGCTGAGGTTCAGGCCGGAGGCCTTCCCCTCAGCAGTCAAGTCGACGACCACCGCCGCCGATTTCGGCGGACGGAGCCGCGGAGGACGCTTTGGTTTTGCCTTAGCGGCTGGGGCGCTTTGACCGGCCGCAGCGAGTCTTCTCTGGCCTTGGTTAGCCGCAGAGGCGGTTTTGTCTCTGGCTGGCGGGGCGGCCGGGGCCTGGGGTTTTTCCTTCCCTTTGCCGCGCTTCCGCTTAACGACCTCCGTCCAGGGCTGTGGCGGAGGGAACTCAGTCAAGGGGACAGGGGGGGGTGCAGGGTCAGCCCTATTGCTAGAGCCTTTCCCAACACCCTTCCCCTTCCATACCTTTGCCGGGGCGCCACTGGGGCCGGGCAGAACCGGAACCGTGGCAGCGGCGACACTATCCGCGCGCAGAGGTGGGCGGGTGCGAGGCGCTAGAGATAGCGAGTTCCTAAAGGTCTCAAGCTTCTCATCCATCATACCGCTCACCTCTTGCAGAACAGCACGCGCGAAAAGGTCGAATTTCGGGTCCTCGCCTACGAGTTCAGGCGGGACCTTTGGCAGCTGTGGTTTGGGCAGGTCGTCGGTCTGCGTGGCCACGCCCGGGGCAGGCCGTGGTTTTAGCGGACCTCCTGTTTGCGTAGCTGCAGCACGTCCGGGTTTGCGGACTCCGCTCTGTAGGCCTGTCATGTCGCGGCGAAGGACATGCAGCTCATCTCCGAGTCGGAGGTTTATTTCTTCCAGGCTCTTGATCCTATCCTGGAGCTGTTTATTCTCAGCCTCTAGCTTGGCGTAAGACTTGGCATGGCCCTTGTTCCAGCCCTCGAGTGTAACGAGGCGGCCCCTCATCTTGTGGAGCTCCTTCTCAAGGTTCTCCGCTTCCTCGTTACCAGTGCAAGAGCGCAGCTCCTCCACACTGACGCCGATAATTTCTGCTGCCCCTTGCAGGACCTCGGCGATCTCCGTGCCTCTAAACTTAGCATTGGCTAAGTCATAGAGTTTCCCGACGGCAGTTTGGACTCGGTTTGCCAAATCGGCCGCCAACTGCTGTTGGGCCGAGTCCGTTTGTGGATTGTCGTCGGTATCCCACTTATCGCCCATGATAGGCCTGGAAGAGCCAGGTTGCGGCTCAGGTGAAGCTCGCGCAGAAGCCAGCTTTCTTCTTGTATCGGAGGCAACTTGTCTGATGCGGCCTCGACCCGACGCCAGTTTGGCGATTTTGGGGAGGCCAGACACGTCGTCTCCTGTGTCATGTCCCGATGCGCGCTGCGGCGCGTTTGTGTCATATCCGGTTGAGTCTCGCTGACGCGAGATGTCTACTCTGGGTAGTGAGTTGAGGCTTAAAGAAGCCTCAACTTCGTCCGCAATAGAGCAGAGGTCTAAAGCCTCTTCATCCCCCCCAATTTCCCCAAGATTTGTCCTATTTTCCATGAAGTACCCACGAGTGCGGGAGAAGGGGTGGTCCATCTGGGCAGAGATCCCGCGATACCCAAATAACCCTATTTACACCTGGGAGGTCGGGATACACCCAGGGTGGCCGCTAGCCGGTTGATCCCACTACGCCAACCACTCTGCCCTGCTCCGCGCAAGGTCAGAGACCCCGTCGCCACGCGAGGCCCCATGGGGCCCCATGGGGCGTCAAGGGCTGAAGGGGCACAGTACGGTGGCATGTCCTGGGATGCTAAGCGACTGCGACAGTGTTGACAAGGGAGGGGCAGAACCTCTAAAACCACGTCAACACCGAAGAAACCGCGCACATCCCATTTCCCCCACCGCACTCCGCCGCAACAGACCCAGCCCCCAAACACTCCCATTGGGGTTTACTCCCCGCAGCCCTGGCAAGCAGGGCCCCCGCCCCGCCCTGAAAAGGGCGGAACGGTATGATGCAAGGAAATCGACCGGTATGTAACCCTACCAGTCATACGCCCTGGAGCCCCCTTGCAGACTCCAGGACTAGGGGAAAATTTTATTGAGTTTACCATCCTCGCGGCCCCGAAAGGCCCCCGGCCCCGATTGGGGTAACGGTATACAGGGGTTTTTAGAGAGGTTTTCCTTCCTCACGGCCCGGACAGAAGCCCCGACAGCCCCCGGCCCACCCGTGAGGGTGAGTTACGGTATGTTTAGGTTTTTTAGTGAGGTGGTCCTTCCTCGCGGCCCGGACGAAGTGCCCCCGACAGCCCTCGGCCCCCACGGGGTAACGAGTTGCCCGGCGACCCGCCAGTCAGCGGCGGCTGACTATGGGCGGGCTGAGCCGCGCGTGGTAGTATTTAAAGAGGTTTCCGCCTCGCAGTCCAGGTGAACTGGACCCCCGTCCCGCCGGTAGCCCGTTGCGGATTACGGTGTGCTTCGTACCACATCCTTACACCGCTATGCTTATCATAGTAGCGCAAGGAGCGGCACAGACAGAGTTCAGCCGTCAGCTAGCAAAATCCCGAAAGAAATTACTAACTGCCGTTGCCCAGGGTGCACCAGGACAGGATGCTGCTCCTTACACCCGATCGTAACCAGATGAAATAAGCAACACCCCGCCGCTCTTGGAGGTGACTCTGTAGCACCCCACCCCCAACCTTTTTTTTTTTTTTTTTTTTTTTTTAGTGCGCAGGAAAAATGCATTTCGCATACCTACCGCCGCGGGGGCAGCGGTAGGTTATGTGGGACTCCCTCGTCATCTTACAACGGCTTTCGCCGCTGTGCCATGACAAAGTATCACCCACTAAAAAACCTGCGGTGTACCACGCAACGTATGCGAGTAACACATGGGGACCCGTGTTCTGGTTTCCGTCCATGCGTCACAAACGTACGGCATGCTATACCGGGCCTCAGGCATAGGGAATGGGTGATCCTGTACACACGGGATCACCCCAGACTGGCAGACTGTGCAATGTGAGCTAAGGGCCCCCGCCCCGCACCCACTAGTCCGCTAGAAGGGAGAAGCTGAGCACGGCACAACGCCGTCTCCTCCGCCCTCTTCTACGACTTCGGATCGGGTCAGCAAGGGTTTAAGCTTCCCAGCCCGATCCGTGGCCACCCTTTGCGACGACAAAGTGTCGCAACAAAAGGCCGCCCACGTCTTACTCCCACTCGCTGCCCAGCATAGCTTGAACCATACTGGGAAGCGAGAGACACCACCAACCGCAGGGTCAGCGCCCCGCAGCCAGGTCGCGGGTCATCCCCGCGACCACCGTCTAGGCAGCACGAGTAGGGAGTCATCACCCCCCACAAGTGCCGCCCCAAGACGCATCCACGAGCGGGCTGCTCAAGCCCGCCGGGAGCGTCTCACGCAGAGTTTAGCCGTGAGCTAGCAATAACCCGAAGGAAATTACTAACCCCCGTTGCCCAGGGTGAACCAGGACAGGATGCTACTCCTTACACCCGATCGTAACCGAATGTAATTAGTAACACCCCGCCGCACGAGGAGGTTACTCTGACACCCCACCCCACCCCCAACCTTTTTTTTTTTTTTTTTTTTTTTTTTTACGCAGGAAAAATGCATTTCGCATACCTACCGCCGCGGGGGCAGCGGTAGGTTATGTGGGACTCCCTCGTCATCTTACAACGGCTTTCGCCGCTGTGCCATGACAAAGTATCACCCACTAAAAAACCTGCGGTGTACCACGCAACGTATGCGAGTAACACATGGGGACCCGTGTTCTGGTTTCCGTCCATGCGTCACAAACGTACGGCATGCTATGCCGGGCCTCAGGCATAGGGAATGGGTGATCCTGTACACACGGGATCACCCCAGACTGGCAGACTGTGCAATGTGAGCTAAGGGCCCCCGCCCCGCACCCACTAGTCCGCTAGAAGGGAGAAGCTGAGCACGGCACAACGCCGTCTCCTCCGCCCTCTTCTACGACTTCGGATCGGGTCAGCAAGGGTTTAAGCTTCCCAGCCCGATCCGTGGCCACCCTTTGCGACGACAAAGTGTCGCAACAAAAGGCCGCCCACGTCTTACTCCCACTCGCTGCCCAGCATAGCTTGAACCATACTGGGAAGCGAGAGACACCACCAACCGCAGGGTCAGCGCCCCGCAGCCAGGTCGCGGGTCATCCCCGCGACCACCGTCTAGGCAGCACGAGTAGGGAGTCATCACCCCCCACAAGTGCCGCCCCAAGACGCATCCACGAGCGGGCTGCTCAAGCCCGCCGGGAGCGTCTCACGCAGAGTTTAGCCGTGAGCTAGCAATAACCCGAAGGAAATTACTAACCCCCGTTGCCCAGGGTGAACCAGGACAGGATGCTACTCCTTACACCCGATCGTAACCGAATGTAATTAGTAACACCCCGCCGCACGAGGAGGTTACTCTGACACCCCTTTTTTTTTTAAGGAGGAACTGCGAATGCAGAAAACCTCCTGGGTTGCCACTTGCGCTGAGGGTCCCATCAAATCCCATAGGGGTCACCACCCCATGAGCCCCAATGGCAGCGCTGGCCGTCGGAACAGCCGGCCGCTAGGCCTTAGTAACTGGGAGACGAGTCTCTACCACTAGGGCCAGGGAGGGTTGGGCATTCCGCCCCCGCGCCGATGGTCTCCATCGGCTCCTCCCTGCGGCTACTCCCCGTTCCTCGGCGCGAACGCGCCATTGGGGCTATCGAGGGGTTTCTCGCGCGCAATCTTCGGTCGGGGGCATTCCCTCGACGAACCAAGTCGGTGGTCCGCCCTCCGACCAGCCGCCTCACAGAGGCAGCAGCGGTACGGGGCCACACATCCGGCAGCCTTATGGCCGGGCTGGCCGCATCGGATACAGATATTACTCCGATCCTCAGCGGCCTTGCAAATGGCCCGGCCGTGGCTCTCGCCGAGGCACCTTGAGCATCTCAAAGCCCTCGGCGGCAGCAGCTGGACTCGGACGGAGATCCAGCCGACGCGCACCCGTTTTTGTTTTGCCAAGGTTTTGGCTGCCGCTACAGGGCACCGCACAATAACGGACCCGCCTAGCCTGGATTCTCCAGGCCTGCCCACTTTGATGCTGGCTAGATCGCAGCCCCCTTGATCGGCGACAGCCTTTGCGACCTCCTCTGGAGTCGCGTCGTCTCCGAGCCCCATGAGGCGAATGTCGGCGCTCTTAATAGGGCGCATCACCTTGACAGCGTCTGGCGGGAAAACCGAAATGAGCGCCGCCGCGAGGGTGTCCGCCTTTTCACAGGCCTCCCCGGGCGGGCTGTCCTTGATCGCCCTAACCTCAAAGACACGGTTTCCCGTCATTCGCGACGCGCGGATGGTGAGCCGGTCTGCCAGGCCAGCATCTGTCATCCATGTCGGACCGATGTCCGCCTTCGCTGAGCGCAGGAGGGTGCTGATGTTCAGCCCTGCCTCCTTGCCTTGAGGGGTCAACTCCAGGACAACGGCCGCCGATTTCGGCGGACGGAGTCTAGGAGGACGCTTCCTCTTCTCCTTGGCGGCGCTAGGAGCACTCGCAGCGGCCTGGGTGGGCCCACGCTGGACATTTCTGGCCGCGGGGGCGGCTGGATTTCCATGAGCGGGCGGAGCGGGTTTGGCCTTGGCCTTGCCACGCTTCCGTCCTCGCTTTACCACTTCCGACCAGGGCTCAGTCGGAGTAGGTACGTCAGGTCGGGAGGAGGGTCCGGGCTTCGGGATGGCGTTGGAAGCGCCTTTTCCGACGCCCTTACCCTTTGTTGTAGCCGGTGTAGCCTGGGCGCGACTTGGTCCGGGATGAGCCGGCGCAGAGGTGGCGCTCAGGTTGCTATGTCTGAGAGGTGGGCGGACGAGCGGGGCTGGAGGGAGACACTCCTTAAGAGCGTCCAGCCGGGCGTTCATTAGGTCGCCCACCTGCTGCATCACCATACGAGCGAAGCGGTCGAGCTTCGCGTCGAGTATGGGATCTGACTCCTCAGCGGGTGGAACCGCTGGTTGTAGCCGGGAAATCGGCGAAGGATCGGTGCGCGTAGAGCTACACTCTCTGGTTGCCGGCGCAGCCTCGGTTTGGATGCCGATGGTTTTGCCGGGTTTTCGGGCGCTGCTCATACGGCCCATCTCCTGGCGCAAGTTGCGCATGTCCTGCTGGAGGCGGAGGTTCTCCTCCCGCAAGTCGGACACTTTGTCGTCGAGCTTGCGGTTCTCCTCCTGCAGGTCACAATAGGCATTGCGCTGGTAGGCGCAGGAGCTCTCGAGTGTGACAACTCGGGCTCGAAGCTTCTGCACCTCCTCAAACTCCGCGTGGAGGGACTCCGTGCCTACTGCACGTTCCCTCAGCGTCTCTGCCGTGACGCCGATGACTTCGGCGATACCCATCAAGGTTTCGGCCTCGGTGGTCTCCCGGAGCCTTGGCGCGTCAGCGAGGTCGTGTAGGACTGCGACGCTGCGCTGGATTTTATTAGCCAAGTCGCTTGCAAGCTCCGCTTCTTGTTCGCCCTCGGCTTCCCAATTGTCCCCCATCATCGGTCTGGATGTACCGGGTAATGGGTCAGATTCTGTTGCAGAGCGAAGATTACGAATAGTCGCAGCAGCCTGCCTAATAGCGCCTCTGCCGCGAGGAAACTTCGCTACTTTAGGAAGAGTAGAAGTACTCTCCTCCTCTCGTCCCGAATTAGCGCGCCGAGACGCGCTTCTGTCTCTCCGAGTGTTTGCTCGCTGATGCGAGCCGTCATGTCCGGTGGTGCGCGAATGCGCATTGTCACGTCCAGGTTGTGTCGTGTCCAAGAGGTCGACAACGTCTTCCTCGTCCCCCCCATTGTTCCCAAAAGAATTTTGTCTATCCATCTGATACCCACGAGTCGGGGAGATATAAGTGGTCCATCTGGTCAGAGATCCCCGAGTAACCAGATAACCCTATTACACCTGAGCGGTCGGGCAACACTCAGGGTGGCCGCTCGCTGGTTGATCCCACTACGCCAACCACTCTGCCCTGCTCCGCGCAAGGTCAGAGACCCCGTCGCCACGCGAGGCTCCATGGGGCGCCCCAACGACGGGAATTGAAGGATTTTTAGGAATATTTGGGGTCAAGGGCTGAAGGGGCACAGTACGGTGGCATGTCCTGGGATGCTAAGCGACTGCGACAGTGTTGACAAGGGAGGGGCAGAACCTCTAAAACCCTGTCAACACCGAAGAAGCCGCGCACATCCCATTTCCCCCACCGCACTCCGCCGCAACAGACCCAGCCCCCAAACACTCCCATTGGGGTTTACTCCCCGCAGCCCTGGCAAGCAGGGCCCCCGCCCCGCCCTGAAAAGGGCAGAACGGTATGATGCAAGGAAATCGACCGGTATGTAACCCTACCAGTCATACGCCCTGGAGCCCCCTTGCAGACTCCAGGACTAGGGGGAAGTTTTATTGAGTTTACCATCCTCGCGGCCCCGAAAGGCCCCCGGCCCCGATTGGGGTAACGGTATACAGGGGTTTTTTAGAGAGGTTTTCCTTCCTCACGGCCCGGACAAAAGCCCCGACAGCCCCCGGCCCACCCGTGAGAGTGAGTTACGGTATGTTTGGGTTTTTTAGTGAGGTGGTCCTTCCTCGCGGCCCGGACGAAGTGCCCCCGACAGCCCTCGGCCCCCACGGGGTAACGAGTTGCCCGGCGACCCGCCAGTCAGCGGCGGCTGACTATGGGCGGGCTGAGCCGCGCGTGGTAGTATTTAAAGAGGTTTCCGCCTCGCGGTCCAGGTAAACTAGACCCCCGTCCCGCCGGTAGCCCGTTGCGGATTACGGTATGCTTCGTACCACATCCCTGCACCGCTATGCTTAACATAGCAGCGCAAGGAGCGGCACAGACAGAGTTCAGCCGCCAGCTAGCAATTACCCGAAGGCAATTCCTAACTGCCGTTGCCCAGGGTGCACCGGGACAGGATGCTGCTCCTTACACCCGATCGTAACCAGATGTAATGAGCAACACCCCGCCGCACGAGGAGGTTACTCTGTAGCACCCCACCCCACCCCCAACCTTTTTTTTTTTTTTTTTTTTTTGGTGCGCAGGAAAAATGCATTTCGCATACCTACCGCCGCGGGGGCAGCGATAGGTTATGTGGGACTCCCTCGTCATCTAACAATGGCTTTGCGACTGTTCCATGACGAGGTATCACCCACTAAAAAACCTGCGGTGTACCACGCTACGTATGCTAGTGACACATGGGCACCCGTGTTCTGGTTTTCGTCCATGCGTCACAAACGTACGGCATGCTATGCCGGGCCTCAGGCACAGGGAATAGGTGATCCTGTACACACGGGATCACCCCAGACTGGCAGACTGTGCAATGTGAGCTAAGGGCCCCCGCCCCTCGCCCACTAGTCCGCTAGAAGGGGGAAGTTGAGTGCGGCGTAACGCCGTCTCCTCCTCCCCCTTCTTCGACGACGGATCGGGTCAGCAAGAGGATTTTCCTCCCTGACCCGCTCCGCGGCCTCCTTCTGCGACATGACATCGTCGCAAAAAGAAGCCACTGCCCCCCAAGCCTCACCACTGCCCAGCATAGCTCTCACTATGCTGGGGAGCGAGAGGTCCCCTCCCACCACCGAGGTCAAAGTGCGGCGCTGCTGGACCCATGCTGAGCACTCCCGGAGGGTGTGATCAGCTGTATCCTCCGCAGCTCCGCACTCGTGGCACTCGGGGGTGCGCTCCCTACCCGCTATATGGTACAGATACCAACCAAAGGCACCGTGCCCGGTTAGGATCTGTACCATATGGAAAGTAAGGGAGCCGTGCTTCCTTGCAATCCAGTCATCGAGGACCGGGCGAAATGCACTTATAGTGCGATTCGCCGGGCCCCCGTAGTGACTGGATTCCAGCCTACGAGACCACGCCTGCATCAGGTGCTCGTGAGCGCGGATCCTGATGCGGGCCGTCTCCTCCATCGCCGGGTTTTCGCCTTCCAGTCTGCGCTCCTGCCGCCAGGAGAATACGGCGGCTAGGATGCCAGCCTCCAAGTCCCAAGGGGGGAATCCCGCGAGGACTAAGGCCACATCATGCGCTACGGTGCGGTACGCTCTGATGACCCGCAGCGCAATGATTCGCTGTGGCCTTCGGAGCAATGCCCTCGCCTCCCCGTTGAGTGGGTGCCACACTGGTGCCCCGTATAGGGCCATGCTCTTCAGAACCCCAGCGTATAGCTTGCGACAGCTGACGCTGGGGCCCCCGACATTAGGCAGCAGTCTGCCCAGGGCTGTTGCCGTATTCACGAGGCGCGGCTTCATAAGTGCGAAGTGTGCCTCGAACTTCCATCTACCGTCGAGAATGATACCCAGATATTTCATCTGGGTCCCAATCCCGACGGTGACTCCCTCCACAGTTATGTGTGCGCCTGGCGGTGGGCCCTGACGAGGGCCATGGAATATCATGGCCTCAGTCTTCTCGAGGGCGACTGTGAGGCCTAGGCGTCGAGCAGCATCCACAACGGCTGATGCAGCCGCCTCTCCGCGACGACACAGCTCTGCGAGGCTTCCCCCTTGAGCCACGACGAGGGTGTCGTCCGCGTAACATAATACACGAGTGCGGGGTAGAGGCCGGTTCCGGAGGACGAAATCGAAACCGATGTTCCACAGGGTCGGACCAAGGACCGATCCCTGTGGGACACCGCATCGTATTTCCCTCCGCTCCAGCGTCCCCCCCTCGACCGTGTAAATTATTTCCCGGCCGTGGAGATAGTCCTCCAACAGAGAGAGAGAGCGCGACGCTGGGCAGTCCAGGCCGGGCACACCTCTAGAGTATGCTGGGCCGAGTCCACTGCCCCATTGCACTCGTGGCACTCAGGGTTCGGCTCCCTCCCCGCTATCCGGAACAGGTACCAACCGAAACAGCCGTGATCAGTTAGCACCTGCACTAGCCGGAAGGTGAGGAAGCCGTGCCTCCTTTGGACCCACTCTCGAAGGACCGGGCGAACAGCCTCTATGGTCCTAGTGCCATAGAGGGGGGTCGCCAGGTCGGACTCCCAGCGCCGCATTAGCTCCTCGTAGGCTAGGAGTCTGATGCGGGCGACCTCTGCGGGGGCTGGGCGCTCTCCAGCTCGCCTCCTCGACGATCTGTACTTGAATACGGCGTCGAGGACTTCCGCCTCCAGCTCCCAGGGAGGAAGGCCCGCTAGGAGGCATGCCGCACTGTGGGATACCGTGCGGTATCCCCTGATGGACCTCAGCGCTATTATGCGCTGGGGGCGGCGCAGCAGTCCTCGGTTCTCTCTGTCTAGAGAGTCCACCCAGACGGGAGCTCCGTAAAGGGCCATGCTCCTTATAACCCCAGCGTACAGTTTTCGGCATCCTGCGCTGGGGCCCCTCAGATTAGGCAGCAGACGGCCCAAGGCTGCTGCCGCACCCACAAGTTTAGGGAGCAGGCCCTCGAAGTGAGAGTGGAAGGCCCATCGACCGTCGAGCACGAGGCCCAGATACTTCATCTGGGCCTTGATCAATACCCGGACACCCGCCACTGCTACATATGAGCCTGGGGGCGGTCCACGTCGAGGCCCGTGGAACAGAAGGGCCTCTGTTTTGTGGGGAGCTACTTTAAGTCCCAGGCTCTCTATCCGCTCGACGATCATGTTGGTTGCAACCTCCGCCCGAACCACCGTCTCCTCCAGGGTGCTCCCCGTGGCGACGACTAGCGTGTCATCCGCGTAGCACAGCACACTCATGCCCCTCATGAGTGTGCCACGGAGCACACTGTCGTAGCCAATGTTCCACAGGACTGGTCCAAGTACCGAGCCCTGTGGAACCCCGCAGGACACTCGATGACGGTGTGGTTCTCCTTGGCCGTCTATGCAGACCACTTCTCTATTGCTGAGGTAGTCTGCAAGGACCCTCACAAGATACGGAGGCACTCCGTGATAGCGGAGTGCCTCCAATATTACGTTGAAGGGGAGGGTGTTGAAGGCGTTCGCAATGTCCAGTGAGATTGCCAGCGCCCTCTTTCCCTGCCCAACAGCCTCCTCCGTGTACGATTTCAGGGCTAAAAGGGCGTCTATGGTAGAACGCCCGGCCCTGAAACCGAATTGCCGCTCTGAGAGGTCAGGACCCTCCTCCGTGAGGTGGTGGACGAGTCGAGAGACCACCACTCTCTCCATCATCTTCCCCACCTCATCCAGTAAAACGATCGGTCTGTAGGCGGTCGGGGAGTCCGGGTCCCGACCCTCCTTTTGCAGGAGGCAAAGGTGCCCTACCTTCCAAAGTTTCGGGAACTGCCCTGTTGTAAAAATTTGGTTAAACAGTTCCCGAAGCCGGTCCGCATTTTCCCTCTCCTTCAGGAAGAGGTGCAGGACCTTACCCGGCACCCCATCCGGGCCAGGCGCAGTCTTCCGACCTCGAAGCCGTTCAAGAGCAAGTTCCATCTCGGCGTCAGAGACTGGAGGAGCAGGCGGGCCCATTGGCTCCTCTCTAGGGTGACGAGAGATCACTAACGCGGAATCCTCTTGGCCTGGGAAGAGCTCCCCGACGACTCGTTCCAGGAGGGCCGGCTCAAGAGTCTCCGAGATAGGAGCCGTTTGTCCGCGGAGCTTGTTTCGTGCTGCACGATACGGTCGCCCCCACGGATCCCTGTCTAGCTCAGCCAGGGTCTCGTCTCGCGCCCTAGCCTTGGCCTCTGATATGGCTGTCTGGAGGGTCACTCTGGTTTCCCGGTAGACAGAGTAGAGGCGGTCCTCTTCCGCCGGGTCACGGATGCCACGGCGGCGGTACCGAGTGAAGGTGCGCCGTGCCGAATTACTAGTGGACCGGAGATCAGCAATCTCCTGGGACCACCAGTAGACCTGACGGCGATTTGGTCGTCGGCGTGCTCTCGGCATGGCTGCCTCGCAGACCTCCGTCATAGAAGAGCGCAGTTGAGCGGCGCCGTCATCTGCATCCAAGGGCGGAGGAGAACTCCCCGCACACCAGGCCTGGACGATGGCTGCCTCTTCAGCTCTCTCCTGGTCAAATTTCGCGATGGCCCACCGTGGAAACGCCGAGCCGCCAGAAGAACGGGGCGCCGCGTGTCCCGCGGAGGAGGAGACTTCAAATCGAACGTACATATGGTCCGATAGGGTCTCCTCCTCCAGCACTCGCCAATTGCTCGTCCGGCTCGCGATGTCAGGGGTGGCAAGTGTGATATCCACTCTAGAGCCCCCCCTGCGGCGCACGCATGTATAGGCAGTGCCTACGTTTAAAATGGACAGCCCCAACTCGACCGCCCATTCCTCCACCGCCCGGCCCTTCACATCGGTTACCACCCCTCCCCACGCCTGTGACTTGGCGTTAAGGTCAGCCATCAGGATTACTGGCAGGGGTGCCAATCGTCTAACTGCCGGACCCAAGACGCGGAGAAATGCCTCTAGGTCCGACAAGGGCCTGTTGGGGGAGAAGTATGCACCTACGATGCCGTATCGCCCCCATTTGGCCGTTGCGAAACCCGGACCCCGTTCTCTCAAGATTAAAGGGGTGGCGTTTGGTCCCGTCTGACAAATAATTGCGACATCGCCGTTTGTGTCGCCGATCCAGTGGGGCTGTGGCGGGACCCAGTAGGGCTCTGCGGCTACCGCTATATCAATGTTACACGCCGCCATAGTGTGGAGGAAGAGGTCTTGTCCCCCGACGGCGTGATTTACATTTCCCTGAAGGAAGTGGATATGCTGACTAGCCATCGGACATTTCCACCTCTTCACACCTATTGCGGTGTACCTCTATAGGGGCAGCGGCAGCTGGAGACCTAGCGGCCGCTTTGCCTCTTGCTTGGGGTGGGTTACAACTCCTACCCCCCATGATGTGGCCAGCTTCGCGCCCGGTTTCGGCACATGCGGCACAGTGAGCAGTGGCTGTGCACGCGGCGGACTTGTGCCCAGGTTGCCCGCACCTGAAGCACAGTCCACTACGGTCCGCTGAGGATGGACACATCTGCCGCGTGTGTCCCAGCCCCATGCATTTAAAGCAACGCATGGGTCGGGTTTCCAAGGCCTCCACACGAGCTGACGTCCACCCGACTAAGAGCCGGCCAGCCTCGGCCAGCAATTTCGCCGCGGCTATCGGGCAAGATAGAGAGACCACGCCCATGCCTCTTGACCCAGAGTGGATCTCGCCCACCCTGACTGCCGCTGCGGAGCAACCTGTTTTACTTGCCACTGCCGCGGCAATTTCTTCCCTAGTGACGGCCTCATCCAGACCGAAGACGCGAACGTCAGCACGTTTCTCCGGTCTGGAGACCGTCACATCACCGCCTAGGACCTCTGCAAGTTTGGAAGCCAACTTGTCGGCTTTCTCCCGGCATTCCGTGCCCGGAACCTCTATGAGCCGCGCTCCGGTGGCCGAGTCTACCACCTTTAAGTGCGGGATCCCTAGTTCGGGGAGATTTACCGCTGCCTTAGCCTTAGTCAGCACCTCCTTGTAGGTTGTCCCTTTCGAGACAGCCTCAGGCTGCAGCGTGACAACGATTGCTGCAGTCCGCGGAGGGCTGAGTTTTGGCTTCGGTTTAGTTGCCGTCGCTTTTGTTTTCCTCGCTTTGGGAGCAGCAGAGACCTTGCCACGAGTCTCAGCTGGCGTTGAGGCCGCGGGCTTAGCAAGGGATGGAGTGGGAGTTTTCCCCTTCTTTCCACGCCGCACCACAGTCGACCATTCTCCCACAGCTGGCGCAGGAGTAGGAGCAGTCACCGCCATACCTGGGTTACCAGCAACAGTTTCGGCAAAAGATGCTCCTGCCGCGCTCTGCCCTTTTTGGCGGGCCGTGGTCAGAGCACCAGAAGTTTTTGCCGTGCCTTTGCCGTCACTCGCTAGCGGCGGACGAGGCGTCGGTTTCGGGGGAGGGAGGCGGCTCTCTATTTCCCCCAGCCGGGCGTCGATGAGTTGGGCCGCAGAATCAATGGCCCTCCTGCATGCCACTTGGAGCAGTTCCTCAACTGATTGAGCACACAATGTGCCCTGAGCTAAAAGTGATCCCGAGGCAGAGGCAGAGGCAGAGGCCGAAGCCGCCGGCCCAGCTCCGACAGAGGCCTTCGCGGCAAGTGCTGGGGCCACGGAAACTGCTGGGGTCGTAGTCTTTTTTGGGACCCTCTTTGAAAGTTCCGCATGGTCCTGCTTAAGGGAGTGTGTTTCCCTCCTCAGGCACTCTACTTCCCGTCTTAGATTGTCGTTGTCTACCCTAAGACGACGGTTTTCCTCAGTTTCAGAGCGCGATGCAAGCTGACCAAGGATGGCAGTAAGCTCGGACGCCGCTCTGTTTAAAGCCCCCTGCATCGGACCCTGGAGATGCTTGGATTTTGAGGCTACCCTCAGTACCTCCGAACAAAATATGCCTCCACGTGTCTGAAGTTGCTGGAGGTTCAGGCTTGTGTAATCCAGTTTTGTTTTGGGGTCCTCAAGGTCCGAAAGCGCTTCGTCCAGTTGCGAGAGTGAGCGAGACTTCTCGCGTGCCATGAGGTTGGCTTTGGCCCGCTTATTAAGTTCAGCGTTGAAATCACGCTCAGCCATTTCTTCAACCCTTTCCTTAAGGAAAGCGTTGGCGCGTTGCAGTCCTCCTGTCTTCCCCTTGCCACGGCGGGCCGAATTTATCTTCGGAGCCAGTATGAGATCCTCCTCACAGTTAAGGTCTCCGATATTGCCCTGACGTTTCCTCGTCGACGGAGAGGGCATTTCAATGTCAAAAGCAGATCCACACTCCCCGATGGATAGCCGATCTACCACGACCTTGCAAGCCCGAACATTATTCGCCGGCCAGTCCTCCTGCTGAGTCGAATTCAAAAACTCGAGCTCGACCTCGCCGCCCATCTCGGGCATTTCAACGTCATGTGCTGGGGACCGCGACTCGCCCTCAGAAGGGCGTTTAAACAGTGCAGTCGCAGCCGCTCCAGACGTGACCTCCAAGCCACTGCGCGCTGGAAGCCCGGACCCGCCCTGAGAAGGGCGCTTATCCCGATTGGGAGTCGCGGGCTTGCCAGCCGCATCCACCATTGTCATAGAAGACATGTCGCGTAAGTCGCGGAACGTTCTCTCGTGTAGTGCTCAGTTACCAGTCAGTGCTGCGTTACCGCACGTGACTGGTATCCAGGGGTGACGACGGGGACGTAACTACACTTCCACCCCCAACCTAACCTTTTTTTTTTTTTTTTTTTTTTTTTTTTTTTTTTTTTTTTTTTTGACGCTGGAAAAATGCTTTTCGCATACCTGCCACCCCGGGGGGAGTGGCAGGTTATGTGGGACTCTCTTGGCGGGCGGCAGCCAGAAGGGCTGTCGCTCGCCAAGCATACCCACTAAAAAACCAGCGACGTACCCTCAGTGCTATGGTGACACGATGCAGGCTCCCAAGTTGGATTCTACTGCATCGTGCCGCCTGGCGGCCCAGCCTTGTGCCGAGCCTTCCGCGCTACTGAGGCCCACCAGTACGCTTGGTGGGCCTCAAGACGGGTGGGACCGTGCAACGTGGGCGTCGGGTCCCCCGACCCTTCGCCCACTGGTCACCTCTTGTTTAGGGGGGAGGGATGAGGCGAGCAAAACGCCTCCTTCTCCCCCCTGGCCGTCTGCGCCGGAGCGCGTGGGCATCGGGAGCCTCTTCCCTAGCCCGTTCATCAGTCTCCTTCTGCAACATTACCTCTTCGCAGAAGGAGACCATGGCGTCCCACGCTCTCTCGCTCGCAAGCATCGCTCGCACGACGCTCGGGAGGTCGAGGTCTGGCCCAACCTCCGCGGTCAAGGCCCGGCGCTGCTCGACCCAGGCTGAGCACACCTGTAGGGTGTGCTGAGCCGTGTCTTCCACAGCGCCGCACCCGTGACACACGGGGGACGGCTCCTTGCCAATTAGGCAGAGGTACTGACCGAAACAGCCATGTCCGGTCAGCACCTGCACTAAGCGGTAGGTAAGGGAGCCGTGCTTCCTCAGGACCCATTGGTCTAGGACCGGGCGGATCGCCTCTATTGTTCGGGTACCATAGCGGGAATCCGCCAGGTCAGCCTCCCATCGCCGCAACAGTGCCTCCTGAGCGAGAAGCCGCACGCGGTTTACCTCTTCAGGGGCTGGATGCTCCTCCTCTTGTCTCCTCGACGCACGGAAGTGATATACAGCGTCGAGGACCTCAGCTCCAAGCTCCCAGGGGGGTAGCCCTGCCAGGACACAGGCAGCGCCGAAGGAGACGGTCCTGTACCCCCTTATAGCTCGCAGCGCTATGGTGCGCTGCGGTTGGCGTAGGAGCATGCGGTTCTCCCGATCCAGGGAACCGACCCAAATGGGGGCACCGTACAGGGCCATGCTTTTGATGACCCCAGCGTAGAGCTTACGGCATCCTACACTGGGACCCCTCACATTGGGCAGTAATCTGCCCAAGGCCGCCGCCGCTCCCACCAATTTTGGGGCCAACCCACTGAAGTGTGCGTGGAAGTTCCACCGCCCATCCAGCATTAGGCCCAGATACTTCATCTGGGCCCCGATGCGAACCTGGACGCCCTCTATATTGAGATGGGCTCCTGGAGGTGGTCCGTGACGAGGCCCGTGAAACATGAGGGCCTCAGTCTTTTGGGGGGCCACCTCTAGTCCTATTTCCCTGATACGGGCCACAATCATTTCTGTGGCCACCTCGGTCCGAATGCAGAGCTCGGGCAGGGCCCTGCCTGTGGCCACGATCAATGTGTCGTCGGCGTAGCACAGCACCCTCGTCCCTCTGATGAGAGCGCCACGCAGCACGCTGTTGTAGCCAATGTTCCAGAGAGTCGGCCCGAGGGCCGAACCCTGGGGGACCCCGCGAAATATTTTCTGGCTTGCCAAATTGCCGTGCCCGTCGATAAATACCACCTCGCGGTCCTGGAGGTAGTCCGCCACAAGCCTGATAAGATAGGCCGGCACCCCATGGTAATGAAGCGCCGACACTATAGTATCGAAGGGCAGACTATTAAACGCATTGGCGATGTCGAGTGACACCGCCAATGCTCTTTCGCCCCGGGACACAGCGTCTTCCGTGAAAGACTTCAGGGCAGACAGAGCGTCAAGAGTCGAGCGCCCCGCCCTGAAGCCGAACTGCCGTTCCGACAGGTTGGGACCCACATCGTTCAGGTGCTGAACGAGGCGGGAGACCAAGACCCTCTCCAGGACTTTTCCCGCCTCGTCCAGCAGGACAATAGGCCTGTACGCGGAAGGGGAATCGAGTGGTCGCCCCTCCTTTCTTAGCAGACAGAGGCGGCCCCTTTTCCAGATCTTCGGGAACTGCCCGGTCCTGAGAATTAGGTCGAACAGTTCTCGAAGCATATCTTCGTTTTCCTCCACTTGCATATGCAAGCGGAGGATTTTACCCGGGATCCCGTCTGGTCCCGGGGCCTTATTTTTTCCCTGAAGGCGGTCGAGGGCGACACCCAGCTCTGCTCTAGAGACTAGAGGAGCCGGGAGATCCTGCGATCGGCCTCTCGGATGGGGATGGGCCGGGGCGAGAAAGTCCCCTCGCTCGGGGAACAGAGACCCGACCACTCTCTGGAGGAGGTCCAGCTCCATGGTCTCCGTGAGTGGTGCCGTTTGCCCGCGTAGCTTATTACGCGCTACGCGGTATGGGCGTCCCCACGGATCTCCGTCGAGCTCTTCCAGCATCTCGTTGTGGGCCTCCGCCTTGCCCTTCATAATGGCTAGCTGGAGCGCCTTCTTGCACTCCTTGTAGCGCTGGCGGAGGTCCTCCTCGATTAGGTCACGGCCGTGGCGACAGCGGTGACGCGTAAGTGCCCGCCTTGCTGCGTTACTGGTGGCCCGGAGATCCGCTATCTCTTGGGTCCACCAGTACACTTGCCGCCTATTAGGGACGTTGCGGGCTCTGGGCATCGCCGCGTCACATGTCGCCGTCAGTGACGAGCGGAGCAGAGCGGCGCCGGTTTCCGGATTGGAAGGAGAAGGGGCCCCCTTAGAACACCAAGCCTGGACAATGGCCGCCTCTTCGGCCTTTTCTCTGTCCAGCTTGGTGACAGTCCATCTCGGGAAGGCTGCCGAGCAGCCGGTCCGGGGCGGACCCACAGGGCTAGGGGACGAGAAGATCTCGAATCGGACGTACTGGTGGTCCGATAGGGTCTCCTCTTCAACCACCCGCCAATTGATGACGTGGCGGGCAACTCCCGGGGTGGCAAACGAGACGTCCACCCTTGACCCGCCTCGTGGTCGCACACAGGTGTAGGCCGTCCCGACATTTAGAATAGACAGCCCTAGTTCCGCCAACCAAGCCTCAAGGGCCCTGCCCTTTACGTCGGTGGCCACGCCGCCCCATGCCTGCGACTTAGCGTTCAGGTCACCCATTACGATGACCTGGAGAGGCGCCAGTCGTCTGACCACTGGGCCCAAGGCGTGGAGGTAGGCCTCGAACTCAGTCAGGGATTTATTAGGGGAGAAATAGCAGCCGCCAATTGCGTATTTCCCCCACTTAGCCGACACATACCCGGGGCCGCGCTCCCTTAGAGTCAGGGGGGTTGAGGTAGGCCCAGTTCGGCCGAGAACTGCCACGTCCCCTGTGGCGCTGCCAAGCCAGTGCGGTTGGGGAGGAACCCAATAAGGCTCCGAAGCCACCGCAACATCAATGTCCCACTCCGCTAGGGCCTGGAGGAAAAGATCCTGTGACCCAGCGGCGTGGTTAAGGTTCCCCTGGAGGAGACTGATATGTCGATTATCCATCGATCATCTCAACCTCCTCGCACCGCACGGGGCACTCCTCCGTTCTGGTGGTCGAAGGCTTCGAAGCCACCTTTCCTCTTGTTGAGGGTGGATTGCAATTTCTCCCCCCCATGATATGGCCAGCATCGCGCCCGGATTCAGCGCAAGCAACGCAGTGCGCGGTCGCCGAGCATTCGGATGACTTGTGCCCCGGATTGCCACACCGGAAGCACAGGCCACTGCGTTCCGCCGAGGACGGGCATAGCATTCGCGTGTGCCCAATCCCCATGCACTTGAAGCAGCGCATGGGGCGCGTTTCCAGAACCTGCACTCGCGCTGAGGTCCAGCCGACTAAGAAGCGGCCGGCCTCAGACAGGGCCTTGACTGCCGCTAGCGGGCAACAGACTGTCAAGGCCCCCAAGCCCCGGGTGCCAGGATGGATTTCCCCTGCTCTGATTGAAGCAGGAGAGCAGCCGGTTTTGCTGGCCACTGCAGCCACGACCTCCTCCTTCGTCACAGATTCGTCCAGGCCAGAAATGCGCACCTCTGCGCGTTTCTCAGGCCTGGAGACCCGGGCTTCACCGCCGAGAACTTCGGACAGTTTTGAGGCCAGTTTATCCGCCTTTTCCCGGCACTCTGCGCCAGAAACCTCGATAAGGCGTGCCCCGGTTGCCGAGTCGTGAACCTTAAGGTGCGGGATCCCGAGCTCGGGAAGATCGACAGCGGCCTTTGCCTTGGTGAGCACTGCCTTGTAGGTAGTGCCTCTTTGTGCGGCCTCTGGCTGCAGCGTAACGATGATCGCTGCAGTGCGCGGGGGAGTCAGTTTGACTTTCGGCTTGGGGGCGGCTTTAGGAGCCGAAGGGACCGAAGGGCCCGGCTGGGCTGCCGACACAGTTGTTGGGGGTTTCTTCCCCTTCTTTCCTCGGCGCACCACAGTTGCCCAGTCTTCCACCGAAGGAGTGGAGGCCGGCGCCACCGAAGGTGAGGCCTCCTTTGTCACCTTAGCGGGAGCCACTGGCGCCCGCTGCGCTTTGGGTGCAGCCGGGTTAGGAGCGGCTGTCATCACCCTTCTGGTATCAGCCGCGAGTGGGGGACGCAAGGTCGCCTGAGGAGGCAGGCGGCTTTCTATCTCTCCTAGCCTGGCGTCGATGAGCTGAGCAGCTGAATCGATAGCCCTCTTGCACGCCAGCTGTAGCAGCTCCTCTATGGACTGAGCACAAAGGGCACCCTGGGGGAGTCGTACATCCGAGGATGAAGCCTGAGGCTCGGGATCCCTCTGGGCGGTGGCTACCTCCAGCGTCTCTGGGGTAGCAGCGCTTGTGCCAGCTGCCGGAGTAGGTTTCTTGCTCCTTGTATTGGCAGAGAGCTCTGCCAGGTCCTTCTTTAGAGCGCTGACTTCTTTTCGAAGATTGTCAGCCTCCCGCCTAAGGTTTCCGTTATCGACTCGGAGTCGGCGATTTTCCTCCGTTTCCGAGCGGAAGGCCAGCGTGTCGATAATGCTGGTCAAGTTGGAGGCAGCTCTATTTAAAGCCCCTTGCATAGGGCCTTGTAAATTCCCCGACTTGGAAGAAACGCGGAGGACTTCGGTGCAAAAGACTCCACCGCGCGCCCGCAGCTGTTCCAAGTCTAGCGTCTCATAGACGATCTGGGCCTTTGGGTCCAAGAGATCCGTAGGTCCAGGCGTAGAGATGGGAGTTCGGCTCTTGTCTCGGCCAATGAGGTTGGCCTTGGCCCGCTTATCGAGGTCCGCCGTGAACTCAGCCTCCTCGAGCTCCTCTAACCTCTCTTTCAGGAAGAGTTTGGCCCGCTGTACGCCTCCAGACTTTGCCTTGCCACGGCGTGCCGAATTAATCTTCGGAGCCGGCAAGAGATCCTCCTCAAAGTCAAAATCGTCGAAATAGTTGCCCTGCTGACGTTTCCTCAACGGTGTAACCTAACCTAACCTAACCTAACCTAACCATTTGACAAACAATTTGTTTCCTTTTTTTCTGACAACTTTTTCAATTAGGTATAGGTCTGGAAACTTAGTTTTTAATAGTTCATACCCGTAAAAAGACCCGAGAATATTTTGATTTTGTTTATCTGCTATTTGGTATGTTATGGGATTGGTTTTATTAATTTTTACGATGCGAAATATTTCTGTAGACCAATTAGGGGTATAGCCTTTATAGAAATCTCCTTTGTATTTACTTATACGCACAAAGTCGCCTACTCTGAAATTAGATTTTTGACTAATTTTTATTTTTGGTTGTTGCGTTTTAATAATGTTAGATCGTACTAAAATTTCATTTGAATGATTTACATTGATCGGCTTGAATTTAGTAATGCGATGCACAGTGTTGTTATAATGATTTACAACGAAATCCAACCAATTCCAATTACTTTTTAACCATTGATACCGTCCAAATAGGCAATTTTTTTTTGTAAAGGTTTGATTTAATGGTTCTTATAACTCTTTCTACTATAGATGCTTTTTTGACAGAGTAGGTGGAATAATGGTTTATTTTGTAACTTTTCAATAACTGATTGAAAGAATCGTTATAAAACTCTTTACCTAGATCTGTTTGTACATTTTTAGGCTTTCGTTTTGATTCAGATAATATACTATGCATTGCATTGACAACACATGTTTTAGATTTTGACTTCAAAGGCTTGACCCAAACGTATTTAAAAAAAGCATCAATCACTACCAGAACTTAATTATATCCTTTATTCAGCGATGAATATTTTTGAAAGTCCATAAGATCAGCTTGCCATAAATCATCTATTCCTTTAATCAATGTATGCCGCTGAAAGAAATTTCTTCTCGCTGCTTTGTGCAACTCATCAACTATATCTTGCTTACTCATTTTTGGATTTTTTTGCTGCTAACATAAAATCAATTTCGTTTTTTGAATAATACACTGTACTTAAATTACTCGAAGTTATTTTTACTAAATTATTAAGATTTTTTTTTAATTGCTCTGAACTGTTTTTATTTCTTCTTTTAATTTTTGAACACAGTTATCAACATATTCTTTGTTCACAGCTTCACTGTCTTGTTCAGGAAATTGTAATCCTTTTAACCTTGATGATTTTAAATCAAATTCACCTGCGTCTGTTCGTAATAATGCATCGGTAAAGATATCAGTGAATTCAGGTTGACGTTAACGCTTATTGAACATGATGACCAAATTTATCTATATTCATCGCCGTCTTATCGGCTTCTGAAGCTCAATGATACTGCTCAATTTTCCTGATGGTAGCTTTATATATTTCATTTCTTTTATAACACCAGCTTCATACAATTCTTCAATTATCGCATAAACTTCATTTCGTACCCCATTATTACCAGCTGCCCATGATGCACACAGTAGTTTCAATCTTTCCACTAACTCGTTTGGATCATTCCAGTAAACCAAATGTGGCAGACTTTTCATACTACTTGTGTGACTTTTAGAGAACAGTGGTTTAATTATATGCATATATTTAAACCCTTTGTTACTGATAATCTGTTTAGATGGATCATAATTTCGTTTATGCGCATTAGTATCCATAAGTAACAGTTTATAATTTTGTAGGTCTTCTTCTGTTATAGAATCTAAGTCTGGTGTTTTTTTTTTTTAATAATTCTTTCAAGCCCGGAGTCTTTTTCAAGCTACGGTTTCCAATTTTCAGAATTCGATTATCATCATTAACACGGGTATAGCTAAGCATAAGTTTTTCATTCACATTTCTAACACCATAAGGTACATCTTTCATAGCTTGAGATGATAAAGACCAAGATAAAGAATCATTGGTAATACTTGGCGATGACTGAAGAGATTTGAAGGAGTTGTCATTAACTTCATTATCCTCAGGGGGAGACGTAGTAAGAGTTTTATTTGGTGTTTTACATACATCATTATCGGAGGTTTTACCATCATCGATATTTTTAAAATAGTGAAAATCTTCATTTGAAGTACTTGATGCTTCGCTTTCCCTGCGCTTAGTTCTTGTCACTAATTGTGGCTGCTCCATTTCATCGTCTATTTGACGTTGATCTCCAGTTTTACTACCCAACTCTTTAAGTGGGTTCACAATAGGTTTAAACAAAGTTTCTAGAGCTAGGTCACTGGTATTTTTAAAATCTTTTATCAGTTCTACCTTTCTTTTTACAGCTGTTGCAGATTTTACAATTTGTTCTTTCAGATTTCGCTCCATTTTTCAAGATTCCACTCTGTTGGACTTCTCAAATTAAACTGATTCAAGGAAACGTATGCAGCAGCTTTATAAAAAATATATTTAATCTACTACTATGAATGTATCGAACTTCATTCTGTAACAGCCTTTGTTTCGATCACAATCCTTATCAATGACAACATAACTGTACGGCTTACTCCACACAGTTGAACACATTTCACGAAACTGAGACCAAGTCATGTCTGAGCTGGCATGCTCATCGTAAACATGTTTTAAATTAATATCGTCTTGTTTGAACAATATAATAAGGTTTGCATTATCTCTTACTGATTGTTTCGGAATTTTAGTATATGTTTGATTTATATAAAAACAGTCAATGTTTCTATGACGACCCATTGCGAAATAATCTCGTATATTGTTCTGATTTTCACATGCAACATCGTCAAATATTATAATTGATCAGGTAAAGCTTCATGTAGACTTAGGACTTCACTGTTCTGATTATATTTGTTATAAGATATGTCAGCAACCTTCTCTAATACTTTTTCTAAAAACAAGTATTTAGGTTGATACAGAGACTAAGAATACACATATAAGTTAGGAAAACGTGGTCCATCTTGGTGTAACAACAAACTAATTACTAGATTGGTTTTTCCACAGTTTGAAGGACCGCAAACAATGCAACGAATAGTGTTTGGTAGTAAGTTCCCATGTCGCTTAACTTTACTCAATGATACAGGACAAATACAGTCCAATTTTAATGATTCTTTCTGTTTTAGAAATTTCATAGCAGCGTTACAAACTCGTCCACTGTAGTGCGTAAATATCAACAAACTGACTTCTATTTTTTGAAGACATTTCATTTATGTATGATCCACGAATGGTTAAACAACATGTATATAAATAAATACATATATGTATATGATGCGTTCAACTGAATCGTAAACAGGATTCCAATTCACTTTTTTGGTTAAAATTGTTCGTTCTAATTTACTTTCTTCGAATGAGCGGACGCAGGAAGCGAATAAGAAGAAAGTGAATTAGAACGAACAATTATAACCTACTCCTAATATATTCCCTTGTAGCAGCAATAACAATCTCTTCCTCTGCCTCAACGATCAGATCCGCAAACTCAATAATACGCTGCTAAGCGTGTTCCAATGACGTAAACTCCGTTTTTACAGTTAATAAACGAATTTTCAATCTATTAACATGGTCCGGTTTATCGATTAAGTCCGCACTATCAATTAGCCATTACCACTTGACATTATCGACCAAAAACTCTTTAAAGTTGTCATATTTATCGCTAAAATACGTACAAGCAAACAAAGAAACAAACAAACCGCTTATGTTGTATGGCAATTAAATTAAAACATGTGCTGTTTACAATATCGTAATAAACCCTAGACACAAAAGGCTGATGAATCAGCAAGGCTATTTATTGTGTGTTAACAAGTCCGTGTGGCTCAATTAGATTAGAAATTCCTTTCACCCGACTATTACCGAAACCCCACGATCACTTCCGAAGTGAACTAACTCGAAGAATGAGTGAGTATGAAATACCGACCCTAAATAATTTTGCCGAATGACTGGTACCTATACATATACTTTGTACCGACCGAGCTAACCTAAAACCCACGAGGCCCTAGAATACCGAAAAAACTACGCTCTGCTACCAAAGAATGTCCGCGTTACGCGGAGCTACCTAAAAGTTAAAAAAGTTTAATAAAAAACTAAAAACCGACTTCAAAATGAAACTAAAAAGCGAAAAATAATATTGACTAAAACATACCTAATCAGTTCTTTTTGGAGTCGGTGCCAGCCATCGAGAGTTAAAATGTGTTCATTGACCCTATAGGGTCAATTTTTCGGCGAAAATTTTTAAGTCTTAAGAAAAGGGTTTACCTACACTCCAACTAGAACGGCGGCTATTTTGGTGTCGAAACCACAGGATAAGGTTTTGCGTTAAATAACAAGTCAAGTTAAGAAAGGAACTTTTAAATTTTTTTTCGTTACTGGGTGTTTTATTTACTGGGGGCGTACCCGCCCCCAGTAAATAAAAATTGGCGGTCTGGTACCTCATAAGCTCCACGTCTGCTCAACACACTGCGAAATACGTTCTATCGACAAATTGCAGTATTATCTTCTAACTCCTATCCGTTAAGGAGTTCTGTGGCTTCCATCATCAGGTCAGCAACATGACATGATGATTACCAGACCCAAAAATCAGCATTGAGTCAGAAAATATATGCAAAACATTATGGGTGCCTATAAAAATTGAGGGTTGCCCTCGATTTCCCAGGGATCCCATCATCAGAATCTGACTTGGTGTAAATGGGACCACCTCGGGAGTATACCCTTTCAAACTAAAAAAGAAATTTTGAAATCGGTCTATAATTGACGGCGTAATCGCGTAACAAACATACCAAAAAAAAAAAAAAAAACAACATTCAGACGAATTGAGAACCTCCTCCTTTTTTTGAAGTCGGTTGAAAATAGAAATAAATATAATATACTCCTGTACCTTTCTTTGGCTTTTGAAGTCTTGAAGGGGGGCCCCCCTGCACTATATCCTCTTGATATTAATTGTTCACACACCAAACACATAGGTAAATATACAAAATATAGATAGGTTTTCCCCGTAGCACTCTAGTCACCGATAGTAATGTAAATAAATCCGCCTAAACCAATATAGCTTATTAAAAACGCCCACAGACCGACCCGCGTTCGTCCCGAGAACCTAAGAATTTTCGACTGACATTTAATACCAAACTACCTACCACTCAATCATACTCAATAGTACCCTCCGATATACAACATTTATGATCAAGTAAAATAACTACCTATCTAAACCAAACAATTAGAGTAGATTAAATTATATAAGATTAAATAAAATTACATTAAATTAAATTGATTAACGGATGGCAAGAGGCCAGACGGTCTTACGTTGATTCCGTGCCGGAGGGGTCGTTGCCTCTTGTGGGATGCTACTTGTGTTAGCACGTTTGCTTCGTCTCATTTGAGACAGACGGTGTGTTCGGCGGGCTCAGCGGCAGAAAACGCTGCGAAGTTGAAGCACGCCAAGTACTCGGCCTTGGAGTCAATGTATGACTTCATCCCGGTAGCTGACGAAACAGCTGGACCATGGGGCGCTGAGGCCCGCGACCTTTTTAGAGAGATAGGGCGAAGATGGAGAGAGAAGGGAAATGATCCCCGCTCTGGTTCCTGGTTGGTCCAGCAGGTCTCTATTGCCATTCAACGCGGCAATGCAGACAGCATAATGGGGACCTTCGGATCGACTTGGTTGCAGGGTGGACCTTAATTGTTTATTTGTGATTTTTTGACAATGCTTTTTGCTGAATTTTATTGATTTAACGTAGCTGCGCATGTGTATGACATATTTTTTTAATGTAATTTTTGGTAATTTTATACTACTGTGTGACACAAATAAAAATGTAATTTTTCATAATTGATTAAATAAAAAATTACAATTTAATGTCTCCGGTTAAAATATTCCTTCTAACTATAAAAACATTTGTCCAAAAGCCAGCTTGTGAGTCTATTTTTAAAAATGGTCCATGGAGTGTTTTTAACTCTTCCGGCGGCAAGTTATACATGACAATACTCTTATTATATGCATTTCTTTTATATATATCTTTGCGACAGGAAGGTTGATGCATTAGGTTTATGTATTGTTGTCTTAATAGCTTTTTAGTGACTTCCACACGTGTCTTGTAATAGACACCTATAAAAAACCGTTAGATCGTATCTCGTAACCATCGTTTGAATCTGAACGTTGAAGGTGTCTTACAATTTCTATGTAGTTACGGATCCCGCTGGGGTGAGTTCTTATTTATGCGCATTCTTAGTGTTTCTAGTGTTATTTAGTGCTGCTTAACCTACTGCTGCGCGTATATGGGAAATGTGTGAGGTCGCAGACATTGCCTAGGGCTCGCTGATGGCAGATTCCTAGCACGCTAACGCTTGCCTTATGAATTCCAGGATCCTGGACTATTCTTGTGGGTCTATATCACCACTAGTACGGGAGACCACTGCGCTTGTAGAGTGCTTGGGTGGACCTACCTTCTCAGATGAAGACTTCCCCTCCGGCATCGCTTTCCAAGGACCGCACCTAAATCGTACCAGCAAGGGCTCGATGGCTACTTACCCTCAGGCCAGTGTTCTCCCTCCTCATGCTCATTATCTCGTGCGGCTTATGTGTGAGGAGCAAGATAGTTAGATAGTAATAAATATAGTGTTAAATTTATTAGTTGTTTCATTGTTTCACTTCTGTGATAACAGCTGACTAGCCGGGTTTGTCACAGTGGCGCCTCTTACATGGTTTATCTTGTTCCGAGTACGTTAGTTGTTAGCAGTCCTAGGTTGCAGTCTCCATTTTGTGAACGAGGAGGTGTATACAGCGCTGAACTGGTATGTCTCATTTTTAATACTACCTTCTTTTTTTTTCTGCTCACAATTATCATGTTAACTGTTACGTATAAGAAAACTTGTCATTACAATACATTAATAGGTAATTATTTAAATAAAATAAGTGAGAATATGATGTATAATATATAATTATTTTAGAATAGACTACTCTTTTAAAGTGAGTACTTAACAGTTCGCAATCAAAATAACTGTTGATTTCGCATATCATTTTAAGATTAATTAGCGCTTTAATATTTATGCTATAGTAATTGGTAGATAGGCGAAACGTAATACCTAGAAACTTTACAGAATTTTAATTGTATCTATTAGTAAGTAGCTGCTTTAGGTGCGGTTATAGTATTGTGTAAACCAATCTCTACGCTTTTAGTGTTCAAAACCTCCATAATGGAAGCTCCTCCTATCAAATATTTCCTATTAAATAAAAACGAATGATCATATGAGGTACTCATACGTGGCGGAGAACCGGCAAATAACGTTCTAGGGTTGCGTAAACAAATTAATAAAATTATATTATCGGTGCCAGAAGACAAACACATTTCCGAGGACAGCGCGGGGGTCCTTATTTCTATATCGGCATTAACTATGAAAGTTAATAGCCTAAGTGATAAATATGATGCTAATTTGTTACAACCATATCTACTACCGACTGAAACGACTCGATATATCCGATGCTATGCTCGGAGTAAGTCACCTGCACCTCAAGGTTCTACCTTGGAAGTAAGTTCTACACCCACAGATAACTTGCCAGCAATTACTGTACACTGTGATCACTCAAATAACACAGAGCTTAAAATAAAATACGACGGTAAAAGTTGTGTCCACGCTTTCGTGCAGAGAAGAAAGGAGTATAAGACTGTTCGTAATGTACCCTCAAATAAATTGTTAATGTTCGCAGCTGACATTTTTACCGGAAATGCACTTCACTGTTATCGTAGTGTGCGTGACTCTTTAAATAGTTGGGATGAGTTGATAGCCCAACTCATTGAAGACTTCAGCCCCGTTGATTACGACTATAGGCTTATGTCAGAAATAAGAAGTAGGACACAGGGTGACCAGGAAAATATTACTATTTATTTGGCTATAATGTCAGAACTTTTTTCACGGCGTACGAAAGAGTTAAGCGAACAACATCGTTTAGAGATTCTTTTGCATAACATCCGCCCATGCTATTCAACAGTCCTAGCATCTTGTATCTCTGGTATAGAATCTATTGCTATGCTTCGCAAACTTTGCCTTAATTACAAAAAAATACAATGCCTGTCTTCACAGTTTCGTGAACCACCTAAAATAAATAATGGCACTTTAGCACCTGATCTTGCTTATGTCAGAAATGAATATAAGCTGCAATATTATAAAAATTATGAGAACTACCAGAAAACCTATAATAATTCTAATACAAGTAAGCAGATGAATAGTTATTCTAATAATGTGTCAGTCGCAGCAGTGGAACCTGCACCTGTAGATGCTGTAAATAAACAAATGTTTTGTCCGCGCTGTCGTAGTAATGAACACTCACTGCGTGAGTGCAAGAAAGAACGATACCCTATTTGTTTTAAATGCGGCCTTAAGGATGTCATATTTCCAAATTGTACAAACTGCCATTCTACCGCAAGTACAAAAAACTAGTAAGTGAAGATTGTTGCACCAGGAGTAGCTATCTAAGTAATTAAAAAAAAATACTGGCTAAATTACGCAGATGACATGGTCCTCCTGGCCCCCTCCGTCAATGCCATTAGAAGAATGCTGGTTGTCTGTGAGTCATATGCTGATGCTCATGGGTTGGTGTACAATAGCAAGAAAAGTGAACTCCTAGTCTTTAAGTCCGGCAACAGACTACGGGAAGTCGTTCCCTCGATTAAGTTGTATGGGTCGTCTCTTGTTAGAGTACGTCAATTCAAGTACTTTGCTCACATTGTCACAGAAGACCTAAGGGACGATGTTGACATTGAGCGGGAGCGCAGGGCGTTGTCGATCAGAGCGAACATGCTGGCTCGCAAATTTGCTCGTTGCTCAATTCCAGTAAATGTGACACTTTTTAAACCTTAATGCACCTCTTTCTACACGAGCAGTCTGTTTGGTCAGCTATACTCAAAAGTCGTATAATGCCCTTCGTGTCCAGTACAATAATGCGTTTAGGGCATTGTTGGGGCTGCCGCGATACTGTAGTGCCTCGAGCATGTTTGTGCACGCAGGGGTCGACAGTTTCCCGGCCATACTGCGCAAAAAAGCCGGCTCACTCTTGCGCCGAGTACGCGGCAGCCGCAACAGTGTTCTGAAGGCCATCGCCGACAGTGGGGACTGTCCACTGGTCGAGCACCTATGCTCACTTACCTGATCCCTCTTAGTTATTAAGTACTAACAGCACTACATACAGTAAGTCATAATGTTACTAACGCCTATGGATCACTGTAGTCCGATAAATATATATATATTTTTTATAAATTGGTTAAATACAATTAAAATGTATTTTCATAGTTATTCCGTTGCAAAAATCTTAAATAAAAAACCTGAAGGAGACCTTCGACGTTATGTCACTGTAAAAGTGGGCTCTCTAAACTTTTGTGGATTATTAGATTCTGGATCTGCTGTGTCTATACTAGGAAACAACTTGCATTTGAGTGTGATTGCGTCTACTAGTTTGCCTATTCATACTTGTAATGACATATCATTCGTAACGGCCAGTGGCCATAAACTGACCACTACAGGTTGTATCGATCTACCGATATCTTTTGAGGACCAAGTTCATATATTAAAAATGTACATCATGCCTTCGGTGACGCCACCATTAATTCTAGGTGTGGATTTTTGGAAAACAATTCATCTGCAAACATATACAAGGTGTTACAAAAAAACCCGTAATAACTGAAAGGTGTTGAATAAACTCTTTTGAGGAGTCCTTAGTAAATTTCTTACATTTATGGAATTAAATTTGAATTTCGAGTAAAAATAATGTTACATAATAAAGTCGATAACGTGCAGCACATCACTAATTCAGGTTCATGACCCTACTAGGAGTAATAATAACCAACCACCTCCTCCCTCCTGGTTATCTTTTTCGTGTTCACAAACTTGGAATAGCCGCCAAAAAGTCATGTTCGCCTAGTACATTTATCCCTACACAGTACACACACGCACAAACTCAAAGTTCTCTTTTTTTCACGTACGAGACAAAGTCAAACAAATGAACGAAAATAACTAGCATAAAACACAATCATGATGCGATGACGGTTACGTCAATTCAATTAAGAAAGTTTGGGTACTTTACCTACAATAGTGGCTCGAAATGCCGTCCTCCTTCTTGGGTGCACAATCTTGCCCGCCTTAATATGGCCTGTGTTGCATTTCGCACCATTTTAGGCGTTATGGTAGCGAACACAAACCGCACACGGTGTTCCATTTCAGCCACTGTATGGCAGTCCGTAAAATAAACCTTGTCTTTTACATAACCCCACAAAAAAGTCCAGTGGCGTAAGGTCGGTAGAACGAGCCGGCCAAGCGACAGGTTCCCGCGCGGCCGATCCATCCTCCTGGAAACCGAGAAGTTAGGTGCACTCGTACATCACGAGCGAAATGTGTCGGGGCACCATCGTGCTGGAACACCATGTCTGTTTGTTGGTCGAAGAAATCGGTTTCGATTACCGGAATGTCATCAATGGCGTCTTTGAACTCTTCTCTCGAAAACGTGATCCGAGGCGCAAAGTCATTCGGAATTAGTTCCTGGATACGACGGTAGTAGTACGGGTGTTGACCATCATCTTTAAGTATTCGCCACACTGAATATGGGTTATGTTGAGTCTCGCCCCGGTATGCACTGTACTGATCGTCGGTTCACTTTCGAAAAGCTGCAGAACCTCTTCTACACGTTCTTCATTAGTATTTACCGATAAAGATCCAGGCTCGAGCTAATTTTCCATCAGCTCGACCTACACACAACATCATTTCATAGTATTCCGCATTGGAAATCACAGACATTTTCAAAACACACACGTAAACACAGGTTTCGCAACGAAAACGTAACGAAAGCACCGAACACGCACAAAGCGAATGAACGACTGACCGCCTCGCCGCTCGCCGGCAAACTATGAAACTATCGTGGCCGCCTAACCGCGCCGACAAAGGCGGGCCCACCTTTGTCGGCGCTTGTGTCGGCGCGGGCGCCCATTGTGCGCCCTGGTACTTGGCTAGTGGTCGTCAACAGTTGTAAACGTGTTTTTTGTTTTTAAAAGATATAACTTAGAATTTATTTTTAAAACTTATTTTCATTTATTTATAATCTTTATTGCAATAATAAGGTGTAAGAAAACATAGATGTACGCAAAAATAATTTTCTTCTAATTAAACCTAGTTGAGTTTAGTTTACGTAAGGTGCGGGTGACATGTCGCATTAATAGATTTACTTAGTTAGTTAAGTAGATAACCTACAAAACGTAAAAGCTGTTGCTATTTTATAAGTCTCGATAGCCAGTCATATTTTTTTTTATAAGTAACATAAGGTAATTTTTGATTTTCATACAACAAATGATTCGATGCGATCAAGCGAATAACCAAGTTTGCAAGTAAGCTAATCTAACTAAAACTTTTATGATAAATGAGCCAAATTGCTGTCTTATGATGACCTGCTTTTATCACTTGTCTCCTAGGTGTAGTTGATCAAATTGTCATCTGCAAAGTTTTATTTAATTTAAAATCAACAAAATGTCAAAATGTTGTTTAACTCTTCGTCTGTTTGGTTCCGCAAGAAACTGTAAAAACCAAAATACGTGGGCGGGAACAGTGATGTTGTCCTAGTACTCCATTCCCGTCAAACCCCTTTATCTAGTGGATCGAGTATGGATCTCGGTGACCGAAGGTTCTAGGTTTGATTTCTAGGTCAAAAATAAGATATTATTTGTTAAAATAGCGGATCATAAAGTCTTACACCAGGGTGTACATACACCCCAGCATACATGCCAAGAACAATGGTATTTTCTTACTCCATTCTGCCGGTTATTTTAACGATATTAATTGTATGTATGGTAGAATTCAAGGTCAATGAACAATGTATTTTACCAGATTTGCAAAAGCAACAACGTAGATTTTTCCTCAGCTTCTGTCTTTTTTTTTAGCAAACAAATTAATAATTATTGACGATTGGCAGCCTATGGTCGGAAATCAAAAAGTTTTTTATTTATACGGAACACACTAAAGAATCGCTACCAGGAGTAGCAAAAAGGAGTGAAATGAAACGTTGCAAAGAGTAATCAACAACAGAAAAGTCTTTGGCAACTTCCGATGATGCATCAGGCACATAAGTTTAGGTTTAGTTCTGGTGGTTCTGGTTTAGGTGTGGTGATTAATCATAAGTTACTTTCAAATAATAGGAACAAGACATGAAAATTATCATTACTTTCATACGATGTTTTAGTGTTATTAAACCGACAGCAGTAAACCAGTTAATTATTACAAGCATTAGAATATCAGTCTCAGCTTCTTGTTTCTGGTCTTCTGTGAAACCACGACCAGTGCGAAGATTGAACTCCTAGCTTCTAGCAAGTTTTATGTTTTTGGATGATAATTCACGATCAAAGGTTACTATTTTTTATTACATTAACATAATTTTAATGAATTTGGCATGTAATATTACGTGTCATGTGCAAAATAGGCACTTAATGTGGAGAAAGTTGTATTCTGAATTTAAAATAGTCTATGATTTATAAGGTCAATGACTCTCACAGCTGATAGAACAGCGTGGAAATTACGATAAATTCATATCGATATTTTTAAAAAACTTCGATATAAGTTTTTTCCGAAACCATAACAGCTAGAACAAAAAGGACAGCGCCAGTAATCTCAGTTTCATTCACCATCTATCTCATTTCAGGCATTATTCGTTTTTTTGAAACACCTTGTATATATATATAAAAGAAATGCATATAATACGAGTATTGTCATGTATAACTTGCTGCTGGAAGAGTTAAAAACACTCCATGGACCGATTTTTTAAAATAGACTAACTAGCTGGCTTTTGGACAAATGTTATAAGGGCTATTTTAACTGGCGACATTAAATTTTATTTTTTAATTTAATCAATTTAATTTAATGTAATTTTATTTAATCTTATATAATTTAATCTACTCTAATATTGTTATTTAAAAATAATAATGTAATTGGATACATTTTTGCACGTCTGCGAGCAGACTGAACACATGGTACCAACATACATTTTGTCACCTTTTTATCTGTGTTTTTAGCAAATAAACGTTTGAACTTAAACTGCTTTCAAAATTTTCAAAATCGATCTCTCTATCTAATTATCCCCCCCTAATAGTATCAAGCGTTAAAAATTCATCTGTAATGCTTCATTCTTTCAACGAACTGTCAATTCAAGAAAAAGCTACCAAATATTACAGACATTTTAGATTTCCTATCAGGTAGCATATATTTTTCAAAATTAGATCTCTCCCAAAGCTATTATCAATTATCTTTAGATGAAAATTCAAGAAAATATACTGCATTTAGTGTAGATAAGATGTACCAGCTTGAATTAGACCCAGAATCACGAAAATACACAGCTTTCACTACTGATAAAATGTATCAAATGAAACGCTCTCCAATGGGTCTAAAAACATCTCCCAGCGTTTTTTCAAGATTAATGACAATAGCCATGTCGGGAATTAATTATAAACAAGCATTTATTTATTTAGATGATTGCGTAGTTATCGGAAAATCATAACAAAAATCTCATCACTGTTTTGGAACGTTTACGACAAGTCAATTTAAAATTAAATCCAAAAAAATATGAATTTTTGCGCAAAGAAATTGTTTATTTAGGTCACAAAATAACTTCGCAAGGCATTCTTCCTGACGATAGCAAAATAGAGTCATTGCGCAAGTATCCGGTTCCATCGAACACCGTAAGTTAGTGTTGGTGTGATTACCGCTGTGTAGAGCCATCTGATGATTTTTGGGAAGAGGCCCCACGATTGTCCTAGCATTTTGTGGCACTGAAAAAACGATGTACAGGCTCTTTCTAGTTTGAGGTCTAGGTGTTTGTTCCATAAAAGTTTGCTGTCTCAAGTATTACTCCCAGGTACTTAACTTCCGTTTTAAGTGGGATGTCAGTATCAAACAGCTTGGGCAGTCTTAAGTGGCTGACATTACGCTTGTTAGTGAACATTATTAGTTCTGTTTTTGCTGGGTTAACTGAGAGGCCGTGGTTGCTGCACCACGACTCAACTGTTTTGAAAGCGGTTCTTATGAGGTCACACAGGGTGCTGTGCGAACATCCGGTGGCTAAGATGGCTAAGTCATCCGCATAACCCACAGTATGCAGGCCGCACCCATAAAGCTTGCGGATGAGT
The DNA here is from genome assembly GCA_950371115.1 of Anania fuscalis. Classification (NCBI taxonomy): domain Eukaryota; kingdom Metazoa; phylum Arthropoda; class Insecta; order Lepidoptera; family Crambidae; genus Anania; species Anania fuscalis. Next base: position 5,776,493 of record OX493326.1, on the reverse strand, counting down.
TCGTCCACCACGATATTCCACAGTAAAGGGGAAAGGACGCCGCCTTGAGGGCATCCTCTGGCGACGATTCCTCTGGTCGTTGTGTTGATAGTAAAACGAATCGCTCTCTGTGTGAGCATGTTGTTGATTGTGTCAGCTAGTGTTGGGTTGACTCCAAAGTTCACTAACGCTTGATTTATACTAATGAAGTTGGTTTTATCGAAGGCACCTTCTATGTCAATGAATGCGCCTAGTGTAGAGTGTTTGTTGGTCAGTCCTTCGCCTATGCGCGCTACGACGCTGTGGAGGGCTGATTCCGTAGATTTGCCTTGACTATATGCGTGTTGTTGAGGGTGTAATGGTCTGTGTGAAAGAACGTTTTCGCGAATTTCGCGATCGCAGTCTTTCTAGTGTTTTGAGTAGGAAGGAGGTTAGACTTATGGGCCGAAATGATTTGGCACTGGTGTAGTCACTTCTTCCTGGTTTTGGTATAAATATTACTTTGACTTCCCTCCAGGCTTTGGGTATATATCTGTGGGCGATGCATGATCTGAAGATAGTTACTAAGTGGTCCACCAGCAGATCCGCGCTCCACCTCAGCAGACCCGGAAATATCCCATCTAGACCCAGGGAATTATATGGTAGGAAGCTGTTAATTGCCCAGAGTACTTTTTCGTGATCAGCAATGGCCTCTGCTGTGGTCCAATCTAAATCAATGGTGGGTGGTGCAGCTTGAGGTTCCCATTCCGTGCTATCGGAGATCAAGCATCCGGGGAAATGGGTCGCCAAAAGTAGTTCACTTGTTTCTGTGTCGTTGCTGGTGTATGAGTTGTCAGTTTTCTTTAGGCACCCTATCGTCTGTTTGGGTGCACTCGACAGAATACCTTTAACTTTTAATGCCTGACTGGTGTTATCAATGTTAGTACAGAGGCGTCTCCAGCAGTCTGTTCTGCGCTGGCGGATCAGACTTTTGAACGTTTTCTTTTTGGTATGATAGTTGGTCCAGTCGGTTATTAGTCTAGTGTTCATTGCTCTGTTGAACAGTTTTCTTACCCTTCTTCTTAGCTCCTGGAGCTCCTTGTTCCACCAGTGACCTTTAGGTCCTACCCGTGGTTTAGTAAGGGGGCATGAATGCTCATAGCTGTTTATTAGTAAGTTGGTTAGGTTGTTGACATGTTGTTCAATATCATCGGTATTGGAGTTAGTTGTTAGTTTGCTCATGCCATCCAGGGCCGACTTAACCATTCGCGCAAAAGAGCTTCTGTCCGTTTTGCGAGGATGGCGTTTTGGTTCTGGTGGCGGGAGAGTCATGTTTAGGTTAAAGCGTATCCACCTATGATCCAAGCACGAGGCTTCTCTAGATACGTGCCAGTCAGAGATCAGGTGTGATGCGGCCTCCGTGGAGAGTGTTAGATCAATTATGGTCTGGGATCTTGAGTTGACAAATGTCGGCTCCGAGCTGTTGTTAATCAGGGTTAGTTTAGTAGAGATAAGATAATTTACCAGTTCATCTGCTCGTTTGTTATTCTCTACGCAGCTCCATAAGGTGTGGTGTGCATTAGAGTCGGTGCAGACAATGAGTTCAAGTTGTTCTTTGTCACAGTACTCGATCAGCGATACAAGCTCCGGTGTTGGGATGTCAGCGTCGCTTGGAAGGTATGCAGATGCGAGCACTAGGTCAAAGTTTGGTTGGTTAGGACCTGCTAGAAACCTAACAGCCGTAAGGTCTCTGGAACAGAAGTCTGTTATTAGAATTTTCTGTATGTGTTTGGGTGTATATATGCAAGTTCTCGAAATGCTTACGTTGGTGTTAAGGAGGCGGTCACCCCCGATGTTGTTTAGACCACAGATGGAGTTCTTCCTGATCCACGGCTCCTGGATCAGGGCTATGGTCGCGGTGTCTGCCTCCAGCGCTCTGTGTAGGCAAGCCGTTGCAGTCTGGCTGTGCTTGAGGTTGGTCTGGATGATGCGGAGGGGTATACTGCTCTCTGAACGGAGAGGAGTCAAGGCAGCTTTCGCTGCACTCGCTCCCCTCGACGTCCCGAAAGCAGTCCTCCTCCGATCTCCGCACGAGAGAAGAGGTTCCTCCTCCATCGGAGCGTGTTGAGCTGGGATGTGTAGGGTGCTGGCTGGCGGCGGAAGATCCTCAAGAATTTTGAGGTATATGTTGCCACACAGCCAGTACATTCTGCGTTCGCGTCGTCGCAGCAGGTCGAGGTCGTTCTCCGGCACTCATAGGAGGAGGTGAACGCCAGGTGTGTCAAGGTCGGGCTGCCTCTCGGCCCTGACCAGAGACCAGGAGTTGACGTTTACTCCCTGGTTGTGTGCTGCTAGAAGTTTACGCAGCGTGTTGATGTCCAGCTCGTCGTCATCGGGGACAAACAGGCCGCACAGGTATTTCCGCCGGATCTCGGCCTGTGATCTTGAACCACTAGCGCCGAGCCAGCGATGGGCGACTGGATGGAGTCCACCGTTCCACGCAGCCAGGCAAGGGCAAGGTCGTCCTCGCACCACATCTTTAGGACACCGTCACTAAAGTGTGCCCTGCCCCAGAATTTAACCCTGCCGGTCTGCGCGGAGGTCGCTGGACACAGGAGGCCCTCCATCAGCCGCCCCTCGATGGCTTTGCGCAGGGTCGTGGCCTGTTCCGCCGAAAGGTCGTGGTACGGGTCGGTCATTACCGCGACGCACAGCTCGTTAGCTCTGAGGGCCTCTGCGTAGCTGGCAGAACCCTGTTTTGCACGCTTACTGTCGCCCGTGGGCGTGACTGTGTCGTCGGGTCGAGGTCGTTTGCTCTGCTGTGCCGGCTCCGCCGCCACTACCACCACCAACACGACTACCACCACCACCACCACCAACACAGTCGAAAAGGAGAAGGAAGCTGAGAGGTCATCGTAGCCGGATACCTGCAGCAAATGCTTCCCCTGCTCCTGAAAAGGAGCAGTCTGGGCCTGGGGATCGCCCGGGTGAGCGAACTTCCTCGAAGCGAGCTCGCCTGGACGAGACCCAGTCACCCAGGGGAGAAGCCAAACGCGCAAAAACCGATACGAGGCCAAAGCGGACGATGAGCTACGCAGATGCGAATAAATCGCATCTGATAGTAGCGGTTACCACCGTTCCGCCGAGGGACCTCTCGTCCACCCAGGCAGATTAGCTCAAGGAGACTATCGACGATAGTATCCTGCAGGCTGTCCTGTCTCCACCCTCTCCGAGCGCGCAAGCTCCTTCATTCCGCGGACGCCCCTTCCTTCTGGATGGGGCACTAGCGATGTGGTGCGAGGATGCAAACGCTCTCGGCTGGCTGGTCGACAGGGTCAAAACCCTACCATCACCCATACCGGGCACCACTCTGACTGTTATTAAACAGTCAGAGATGAAGAAAAGGCTGAAGGCGGGGCTGCTTGTCCACTCCCGTATCACTGGCGCTGCCACACTGCACCGAGTTCTTTGCGCCCAGAACCCGTGGTACAAAGTTGATTCATGGCAGTGTTATGATATGACGGTGGACAACAAGCCTCGAGAGGAGGATTCCAAGGAAAAGGTGATTCACCTTATCCTAGGAATCCCCGAAGAACAGAAGCAGACCATCCTGGAGAGAGATCGCCGAGTAGCCCATATGTCCGGCAGTGGCTACATCCGCTTCTTCTCTCCGGACGAGCCCGCAACAGGACCGGAACCGACAGCGACGAGTGAGGCCGCAGGGACAACATCCAACCCAGCGGCATCCACCTCAGCTCCCCAACCGGGTATGAGCGAGATGGAGACAAACTCGGCGCTGCACATTGAGGGGAGCACCAGCGACGAAGATGACGTCCTGCGTAGCCCTTAGCTCCCTCAATGTTATACAAACAAACCTCCAGCACAAGCAGATAGCGGCGGCAACTTTACGCAGAGTGCTGGAGGTCAACAACAAGACCGTCGCTCTGATCCAAGAGCCCTGGAACAGGAATAATAGAGTCTGCGGTCTAAACAACATCGGTGGTAAGTTACTGCTGGACACCTCAGTTGAAAAACCGAGAACCTGCATCTACATGCCTAATAACGTAACAACAACCTTGCTTAACCAATTCTGTTCTAGAGACCTCACAGCAGTGAAGATATTTACAGCACAACAAACCGTCCTAGTGTTAACTTCGGTGTATATGCCAAGTGAGGGCGAAATTCCTGCAAGGGAACTAGCCCAACTGGTACAACACTGCGAAGCACACGAATGGGACTTGATCATCTCCGCAGACTGCAACGCACATCACCCGTTGTGGGGAAGTAAGGACACAAACAAAAGGGGTGAGTCTTTAGCCGAATATTTACACCAAGCAAACCTGAACATTATGAACAGAGGTATAGAACCCACTTTCGTAAGCTCAAGGTATCAATCTATCATAGACGTTACTTTGGCAACACACGCGGCGGCAGACCTCATTGAGGGTTGGCATGTATCAAATGAACCCTCCTTCGCAGACCATCGCCGCGTCTGTTTCCAAATACAGTACACACAAACACACCCTGTTCCATATCGCAACCCCCGCAAAACAGATATAACAAGGTACACAAATCTACTAACCAAGTCGCTAGGTGATGTACAACTAACAGACGTAACACTTAGTACTGATAACATATAATCAAACGTTCAGCTCCTAACTGAATCCCTTAGAGACAGTTATGAACTGGCTTGTCCTGAAGTAACACCCAAAACGTCGAGTAAAAGTACCATTAAAACCATTAAAACCAATGTATTTCTGTAAATAGGCTTAAACTAAGCGCTTTTACACGTCCCAATATTTTTTTCCCTACCACGACATCGGGACAATTTTGGGCTAGCGCCGAGAAGAAGTAGCGCAAGAAACTCGGTCACTATTGTCAGCCTCTTTTTAAATAGTATATATTTTACATTACAAGATAAATGTACCTGTGCGAGCAGGGCAGTATTTATTTCCAAATATTTTTATCGTTTATATAATCATTTACAGTATAATATCCTTTTTTCATTAAAGTTGTTTTAATATGCGATTTAAATTTTAACAGGGGCAGTTCTACAATAGACGCTGGTAATTTATTAAAAAAGCGAATACATTTTCCCATAAACGAATTACCCACTTTATGCAGTCTGAAATTAGGAACGGCAAGCTTATTCTTATTCCGTGTGTTAAGATTATGAATGTCACTTTTCTTAAGGAATAAGGACAAGTTTTTGCGGATGTACATTATATTTTCATAAATAAATTGGGATGCTACTGTAACTATATTAATTTCTTTAAACAGTTCTTTTAAGGAGTCTCGGGGTCCAAGGCCGTAAATTGCCCGTACAGCTCTCTTTTGCAGTACAAATATAGATTCAATATCTGCTGCTGAGCCCTATAACAATATTCCATATGACATTATACTATGAAAATAGCTAAAATACACCAATCTTGCCGTTTCAACATCAGTCAGTTGTCTTATCTTTCTCACGGCATAAGCAGCAGAGCTAAGTCTTCCCGACAGAGTCTCGATATGCGCACCCCATTGCAAACGGGAATCTAAAGTGATTCCTAAAAATGTAGTGGAACTAGATGTATTAAGTTGTTCATCATTTACAGTAATATGTGTTGAGACAAGTTTTACGTTGGGCATTGTGAATTTGATGCACTTTGTTTTATTTGCATTGAGCATACGATTATTGGTGGTGAACCAATGCAATACTTGCGAGAGTGCATTATTTACATCGTCAAATGAGTCTTTACCTCTTTTGATTTTAAAAATCAATGAAGTATCATCTGCAAATAACACTGTCTCACAGAGGTCTTTCGTAAAAGATAGAAGTTCATTTATGTAAATTAGAAAGAGCAGAGGCCCTAATATCGATCCCTGCGGCACGCCCATAGTAAGAGGCGTCCCAGAAGACTCAGCTCCATTGATACAAACTTTTTGTGTTCTGCCAGTGAGATAAGAGTTTACTAAATCTGAGGCATCGCATGAAACACCATAGTGTCTAAGTTTTTTCAGTAAAGTTTGATGGTCCATACAATCAAAAGCCTTAGAAAGATCACAAAAAACTCCCAAAGCGTCCTGCCTACTTTCCCAAGCATCAAACACGTGTTTCAAGAGTGCAACTCCAGCATCTGTAGTGCTTCTACTTTTCGTGAAGCCATATTGTTTGCTATGTAACAATTTACTAAGGACAAAGTGTGATAAAAGTTGATTGAAAATTACTTTTTCAAAAACTTTACTAAGTACCGGTAAAATTGAAATTGGTCGAAAATTTGAAGGATCATTTTTCTCGCCTGATTTATATAAAGGTAAAATTATCTTACTAAATTTCATCAAAGTAGGAAACTGTTTATCATCAATACATTTATTAAAAAGAATTGTAAGATAAGGGGCTATCGTATTTATAATTGTATTGATAATATTGACTGAGATCCCCCATAAGTCTTCAGTTTTTTTCATGTTCAATTCCTTGAAAGTTTTTATTAGTATATCAGGATTAATATGTCTAAAATTAAATGGAGTTTTGCACTCATCAACACCCGACTTGAGAAGGAATTCAGCTAGTTCAGCAGAAGAAGCCAGTTCTTTAGTTGTAGAGGGAGCTATATTCGAAAAGAATTCCTCGAAAGCATTTGCAACTTCTGCATGTGAGTTAATTAGTTTATCCCCAATTTTAAGAGAGTAAGAGTGATCATTCTGTTTACGCCTACATGTTTCTTTATTTATTATGTTCCACGTGGCGTTTGCTTTATTATCAGAACCCAAAATAATATTTCGAAGATGATTTGATTTTGCAGTGGCACATACTTTTTTAAATATTTTAGAGTAATTTCTAACATGATCTATGATCTGTGGGTTCTGAGTGTTTGCTTTTAGACTATACAAGTCATATAATGTTCTTCTACTTTTGTAAATACCAGGTGTAGCCCATTCATTAAACTTACACCTGACTTTATTTGCTTTTTTTTTTGTGTAAAAATTTTATCAAATTCATATTTAATCAAGCCAAAAAGATCCTCATATAACAGATCAACACTATGGCTACTGCTAGATTTTAATAAATCTATACCATTAAACATTTTTTCTTTAAATCGGTCTATTCTATTTACGGTTATTGGCCTGCAGACAGCATCTATAATTTCTCGGACATGATGGTGCTCAAACGACGCCCTCTGGCCACTATGGTCAGACCTTAAATAATTTATAACTGATTTATCTATTACATTGCTATTGCAAAAAATATTATCTAAGCAAGTAGCTGTTGTGGGAGTCACTCTTGTTGGTTCACTAAATAGGTTAATTAAATTAAACGATTTAAAAAGATTAAGAAAACGAGTTGAATTCGGTGAATTTACTAATATATTGACATTAAAATCTCCAAACACAACTATTTTCTTACTAGAACTACAGACTTTTTTCAAAGCCTCTTCCATATTTGATTCAAAAAGCTGGTAATTGGCTGATGGAGGGCTGTACACGCTTATTATTATATATTGCTTTAGCTCAACACATGCTAGTTCAATAGTTCGTTCAATCGAAAGTGACACTATATCTTTACGTTCTTTAAAGTTTAACTCACTATTTAATAGTATAAGTGACCCCCCCTAGTAGTGGACTTCCTTGTGAACGAACTGCCGATTTTATAATTTTCAATGTTTATCATTAACTCATATTGATTAATCCAATGCTCTGTTAAACATAGTACATGTACATTTAAATCTTGTAAGAATAAGGCTAATTCTAGCTCTTTGCCAGCCAAGCCTTGCATATTTTGGTGCACAATATTAAAGGTAGGCTTAGCCTTTGTCTGCTCTCTTAGTTTAAATTATTTGAGATTGTCACAGGAATAATATTTAAATTAGTACTACTACTAATATGTTGGTCACAGTAAATGGTTTCATTTTTGTATTTTAAATCAATACAGTTAATATTATATGCTAACAAAGTAGCTACTCGTTTCTTTAGTTTATAAGGCAGGTGTAAAGAGCTGCCAGTCAATTGAAAGCTATTATTAATAAATTTATTTGTGTTGTCAAAAAACACAAATTTGTCGTTATGACGTTGAGTCATATTATAAATTAATGTATTCAATGAGTGAATACTGTCATTTTCTTGCGCTATTTGATTTTTACAAAAAGGTAGGGCACAAAATATTATTTTCCTTACATTTAAGCCGGACAAAATTGAGTAACTTTGAATGATTTTTGTCTTATTAAGGTTTTGACTATTTCCTAGCATTATAACAAGGATAGAGTCGGAGTTTAATTTACTATTTTGTATACGATTAATTATTATATCCAGTGATGCACCTGGCATACAGTTATTAATAACATTACAACTTAATTTCTTACTTAGTAGAGGACCATAACCAACTCCTAACCTATCTGAAAACGTAATTACATTTATCTTGGTATTACTATATTGTGGTGTTGACATTGAAGGTTGCCGGTCAACATTCAACAGATTGGCCCCTGAGATGGTGTTATCTGTCACCTGTGTTACATTTATATTTGGTAGTGATAAGAAATCTGTTTTGGGATTTCCTATTTCTAAAAGTTTATTTGCGGCCAAGATGTGCTCATTTATTTGTTCCTGGGCAGAAACATATTTGCATGTTATAGATTTTAAAGACTCATGTAACTGCGAGATGTCCGCCTGCATTCGTTCAATGTCAACATTCTTCTTCTTCTTTGCGTGTCGACTCAGGCTTTCATATATGTGAAGACCAAAACTCAGCCACCGATAGACCACTATCGGTGGCCTTGCAAAGATCTTCGCGTGTGCAGGTGTAGGGACACGCTGGGCATGTCAAAAGATGAGCCATTGTCTGGGGGGAAATACCGCATAGACATGCACCCTCCGAGCTGTAACCCCACCTGTGCAGGTTCTCCCTGCTTCGGCCTACCTGGGTCCGTAACCTATTTAAGGACTTCCAGGTTGCCCAAGGCAGATCATGTCCAGGGGGGAGTCGCTCTGATAGCTCTATGTTTGGGTCTATGGGGTATTTCAACTTCCATAGCTTAAAGCGGGCGTCTTTAGCATCCCCATCCAGAGGAGGAACTTTCTTGATAAAGTTCTGGCGACTTTTTAGCCTCTGGGCTACGGGCACGTGGTGGTATAAGGGGTGCCGTGGGTCCTTTTCTTTTTTAAGACGCTCTAGAGCGCTTGCCACATCCCTGCGGACGTCCGGGGGTGCGACACCAGCCAGTGCATACAGCATGCCAACGGGAGTTGGCCTTAGATAGCCCGTGATAATTCGGCATGTTTTATTTAGTGCTGCATTCACTAGATGTGTGTGTGCTGAACGGCACCAGACTGGACTGGCGTACTCGCCAGCTGAAAAGGAGAGGGCTAGGCCAGTCGTCCGCAGAGTTTGTGGTGAGGCTCCCCACTTAGAAGATGTAGGGCGACGCAGGAGGTTGTTCCGCGTGCTCACTTTCTGCTTGGTGTTGATGCAGTGTCAACATTGTATTTAGATCTGCTTTCATACAGTTTATTATGATATATCTCTAGACTGTCTACTAACTCTGCACGTTCTTTCCTCAACTTAATATTATTATAAAAACATTTCTGTTTTTTAATTAATTTTTTAGTTTTTGTGATAAATTTATTTAATGTTAAATATTTCTTTAGCCTATTTTTACTTGTTAACTTTATATTATGTTAAGTATCAAATTGACCTCTTTTACTTAATTCTAATTCTAAATCAGAAACTACTGCATGCCCACCCAGGCTTCCAATCAACTCCTCATAGAGGTTCAAGGTCTGCGAGAACACTTGTTGTTTTTCTTCTTCTTCGAAATGCAATAAAGTCCTGTTGAAATCTCGAAGTTCAGTCTCCAATTCATTGTTGCGCAATAGTGTCTGTTCGAAAATATTGCTGCACTGGTTGAAGGTGTTGATGGTATTTAGTAAGTCATCACGGTGCTCGGTGACTTCTTGGAGTTGGGCATGCAATTCAACTAATTATTTTTTGAGTTGGGAGTTTTTATTTATAGTAATTTTAATCTCTTCTTCACTCTCCTCTCTTTCCCTAACAAGTTGGTCACAGCTTTCCCTACTCTGTTTCAAATCCTCAAGTGCATTTTTGAGTTTGAGCTCAGTATTCAGCGAAGCCATTTTCCGGGTCATAGTTCCACTCTTGGTGGTCATATTGCTGGATTTATATGGCCTCACCTGGAATTATTTAGATAGAAGTGTATAGCCGATGTTTTCATTTTAGGTTTATGTTAAGATAAGCAAGGAGACTGACAGTAATAGGTACTTATATGCTGAATTTATTTATTGTATGTGGTTGATTTTAGTTTAAAATATATAAAGAATAAGTCTTTAAAATAAAATGATCGATTTTATTGGTATTTTTAACGAATATAAAAAGATAATTTATTAAGCTAATTTACACTAAATTACTTGAAATAACTATCAACATTTCCCACTGTTAGTTATTTGAATGTATTGTTAAGTGTTAGAAGTAGAATGTCTGCGGCAAAAGGTTGTTTTCATCAACTTTACTTCCACTATATGTCAAGTAAAGAGAGGCACAACTAGGCCGTATGCAATGAATTGTGACGAGTCTCACTTTCGTGAGTTTTGTACAGTGTTAAATGTTGTGATAACAGTAATGCTGTAGGTGAATAGTTGCTAATTATTATCAAGTAGGTACCAAAGCTACGCAAGTTACAACTATTGATATAACCTCAACTTAATTGCAATGGTAATTTTAAAGTCTAGATTGCAAACACACTTATTATAACACTTTCCTATTATGATTAAAATAATGTTGAAAACAGTACTCCCCTGGTTTTAGGTAATCCGTTGAACTGAACTCCTTTTGAATTTGGATGTCAAAACCGGTAGCAAATTTTGTCCGATTTTATGTCACTTTTTTGTAATTAGGTTTATTTACACTAGCACAAATTATGAGTTATGCTTTGTTTTTGCTATTTAGGTCTAAACTAGGTTTATTTTACACAAATTATCAATAATTAAGAATTAAAATTACAACAGCTGTTTGAGCTGCGACTGACAGCCAGGGTTGCCAGACGAGTACCTGGTGGGGGCCAGAACTCGATCGACTACGCAAGGGACTCGGGACACTCTTTAACTGAGCAAAAAACACCAGATCCACTGAAGACTGGGAAAAATACAAAACAGCACAAAAACACTACAAGAAAAGAATCAGATTCCGGAGAACGGAAGGCTGGCATGATTTCTGTAATACCATTAACCAACCAAGCCGCAAGAATAAAGAAAATCCTTTCAAAAGGCGATCTCAAACTCCTGGGCTCCCTGAAGAAAGAAGAAGGCACTTACACAAACACAGATGAGGAAACCAGTACAGTACTACTGGAAACTCACTTCCCAGGCTGTCAAATAACGTCAGACTATGGGTGGTCTGATGAGCAATACAGCACACCAACAACCCAAGAATGGGAAATTGCAGACAAGGTAGTAACGACAAATAAAATAGAATGGGATCTAAAGAGCTTTAAGCCCTTCAAGTCGGCAGGGCTGGACGGAATCTTCCCAGCACTACTACAATGGCAGACCAACCAAGTAACAAAACATCTACTACCAATCTACAGGGCCTGCATTGCATTCAAATACATACCAAAAACATGGAGAAAGGCTAAAGTAGTCTTCCTGCCAAACCCAGGCAAGGAGGACTACACGCACGCCAAAGCTTTCAGGCCCATTAGTCTAACATCATTCCTACTAAAAACACTGGAAAGACTAGTAGACCGATACCTAAGGGACGGAGCGCTAAAACGTAAGCAACTACATCCCCAACAACATGCATACAGAACAGGCAGATCAACAGAGTCAGCGCTGCACATGGTGGTGCATAAAATAGAAACGGCTATCACAAATAAAGCTTCAACCCTAGCTGCCTTCATAGACATACAAGGGGCTTTCGACAAAACCATGCACAACAGCATTAACCACGCCCTACAGAAATACAACGTCGATCCAGTCATAAAAAACTGGATAACGCAACTAATAAGTAAAAGGGCGGTTCAAATAGTGGTGAACACTACCACAAGAGCAAAGGTAGTAAGAGGATGCCCCCAGGGTGGTGTCCTTTCACCACTCCTATGAAACATAGTAGTGGATAGCCTACTGTACAGACTAAACGAAAGAGGATACACTACTATTGGTTATGCAGACGACCTAACAATACTGATAAACGGAAACGCTGAAAATCTGCTCTGCGGAATTATGCGTTCAGCACTTCAGATAGTAGAAAAATGGTGTGACGAGCATCAACTATCAGTAAACCCGAAAAAGACAGAACTTATCCTTTTCACCAACAAAAGGAAGTTACCTCCACTACAATTACCAAAACTATTTAACACAGAACTCTCGCTATCAACTCAGGTGAAATACCTGGGCGTTATCCTTGATAACAAACTGAATTGGGCGAGTCATATCGATACAAAAATAAAGAAGGCCTGTATAGCATTTTGTCAATGTAGAAGACTAGTTGGTAAAAGTTGGGGTCTAAATCCAAAAATCACACTTTGGCTATACACATTAGTTATCAGACCTTCTATAACTTATGGATCAGTTGTATGGTGGCCCAGAACGTAACTGACCACAGTGAAAACAAAACTCCAGAGTCTACAGCGACTAGCGAGCGTAGCAACTACTGGATGCATGAGAACCACCCCATGTGCCGCGCTCGAGTTCCTCCTCAACTTGAGACCGCTAGATCTCATCATACAGGAGGAAGCACAGTCAGCCGCCTTGAGACTAAGAGCAAACGGACTATGGAAACGAAACATAGAAACAACACACTCAAAAGTTCTGCAGGAGGTCCTAAAGGAATTACCACTCCTCGAGGCGCCCATGGACAGAACTCCGTGTCAACACATCTTCGATCGAAGATACAATATCCAACTCACAGAAGAACCAAAAGACAACTCTGGCGTCGATAAAGTTAGGATATATACAGACGGCTCAAAAACGGCACATGGTACCGGAGCCGGCGTCTTCTCGAATGATTTAAACATAAACATATCGACCACACTAGACAAGTTAAACTCCATCTTCCAGGCAGAATGCATTGGTATAACCAAAGCGGCACAGGCGGTTGCAGCCAGAGACGTCCGAGATCGTGGCATAAAAATTGTCTCGGATAGTGCATCCGTACTCCAAGCCCTACAAAACAATGTCGTAACCTCCGCACTCATACTAGAGTATCACAATGCACTCCAATCCATTGCAAACACGAACAGAGTAGTTCTGCAATGGATCAAAGGACACAGCAACTTACTGGGAAATGACACCGCAGACGAATTGGCCAAAAGAGGATCGAAGGTAGTAGTCCATGGACCGGAACCACTACTGCCTATACCTCAGGCCCAAATTAAAACGTGGCTGCGTGAAAGAACCACAGGAACACACCATACCGAAAGGATGAACAGTGTAGGATGCAGGCAAACAAAAGATGCAATTCCGGCAGCATCAAAAAAGCTTGCCCGCAGCCTCATCAGACTAAAACGGAACGAACTTCGGAAGGTTGTAGGTACTATAACCGGTCATTGTTCACTAAACAGGCACCTATTCCACATAGGAGTAACAGACAGCCCCACATGCAGAGGATGCATGGAGGCAGAGGAAACGCCGCGGCACGTGCTCATGGAGTGCGAGAGTGTGACAGAACAACGGGCACGGATTCTCCAATCACCAGGATCACTCCCGGAGGCCTTCAGGAGCCTGAAGGGTCTGCTGGACTTCTGGGATGACTTGGGCTGGTTGAAGTAGGGGAAGGACACAGCACGCACAATGGCCCAATCAAGAGGCTAAGTGCGGACACCTCCCAGCTAAACTAACTAACTAACTCCTCCGCCTTGGACGTCGCCGAGGTTTGGGGCCGCCACTCGTCTTCGGCAGTGCCTCAGACGGGACCGGTTGGGCGGTGTTGCCTTCCCCGGTCGCGGGTTCGTCTCCGGTGTGGAGTCGTCGCCCACTGGGAGCTGCCAATTTCCCCGACTCCACCTTGGCTTTGGACTTCCTCCCAGGCGGGTGGGGCTTGGCCGAGGTGGTCCGCTGCTTCCTCCTAGACTCCACTACGGTCCAGTCGGGCTCTGTCGGTGGTGGTGGGATGGCTTTCATCAGCGCTGAAAGCTCCATGACCGAGGGCGTCGCAGTCTGGGTAGACGCGAGCGGCCCTGGTCTGGTGGTGTTGGTGGGGTTTTTAGGCGCCGCGTCCGTCAAGACGGCCCTGCTCCGGTGCGGCTTAGTCGGGGACCTTGCCTTGCCGGTGCTGGGTGCCTTGTTGGATGCGGCCTTGGTGTGGTTGGCTTGGTTGGTTAGGGAGGGTGCGCTATGAAGCGCAGTCCCTGAAGCACAAGGTGCGTTGTGAAACGCAACCTTGGAGGAGCCCGCTGCGCCCACGGGCGTAGCGGTCTTGGGTGGGGTTGGTGCGTTTGAGGGCGCAACCAAGAAGAGGGGGGTTGTGGGTGGGTTTTTACTCTCAGATTCCATGGGTGTGAGGGTTTTTATTTCGTCTGCGTAGCTCTCCACCCGCCACGGAGTCCTCAGTCGGGGACGTCGTGCGCTTCTGCGCACGATCGCCAGAACTACTACACAGATATAGGACCCGTGCAATGGATTTGCAGCTCACCCCGTGAAACCAGCGAGGCCGCACGTCGCTAAGAATTGCGTGGTTGCCCGCCACCGAGAGAGAGTGGCGCGCTCGCCTCCGGGTTCCGTGCAACGCCGCCTGCCGTCCCACGGTTAGGGATCCTCGCCGGCTTCCCTCGGACGGGAAGCCACATCCGATTGATTGAGGACGGCTAGTCCTCAACCGCCCGTGTGAGGTGAAATCCAGGCCAAAGAGGTGTGTTGATCACGGTGTGCAACAACCACAGGCTCACCGATCTCTCAACCTCCAGGTCCCCTTCATCCACCCGTACGGGTTCCTGCGCACGGCACAAACACGCAGAAGGTCATTCTAGCATCCACTATCTTGGTTTTGTAGATAGTGGACACGCCAGGACATGACCTCGGCATCCTGGCGGTACTGCGCCTGGAAATGTCAGTTACGTCTATTTCTTAGGGAATTAGACCAAAAGCAGGGTGGCAACCACGTGCAGGAAACCTCCAGACTTGCCTTGAGGATCATCACGACTGTGGCGCTCTCCCTCAAGGCCGACGCCACCTTACCCGCCGAGAGACGGATAAGGTAGGCCAGCATCTATACTACACAAGCAGCAAAGCAGAAAAGCACTGTGCAAGCTAGGCGTCGCAACTATTAAAGCATAAACACTGACTCTCCCCAAAACAGTCATTTCAACATTTAAAATTAGCTTTATTGTCACCGCCCGTATTACAGTATCCTGATTTTTCAGAAACTAATATTTTTGAACTACGCACCGACGCATGTAAAAGGTCTAGGTGCGGTTTTATCGAACTCTAATGGTTATGTTGTCGCATATGCTAGCCGAAACTTATCATCCGCAGAAAGTAGACATCCTATAATAGATTTAGAGTTGCTTGCTATAAGTATGGGCTGTAAGACATTTTCGACCGTATCTGTATGGCAGAAGGTTCAAAATGTATACAGATCATAAACCATTAATATATTTATTTAGTCTAAAGGACCCGCCCAATAGACTAACAAAGTTTAGACTTTATTTAGAGGAATATGATTTTGAGATATTATACATCCCGGGTCGAAATAATGTAGCTGCAGATGCATTAAGTCGACTCCCGGTATCAATGACGTGTGAAGATTTGAAATCACTCGGAGAACAAGTTGTATCAGTATTAACTCGAGCGCAAACTAAAAAGCTAGCGCCTGAAAACTCGGATTTGACTAAAGAGTCTTCTATCAGTTTTGGGCCTGATCAACCTGAGGCTGTAGAGATTCTAAGAAAACCTAAGGATGTTATAGAATTAATTTTCACAAGTGAAATAAAAATTTAAAACTCGGTTTGTCTTTACTCTGATAGAAACCACTGTATTTATGTACCCCCGCATTGTGCTATATGCCTAGATACTCGATCGTTATCTACCCCGCAGGAGTTAGCGAATGATTTAGGCTCACTTTGCGAAAAAGAAAATATTAATGAAATATTAATTATTAAAAATAAAAAAAATGCTACGAATATAAAAATACTTGCAAGTCATATGAAAAAGTTGCATCAAAGGGTACATATATATATATATATATATATATATATATATATATCCTTTATTTATATATATATATATATATATATATATATATATATGAATTTTGAGATACCCGAGAAAATTAACTAACATACTCAGATATCGATATACATCGAATTTGGCGAATAAAAAAAACGGAACGGCGTACGGCGTTGGCGTACGGAAGGAATAACTATGAATGAAAAAAAAAAAATTCATAGTTATTCCTTCCGTACGTAATATTACGCGACTAAATTAGGTGGATTTTGGTTCATTTAATGTTGGAATGATAATGATTACTATTTGAATTAGCAGGACTTTTATAGTGCATATTATTTAATAGATGTTAGGGACCTATTAAATAAATTTCTCATAAAAAAAAATTTTTTTATTCGCCGAATTCGATGTATATCGATATCTGAGTATGTTAGTTAATTTTCTCGGGTATCTCAAAATTCACGGTGTAGATAAGAAAATTATATTAAACGATTTCCATTTGTTACTAACAAGCGGACGTGCAGGAATAAACAGGATGTTAAATAATTTGGAACAATATTATTATTGGCCAGGTATGACTAATGACGTCATTAATTACGTAAAAAAGTGTAATCAATGCCAATTTAATAAATTTTCTAATCATAATATTACGGAACCAATGGTTATTTCAAGTACTGCAAGCTCTGCTTTTGAAAGGATAGCTTTAGATATCATGGGTCCATTGCCAGCTGATAGAAACAATAATAAATACATTTTAACCTTGCAATGTGACTTGTTCAAATTTGTCGAAGCGTATCCATTGCACAGTAAAGATTCTGAATCCGTAGCGCGAGTGTTGGTGTCAAATTCGTATCTTCGAATTCAGTGTGATAGGAATTTAATTGATTGGAGTGATTGGTTACCTTTTTGGATATTCTCCTATAATACGATAGTGCACACACACACACAAAGTACACCCCATTCGAATTAGTAATTGGAAAACTTTGTACATTGCCTTTGGATTTAGGTATCTCAATTGAACCATGGTATAATTATGATGACTATCCTAAAGAGATGAAATATCGCTTACAAAAAGCTCAGTACGAAGCTAAAAATAATTTACTTTCTAGTAAAATAAAAAGAAAAATATTGTATGATCAAAATAGTCATCCCACAACTTATAAAAAAGGAGACCTCATTTTAGTAAAGAATCAAACTGGAGATAAGCTTCAAAATATTTATAAGGGTACCTTCGAAGTTATTGAGGAACTTTGAATGTGCCAAAATATTCTCTTATGCGGATGACACTGCCGTCGTTTTCACCGGAAGAACCTGGGACAGTGCTAAAAAGAATACAGAGAAAGGTCTTGAGCAAATAGGAAAATGGCTGCGATATAATCTCCTTACGCTCAATACGGCTAAAACCTGTTATATATGCTTTAGCATTTATAACAACACTCAACCAGACATAGATTTTGCTGTGAGGATACATCGCTGCCTTACAACAACGGATAGACAAGATTATCATTGCCCCACTATACAAAAAGTAGCTGAAGCTAAATATTTGGTAGTGTGGTTGGATCAGAGACTCTCTTGGTATCCTCAGCTTGAACGTGTGACTCAAAGAATAAGAAATCTCACATGGGTTTTTAAGGTGTTGAGACACGCGGTACCTAAGACGGATTTGGGAGCGGAGACTGAGGATAGGGGTCTTCTAAGAGATATATATATATCCCTGGTACAGTCTGTTCTAGCTTACTGCTTGCCTGTATGGGGAGGTGCAGCTAGGACGCGCTTTCTCAAGGTGGAACGTGCGCAACGTAGTTTGATAAAAGTAATGTATTTTAAAAAACGAAGGTTTTCAACTGGTGTACTTTATCAAACTACCCGAATTCCTTCAATCCAAAAGCTTTACATTATACAAACAATACTTAGTAAACACAAAACCCTGAAATTTGACGCCACTAATGCTGCAAGAAGGAGGCATAAGTTGGAAACCGTCAAGTGTAATTCTGTTTTTGCTTCTAGACAATACAAAGCTCGCTTGGCCTACCTCTACAAAATGATCAATAAAAAGCTAAACTTATATACCAAAAACATATCGCGACTGTAAAAAGTGCTCACAGTTATGTCTAGAAAATAAAACTTATGATGATCTTGAGGCATTACTTGTTAAAATTAAATAGTAACGGAAACACACACACACCGCCACCACACACACACACACACACAAATACACACACGCGCACGCGCACACGCACACACACACAAATGCATGCTATAAATTAAAAAAAAAGCTACAATGAGTGGCTCTATTGTATAACTTTTTGTACATTAAAATAAACATTCTAGGACCTTATCTTTTAAATATATAACTTTTCAAATTATCTACTTAACTTTGAACTTATTACTTTTAAACTGTACATTCTTCTAAAAACGACTTAAAAATAATGGAAGAGCGCTGCTGCCTGATACAGGCTCAATAGCTTAAAAGGGCGCTATGGTCACTAAAATAATATAATGTACCCATTGTTATGAAAATAAATATTTATTATTATTCACTCCATAGAAGAGGAGAAGGACAGGCGCGAAAATGCAAATGCGCGCGGCGTCTATTCAACTATGGCAGACCTAGCAAAGCAGCATACTGAATTAGAACAGAAAACTCATACACAGGAGTGGATTGAAGTACAAAAAAAGAGGTATAGAAATAGAGTTTTTGAAGGAGTAAGGGGTAAGGCAGTAATTTTACCGGAAGACAAATTCAAAGCTGCAAATTTGAAAATTCCCCTTTTTATTTCGAATGTACACAAGGAAACATCAGAGAAGGATATATCGGATTTTATTTTTTCTAAAACTAAAGAAAAATATTTTTACAAAAGATTAAAATTAAAAACGATAGAACTTACAACGCATATAAAATTATGGTTACCAGGCACAAATTAGAAATGTTTTTAAATGATCAACTCTGGCCAGACGGTATAACCTGCCGTCGTTTTATGCCGTATAAAAATCCCGAGCCTAAAGGCGAGCAGAAGTTTATTCCGCAAAATGTATAGTACAACTTGTGTTACATATAATTGTAAGAATGTGAAGCGATCAACAGAAGGCATTAGACGGATCTGTGAATATGCCGACATCATTGCGCTCCAAGAGACATGGCTGCTTCCGCATGAGGTACCGTTCTTGTCCACTATTCACGAGGAGCACGTCAGCGGTCGATACCTCTAAAGGCATGCTCAAGGGACGTCCGTACGGTGGTGTGGCGCTTCTGTGGCGTAAAGCTGTATTTCAGTGTGTGTCTGTGGTGTCGTGTGTGAATCCGCGCATTGCAGCGATACGGGTGGCAAAGAATGATAGGCCAGTATTAGAAATAAGTATCTACCTACATGCCTACTGACTCTGTTTAAAACTTATTAGAATTTACGGACTGTCTGAGTACAGTGAATGCGATCATTGAGGAGGTTAACGTGGAGTCGGTGATTATGCTGGGTGACTATAATGCTCATCCTCATGAACGCTTTTACAAAGAGTTATTAGAGTTCTCAGCTGAACAAGACTGGATCTGTGCGGATGTAGAAAAATTGGAAGTTACATCCGGAACATATACGTTCATAAGCGAGGCTAACGGGAGTATGAGATGGCTCGATCATTGCGTCACCACGAGAGCCGCATGGCAGTGTGTTACGGATGCTTACGTCAACTACGATGTTTATTGGTCAGACCATTTTCCATTAGTTATTAAGTGCAATTTAAATGTAGTAAGGCTAAAAGCGCAGTTGAAAGTCTTTGAACATAGTAAAGTGTCGTGGGGTAATAGGGTGGCCAAGCAAGTCAGTATGTATAGTGACATTTGTAATGCTAACTTAAAAAATATAGATTTTCCTTGTGAGTTACAAAAATGTGGGAATTCACATTGCTGTAATAAAATCTATAAAAATATTATTGATAGCATGTATAGTAATATTGTAGATATTATGTGCCAAGCTGCGAGTTCCTCGTATGAGGAGAGGAGGGCTAAGGGTAGAAAGGCCTTAACCGGCTGGAATAAGCATGTAGCCGACGCTAACAGGAATGCCAGGCAGATGTTTAGTTTATGGGTGTTTTGTGGAAAACCGAGAGGAGGGGATATTTTTAATAGCATGCTACAAAGTCGGAAAATATTCAAATCTAAGTTGAAGTGGTTTCAAAACCATCAAGAACAAATAAAAATGGATCGGATGGCCAAACATCACCAAAATAAAGAGATTTTCCAAGTTTTTGGAAGTCCACAAATAAAATGAACGTCAGACCTGGTGTTCCTGTGAGCGTCGATGGAGTTTCTAGACCCAAGGACATTGCGACTCTGTTTAAAGATTATTTTGCTGTAAAGTCACCATTGGGGCCTCCTAGCCGCTTGCTGGATGCTGGGACTCACGATCTGGTCATATCAACCTTAATTACAGCTAAAGATGTCAGAGCAGCAATAAATAAAATGGTGAGAGGTAAATCTCCTGGTAGTGATGGACTCAGCATTGAGCATCTGCGGCATGCTGGCTTGCATCTACCTCGTGTGCTTGCGATGTTTTTTAGTCTCTGTATAAGCCATCTGTACCTTCCGCCTGGAATGATGGAGACTCTGGTGGTGCCTATTGTTAAAAGCAAGACGGGGGACGTTTCGGACAGGTCTAACTACAGACCAATCTCACTAGCCACTATCGTTGCAAAGGTGCTTGACAGTGTGCTCAACTCAATTTTAATCAGGCTGGAGTTTGGGGTGAGGCAGGATGGGTTGAGCTCGCCCATGATTCTCAGCCTGTACGTAAATGGGCTTATTGAGCGACTCAGCGGTTTGCCGGTCGGATGTTACGTTGATGGTGTTTGCATCAACAACATCAGCTACGCTGACGACATGGTGCTGCTGGCTCCCTCTGTCGGTGCGCTCCGAGAGCTTCTCAAGACCTGCGAGTCCTATGCTTCATCACACGGGCTCATTTATAATGTAAAGAAGAGTCAGTACATGGTCTTTAAGGCTGGTACTAAGTGTTCCTTTTATATTCCTCCTATAACTTTGAATAGGGCGGCCCTGGTGAGGGTATACAAATTTAAATACCTCAGACACTGGATAAGCGATGACCAAAAGGACGATATAGACCTGGAGAGGGAGCGCAGGGCGTTGTCGATAAGAGCAAATATGCTGGCTCGGAGATTTTCTAAGAGTACAAGTGCAGTTAAACTTACTCTTTTCAAAGCATACTGCACGTCTCACTACTCTGCCAGTCTGTGGGTCAAATACACTCAGAAATCGTACAACACCCTACGAGACCAGTATAACAATGCTTTTAGGATATTGTTGGGGCTGCCTCGTTACTGTAGCGCGTCTGCTATGTTCTCGGAGGCACGTACAGATTATTTCGCGGCTATAGTGCGAAAGAAACACGCATCACTGATGTCCAGGGTGCGGAGTAGCGCTAACGGTATCCTGAAGGTCATTGCTGGTAGACAACATGTTTGCCCCATAATGTGGCATATGAGCCAAAATACTCTGTCCAAACTAAATATAAGGTACTAACATAGTTTGTAAGATTTTATGTAAAACTAACCCATTTGGATGTATGTTGTCTGATTTAATAAATATATAATAATAATATTGATAGGCCGAAAACCTCTCGCCTCTTGGGCGGTAATGACCGGCAGATGCACATTTGGCCGGGTTCAGGGAAAAAGAGAGAGAAATCGGCGGACGATGCGTGCGGTATCAAGCACCACCGCTTTCTGCATCTTTGCTGGAAGCAAGCCGCCGATCAATCCCAGCTTTTTCAGGTGTGAACCTAATGTGGCTGGGATTAACCCGTTTGCCGATATAACAATTGGTATGATTTCAGTGGACGTCACTTCCCACATTTCGGTAACCTCGTGTACTAGGTCCAAGTACTTGCGTTGCTTTTCGGTCTCAGCCTTCACAAGACGACCTCCGAAGCCGAGAGGCGAGCACGCCGGACTGTATATGGCGCCGCAATCTCTGAGGTTCCGGGTTCGATCCCCGGTCGGGTCAATTTGGAAAACGAACTTTTCTATATTGTCTCGGGTCTGGGTGTTGTGATAACGTCGTTGTTTCTGATTTCTATAACACAAGTGCTTTAGCTACTTACCTTAGGATCAGAGCAATGTATGTGATGTTGTCCAATATTTATTTATTATTATTATTTAAGGTTCTCGTCATGAGGGATAGTGACGTCCACCAAAAACACCTTCGATTGCGCCCGGACCGGGATCAGCATAGTGATGTCAAATCAGTCTTATTCGCAAGAATAGTCTTGTCAGTGATGATGGGCCGGTCCCAGTAGAGCCGAATACTGTGACTTTCGAGTACTGGCTCCGGCGAGTACTTATTATTATTATTATTACTTTCACCTAATGTAAAAATTTTAAGGGATGGTAAAGAATATCTTATACATAAAAATAACACAAAAATGTATTACACTTAAGTTTATTTAAGTATTATTTTTCTTTAATAAGTTAAGTAATGTGATGCTACATGACTTAATTACCTAAGCTTAATTTTTAAAACTTGTAATAATTAAACATTTTTACTCCTTTAGAAGGGGAGGGAGTAGGACTTTTTCGGGGAGTTGTAGTATAAATTGCGGTTTTGAAATGAATAAGCAGATTTCTTAATAAAATAAGTATTTATTTTGCACATGTACGGACGGAAGTAGATAGAGTAACACGGACATGAGCGAGCTCAAGTGTCAAAAAAAAGAAGCACAGGCAAACTTTAATATACAGCCAAGTAATAAAATTTATTCTTAACACTCCCACTAAATTTTATAAACAAAATATAGTTTGCCTGTTTAATAACAAAGAAATAAAAAAAACTAATTAAGTTTAAACAGTATTACATCCCTTATATGCTCAAATTTAACAGTGGGTAGAGCTTTTGTCAAAATATCAGCTAATTGTTCAGAACTTTGCACATACTGAATATCAATTAATTTTTGCTGTACCTTTTCCCCAATAAAATTAAATTTAACATCAATATGCTTAGTTTTTTTGTGAAACACAGGATTATTGATTAATTTTATAGTGCTTTGATTATCAATACATAAACAAGTACAATTCTGATCAATATCAATCTCTTTGAAAAATTGTCTTACCCACAATAAGTTTTTGGCAGCTTCACATCCTGCCATAAATTCAGCCTCAGTTGTTGATAAGGCGGTACAAGATTGTTTTTGACTTGCCCAAGAAATAGGGCCACCATTTAGCATGAAAATATAACCAGTAGTTGATTTTCTTGTATCAAAATCCCCAGCAAAATCTGAGTCAGAATATCCAATTAAGTCTTCATGACCTTGGTACTTTATATACATATCTTTTGTTTTAATAAGATATCGAGTTATTCTATTAAGCTGAGTGACATGATGCAGACTTGGGTTATTAATATATCTACTCAATAAATTGACACCAAATGCAATATCAGGTCTAGTTGCCATAGATATGCCATAGATTTTGTTGACCACTCAAAGCTTCTGTACAAGTTGGACCAATATGGCATCAGAGGAAAGGCTCACCAGTGGCTCTCAAGCTACTTGAGAAACAGGGAGCAGCGCACGGAGATTACTAAAATCGTAAATTGCAAGAACGGAGTTCTTGAGAAAAGGAAATCGCTTTCCACGCCTCTCTTAAATAACACCGGAGTCCCTCAGGGCAGCATAATCGGTCCAGTGCTTTTTTTGTTATACGTCAATGACCTTCCTTCTGCCACATCCAATAAGTGCATACTCTTTGCCGATGATACCACGATAGTAGTGCAAGGTGGTCGAGATAAAATGTCAAACTCAATCAATACGGCTCTGTCAAATGTCATTAACTGGATGGAACATAATAATTTGAACATCAATGTAGCCAAAACTAAAATAATTCAATTTCATTCCTACAATGCAAACCCAATACCACTAAATGTCACGCATAATAATGAAAAGGTCGAAGTAGTGGATCAGGTGAAGTTTTTGGGTATAAACATAGACAAACATCTTAATTGGAGGCCCCACGTGGATGAGCTTTGCGGGAAACTCGAGCGCTGCGCTTTTGCACTCAGAAGAATTAGGCAAACGGTCTCCATCGAAGCCGCACTAATGGCTTATCACGGCTATGTTGCGTCCCTTATCAGCTATGTGGTAATTGTTTGGGGTAACTCGGTCGATATAGAAAGAGTATTTAAGGTGCAAAAGCGTTGCGTGAGGGCTATTAATAGGGCATGGTTTCTTGATTCTTGCAGGCCTCTCTTTAAAACATGTAAAATTCTTCCTCTGCCTTGCATCTACTTGAGAGATTTGTGTCTTTTTGTTAAAAGTAATCCAACCCATTTTAAAAAATACAATGATGTCTACACAAGGCAAAAAAGGACTAAATTTAATAACTTATTATATCAACCCCCCAGCCGCAAATATATGTACAAGAAAAATGTAGGTATTCAACATGTGCATTAATATTTATAACTTACTACCTAATGACTTAAAAATACTTGAAGGTAGTATGTTTAAAAACAAATTATGTGATTGGCTCTTGTGTAACTGCTTCTATAATATAAAAGAATTTATTGAATTTTGTAAAAAGTGAAAAAGTTGACATTATTAATGACTAATTATTAAAAATCAATGACAAAATTACTAACAATATTAATTTAATATTTGCGCGTCTGCTTGCAGGCAGAATACTAATGACTTACTAAAATATAATAAGACCTTAGTGTAAAACTGTATTCTTGCAAATAAATATTTGATTTGATTTGAAATATTTGATTTGATTTGATTTGATTTGAGATAAAAACAATAATGACCCTATGGCTTCTCTATAAGGAAAATTGATCTGCATTTTTTCAACATTCTTGGTAATTTGGACATTTACATCGATAGGCGTACTACATGGGTGAGCTGTACTCATATTGAATTCACGTATAATTTGTTCAATATATTGTCTCTGACCAATACATATAGAGTTCTCAGTTCTTACAATTTCCAAACCAACAAACCGGTTTAACTCTAACTCTTTTATATTAAATCCTTGACTTAAGTAATTGATAATGTAGTCTAATACTTTTCTAGATTGAGACATAATTAAAGTGTGGCCTTCTTCCACATTTAATACATAAACATACGTAATGTAAAACATACATACATATATAACCTGTATTTACATTAGTACTACATTTATTTATTAAACATTCGTCATAATGCATAATATAAATTACATACAATATAATAATATAAGGTCCGATTTTATTAGTGTTCATCCTGTTAACCCGTGATCATATAGGTGAAAAGCAATCGTAAAAACCAATTTTCATATGTCTATCATAAAAACTAAAAAAGTTAAAAATAAATTACAAAATAACAACATCGACTTCATATTGCATAAACTTGTCCTATCTTCAACTCTTTCTCGCTCTGTACAAGGGGAAGGAATAAGACGGATAATCAGATGGTTAAACGTACCTAAGATAGGACGAGTTTATGCAATATGAAGTCAAGCAATATGTTGTTGATTTTGATTTTTAACTTGTTTTGTTTTTATGGTACACATTTGAAAATTGGTTTTTACGATTGCTTTTCACCTATATAGTCACAGGTTAACAGGATGAACACTAATAAAATCGGACCTTATATAAGCACGTACATACATATAAATATTATATATACTTACACAAACACAATACGCATACTTCTACTTACATACATCACCTTACACATTATAACGACACTTACCGTTCCGTCATTGCCGTGTAGCAGCTGGCCGCCCATTCCTAGGTGGTATGGAAACGCGTAAACAGGCGACGTACGTATAGACAGACATAGGTAACTCGTCAACGGCGCGGGCGCAACCGCCGCGCCTCGCCAGTCAGAATCACCGTCCGACACTGAACGCACGTCACCCGTGCGCTCCGGTTGCTTCTCGCTAATTACCTACCTGTGTTTCGCGTGTTTATTACTAAGGCTTATTTTCATATCTATGCTAAACTTTCTTCGCTGTGAACTGTTTCTTCTCCTTCTACTCGTGCTATTGACTGTTGTGTATATAAGGTGTACGTGAATTAGAGTCAGATATTTTAAGGGTAATAAGTTTACGTTATGACAAAAAAAAAATTTAAGTATTTTTTTTTTATTCGAGCTTTAGTTTTAGAGAAAAACACGATCAAAACTTTGATATCAAACGCAACTATCAACAGTGTTCAACACCCTCTAAGCAGCTGATTACTACGTAGCGGACAAGAAGCTACTACTAAAGTACAACAACAAACTCTCGCTTGTTTGTGTGGGTGCGCTACTATGATTTATTGCCAACAGCCGCCGAAGAACAGACAACACCCATCCAATTTTAAACTCTAAACTAATGTGATTAGATTTAAATTTAAAAATTGTATCGCAAGGGCCGGCATCGTCAAACGCAAACTCAAAGAGAGACCGCCAGAACACAGTCGATACTCAAGTTTAGATTCTAACGCTTTGTCTTAAGGTTCATTTGATTTATTAACCGACTCTGAAGGCGGCGGAAGACACAGGACTTTGGAAATGCCGAAAGTCAAATAGCGAAATGAAAGTATCGTTAGCAAAAACAGTTTTATTTTTTTACTATTATGAGTAATTGGAAAACGGCTGATGAATGACAGAGTAGTTTTACGTGTAAGGTTGAGGTCTTGGATCCGATCCCAAACTAGGCTAGTTATGTTTTGGAATACTCACACTGACCATGCATGATTTAAATCAAAGGGCAAAGGCTCTAATCTGAAATAAACTTCTTTTTAACCTGCTTTCTATTTATTATTTTTAATACGTTTATTTTCTCAGATTTAAAAGTAAAGTCAACCAGGCGTTGATTAGGGTCAAACTGCGGTATTGCCTGTATTACGAATCTGTTTTTCGTCCCCCAAACACTTGCTGAATAATTTAAAGTATTTTTGTAGTTTGCCTTGACCGGAATTTGAACCCGAAACCCTCCACGCTAAGGGCGAACTCCTTATCCACTGCGACTACTACACTGCTGGTTTTTAGTGTATTTACATTTCATTATCATTTTATCATTTTCATTACAATTCAAATTTCAAAATAAATCTACCCAATGTAGAAAAATAATCCAATGTTGAGTACTTACGTACTTTCAGGTAGGTACAAGTACCTTGCTGTAGATAATGCTGAATTGGAGCTAAAGAGGGAGACAATCAGCAAGTACCTTTCAAGCTTAACGTTACTAGCTACTAGTTATTACCAAAAACGTGGTGTTGGTTTTTGTAGAACGTTATCTCTGTAGAACGGATAATCTCTCTTAACTACAGCCACGTTCTGTGCCTAGGTTCTCTTATCTTAATTATAAAGTTAAGTACATTGATACAAGATTCGAAATGTTAAGTAAAAAACATCACCGAATATTTCTTTTTTTTGCTAACGCTACACTTACCGTTGCCCTTACGCACGCTTTTTTATTATTAAGTTACAAAAATAAGTCAATCGGCGCTGGACCACCGTTTGAGTTTGACGTTAGTTAAAAATTGTCACCATGCCCTACAATACAAGTATTCGAAACCTGACTACCTCAACTTAACCATGGTTTTGTGCTACCATGAGCCAAACTACAGCCTATCGGAGTCACCACCCGACAGCCAGAACGAGGAATGCTGCTGCAGCCGTCTTCGGTACGTGTGGAAACCGCCAAAGAGTGAAGAAAGAAACCCCTACCACTTCACGAGAGTGCAGGAGTGAGGAGCTGAGATCGCAGGACTAACGTGTCACGCACGCGTGGAGTTCTGTCACTGGATTGACAGCACTAGCACTACCAGCAAGACGGCGCGCCCGCGCCTTACGACCGCCGTGTTTGCGAGTACCTGACAGCATAGTTCCAGGGTCGATGGAGTAAACGCGGTGGGCCTATTACCTGGCCTTCACGCTCGCCTGACCTGACTACGCTGGATTTCCACGTGTGGGACCTTATGTATGATCAAGATTGCCAAACCATCACCAGTGCTGTACAGTTAATGCACGTAGGTATTATTAGTGCTTTCGAAACAATACGAGGTGACCGTGACAGTGAAACATTAGTGCGTGTTAGTAGACACACTTTTAAGGGCTGCCCTCTGCATCCACCAGAATGGGAGGCAACAAAAATCTACCTACTGTGATATGACAAGTGTGATGGGAGGTCAAAGTTCATTGTCTGCGTTGTGTTATTAAAAATGGTGTTTGTAAAAAGTGTAATGCAAATTTAATAAAAACCATTTTTTTAAAATTAAACTGTGTTGTGTTGTTATTTTACTGTAAAATTGGTAGAAGCAATTACCCACTCTACGAACGACTGGTGTAGTTATTTGCGTTTCGGACGACAAAGTCGGGCAGTTGCGGGTTCGAATCCCGAAAGAGGCGAATGTGTGTGTGATGGGCACGAGTAGGTATTTGTGCCTAAGTCAAGGATGTTTTGCTTAATTTGGAGCTAAATAATTGGTGTAATTGTAAAAACAAATTATTTTAAATAAATTACAGCATAAAGTGATTAATCGTCCTCGCATCTGTTGCTGAAAGTATTATTTTCTTTAATGTCGTCTATTAATGTTTATTTTTGCATTTTGTGTACTGAAGTTAGTTAAAGATAAGTAACACTTGAAAAAAACCACCGACCTCAGGTGGGACTGAAGTTAGGTTATAAACCTGCATTATGGCATCTTTAAAGATAATGAGATTTTCTGCAACTCGCGGGTAATAAAATCTAAAAGATGTACGTCACAGACGCAACTTACACACCCATTGATAATAATAATATGAAACGAGTGAGTGAAATAGAAATAATAACAATGTTTCTATCTCAAAGAGAATTCATTCATAGACACACACTTGCATGGGATGGCGTAGTAAGTTATGAACATGTGTGTAATATGATTTTTTGAGTGCATGAATGTGATCCTGGAGAGATTATGAATGGGCTAGCGTTGTGTGCTATGTACAGGATGATGTTGATTCTTTATTTTTATTTTTATTATTTTTTAAAGTTTGGTCAATAATTTTAAATTTATCTTATATGTGATCCATGTGATGATCTAAGTTACTCCTAAAAATATCTGACACTAATTCACGTACACCTTATATACCTTCGCTATTCTTCTGTGCGTGTGGAATAAATCACCTTCATTTAGAACTATCTGCTTTATTCTTCGCTTCTTCGCACCTACAGCTAAGTAACCTGCACCTATTACTACCAGCACACATCGTTCTACAACAAGTACCCCAAACTGGTGACCCCGAATTTTACACGATGAGCGACAGCGATTCTGCACATACCGACGATACGCAGGTGGGAGTAGGTGGTGTCACCAAACGGAAAAAAGAAGTTCGCGTTCCCATTGACTCATACGAGAAAAAGTCGGTCGACTACTTGAAGTTGAACCTGAAGGTTCCTACATTCAGTCCAGACGATCCGGAGATATGGTTTGCACTTTTGGAAGGACAATTTAATAATTTTGGTATAACCGACGACTTTATTAAATTTAACAATGTCATCACCAACCTTGATATCCACCATGCCAAGACGGTCAAGGATATTATTGTGAACCCACCGGACAACAACCGCTACAATAAAATCAAGTCGGAGTTAATTAGGCGACTGACGGCCTCACATGAGAAAAAGGTTAAACAACTCTTGACTTATGAGGAACTCGGAGATCACACCGCATCACAGTTTCTACATCACCTACTGGATTTAGCAGGACCCGATGTACCGCAAGAGTTCGTAAGGACAATTTGGACGAATCGCCTGCCCAAACATATCCAGACAGTGCTAACGACGCAGCCGACCCATTCGTTGGACCAACTGGCAGATCTGGCGGACCGCATCCAAGAGATCTGCTTTCTTTTTAAAATATACAGCCGAGTCGATGAGTACGCCATTATATTGTTTATATAACCGTAGTCTAAAAGAAGGGATTGTGCCTCAAGCGTGGAAGATTGCGAATGTTATTCCTGTATATAAAGGTGGTGTTAAACACGACGTTTCTAATTATCGGCCAATATCCTTGCTGTCTACCTTGTCAAAAGTCTTGGAGAAATTAGTTTACAATGCAATCTATCCTATCTTACATAATAACATCCTCCCCGAACAACATGGATTTGTGCGAAATCGTTCTACAGTAAGTAACCTTATTCTATATTCTAATTATTTGTTTGAAAATATGGATAATAGACAGCAGGTTGACTCAATCTACACGGATTTCTGTAAGGCTTTTGACAAGGTGGATCATACATTACTTTTACAAAAAATTGCATATAACGGTATCCGAGGAAGTTTACATCGTTGGATCACGTCTTATGTAAAAAATAGAACTCAGAAGGTTGTAATCCAAGGGTTTGGCTCGGATGTGATCAGCGTGACCTCTGGTGTAGCGCAGGGGTCGATCTTGGGTCCTCTACTGTTTGTACTCTTTATAAATGACATAAACACATGTTTTAGACATAGTAACTTCTTGTTGTATGCAGACGATCTTAAGGTGTATCGTAAAATAAGTGTCATTGACGATTGCGTTAAATTACAGGAGGACCTAGACCGTTTAACTGCTTACTGCTTAGCTAATAAACTGCATCTGAGCACACCAAAATGTAAAGTTATCTCCTTCACTAAAAATATTAACTTAATCCAACACAACTACTTGCTTTGTAACACTCCTTTAGAGAGAGACTCATTAATCAAGGATTTAGGTATACTCTTCGATTCAAAACTGCATTTTGATGCTCACGTTGATCACATCACTGCTAAAGGTTTTCAAA
Organism: Anania fuscalis; assembly: GCA_950371115.1. Lineage (NCBI taxonomy): Eukaryota > Metazoa > Arthropoda > Insecta > Lepidoptera > Crambidae > Anania > Anania fuscalis. Next base: position 5,745,630 of record OX493326.1, on the reverse strand, counting down.
TGTTTGGGTTTCTAAGACGTAACTGCAACTCATTTAAAAAGCCATCTACTAACCTGCTCCTATACAAGTCACTCATAAGACCTCAAGTTGAATATGCTTCATGTGTTTGGAACCCATTCTACAATAAATACAGTGACCAAATTGAATCTTTACAACGTAAATATCTACTTAATCTAAATTACAGATCTGTAAGGGCACGGTCATCATATCGTTCCCTTTTAGTTAAATACTCAATTTCGACCCTCAAACAACGTAGATTGTATCTTGACCAATCGATTCTTTTTAAAATTTGTCGTAACGGATTTGACTGCAACATGCTTATAAACCAAATTTACCTGCGCATACCTAGCCGCTCCCGGCGTATTCGTGATGCTTATACTCGTTGTCTATTTGCTCCTAAGCCATATCGAACCAACGCTGGTAAACGAGCTCCTTTACAGCGATTAATGAATGCATATAATAAATACTTCACTAAAATTGATTTATTTGTCTTGTCACCAACGCAATTTAAAAAGTGTATCTTTCATACCTTAGTGAATATTGGTTAACTGATTTTTCGTTTCTCATTAATTTTAATATGTAAAGACAATGTTTGTTTGCTAAGTTTGCTTGTACTTAATAACTACTTATTGTTCTAATATTATTTTGAGAATAATGGTGCTGGTTGCGTAATTATATAAGTTTTTCTAATATTAATGTAGTAGTATTAAGCATTATTGCGCAATTGTTTGTTATTCCAAACAAAAATAAAATAAAATAAAATAAAAACAATAAACTGGCCCTGGATGTCACGTGGCTTCTACTTCCGCTCCCGCGGCAGCTTCGAGCAGCAAAACCTCGAACAGCGAGATCGCCGAGCTACGGATGATGGTAGAACGCCTAGAAACCAAACTCGACCAGTACACAAGAGCGTCACGCCCCCAGAACCGGTCGAGACCACAGCAGCGCGAACCACCTTCAAGAAGCGGATCCCGATCGTCTTCCAACTACAATCGGCACCCAATATGCTGGTACCATTAGAAGTACGGATCAAAAGCGCGCAAGTGCCAACAGCCCTGTGATTATAAGTCGGGAAACGACGCGGGCAGTCAGTAATGGCGACAGAAGATTTCCCTAACTCACCAGGTCGCCTCTTCGTAACAGACCGCACCACGAAAACCCAGTTTTTGGTCGACACCGGCAGCGACCTCTGCGTTTTCCCCCGGTCTCAGCTTCACGAGCGGCGAACAACAACGGGATACAAACTCACCGCAGCCAACGGGACGACCATCGATACCTACGGCTACGCGCACTTCAACCTAGACCTCGCACTTCGTCGTAACTATCCTTGGACATTTGTGGTAGCCGACGTTACCAAGCCAATTATTGGCGTAGATTTTTTGTGCCACTACAACCTTATAGTAGACTGTACTAATAATAAGTTAATTGATAATACTACTTCTCTATCCACTCCAGCTTCACTGGCTAAACATTGTAATAACATTCTTTCTGTAAAGATTCTGACCGGCGATTCAAAATATCATCATTTGTTAACCTGGGAATTTCCAGAAATAACGCGTCCAGCTGGCACACAGCGTACGGTACCACACAACACCAAACACCACATCCGCACTACATCCGGCCCTCCAGTTTTTAGTCCTCCTAGGCGTCTAGCTCCGGACAAGTTGGCGATAGCAAAGCGGGAATTCGAGGCCATGATTGCAGATGAAACAGCCCGGCCTTCCGAGAGTGCTTGGTCTTCACCACTTCACCTAGCACCCAAAAAAGACAACGGCTGGCGACCCTGCGGAGACTACAGGCAGCTCAACGCCCGCACGGTTCCAGACAGGTACCCCATACGTCATATACATGACTTTGCTCACAACATATCTGGTTGTACTATTTTCAGTACCTTAGACCTTGTAAAGGCGTACAACCAGATTCCGGTGAACGAGGAGGATATATCGAAGACGGCGATCACCACCCCCTTCGGTATGTTCGAATTCCCGTTCATGACGTTTGGTCTGCGTAACGCAACGATTTCAACGATTTGTGGACGAGGTGATGCGTGGATTGGACTTCGTCTATTGTTACTTGGACGATTTTCTGGTGTTCAGCAAAAGCAGGTCCCAGCATGAAGACCACTTACGCCAGGTATTTGCACGTTTGCGGGAGTATGGCATGGTCATAAATGTCTCCAAGTGCGTCTTCGGGGCTCCCGAGGTAACTTTCCTAGGTTACCGAATCTCGGAGAGCGGAACCAAGACCCTGGATGAAAAGGTACAAGCCATACGTAACTTTCCCCCACCTAAAGATGTCAGGTCGCTGAGGCGATTTCTGGGTATGGCCAATTTTTACCGGCGATTCTTGCCAAATGCCGCCCAGACTCAAGCACCTCTTAACGCCCTTTTGATGGGGGCAGTTAAAGGCTCCACACCGATCACCCTGGAAGGCGATGCTCTGAAGGCTTTCTCAGAAACCAAAGAAAGCCTCTCTAGTGCAGCTCTACTAGCACACCCGGATTGCCGGGCCAAGCTCGCATTAGTCACAGACGCATCAGACCTTGCTATCGAGGCCGTCTTGCAACAAATGCAGGACAACGTGTGGCAACCATTAGCCTATTTCTCCCGCAAACTAAGTCCCTGCCAGCAAGAGTACTCACCGTACGATCGCAAGCTTCTTGCGATCTACGAGGCCATAAAATACTTTAGGCATATGCTTGAGGTGAGACATTTCATCGTGTATACGGATCACAAGCCTATCTGTTATGCCTTCCATGAACGGAAGCTTAACTGCTCACCCAGGCAATTCCGCCATTTGGACTACATTTCCCAGTTCACAACCGACATAAGGCATATTTCCGGCAAAAACAACGTCGTGGCTGACACCTTATCTCGAGTTGATGAACTGGCAGCTCCAATTGACCTGGATGATCTCGCCCAAGCACAGGAAGCTGATGCAGAACTGGCTAAATACCTGACCGACACCAGCTCATCTCTTCGCATCAAAAAGATGAATTACCCTGGAAGTCGATACTCACTGTACTGTGATATCAGTACAACGACTCCCAGACCATTCGTCACCAAAAATATCAGAAAGCAAGTCTTTCTAAGTTTACACTCCCTGAGTCACCCTGGTCCCACTGCGACAGCCAAATTGGTAGCCGACAGATTCGTATGGCCAGGCATGAGAAGAGACTGCCGAGAATGGACCAGAACGTGCCTATCATGTCAAAGAGCAAAGGTGAGTCGACATGTGTCTGCTCCCCTAGGCACTTTCAACTCGCCTCGTGCACGTTTTAAGTTCGTCCATATAAACCTCATAGGGACCTCTACCTATTTCGCAAGGATTCAGGTATTGTCTCACGGCTATAGACCGATTTACACGGTGGCCGGAAGTCATCCCGATACCTGACATCGCAGCCGAAACTGTCGCTAAGGCACTAATTTCAGGCTGGATATCCAGATTTGGCTGCCCCACAGTTGAACACAATCTCAGTTGAAGAGCAGATAGAGATTCTGCATTCAGAGCATTCGTCACGTACGGGATCACCAATGACTTTATCACACATGGAAGTACACAGAGAATCTCCTCTTACAACAGAACAACGAGTGGTAGCAGCCGAAATGGAAAGTCTGGGTTTAAATAGTGACGACAATGATAATATTCCATTATATTCAATTCAATCGCCTTTGTCAGTATTCAGAATGAATATTGATTTCGATCAACCAGAATCAAATGCTCCAGAAATCGAAAAACAACTTTCACCACTTTTCACGCCAATAGCATCCGTCCAGTCAATGGAAAGCCCCAACGTTATAGGAACGCGAACGGCTGATCAACTGTTCATGGATGATAGCGATGACTCAGTAGCTGACCCTGATTATCAACCAGAAGACGTAGAAAATCAACTTTCAGCTTCACAAGTGTCACCCATTGCTTCAGTTCAAATCGAGTCACCTGCTGTTGATAGCATTAACGCGCGGCAAAGAGAAGAATTGGCTTCACTTGAAAATCATCCTGGTTGTCAAGAAGTAAAAAGACATAAGAGAAAAGTACCTGAAACCTGGAAAAAAAACATTAGAAAACAAAAAAAAAATAGCGGCGAAACATACACATCAAGTCGCGGAAACAGTATACCGGCAAAAAAGTGTAGTACTCAAAATTGTAAGTGTGATCGAGCTTGTCACACAAAAATTGATAATAGTACTAGAGAAAATCTTCATTCATCATTTTGGAGCTTAGGGAGTCTTGACAGACAAAGAGATTTTATACTCTCTAACGTATCCTTAACTGAAGCTAAAGGGCGGGTGATCAATTCAAGACGCAAATTTACACTGTATTACAGTTTCAAGGTAAATTCGGAGACTGTAAATGTCTGTCAACCTTATTTCTTGCGTACATTAGATATCAGAGACATGATGGTCCGAACTGCTTTAAATAAAGCGCGCCGAGGAGTAGGTAACATTCCATCCCCTGACAAAAGAGGTCGTCACACACCATCTAACAAATTATACCAAGACGAAAGTTTGCGAATGATCACATAGATTCATTTCCGAAAGTGCCTTCTCACTGGTGTCGCAAAGACACAAAAAAGATTTACTTAGAGACAACTATGAACAAAGAAAAATTGTACGATTTAAATAAGGAGCATTGTTTGATGAATAATAAGAAACCAATTGGGAAGACTTCCTATAAGGAACTGGTTTTGAAAAAAAATATAGGTTTTCACAAACCAAGAAAGGACCAATATTGGTGTAATAAATATGAGCAATTAACCAAAGAGGAACAAAAGGAGAAGCAAGAAGAGTACGAAGAGCATATAAACAGAAAATACTATGCACAGGAAGAAAAGAAATCTGATAAAAATAAAGCAAATAATGATAGTCGTGTGCATCTTTGTACTTTTGATTTTGAAGCTGTACTATATTGTCCTTTGGTTTTGGGAAAACCTGTATTTTATAAGCGGAAGTTGGGAAGCATGAATTTCACTATTCACAATGCAGCGACTAAACGAGGTTATTGTTATTTTTGGCCAAAATATGAAGGCAACCGAGGATCAAACGAAGTGTCGACATGTCTCTATAATTACATCATGAATCTCACCGACGTTGACCACCTTATATTGTATTCTGATTGTTGTCCAGGACAAAATAGGAATTCAGTACTTGTAACAATGCTCAATTTCCTCATAACATCATCAGACAATAACATTAGAATCATTGACTATAAATTTCTTGAGCCTGGACACACCTATATGGAATGCGACAACATGCACTCGACAATAGAACGAGCATCTGAGTACGCCAAAATCTACACCCCTGATGACTGGCAAAATGTTATTCGACTAGCCCGAAAAGATAATCCCTATGAAGTTAAAGTTATGGAACACACGGACTTTTTAGATTTCAAAGCACTACGGAACACCATTCTTCCAAATACAATCAAAGCTACAGATGGAACTGTTTTGCGATGGGTTAACGTAAGATGGTTGAGATTTACTAAAGACCATCCCGATTCGTTGTTCTTTAAATTTGATTACTGGCAAGAATTTAAAGAGGCAAAATTTAAAGGAAGAGTGACAAGATCGGAAAATAATTCGCGGCTTGCAAAACTGTACTCGCAAAAAATTTCATTAAAACAAGCAAAACACGCAGATCTGATAGCACTGTGCCAGGATGGGACAATCCCCAAAAATCACCACTACTATTACAAGAATCTACCAGTTATGTCACGATCTATGCCAAACGAAACATCTCATCAAGATGATGAGGACTTTGAATTGGCTGCAACAAGAGCTTCCTACACAAGACGTCGGTCAGGAAAGAAGAATGAACAAGTTGAATAAATTAGATTTTTAACATCTCAATGATTATGTTTTTTACTTTTAATGTTTCTTTACGCAGCTCAAAGTAAGAGCTAATGTGATTTATTTGTTTATTGTTTTACTTTAAAATTTTACTTACAAAAACGACTTAACAAATACTGTATTTTGTTAATACTTTTAATTATTTTTTGTAGCAGTTTTTTTTGTCTTATTAGATATTAATTAAGTAAATTACTTGCCCTAATAATAAATATCTAGATCTCTTTAGTTTGCCAGTGTTATCAAGCACCAAAGAAATAGTAATTAAATACTATGTATCTGGTTTAGGATCTAGGTAGAATTTTGATTACATTGTGTTCTTCCGAGAAGTTTATTTGTTGTACTAATAAACAACTAATAAATTATAAAATCCTTTTTATTGAATTATAACATTTCTTTTATTTTGGGTACTTATTTTAAATCACTAAATGTTATGGAATGATGAAAGTTAAGCTTAAAAAGTCTATACGTCTGTATTGGAACAAAACTTATTGTATTATCTCTAACAAGCCACATGGACGTATATTTATCTAAAATGATAGAAATGATAGAAATATTTGTATAAAAATTATCTTTGATGTAACAATTCACTATACTTATAATAAATTCAGATTGTTTTTTGGTATAGCATTGCATACAAGAGTTTTGTGTTATACGTCCATTTCTTAGTAACATTTTTTAAGATAATTTAACTTAAGATTGGTCTTATATCGTCGAGCCAAATAGATGTAAGTGCATTATTACGCATTTTCAAACAAATTACAAACAAATTAAGCATTTCACATAAACATAAAAGCCGAATCATAGACACACGCAAATTTTTAATTATGTAACTTTACTGGGGATAAAGTTATTGAGTTTTTACTGTCTCCTGAATAGTAGGGATTTTCTTATACGCCCCTCTGGCTTGAAGCCCACGATATATATATTAGTTATAATAATTTAACTCAAAACTATTCACAAGTAAATAAATTAAACAACATGTAGTTACAATAACAACTTATACCTAGACATAGTAGTTTATTGAACAACATAAAACATAATAGCAAAGGGTTCGCCTACATTTCGCGCGGTACCCTGAACTGCGGGTCTAAAACGGCCGCATTGGATGTTTCATTTTTAATCTGATTCATTTAATGAAATGTAGCGGAAATGATGTGCAAACCCTAAAACGGTCACATTAATAAATGAATCATATGCAATTCATTACATCAAATGGATCATGTTTGATGACGTTAAAAAAATATAGTGACGCGTCCAATCTTACTTTACGGTTTTTGTGAAAATGAATGTTTTTAACAACACAAAGGAACACAATGTTTCAAAATACTCAAGTTTTGTGTGTTCTACAAATATCAATACAAAATAATAATAAAAATAACATTAAAATGGTGGTTCACCAATTTGACATTTAATATGAATTACTCTTTTCATAATAAGTGGACCATATTACGAATTTCCATACAAAACTGTCAAATAAGATGAACTGCAAATATGAATGTTCAAAGCTCATTTTATGATTCATCAAATAACATTTCATTTTAAGATTTTCTAAATGAAACATATTATGAACGAAATATGAAACATCCAATATGGCCGTTTTAGACCCGCTGGTGTCTGTTCGCGACATCGTATGATGTTTGTGGGCGGGACTTACGGCTGCGTCCGAGGCGCCCGCGGCCCGCGATGTCCAGCGAGCGAGCCTGACACATAAATTCACGATACGAGTAGTAGCACGGATACCTATTATCTACTAAAGTACGATAGTGCCTACTTCTAGTTATTATAATAATATATATTAAGATTAACTATCTAATAAAAAATATTTATTAATATTGTGCAGTGCATTATACTCCCCGACAGGGTAAGTGATGAACCAATGTTTCTATCTTTGCGTTTTAGTTTGTAAGTAGGTAGTTTGTAATTAAGAGCTTTTTGCAAAGTCATTCTTCTAGTGCTTTCACAGTAGTTATTAATTTTCTGTTTCCTTTTTGTTGTGTATTGATTGTACCATCACTAGTGTTAGTGATATACAACACTGATCGCGTTGTCAGTTTGACATTTTTGTTTTGGCGCCGAATGAGGAACCTCTGGATAATAAAGGTTTTCAGTAAATAAAAAGAAGTATCAATCAGAAACTGACTTTGAAACATATATGGAAAGGATGGAGCAGTTTTTTAAAGTTAACGAGGTGAAAACTGAGAGAAAGGTGGCAATGTTTTTAACTTTAATTGGACCAGAAGGGTATGACACTTTGAGAAACTTAATTGCACCAAAAAAACCATACGATTCGGATTATGAAAACTTGGTGAAAATCTTACAAAATCATTATGTGACAAAAAAATCGGTTATTGCTGAAAGATTCCAATTTTACAAAAGTGTTCAAAAAGATTCCCAAACCTTAAATGATTACATACTGGAATTGAAGGTTAAGGCAAGCAGTTGTAGTTTTGGAGAGTTTTTAAACCAAGCACTGCGGGATAAATTTGTCTGTGGCATCAAAAACGACCAAATCATTAAGCAGCTCTTGATAGAAAACGAATCGTTGACTTTTGAAAAAGCTATTCAAATAGCAAATAATTATGAAAATGCAGAAAAGGGGGTACACAATATGCAACCTTTACCTAATACTATTGCGAGACTAAGCAGACTGGAGTGTACACGTTGTGGAGGTACCCATAAGTCAGACGCTTGTTTCAAAAGATCCTTGACTTGCTTTGTCTGCAAAAAAGTGGGCCACATTGCCATCAAATGCAGGTTCAACAATAGTTCAGCGCAGAAGCCTAGAAGTTTTAATACTGCTACCAACAAGTCAAGAGTAAATAATGTGGGGCCTTCTGAAGTCGAAGAAATTGAGACAAAGGAAATAATACTTGGAAGCATAATGAATATAGAAGAGGATCCGGCTTGCATGGAATTTTGACTAGGATCAAGCTCAGTGAAAATGCAGATCGACACAGGGGCATGTAAAACAGTTATTCATGAAAGTGATTTCATAAAACATTTTAAGTCGTATCAAATGAAAGAGTGTTCTACAAGGTTAAAAATTGTATCAGGAGACTATTTGCCAGTATGTGGAAAGGTATTTATTCAAATGTGTATTAATAATGAACAAAAGTGTTTAGAGTTGATTATAATTAAAAGTGATAAGTATTTTGCTCCCCTATTAGGAAGAGATTGGTTAGCAGTCATACACCCTAACTGGAGAAAAAGCTTTGTGAAAAATTTGGATATAAATAAAGTCACAGGATAAGTACAGATGGTAGATAGTGATAGGTTAGCATTGATAAATGCCGTGCAAATGAGTTACAAAAATGTTTTTAATAAAGAGAGATCCTCTCATATTAATAACATGAAGGCTAAACTAAAGTTAAAAGATGGGGCAAACCCTATTTTTCACAAAGCTTATTCAATACCTTATGCTATGAAGGAGGAAGTAGAAAGAGAATTATTAAATATGGAAAAGGCGGGTATAATTAATAGAGTACAACATAGTGAATGGGCGAGCCCTATTGTATTGGCAAAGAGAAATGATAACCAATTAAGAGTTTGTGTAGATTATAAAATGACTATTAATAAAGTATTAGATGTGGACCATTATCCTTTGCCTTTGCCTGTGGATATCTTTAATGAACTTGTTGGTGCTAGTAATTTCTGTGTATTAGATCTCTCAGGAGCTTACCAACAACTTTTACTTGATCAGTCAAGAGAATATTTAACCATAAATACACATTTAGGGTTGTTCCAGCCTACTCGATTACAGTTTGGTATCTGTAGTGGGCCCTCGGTTTTTCAATATGTCATGGATCAGATTTTAAAAGGACTTAAAAATGTAAAGTGTTTTATTGACGATGTGGTTATTATTGGTAAAAGTAGGATAGAATGTTATGAAAATTTAAAAATGGTATTAGACAGACTGACAGAATACAATGTCAGGGTCAATTTAGGAAAATGTCAATTTTTTTGCGAGGAAATAAAATTATTAGGGCATCTGGTAGATAAAAATGGAATTAGACCATTGCCTGACAAAATACAGGCAATCATAAATGCACCAACCCCAAAGTCATTGTCTCAGTTACAGTCTTTTCTGGGGTTAATAAATTATTATGGAAAATTTATTCCACGATTGTCAGAAAAATTAGCTCCTTTATACAATCTGTTGAAAAATAATACAACTAATAATTGGGAATGGTCTGAAGAATGTGATTATGCTTTTAAGAACAGTAAATATTTAATTACAAGTAATAAGCTATTGGTTCATTTTGATAGCAAAAAAGAAATTTATGTGACGACTGATGCTAGTAACTATGGGGTTGGGGCTGTGTTAAGCCATAAAATTGATGGAGAACCCATTTATTTTGCTTCCAGTACATTGCATGATTCTCAAAAAAATTACTCTCAGGTGGAAAAAGAAGCACTTGCAATTATATTTGCAGTTCAGAGGTTTCATAAATTCCTATATGGTCGAAAGTTTATTTTAGTAACGGACCATCAGCCGCTCAAGTTTATTTTTGACCCATTAAAAAAGATTCCTATAACAGCTAATGCCAGGCTGCAAAGATGGGCACTTTTATTGTCGGGATATCAATATGAAATTTCATACAGGAAGGGTAAACTTCTAGGAAATGCAGATGCATTATCAAGGCTGCCGTTACCTGAGCTAGCTGATGTTACAGACTGTGTAAACTATTTTAATTTTAGTGAGGATAATAATTGCCATGTATGTTTTGAATAAATTGCATTAGGTACCCAAGAGGATCCCTTGTTAAATCAAGTTTATAAATATGTTATGCAGGGATGGCAAAACCATGTAAAAGATATAAACATGAAACCTTATTTTATAAAAAGATCAGAGCTAACAATAGAACAACAGTGTATTTTATGGGGAAGTAGAGTCATTGTGCCACTTAAATTAAGGAAAAAGTACTTAAATTGTTTTCATGAATCTCATAATGGTGTTGTCCAAACTAAGATGCTTATTAGAAATTACTGTTGGTGGCCAGGGATAAATGATGATATAGAACAGCTTATTGCTCAGTGTGAAATATGTCAATCCTCTAGGAATTATACAAATAGTTGTCCTACAGTTCCTTGGGCTAAAACAAATTGTAATTTTGAAAGAATACATATAGACTTTTTTATTAAAAATAAAATAAATTACTTGTTGATTGTAGACTCTCATTCAAGATGGATAGACATGCATATAATGAATGGCACTTCAGCTTCGCAGGTCATTGAAAAATTATGTAAAACTTTCGCCATTATAGGATTGCCTATGGAATTAGTTAGTGATAATGGACCACCTTTTACATCCCAAGAGTTTATACAGTTTTTAAAAAGTAATGGTATTAAAGTTTCAAAAAGCCCTCCCTATCATCCGCAGTCTAATGGGGTAGCCGAAAGGATGGTTCAAACTGTAAAAAATAGCTTAACTAGGTTGGAAGGCATCAGGTCGGCAGGACTAAGTAAGGAATTGAGTTTGCAAAAGTTTTTGTTCATGTATCGAAAATCACCTAATTGTAGTGGGAAGTCTCCCATTGAACATATTTTTAAGCATACACCAAAAATACCACTTGACTCAATGAAACCTCCAAAAACCGTTACTGAAAATAATTCGGTTATTGGTCTGTATCAGGTTGGGGAGTCTGTCTGGTGTAAGAGTTTTGATAAAAAAATGTGGATAAAAAAGGTGTTGTCTCAAAATGCTTGTCTCCAGTAAGATATTTAGTTGTAGTAAATGGAATTGAGAAATGTTACCATGGTAGTGCGTTACGGAAGTGTAGTAGTGAACAAAGTGAACAAGAGCCTCGACAGTACAGAACAAATAAGGACTGGTACTGTAGAAACCCTAGTATAAGTGAAAGTAACAATGGTGAGACAATGGAAGCAGAGGAAAATGATAGGGACACTCTTATTGAGTGGAAGGAAACGATGCGGAAGAAAGGGTAGAATTGCGAAGATCTAAAAGAGTGGTGAAAGCACCAGACAGGTTGAATCTGTAAATCTATAATTTTATTTGTATTGTAAATTTAGTGTTAAGATTGTTTGATCTGTACTGTAACCTTTGAAAAGGGGGAAAAATGTTGTGTATTGATTGTACCATCACTAGTGTTAGTGATATACAACACTGATCGCGTTGTCAGTTTGACATTTTTGTTTTGGCGCTGAATGAAGAACCTCTGGATAATAAAGGTTTTCAGTAAATAAAAAGAAGTATCAATCAGTAATTAGCAGTATCTTTATTGAAATACAACACTTTTAACCTTTGAATACCTATTATTCACTCATCTGATTAATAAAAATAATTAATTAATCACCTGTTTTAATTACCTAGACTATTTCGTCTACCATTTACCGCTATTGGCGTAATAGTTTTTATCTACAAATTGTACATTAAATTGCAAATTCAAATTCAAATTCAAAATTCAAATTCAAATTCTTTATTTGCAATAAAACATGGTATTAAAGGTGTTACACAAAATAAAGATCTATGACATGTTTTGCCTAATATAGTTGGGCATGCAAAGTGACAAATTAATAAGTAGGTACAGACGATTAATTTTTAAAAGAAATTACTTCAAATTAGTCATATCATATCAAGGAAACACACAAGTCCAGTTTTTTTTATCTAAGTAGTCATTTACATCGTAGAAATTATTTAAGTGCAACCAATTATAGAGTTTTGTTTTAAATTGACTATCATTTAAAGATTTAAGTTCCTTTGGTAAATTATTATATATTTTTACACTCATAGCCGGACAATTTTTGTTGTATTTTCGTAGCTTTGGTTTTACACTTATTACTAGCCTCTGAGGGTCTCGTTTCAAACGTGAATTTGTCTCACATGCTCTCCTAAACAAGTACGAGTGCTTCCTCAAACAAAGAGACATACCTCATAGATGTACAGTGATGGTAGTGGTAATAAACCAAGTGACTGAAATAAAGGTCTACACGATTCGCGAGGTGTTTTCCCAAGAATGGCTCGAATACATTTTTTCTGCGCAATAAAGGCTCTATTAACGTCAGTACTATTTCCCCACAATATCAGACCGTACCGAAGTATAGATTCGACATAAGCATGATAAGTTAAAACGGCCGTTTCTAAATTTGTATATTTTTTTATATGTCTGAGAGCATACACAAATTTATTTAGTCTTGACGATAGATTATTTAGATGTGCTTTCCAGTTTAAGTCTTGATCTATTAGAACTCCAAGGAATTTAGTTTCTTTCACCTTTTTAATTTTTTTATCTAAGTACTTAACATTCATGTCCATATTTTGTTTTACACGATTGTTGTCATTAAATTGTATATAATAAGATTTATTGAGATTGAGTTTCAGATTATTGATGTCAAGGTAATTTATAATATTATTTATTGTTTGATTAATGTCATATTCGTGGTCATTAATTGATTTTTTATTTCTATTAGAAGTTACAATTATAGAGATGTCATCTGCAAATAAAATGCATTTGTGATTAGATACACCGATTATGTCATTTATATAGAATAGAAATAATATTGGGCCTAGCACACTTCCTTGTGGCACTCCACAATTGTTTTCTATGAAATTTGACGAGTACGTTTCTTCTTCATTTTTGACGTTGATATTTGTGACCATGACACACTGCTGTCTCTGTGATAAGTATGTAGATATCCATTTTAATGGAAGTCCTCTTATCCCGATATAGTCAAGTTTTTTCAATAATATGTCATGCGAAACACAATCAAACGCTTTTGATAGGTCAAAAAATAAACCCGTTGTCCAATTTTTATTATTAATGTTCGTCAAAATAATGTCAATGAGAGAAAATATGGCTAGTGTTGTGGATTTGCTCTTTTGGAAACCATATTGTTCCTTCTTAATTATTTCATATTTTTCACAGAACTCGATTATTCTTTTTAGCATGCATTTGGCGTAAATGATTATTTGGCTTATTTTATTGTTTCTATTGTGTGCCAACGCTCCGTACTGATTGCGATCGCCGCCACTCACCATCTACGTTACTTAGTAACCAGCTTCCTTGCTTGGCCGAGGTGCGAATCGCAATCAACGGCAAAAGACGACGTAGCTTAAGCTGGAATATTCATCCCCAGGGAACACTGTACGGGTACCATTACGTTGGCTGAACGTCGGTCGGGCTTGAGCGTCGTACTACGCACCCGGTCCGCTTCGCAACGTACTCCACTCGCACCACCAGCTGCTGCTCGTCCATCATCCACGGCCTCCGCCCACCTTCGGCCACCGTCAGGGGAGTCTGGACTCCGAGAGCAAACCACCAGTTAGGCCTACCTACTCACGCCCGCCGGCATTGTACCATTTATATAAATTTTAATAAATTACTTTTTTTTGTGTACGCTGTGCGCTTCTTATTTATAATATAACTCCAACCGCGACAAGGGGAGTTGTCAGTTTTCCTTTCGTATATTCTACCGTAGGCGGTCCAGCAGTTTTAGTATTGTTTCGATTTTACAAGATCTCTAGCCAGAAAATGGAAGCTGAAAACAGCTGACCGCCAGAGGGGCCCCCTCTGGCGGTCAGCTGTTCCAAGATGAATATTGGTGTATCTTCTGAGACACGGAAGCCCAGGTATTTGGCACATAATTTAGATTTAGATTTTACATTAAATGCCTTACAAAGTCTTAGAACATTTGTTTTCACCAACGTTGATGATGTTTCAATGACAATTGGTGTATTCTGTTTCTGATCTTTTTACCACGCACCCGGTATAAGTCCTTTGTCACACTCTCCGTAGGGGAGGGGATTAAATTAAAAGATAAATTGTACAATAGGTAGTTAAGTTTATTAGGTGGGTTCTGAGCTCGACCGAATTTATGTATATGACGGGGTGCGGTCGGAATTCTCGTTATCAGAAGGGTCAGACATCGTCGGTAGCACGAAATAATAGTCTTTCGAATAGTCACTCGCGTGTATTTAAATAAAGAACTAACAATACCAACAAAATAATCAAAGATCGAGAAGATGGCAGAGGATTTAAATCGGTAACGCGACAAGTTCGATACCGCGTGTCAGACTAGGCACAGAGACTAGACACGTCCGTTCATTATCGCAGCCAGAAACAGAATCCCGCAGTTTCACGATTGACGTTTAATTGAAGTTTCATTGACGTTTCTGTTTCCCACCTAAACGTCACACTGATAACTGACAGCGCGGCATCGACCTCACCTAAGTGTCAAACACTTGAAGTTTCCGATTACGCTTAAAAATAATGACTTCCGGCATTATAAAGTATTATAAAATCAGGATTGCACTGAAATTAATACCGCCAGGATCCAATTTAGCTGCTTTAAGGCGGGAGTATTTTACTTTTAGTCATCTTCCGACGGATTTATTCACAAAACTAAGGAACTTATAAGAAAAATAAAAATACTATTAAAATATTTGATCTTTTATCTAATGTCTCGGTGAAACCAAAACACGATAATAATAACTTGGCTTGATAGAAAAAATTCTTAAAAATAGGTCGTTTTATGATTTTTGGATCGATTTTCTGAAAAAAAATTATATGATACAAGTATGTAAAAATTAAGCAGTTTACTAAAGATCAAAATTTGCTAGTGTCTCGGTGAAAAAAATCAATTTTGTTATGTTATTAAGTACCAAAGATTAAAAAACCTCGAAAACCATGCACAAAATGTAACACTTTATTTTCCTAATGCGCCGGCAAATACAACTTGCGTAGGACCGGTTGCTATTCTCCCCGTAGCGCGCCTATGATACCTACTTGACAGCCACCGATGACCGCTAGCCGCGGGCGAGCGCCATTACGCGTATGGCTTAACTAACGGAGGGCATGCGTACGTGCTGTGTGCGAACTCCCATACCTACGACTGCTTTCTACTCCGTCATAATAATTCTAATTCAACAAAAAATATTCTTATATATGTGTAGTGAAACCCCTTATCGGGTAAGTGTTGTAAAGTGTTTTATTTCTAGATTTAGTTGCTTAATAGCCTTTTAGTTACTTACTAAATTTAACTTACCTACATATTGTCATGTGTGACTTACACACAAGACCATAAAATATAATAATAATATATTGTAAATTATTTCGTATGAAATGATGATTAATGTTCCTTTCACATAGTTTGATGTCTAGTTAATAGTAAAAGTAATTAGTTACACCTTAAATGTAAAGATTCAGTGTTACTATCCCGCCGAATCAAAGTATCTAGATACGATAATTTTTATGTCTTTTTGTACATAAAATTGTACAGTTCCTTATTAACTCTCTTTAGAACAGCAGATGTAAACCTTATTTTTATTTCACGCTTTCGATAATAGATCTTTTCATATTGTAATGAATTGCCTGGGCTGCCTCATCTTGATCGCTACTGGAAGCTACTACCTACATATGCTTTTGCGGTGTACCTTATCTACGATCGAATGCTGCAGTCGGGCCTAGAACTTGCGCTGAATGTAAAAAGCCTAAATTATCGACTTCCAGGGTTTTTACACCACCTTATACGCCGCTGACGCCAATACCTACCCGGCCAGCGTGTGTGTCGATGCGGCGTGACCATACCGAAAATTAATAATCCGTACCGGCGGTACAGAACTACGTCGCTGCTTCCCGGAATACTTCTACACTTCAACTATCGCCAGGGCAGTAGTTTTCTAAGAGGGTGCAAGAATCTTTTATTGTGTGTGACCCACCCCGTGCTCTGCTTCTAATAAACTTACTTTGCATGACTAACTGAATTTTTATTTAACTTGTAAAAATCCACGTTACAAATGGCGCCTAGATCAATAAGCAGCACACTAAATTGATTCTTGTTACCTTGTAGTTTTCTTGGTGTTGGTTAGTTCCACGGCTTACTGTGATTTTGTGATTTTGCCTGCAACTATTGAATCAATTAGTGGGTAATCAATTAATGGTTATATTTTAACGTAGTTAATAATAGTTATTAGTATACAAAAAAAAAAAAAAACATTAAATACCCACTTATTGATAATCTTAATTAGACAATAATTAGATATAGTTTAGTAATAGTTTTTTTAACTGTAGCTGTATTAACCTAAGTTTGATTTTGCAACACATACCTGATAATTAAGGTTTATCAAGCGTACATTTAGCAAAAATGTCTTACCCTATCAAGTTCTTGTCCTTACAAAAGCAGGAGTTAGAGTATGAAGTGGCAGTTCGTGCCGTTAAAGCAGCTGATTCTGTCCGTGAGCTTCGGGAACAAATAGTCCAACTTTCGAAAGAACAACCCTCTGAAGATATTTTAGAATCCCATCTAGAATGTGCTGATGACTTAAAAGGGGCGAAAGAGTCATTAACAAAAGCTTTTACTAATTTACAGTCACTAAAAGTAAAATTTGATAAGAGTTTGTACTATAGAACTGAAAATTTGCTTAACCATATCTATCATCGAATAAATAGAATATCGGTCTCTACTGATTCTACTGAGTTATACAAAAATACTTGTACGAGTTTTAACGCTCTCTATAAAGAACTGTCATCTCTAAAACCATCATTAGGAGCCTTGAAAAGTCCAGTGGAGCCTACTGAACCTGCTATTATGTCTGTTGTTTCTTGCGAACGAAATATGCTCTCTGATTTGAGTAAACTCAAATACTCGGGTAAGACCTGCGTTCGCGCATTCATTCAGAAGGTCGAAGAGTTTGTAATCTCTAGAGGTATTTCTTACGATAAAATTTTGTCTTTTGCATTCGAAATATTTACAGATGATGCACTACATTGGTACCGGTGCATTAAGGATAATGTACATTCTTGGAATGAGTTGGTACACGCCCTCAAAGAGGATTTTAGCTCTAGTGATTATGATTATCGCCTACTTGCTGAAATTCGTTCACGTACTCAAGGTGAAAATGAGAATATTACTATTTATGTATCAATAATGCACGGAATGTTTTCTAGGTTAAGTAAAGTAATGAGCGACGATGAAAAACTAGAAATATTGCTACATAACATCCGCCCTTGTTATGCGAGCACTTTAGCTTCATCTAGTAATATTAAAAATATTGATCATCTCAAAACACTCTGCCGAAACTATGAGAACATACATTCACGCCTTATACAGTTTCATGAACCACCAAAAGTCACTACAAATACTTTAGCTCCCGAATTCGCTTACAAACATAATGCAAATTCTAACAATTTTTTTTGCAAAAAACAAAACACACCTTACAAACCCTACGAAACATATAAATCCTCGGCAGGTAGTAATGATATAAAAAATAATTTACCAGTCGCAGCGGTTTCATCTAACACTACGAAAGATATAAAAAAAAAAAACTGTCCCAGATGCCGCGCTGATACGCATTCTCTTGGCCAATGCTCGATGCCTCGTTTTCTAATTTGCTTTAAATGTGGTCGAAAAGATGTTCGCCATCCATAATGTCCCGATTGCAACGGGACGCCAAAAAACTAATTTCAACGGGTCGTCGAGATTGTTTAGCAGGTGGGAGGAGAAATTTTGATATCGACGAGTGGAATAACTGGCTCGCAGTAATATCGAAGTTTTTTTCCTGCTATACCGTCTCCTCTATCCGTGAACATAAACTCGATCATTCTAGACCCTACATCACTGTAAATATCGAAAGCTGCCCTATGCTAGGACTGCT
Source organism: Anania fuscalis (assembly GCA_950371115.1). Classification (NCBI taxonomy): domain Eukaryota; kingdom Metazoa; phylum Arthropoda; class Insecta; order Lepidoptera; family Crambidae; genus Anania; species Anania fuscalis. The sequence goes on along the minus strand of OX493326.1, from coordinate 5,727,172 downwards.
TGATACTGGATCTTCTATTTCAGTACTCGGTAATAATGCACACAAATTATTTACTACTTCTAACAAACAAATTCTAAACTGTGACCACATGAACTTTATTGCTGCCGGTGGCCAAAAACTAAAACCATTAGGAATAATAAAACTACCTATTCTATTTAAAAACCAGATTCACGTCCTTCAAATGTTTATTGTACCCGAAGTAAAGGACTCACTGATTTTGGGAATGGATTTTTGGCGTGAATTTAATATATTTCCTAAACATTTGGACGCTGTCGAATTGGTTGATAGACCTACTGCTATAGCCAATTTGACTGTTGTTACTTTTGATCATATTTGCTCTTATGATCGCTTAAATAGCATACAAAGACAAATGGCTGATAAAATAATTGAACAATTTCACGACATCTCGTACGAAAAGCGTGGTCTTAGCAGGACGTCTCTTACTTCTCACGTTATTGACACTGGGAATGCTGCTCCTATACGTCAACGTTACTACAGAATGTCACCTGAGAAGCAACGCATACTTATAGAACAACTTGATGAAATGATCAAAGAAGATATTGTTGAGCCGTGCGAGAGCCCATGGTCATCACCAGTCTTACTTACACCCAAAAAGAATGGAGAACTAAGGTTTTGTTTAGATAGTAGAAAACTAAACGCTATTACAAAAAAAGACGCATATAGTTTTCCATACATATCGGACATCTTAGACAACCTTCGGGACGCAAAATTTTTAACTAGTCTAGATTTATCTAAAAGTTTTTGGCAAATTTTAATTAAAGAGGAGGACAGATGTAAGACAGCATTCTATATTCCATCTCGGGGAACCTTCCAGTTCAAATCCATGCCCTTTGGATTGACCAATGCACCGGCTACTCAGCAAAGATTGGTTGATATTCTTTTTTATGGACCTGAATTCGAGCATCTAGTCTTTGCTTTTATTGATGACATCATAATTATATCCCCTACTTTCGAAAAACACATTATTCTCTTAAAAAGAGTCCTTGAAAAACTTAAATCTGCCAACCTTACGATAAATTTAAAAAAAAGTCGATTTTTCCGTGAGAAACTAAATTATTTAGGCTATGTTGTAGACGCTAATGGACTTCACGCTGATCCAACTAAAGTAGAAGCTATTCTTAACTATCCAACGCCCACAAACCGTAAAGAAGTCCGCCGATTTCTCGGAACAGCGTCGTGGTACCGTAGATTCATTGCAAACTTTAGTTCTCTTGCTGCTCCCTTAAACCAATTAACATCTCAAGGGAAATCCGCACCACCTTTCTGCTGGACACCCGAAGCCGATATCGCATTTAATAAACTTAAAAATTGTTTAGTGTCCCCACCGGTATTATCATGCCCTGACTATTCTAAACCATTCGAGGTGCACACAGACGCAAGTGATTTTGGCTTAGGCGCAGTTCTTACTCAAAACTTAGATGGCAACGAGAAGGTTATAGCCTATATGAGCAAATCTCTAAGCTCTCAAGAACGCAATTACAGCGCAACCGAAAGAGAAGCTTTGGCTGTCCTGATTGCAATTGAACATTGGAGATGCTATTTAGAGAATGGCCAAACTTTATACAGACCATGCCTCTCTAAAATGGTTTCTAAACCTAAATAATCCAACAGGTCGCTTAGCTCGTTGGGGTGTGCGGCTCTCAGCCTACAATTTTATAATCAAGCATCGTCGAGGAGCAGACAATGTTGTTGCTGACGGTTTGTCCCGGTCAGTACCTATTACTGCTATAAGTACAGATTCGAACAATGTTCCACAGACTGACGATACATGGTACCTCAATATTTATAATGGTTGCACTAAATCCCCAACATCCTTTCTAAACTACAGGGTACAAAACAATAAACTTTACAAGTACGTCAAGGGTCTAAACCCATTGACGAGAGAATTTGAGTGGAAGGAAGTCGTCTCACACACACACACTCAGACCCTACGTCAGGTCATTTTGGCGTTTTTAAGACACACAAACGTTTGAGTTTAAACTATTTCTGGCCTGGAATGTACCATAGTGTTGTTAAATTTGTTTCCGATTGTGATGTCTGTACCTCCCACAAACACCCAAACCACCCTACCTTAGGTTATATGGGCAGACCTAAAGATTGCTCAAGACCATTTCAGATGCTAAGCATGGACCTTATTGGCCCCCTTCCCGTAACTCGAAAGCAAAATACCTTTATACTGGTAGTCACATGCTGCTTCTCAAAGTATTGTATGCTTTTTCCGATCCGGCGAGCAACAGCAGAGATAATTACTCGAATACTAGAGGATAATATTTTTCTGGTCCACGGTATTCCTAGCACTATTTTTATGGATAACGGCAAACAATTTACGAGCAATATTCTAAAAAATCTACTTAATTACTACAAGGTCCCTAACATACGGTTTACGCCTAAGTACACCCCACAAGTCAACACGGTAGAGCGCTACAATAAAACAATTATGGTTGCTGTTTCCTCCTATATTGAAAATGATCACCGCTTGTGGGATGTGAATTTGCCAAAAATACAATTCGCCGTAAATAGCGCAGTAAACGAAGTCACTGGCTTTACGCCATCTTTTCTAGTGTTTGGACGAGAACTAGTTTGCTGTGGTACACATTACACTGACCCTGACCAAATAGACGACATGATATTTTCACCTCGAGACGAGTACGCTGAGAATTTAGGAGCATTAAAAAAAATATTTGATAAGGTTCAAATGTCACTATTAAAGGCTCATTCCAGGAATTGCACTACATATAATTTACGTCGCAAAAATATTGAATTTAACATCGGAGACATTGTTTGGAAACGCACATTCTATCTCAGTGACAAAGATAGCCGTTTTGCAAAAAAACTAGCTCCCAAATTTATTAAATGCCGGGTCGTTGAAAAAAAACTTCCCTTGGTTTATGATTTAGAAGACCTTAATGGTGTTAACTTAGGAACTTGGCACATCAAAGACCTTAAATTACAATTCCACAAAGACTAACCTAATTATATTTTCTTTAACAAATAAAAAAAAAACAATAATAATCTATTCCAGCTTAAGATAAGGAAAAGTTTTTCAGCAGATTTTCCGTAGGAAAAATCTTACCCTAAAAAGGGGGGTATGTAACACTTTATTTTCCAAATGCGCCGGCAAATACAACTTGCGTAGGACCGGTTGCTATTCTCCCCGTAGCACGCCTATGATACCTACTTGACAGCCACCGATGACCGCTAGCCGCGGGCGAGCGCCATTACGCGTATGGCTTAACTAACGGAGGGCATGCGTACGTGCTGTGTGCGAACTCCCATACCTACGACTGCTTTCTACTCCGTCATAATAATTCTAATTCAACAAAAAATATTCTTATATATGTGTAGTGAAACCCCTTATCGGGTTAGTGTTGTAAAGTGTTTTATTTATAGATTTAGTTGCTTAATAGCCTTTTAGTTACTTACTAAATTTAACTTACCTACATATTGTCATGTGTGACTTACACACAAGACCATAAAATATAATAATAATATATTGTAAATTATTTCGTATGAAATGATGATTAATGTTCCTTTCACATAGTTCGATGTCTGGTTAATAGTAAAAGTAATTAGTTACACCTTAAATGTAAAGATTCAGTGTTACTATCCCGCCGAATCAAAGTATCTAGATACGATAATTTTTATGTCTTTTTGTACATAAAATTGTACAGTTCCTTATTAACTCTCTTTAGAACAGCAGATGTAAACCTTATTTTTATTTCACGCTTTCGATAATAGATCTTTTCATATTGTAATGAATTGCCTGGGCTGCCTCATCTTGATCGCTACTGGAAGCTACTACCTACATATGCTTTTGCGGTGTACCTTATCTACGATCGGATGCTGCAGTCGGGCCTAGAACTTGCGCTGAATGTAAAAAGCCTAAATTATCGACTTCCAGGGTTTTTACACCACCTTATACGCCGCTGACGCCAATACCTACCCGGCCAGCGTGTGTGTCGATGCGGCGTGACCATACCGAAAATTAATAATCCGTACCGGCGGTACAGAACTACGTCGCTGCTTCCCGGAATACTTCTACACTTCAACTATCGCCAGGGCAGTAGTTTTCTAAGAGGGTGCAAGAATCTTTTATTGTGTGTGACCCACCCCGTGCTCTGCTTCTAATAAACTTACTTTGCATGACTAACTGAATTTTTATTTAACTTGTAAAAATCCACGTTACAAAAGGCGTACAAGCCGCCCCGCCAGTGTCCAGTAGGACGTCGCCGAGGTAGGACCTGTGTTGTGTTGCGCTCGGACTCCCCCCGCCCCCCCCGCACACCATCGCAATAGCTACGAAATTTAATTCTTGTAAATATTTAGATTTTTTGTGTGGAGCCAGGCATACCTCAACCTCAATTTTACTTCATTTGGTGTTACATCAATGAAAATACAAAATTATAACATGTACAAGAAATACTCTGTAAATTTGTTGTTAGTAATACGGTGATAGTACATACATAATTTACAAATTAAAATGTAAAAGTATATTATACACCGTGAAAGTTTAATTACCCGAGAAAATTAACTAACATACTCAGATATCGATATACATCGAATTTGGCGAATAAAAATAAAACATTTATTTTTATGAGAAATTTATTAAGAAGGTCCCTAACATTCCGTAAAAATATGCACCATAAAAGTCCTGCTAATTCAAATAGTAATCATTATCATTCCAACATTAACGGAACCAAAATCCACCTAATTTGGTCGCGTATTATTAGCAGACGGAAGGAATAACTATGAATGAAAACAAATTACACAAGCTGCCGACAAAAGACGTTTCTATCTCACTCGGCAAACTCGCGTCTAAGCTCGAAGCTGGCCAGCACTCCCTTCATCAATGAACGGGCGGGCGGAGTCTCACGCGCATCCCCCGCCCGCCCGCGCCATCATTGACCTCAGCTCAGTCGGTCGCGAATCTTAAACGGTCAAGGTTGTGTCACGCAAAGTCACCGGCGCACGCGACCTCCGCACCTGTGTTTACTTTAAAGTGAAGTGACGAATACCGTGATGGCCTATCAGTACTGGCGAGTTCGGAGCGCGGTGGATCGGCCGCGGCGGGCCCGTGCCCTGGCCTCCGCGGTCCCCGGACCTTACGCCTGTGGACTTTTATTTGTGGAGCGAGATCAAGCCCCGAGTGTTTGTGAGTGAACCTACTAGTGTTGGTGATTTGCGAAACCGAATCATTGCGGCTTTTCAAGAGGTTCAAGCTCAAAGAAACGTGCTTATTTCTTTGAAGAATAACTTGCGGAAAAGAGCACGTGTTTGTATCTCGGAGAGAGGAGGACATTTTGAAAAAATACCGCAATACGTGTAAGGTACGTTGATATTTGTTTTAAGGTTTTTAGGTATTTGTATCATTTGTTAATCTTGTAAATACCTAGTGGATTTCATATTTTAAAATACACCTTAACTAAGTAATTAAAATAAACAATTTATTAAGCAGATAAAGAAAACTCGTGAAAAGTGCTATTTTTATCACTTCGTAATGGCCACGACATACAAATCAACAGATGTTTAGTTTAGTTTAGTTTAGCTGGGAGGTGTCCGCACTTAGCCTCTTGATTGGGCCATTGTGCGTGTTGTGTCCTTCCCCTACTCCAACCAGCCCAAATCATCCCAGAAGGTCAGCAGACCCTTCAGGCTCCTGAAGGCTTCCGGGAGTGATCCTGGTGATTGAAGAATCCGTGCCCGTTGTTCTGCCACACTCTCGCACTCCATGAGCACGTGCCGCGGCGTTTCCTCTGCCTCCATGCATCCTCTGCATGTGGGGCTGTCTGTTACTCCTATGTGGAATAGGTGCCTGTTTAGTGAACAATGACCGGTTATAGTACCTACAACCTTCCGAAGTTCGTTCCGTTTTAGTCTGATGAGGCTGCGGGCAAGCTTTTTTGATGCTGCCGGAATTGCATCTTTTGTTTGCCTGCATCCTACACTGTTCATCCATTCGGTATGGTGTGTTTCTGTGGTTCTTTCACGCAGCCACGTTTTAATTTGGGCCTGAGGTATAGGCAGTAGTGGTTCCGGTCCATGGACTACTACCTTCGATCCTCTTTTGGCCAATTCGTCTGCGGTGTCATTTCCCAGTGAGTTGCTGTGTCCTTTGATCCATTGCAGAACTACTCTGTTCGTGTTTGCAATGGATTGGAGTGCATTGTGACACTCTAGTATGAGTGCGGAGGTTACGACATTGTTTTGTAGGGCTTGGAGTACGTATGCACTATCCGAGACAATTTTTATACCAAGATCTCGGACGTCTCTGGCTGCAACCGCCTGTGCCGCTTTGGTTATACCAATGCATTCTGCCTGGAAGATGGAGTTTAACTTGTCTAGTGTGGTCGATATGTTTATGTTTAAATCATTCGAGAAGACGCCGGCTCCGGTACCATGTGCCGTTTTTGAGCCGTCTGTATATATCCTAACTTCATCGACGCCAGAGTTGTCTTTTGGTTCTTCTGTGAGTTGGATATTGTATCTTAGATCGAAGATGTGTTGACACGGAGTTCTGTCCATGGGCGCCTCGAGGAGTGGTAATTCCTTTAGGACCTCCTGCAGAACTTTTGAGTGTGTTGTTTCTATGTTTTGTTTCCATAGTCCGTTTGCTCTTAGTCTTAAGGCGGCTGACTGTGCTTCCTCCTGTATGATGAGATCTAGCGGTCTCAAGCTTAGGAGGAACTCGAGCGCGGCTGATGGGGTGGTTCTCATGCATCCAGTAGTTGCTACGCTCAGTAGTCGCTGTAGACTCTGGAGTTTTGTTTTCAGTGGTCAGTTGTGTTCTGGGCCACCATACAACTGATCCATAAGTTATAGAAGGTCTGATAACTGATGTGTATAGCCAAAGTGTGATTTTTGGATTTAGACCCCAGCTTTTACCAACTAGTCTTCTACATTGACAAAATGCTATAAAGGCCTTCTTTATTTTTGTATCGATATGACTCGCCCAATTCAGTTTGTTATCAAGGATAACGTCCAGGTATTTCACCTGGGTTGATAGCGAGAGTTCCGTGTTAAATAATTTTGGTAATTGTAGTGGAGGTAACTTCCTTTTGTTGGTGAAAAGGATAAGTTCTGTCTTTTTCGGGTTTACTGATAGTTGATGCTCGTCACACCATTTTTCTACTATCTGAAGTGCTGAACGCATAATTCCGCAGAGCAGATTTTCAGCGTTTCCGTTTATCAGTATTGTTAGGTCGTCTGCATAACCAATAGTAGTGTATCCTCTTTCGTTTAGTCTGTACAGTAGGCTATCCACTACTATGTTCCATAGGAGTGGTGAAAGGACACCACCCTGGGGGCATCCTCTTACTACCTTTGCTCTTGTGGTAGTGTTCACCACTATTTGAACCGCCCTTTTACTTATTAGTTGCGTTATCCAGTTTCTTATGACTGGATCGACGTTGTATTTCTGTAGGGCGTGGTTAATGCTGTTGTGCATGGTTTTGTCGAAAGCCCCTTCTATGTCTATGAAGGCAGCTAGGGTTGAGGCTTTGTTTGTGATAGCCGTTTCTATTTTATGCACCACCATGTGCAGCGCTGACTCTGTTGATCTACCTGTTCTGTATGCATGTTGTTGGGGATGTAGTTGTTTACGTTTTAGCGCTCCGTCCCTTAGGTATCGGTCTACTAGTCTTTCCAGTGTTTTAGTAGGAATGATGTTAGATTAATGGGCCTGAAAGCTTTGGCGTGCGTGTAGTCTTCCTTGCCTGGTTTTGGCAGGAAGACTACTTTAGCCTCTCTCCATATTTTCGGTATGTATTATAATGCAATGCAGGCCCTGTAGATTGGTAGTAGATGTTTTGTTACTTGGTTGGTCTGCCATTGTAGTAGTGCTGGGAAGATTCCGTCCAGCCCTGCCGACTTGAAGGGCTTAAAGCTCTTTAGAGCCCATTCTATTTTATTTGTCGTTACTACCTTGTCTGCTATTTCCCATTCTTGGGTTGTTGGTGTGCTGTATTGCTCGTCAGACCACACATAGTCTGACGTTTTTTGACAGCCTGGGAAGTGAGTTTCCAGTAGTACTGTACTGGTTTCCTCATCTGTGTTTGTATAAGGGCCGTCTTCTTTCTTCAGGGAGCCCAGGAGTTTGAAATCGCCTTTTGAAAGTATTTTCTTTATTCTTGCGGCTTGGTTGGTTGAGTTAATGGTATTACAGAAATTATGCCAGCCTTCTGTTCTCCGGAATCTGATTCTTTTCTTGTAGTGTTTTTGTGCTGTTTTGTATTTTTCCCAGTCTTCAGTGGATCTGGTGTTTTTGCTCGGTTAAAGAGTGTCCTGAGTCCCTTACGTAGTTCTGGCCCCCACCAGGTACTTTTACCCGACGTTTTGGGTGTTACTTCAGGACAAGCCAGCTCATAACTGTCTCTAAGGGATTCAGTTAGGAGCTGAACGTTTGATTCTATGTTATCAGTACTAAGTGTTACGTCTGTTAGTTGTACATCACCTAGCGATTTGGTTAGTAGATTTGTGTACCTTGTTATATCTGTTTTGCGGGGGTTGCGATATGGAACAGGGTCTGTTTGTGTGTACTGTATTTGGAAACAGACGCGGCGATGGTCTGCGAAGGAGGGTTCATCTGAAACATGCCAACCCTCAATGAGGTCTGCCGCCGCGTGTGTTGCCAAAGTAACGTCTATGATAGATTGATACCTTGAGCTTACGAAAGTGGGTTCTATACCTCTGTTCATAATGTTAAGGTTTGCTTGGAGTAAATATTCGGCTAAAGACTCACCCCTTTTGTTTGTGTCCTTACTTCCCCACAGCGGGTGATGTGCGTTGCAGTCTGCGGAGATGATCAGGTCCCATTCGTGCACTTCGCAGTGTTGTACCAGTTGGGCTAGTTCCCTTGCAGGAATTTCGCCCTCACTTGGCATATACACCGAAGCTAACACTAGGACGGTTTGTTGTACTGTAGATATCTTCACTGCTGTGAGGTCTCTAGAACAGAATTGGTTAAGCAAGGTTGTTGTTACGTTTTTAGGCATGTAGATGCAGGTTCTCGGTTTTTCAACTGAGGTGTCCAGCAGTAACTTACCACCGATGTTGTTTAGACCGCAGACTCTATTATTCCTGATCCAGGGCTCCTGGATCAGAGCGACGGTCTTGTTGTTGACCTCCAGCACTCTGCGTAAAGTTGCCGCCGCTATCTGCTTGTGCTGGAGGTTTGTTTGTATGACATTGAGGGAGCTAAGGGCTACGCAGGACGTCATCTTCGTCGCTGGTGCTCCCCTCAATGTGCAGCGCCGAGTTTGTTTCCATCTCGCTCGTACCCGGTTGGGGAGCTGAGGTGGATGCCGCTGGGTTGGATGTTGTCCCTGCGGCCTCACTCGTCGCTGTTGGTTCCGGTCCGGTTGTTACGGGCTCGTCCGGAGAGAAGAAGCGGATGTAGCCACTGCCGGACATATGGTTTACTCGGCGATCTCTCTCCAGGATGGTCTGCTTCTGGTCTTCGGGGATTCCTAGGATAAGGTGAATCACCTTTTCCTTGGAATCCTCCTCTCGAGGCTTGTTGTCCACCGTCATATCATAACACTGCCATGAATCAACTTTGTACCACGGGTTCTGGGCGCAAAGGACTCGGTGCAGTGTGGCAGCGTCAGTGATACGGGAGTGGACAAGCAGCCCCGCCTTCAGCTTTTTCTTCATCTCTGACTGTTTAATAACAGTCAAAGTGGTGCCCGGTATGGGTGATGGTAGGGTTTTGACCCTGTCGACCAGCCAGCCGAGAGCGTTCGCATCCTCACACCACATCGCTAGTGCCCCATCCAGAAGGAAGGGGCGGCCGCGGAAGGAAGGAGCTTGCGCGCTCGGAGAGAGTGGAGACAGGACAGCCTGCAGGATACTATCGTCGATAGTCTCCTTGAGCTGATCTGCCTGGGCGGACGAGAGGTCCCTCGGCGGAACGGTGGTAACCGCTACTCTCAGATGCGATTTATTCGCATCTGCGTAGCTCATCGTCCGCTTTGGTCTAGTGTCGGTTTTTGCGCGTTTGGCTTCTCCCCTGGGTGACTGGGTCTCGTCCAGGCGAGCTCGCTTCGAGGAAGTTCGCTCACCCGGGCGATCCCCAGGCCCAGACTGCTCCTTTTCAGGAGCAGGGGAAGCACTCGCAGCATGTATCCGGCTACGATGACCTCTCGGCTTTCTTCTCCTTTTCGACTGTGCTGGTAGTGGCGGCGGAGCCGGTATAGTCTGTGCCGCTGCCACCTCCGTGGAGGTGGGCAGCGCAGGTACGCGCTGCGTTTCCGCTGCTACGTCGTCGGCTGCCGCTTTGGTAATAAGCTTCCGGGCTTTCCTTTCCGCGCGCCGGTTGTGGCGACTACGTTCCGGTTGTCCCGTTGGCCCTTGGTTTGGTGTGTGGTTTTGTTTGTGTAGTGGAGCCGCTGAGCCAGCCTTCCCCTTTTTCAAGGGGCGCTTGTGGGCGACTACGGTCCACTGGTGTTGTGGTGGCACAGATTCTGTGCCAGTAGGTATGGCCTCTGCGAGGCCTGACAGGTCCAGGCTGGAGCCTGGTCCTGTCTGTGGTATACTGCCAGTAACATTCGCCGACGCGGGGGCCTGGACGTCTACCCCTGTGCGGCCTTCGGTAACAAATTTCACACTCGCAGGCCCGGGTACCTGCGAGCGCCGGGCGTTAGCCGGATCACATGACAGAATCGCATCAATATTTGTACTCATGTCATTTACGAAGGGGGTTTGGGAAATAAACACACAGCACTTTCCCAAGGTGCTGTGGCCGTGCATTCAGAAGGGATTTAATGCTTCTGGGCTTACGGATGCCTGTGTGTGGTTTTGCGCCGCCACGGTTCGGCTATGCCGGTTTGGAGAGGGAATTAGGATGGGACTGGGGGTAAGGATATTTTGGGGTACGGCCAGAGGTTTCTGTTATACCAGTAGCTTAAGGCAATTGGCCAAGAACGGGCAGCAACCTCGGGAAGGATAGTCCACTGGCCTTGTCTACGGGATCTCTGCGACCTGCGCTCCTCCTTAGACCATTCACCAAACCCAGCATCGATCCACAGATGCTGGGAGTAGGGGAATTACCAATTAAAGTATTTATTAAAATACAGATGTTGATTGATCTTGCCCCCGCCCAAATCAACAGATATCACGTTTATTAAATGGTAGTGCAGGATGCGATGCGAACCCGCGATGCTTGGCGATCTTGAAAATCGTTAGCACTAGGCGTAGCAGACGCGCATGCGCGGGAGACTGCGCGAGTTCCGCGCGAGTTCGAATGAATGCATGCGTCTCTCTTTCTCTCTCATTCAACAAATACTACGAAGATGGTTTCCATGTTTTTGGTGCATTAACAGGATTTATTTGAAGTCCTATAAAACGATATTTTTGTATGAACTCTATAATATTTGTGTGTTACTTACTGATATACATATTTTTATCAACGCAAATTTTAGTTTTCTCGGGTAATTAAAAAGTCACGGTGTATATAAGGTGTACGTGAATTAGTGTCAGATATTTTTAGGAGTAACTTAGATCATCACATGGATCACATATAAGATAAATTTAAAATTATTGACCAAACTTTAAAAAAGAAAAAGTTTTAAAATAAAGAATCAACATCATCCTGTACATGAATCCAAACACCAAAAGTAGACTACTCACACAACGCTAGCCCATTCATAATCTCTTCAGGATCACATTAATGCACTCAAAAAATCATATTACACACATGTTCATAACTTACTACGCCATCCCATGCAAGTAAGTGTCTATGAATGAATTCTCTTTGAGATAGAAACATTGTTATTATTTCTATTTCACTCACTCGTTTCATATTATTATTATCATTGGGTGTGTAAGTGTGCATGTGCGTCTGTGACGTACATCTTTTAGATTTTATTACCCGCGAGTTGCAGTAAATCTCATTATCTTTAAAGATGCCATAATGCAGGTTTATAACCTAACTTCAGTACACAAAATGCAAAAATAAACATTAATAGACGACATTAAAGAAAATAATACTTTCAGCAACTGATGCGATGACGATTAATCACTTTATGCTGTAATTTTTTTTTAAATAATTTGTTTTTACAATTACACCAATTATTTAGCTCCAAATTAAGCGAAACATCCTTGACTTAGGCACAAATACCTACTCGTGCCCATCACACAAACATTCGCCTCTTTCAGGATTCGAACCCGCAACTGCCCGACTTTGTCGTCCGAAACGCAAATAACTACACCAGTCGTTCGTAGAGTGGGTAATTGCTTCCACCAATTTTACAGTAAAATAAAACACAACGTTTAATTTAAAAAAATGGTTTTTATTAAATTTGCATTACACTTTTTACAAACACCATTTTAAATAACAAAACGCAGACAATGAACTTTGACCTCCCATCACACACAGTACACACAGTAGATTTTCTGGTGGATGCAGAGGGCAGCCCTTAAAAGTGTGTCTACTAACACGAACTAATGTTTCACTGTCACGGTCACCTCGTATTGTCTCGAAAGCACTAATAATACCTACGTGCATTAACTGTACAGCACTGGTGATGGTTTAGCCATCTTGATCATACATAAGGTCCCACACGTGGAAATCCAGCGTAGTCAGGTCAGGCGAGCGTGAAGGCCAGGTAATAGGCCCACCGCGTTTACTCCATCGACCCTGGAACTGTTCTGTCAGGTACTCGCGAACACGGCGGTCGTAAGGCGCGGGCGCGCCGTCTTGCTGGTAGTGCTAGTGCTGTCAATCCAGTGACAGAACTCCACGCGTGCGTGACACGTTAGTCCTGCGATCTCAGCTCCTCACTCCTGCACTCTCGTGAAGTGGTAGGGGTTCCTTTCTTCACTCTTTGGCGGCTTCCACACGTACCGAAGACGGCTGCAGCAGCATTCCTCGTTCTGGCTGTCGGGTGGTGACTCCGATAGGCTGTAGTTTGGCTCATGGTAGCACAAAACCATGTTTAAGTTGAGGTAGTCAGGTTTCGAATACTTGTATTGTAGGGCATGGTGATAATCTTTAACTAACGTCAAACTCAAGCGGTGGTCCAGCGCCGATTGACTTAGTTTTGTAACTTAATAATAAAAAAGCGTGCGTAAGGGCAATGGTAAGTGTAGCGTTAGCAAAAAAAAGAGAATATTTGGTGATGTTTTTTACTTAACATTTCGAATCTTGTATCAATGTGCTAAACTTTATAATTAAGATTACTTCTGTTACCAATATTACCAAAACAAATCTGTACCTAGGCACAGAACGTGGCTGTAGTTAAGAGAGATTATCCGTTCTACAGAGATAACGTTCTACGAAAACCAACACCACGTTTTTGGTAATAACTAGTAGCTAGTAACGTTAAGCTTGAAAGGTACTAGCTGATTGTCTCCCTCTTTAGCTCCCATTCAGCATTATCTACAGCAAAGTACTTGTACCTACCTGAAAGTACGTAAGTACTCAAAATTGGATTATTTTTCTACATTGGGTAGATTTATTTTGAAATTTGAATTGTAATGAAATGATAAAATGATAAAAACAGTTTTATTTTTTTACTATTCTGAGTAATTGGAAAACGGCTGATAAATGACAGAGTAGTTTTACGTGTAAGGTTGAGGTCTTGGATCCGATCCCAAACTAGGCTAGTTATGTTTTGGAATACTCACACTGACCATGCATGATTTAAATCAAAGGGCAAAGGCTCTAATCTGAAATAAACTTCTTTTTAACCTGCTTTCTATTTATTATTTTTGATACGTTTATTTTCTCAGATTTAAAAGTAAAGTCAACCAGGCGTTGATTAGGGCCAAACTGCGGTATTGCCTGTACTACGAATCTGTTTTTCGTCCCCCAAACACTTGCTGAATAATTTAAAGTATTTTTGTGGTTTGCCTTGACCGGAATTTGAACCCGAAACCCTCCACGCTTAGGGCGAACTCCTTATCCACTGCGACTACTACACTGCTTGTTTTTAGTGTATTTACATTTCATTTTCATGTTATCATTTCATTACAATTCAAAATTCAAAATAAATCTACCTAATGTAGAAAAATAATCCAATGTTGAGTACTTACGTACTTTCAGGTAGGTACAAGTACCTTGCTGTAGATAATGCTGAATAGGAGCTAAAGAGGGAGACAATCAGCTAGTACCTTTCAAGCTTAACGTTACTAGCTACTAGTTATTACCAAAAACGTGGTGTTGGTTTTCTAGAACGTTATTTATTTATTTATTTATGTCTGTAGAACGGATTATCTCTCTTAACTACAGCCTCGTTCTGTGCCTAGGTACAGATTTGTTTTGGTAATATTGGTAACAGAAGTAATCTTAATTATAAAGTTTAGTACATTGATACAAGATTCGAAATGTTAAGTAAAAAACATCACCGAATATTCTCCTTTTTTTGCTAACGCTACACTTACCGTTGCCCTTACGCACGCTTTTTTATTATTAAGTTACAAAAATAAGTCAATCGGCGCTGGACCACCGCTTGAGTTTGACGTTAGTTAAAAATTGTCACCATGCCCTACAATACAAGTATTCAAAATCTGACTACCTCAACTTAACCATGGTTTTGTGCTACCATGAGCCAAACTACAGCCTATCGGAGTCACCACCCGACAGCTAGAACGAGGGATGCTGCTGAAGCCGTCTTCGGTACGTGTGGAAACCGCCAAAGAGTGAAGAAAGGAACTCCTACCACTTCACGAGAGTGCAGGAGTGAGGAGCTGAGATCGCAGGACTAACGTGTCACGCACGCGTGGAGTTCTGTCACTGGATTGACAGCACTAGCACTACTAGCAAGACGGCGCGCCCGCGCCTTACGACCGCCGTGTTCGCGAGTGCTTGACAGCACAGTTCCAGGGTCGATGGAGTAAACGCGGTGGGCCTATTACCTGGCCTTCACGCTCGCCTGACCTGACTACGCTGGATTTCCACGTGTGGGACCTTATGTATGATCAAGATGGCCAAACCATCACCAGTGCTGTACAGTTAAATGCACGTAGGTATTATTAGTGCTTTTGAAACAATACGAGGTGACCGTGACAGTGAAACATTAGTGCGTGTTAGTAGACACACTTTTAAGGGCTGCCCTCTGCATCCACCAGAATGGGAGGCAACTAAAATCTACCTACTGTGATATGACAAGTGTGATGGGAGGTCAAAGTTCATTGTCTGCGTTGTGTTATTTAAAATGGTGTTTGTAAAAAATGTAATGGAAATTTAATAAAAACCATTTTTTTTAATTAAACTGTGTTGTGTTGTTATTTTACTGTAAAATTGATAGAAGCAATTACCCACTCTACGAACGACTGGTGTAGTTATTTGCGTTTCGGACGACAAAGTCGGGCAGTTGCGGGTTCGAATCCCGAAAGAGGCGAATGTTTGTGTGATGGGCACGAGAAGGTATGTGTGCCTAAGTCAAGGATGTTTTGCTTAATTTGGAGCTAAATAATTGGTGTAATTGTAAAAACAAATTATTTAAAAAAAAAATACAGCATAAAGTGATTAATCGTCATCGCATCAGTTGCTGAAAGTATTATTTTCTTTAATGTCGTCTATTAATGTGTGTAACGCGGAATCCGAACGCACTTTAGTCGAGCGGTAAAATAGGCGCGCGAATACCCCGCGCGGGGCCCCCCGCGCACGCGTTTCCTTCCGGCAGCCAGTCTATGCGAGAGAGTCGATTGATGCATCGCGGAGTGAATCTTGCGTTTCCGCCATCTTTAGTTACTATTCTACTATTGTTTGTAAAGCTGTGCATTCCTGATATCCTCTAAATGTTTCTTATGAATAAAGAGATTTGTACCATCGATTACAATTGCGCCCAACTCGTGGCCTTGCGCTCCTGAACGATTCGCGAATGTAAGAAGAAACCACGCCCTTAGTTACCTACGCGTTGTTGAAGACGTGTTATTGTGCAAAGGCATAGCGATGCCACCGAAAACGCGCCAACATCGCGATAGTGATGATGAAGAGGAGTCCAGCGGCGACGAACGCGGCACGGATAGTCCCGCGGCGGCAGACCACGCCACCGCCGGCACCTGCCGCGAAGCGTCGGGTACCACTCCGACGACTACCAGCCGCAACGACATCATCGGGATCACAGAGGATCAACTGGCGAGACTAATTACTAACGTAATTAGAGGATTACCGACTCCACCTCCGCCGACTGTCGTCCAAACCGGAACGCCGTCGGTGACGCCGACTAGACATACCGACGCCGCGTGCGCCGCCGCAGCGCCGACACAGGGTAACTTCACTCGGTGCACGGCGCGCTTTGATGGATCCACCCGCAGCGCCGAAGCGCTAGACGCGTTCATCGAGGGCGTACTCGTATACAAAGAGTGTGCTGCCGTGAGCGACGAGCACGCGCTGCGCGGTCTACCAATGCTGCTGACCGGAGACGCCGCTGTCTGGTGGCAGGGCGTCCGGTCCACCGTGATAACCTGGGACGACGCGATCCGAAGATTACGATCTATGTACGGGACCCCTCGGCCAGCGTACAGGATTTTTAGAGAAATATTTGCCGAAGAACAAACCGATGAAAGTGCCGATTCATTCATTTCGCGAGTGCGCGCCCATATGTCACGTTTGCCGTATAAATTAGACGAACAAATTCAAATAGATATAGTGTACGGGTTACTAAATCGTAAAATTAGGAAACGAGTGCCGCACGACAGTGTAAAAAGCATCGACTGGCTGCTCGAACAAGCGAGGTTTGTAGAGGATTTATCGCGAGAATTGGTAAGTACGAATGATCACCACTCTTTATCTTCTATTTCTAAATCAAAGATCGCGAATAACAATAATATTACCTCGAACGTTAACCCTTCGCGCGCCGACGAAAATCCGAAAAACGTTAACCCTTCGCGCGCCGACGGGAGTCCGAGTCCGAAAAGTGTTAACCGTTCGATGCGCACGACCTTATCCAGTACGAACACAGTAGCGAAATCGACCCGTATCCGACCGCGTTGTTTATTTTGCAAACGTTTTGGCCATATCACCGATGAATGTAGATCGAAGTCCACGTCGAATAAAGCGACCGATTTAACGTCGAACTCCGACAATATGAACAAATTATACTGTTACGGTTGCGGACAAGAGGGTACGGTACGTTCGAAATGTACTACTTGTGCGAGTGGGACCGCAAGTAGAGTTCCTAATACGAGCAAAGTCGAGTTTCAGAATATTGATGTTGATGACACGCGCACGGCACGGCCAATAGTACGTATCGAGGTGGCCGACCGCGCAGGTGTCGCAATGCTGGATACCGGCGCGACCCACTCTGTGGCTAGTCCTGGACTCTACGAAATCCTCCTAAAGAACGAAACCGAGTTCCGCACTGCACGCCGCACAGTTGGACTCGCCGATGGAACGTTACAGGTACGAGATGTTTTAACATGCGAAACAGTCGTTGTACTAGCAGGACGCAGTATACCTACCACCTTTCTTGTGATACTTGGAGCGGAAAATCGCACCCTCCTTGGTCGTGACTTTATAGTACGCGCCAACGTTATGTTGAATATCTCGCAAGGCACCTGGAATTTTGCAAACTTACCTGAGCAAATGTTTTATTTTGTAGATACATACAACCTGCGCACGCCAGCGTCACCGCTGACCGCCGACGATGCAGAATTGATGCACGTTGATGCCGCTGCCCTTGCGCTGAGAGACGACGAAGGTTGTAAGCTGTCACCAGCACAGCGAAGACAACTTAACGAGCTGATAGCACACCGCGCCGACCGCTTCGCTGAGGTAGGCCCACCTACCAGCTACGCTACTCACCGGATCCGGGTCGATGAGAGGCAGGAACCTATCGCCTCACCGCCCTACCGCTTGTCGCAGAACAAGAAGGAGATCCTGGACGACGAGCTAAGGAAGATGCTTCAAGCTGACGTTATTGAAGAGTGTGAGTCCCCCTGGGCTTCGAACGTCGTACTTGTCACTTAAAAGGATGGAGGCGTACGCTTGTGCATAGACTACCGCAAGCTCAACGCAGTGACTGAGCCCGACCGTTACCCACTTCCCAGAATAGAGGACGTCCTTCATGCAGCCAAGACAACCAGCTTTATGACGACGCTCGACCTGCAATCTGGATATTTTCAAGTGCCTGTCGCCGAGGAGAGTCGTGACGTCACCGCCTTCGTGACGCCGTCCGGTACATACCGCTTCAAGAGGATGCCGATGGGACTCCGCAACTCTGGCGCCACATTCCAGAGGCTAATCGCCAGGTTCAAGACGAATCTGTTCGTTGACGATGATTCAGCTGATAATAACAATGAAAACGCTGATGGCCCCACCCTGCGTAAAGGAAGACCCGTGGCCATCTTGGCGTATCTTGACGACCTGATCATCCTATCGGAGACCTACGACACACACCTGCAAGACCTGGGGTCCGTCTTCGACAGATTAGAGAAGTTCAGCCTCCGAGTTAACCGTAAGAAGAGCTGCTTCGCTCGTGACTCCGTTAAGTTCCTGGGCCATATTATTGTTCCTGGAGGTTTACAGGTAGACCCAGAGAAGACATCAGCGATCGCCGACATGCCTGCTCCGAAAAATGAAAGGCAGCTGAAAGGATGTCTTGCAACATCAAGTTGGTTCCGGCGCTTCGTGCCAAATTACGCCGCCGTTGCAAAGCCGTTAACGGACCTTCTTAAGAAAAGCAGCACCTGGCGATGGTGTGAAGAGCAGCAAGTCGCATTCGATCGTATCAAAGAGCTACTCGTCACTGCGCCGATACTACGCCAAGCCGACGAGACGAAGACATTCACATTGAGAACTGATAGCAGTGGCTACTGCCTAGGAGCTGTCCTGATGCAGGGGGAGGGCCCCGACGAACGGCCCATAGAATACGCCAGTCGCCTATTAGAGCCCGCTGAGCGCAACTACACGACAACCGAACGTGAAGCCCTCGCCGTCGTTTGGGCGGTGACAAAATTTAGAGGCTACATCGAGGGATCGGAAGTCGTCGTGAAGAGTGACCATCAGCCCCTCCGCTGGCTGATGAGCTTGAAGTCTCCCAGCGGTCGTCTAGCGAGATGGGCACTGACGCTTCAGGCGTACAACCTGCAGATTCAGTACACTCCTGGAAAGGTGAATGTAATAGCCGACACACTGAGCCGCCCTGCCTGTTGCGATGAAAACCCAGGTAGTTGCGAGGTATGCTTAGTGACCGTGGACGTACCCCACCGATCGCCAGCTGACGTACGTGACAATCAGCTCAAGGATCCCGAACTGAAGAAGATCGTGGAAGACCTCGAGGAGACCGACGATCCCTTTAGGGGGAGGGGCTGGTCGACCAGAGGATACCTCATATCTGATGGAGTGTTGTATCGGTGCTTACCTGAATCTGATGATGAAGATTGCGCCTGCCTTGTGGTTCCGGAGCACGAGCGAGGAAAGATCTTAGCCGACTTCCACGATGCTCCCACAGCAGGGCACTTCGGCGTCGAGCGCACACTGCAGCGCATTAGGACCCGTTACTTCTGGCCAGGTATGAGAGCCTATGTTACGGATTATATTAAGCGATGCACTGCGTGCCAGCGTTATAAAGCAGACAACAGGAGACCTGCTGGATTACTCCAGACCCCTGCTTCGACTCGGCGATTCGAAGTTGTGTCTGTGGATTTATTCGGACCATTGCCTAAAACAGCGAAAGGAAACCGCTGGATTTTTATAATAGAAGATGTTAGCAGCCGTTGGGTTGAACTCTTCGCTTTGGAGAGTGCCACCAGTGCTGAGTGCACTGAAGTCCTGGTATCCGAGGTCTTTCTGAGGTATGGTGTTCCACGCCGAGTGATCAGCGACAACGGAGTCCAGTTCGTGGGAGAGGTAATGCAGCAAGCATGTCACGTGATGGGTATCAGACAATCTTTGACGCCGTTCTACCACCCCGAAGCGAACCCCGTCGAAAGGAAGAACCGGGACCTGAAGCCACAATTAGCGATATTGGTGGGCAAAGACCACACATCTTGGGATACTCACCTGGCAGCCATCCGGTTTGCTATGAACTCCGCCGTTACGGCGAGCACCGGTTTTTCTCCAGCCTTTCTTACCTTCGGGAGAGAGCTGCGAGCCCCGTCCGACGCCGTGGCTGACATGAAGACCATCGTGGACAGCGACAACTTCGTAGCCAATATCACTCCTTACCTGCGGAAGCTGTCGACCGCACTGCTAGATGCCAGAGACGTCCACGAACGCGCGCAGTCAGTCCAGAAGGCGTATGCAGACGAGGGAAGACGCGCACCCCCTGATTACAAGGTAGGTGACCTAATTCTTTTGAAGACCCAGGGACTGAACGACACTTCACCAGGCCAAACCGCCAGATTCATACCCCGGCGAGACGGACCCTACCGTATCCGCGAGGTAGTGAGTCCCACTACTTACCAGCTGGAAGGGATCAAGAAGGGTGAGCCCATAGGCAGATACCATGCGTCGCAGTTGACTCCATTCATCGGTGATGTGGAGGAGGCCCCTGTTAGGGAGAAACGTAGGCGTGGACGGCCACGCAGATATAGTCCTAGTCCGAACGCGAGGACGCTGTGTTCGAACTAGAGGGGGAGTGTGTAACGCGGAATCCGAACGCACTTTAGTCGAGCGGTAAAATAGGCGCGCGAATACCCCGCGCGGGGCCCCCCGCGCACGCGTTTCCTTCCGGCAGCCAGTCTATGCGAGAGAGTCGATTGATGCGTCGCGGAGTGAATCTTGCGTTTCCGCCATCTTTAGTTACTATTCTACTATTGTTTGTAAAGCTGTGCATTCCTGATATCCTCTAAATGTTTCTTATGAATAAAGAGATTTGTACCATCGATTACATGTGTATTTTTGCATTTTGTGTACTGAAGTTAGGTTATAAACCTGCATTATGGCATCTTTAAAGATAATGAGATTTTCTGCAACTCGCGGGTAATAAAATCTAAAAGATGTACGTCACAGACGCACATGCACACTTACACACCCAATGTTAATAATAACATTAAACGAGTGAGTGAGATAGAATTAATAACAATGTTTCTATCTCAAAGAGAATTCATTCATAGACACACACTTGCATGGGATGGCGTAGTAAGTTATGAACATGTGTGTATTATGATTTTTTGAGTGCATGAATGTGATCCTAGAGAAATTATGAATGGGCTAGCGTTGTGTGAGTAGTCTACTTGTGGTGTTTGGGTTCATGTGCAGGATGATGTTGATTCTTTATTTTAAAACTTTTTATTTTTTAAAGTTTGGTCAATAATTTTAAATTTATCTTATATGTGATCCATGTGATGATCTTAGTTACTCCTAAAAATATCTGACACTAATTCACGTACACCTTATATATATTATAATAATTCATAATTGCTATGACTAGTAAACAACCGATTATAAACCCCTATAGACCGTGTTTAGTCTCAAATTAGAGGTATCGACTAGTTTTACACGATTCTTAGGTTAATTAGTTTATTGATTTTAATTTGTAAACCAACGATAATAGACCCCTCGTGTTTGGTCTGAAATGAGAGGCCTCAACAAGTTCTACGCGTTTATTTATTTTATTCTTAAGTATATATATATAAAGTCCTCCTTGTCGTGTCCGACAACGGCGACCTCACTCTGCTATCGTGAGCACGAATGTGGCTGGCGAAGCCAAACTTTGATTTGAACACCCGGTCACATAGGGGGCAGAATAGCTGTCCATCCGCGTTATAGGTGTAGTTGTAGCTGGGTTTAGGGCGATTCTTGCGAGTTTGGCGCTTTTTGTCGAGTTCCTTCAGACGACACTCTTCAAAGTTGGCTACCCCTTTTTTACAGAATGACGCCACTCGGGTCTGAGAACAGCAAGCTCCTCCCAGCATTCAGTGGAGATACCGCAAGCGGCCAGGTTACGTTTAAAAACGTCTTTGTACCGCAGATACTGCCCCCCGCGTTTGCGCTTTCCACTAGCTAATTCAGAGTAGAAAACGGACTTTGGGAGTCTACAGTCATCCATACGGTGGACCTTTTTTTTTTTTTTTTTTTTTTTTTTTTTGTCGCTGGAAAAATGCTTTTCGCATACCGGGCCGCCTCGGGGGAGCAGCCCGGTTATGTGGGACTCCCTCGTCGGGAGACAGTGAGAAGCACTGTCCCCCGGCGAGGCCACCCACTAAAAAACCAGCGGTGTACCACACTTACGTATGAAGGCGATACATGGGTACCCGTATTCTGGAGAGCTATCCATGCATCGCCCACGTACGGCTTACTATGCCGGGCCTCAGGCATATGGTTCGGGTGATCCTGTACACGACGGATCACCCCCCACTCGCAGGCTGTGCAATGTGAGTTCGGGGCCCCCGCCCCGCACTCACTAGCCCGCTAGGGAGAGGTTGAGCTCGGCATAACGCCTTCTCCTCCTCCCCCCTCTTCTACGTCGGATTGGGTCAGCTTGAGGATCTTCCTCCCTGACCCGCTCCGCAGCCTCCTTTTGCGACATCACTTCCTCGCAAAAGGAGGCCACTGCCCCCCAAGCTATCTCGCTGCCCAGCATGGCTCTAACCATACTGGGCAGCGAGAGGTCCCCTCCGACCACTGAGGTCAGAGTACGGCGCTGCTGGACCCATGCTGAGCACTCCCGTAGGGTGTGGTCAGCTGTATCCTCCGCAGCGCCACACTCATGGCACTCAGGGGTCCGCTCTCTCCCCGCCACATGGTACAGGTACCAACCAAAGGCGCCATGCCCGGTTAGGACCTGCACCATGCGGTAGGTGAGGGAGCCGTGACGTCTTGTAATCCAGTCGTCGAGGACCGGACAAATGGCGCTGATGGTGCGATTCGCCGGACCCCCGTAACGACTGGATTCCAACCTGCGAGACCAGGCCCGCACCAGATGCTCATAAGAGCGTGTTCTAATGCGAACTGCCTCCTCCAACGATGGGCGTTCGCCCTCCAGCCTTCGCTGACGCCGCCACTCGTATGTTGCGGCGAGAACTCCTGCCTCTAGGTCCCACGGGGGCATTCCCGCGAGGGCTAAGGCCACGTCATGCGCTACAGTGCGGTAGGCTCTGATGGCCCGCAGCGCGATCATGCGCTGTGGCCTTTGAAGTAAAGCCCTCGCTTCCCCACTGAGTGGGTGCCAGACAGGTGCCCCATATAGAGCCATACTCCTCAGTACCCCAGCGTACAGCTTGCGACAGCTGACACTGGGGCCCCCGACGTTGGGCAGCAGCCTGCCCAGTGCTGCTGCTGTGTTCACGAGGCGGGTTTGCATCCGCTGACAATGAGCGACGAACGACCATCTACCGTCGAGAGTGATGCCCAGATATTTCATCTGGGCCCCAATCCCGACGGTCACTCCCTCCACTATGATGTGGGCGCCCGGCGGTGGGCCCTGACGAGGACCATGGAAGACAATGGCCTCTGTCTTGTTAAGGGCAACCACGAGGCCCAGGCGTCGGGCAGCGTCGACTACTGCCGATACGGCTGCCTCTCCGCGCCGACACAGCTCACCGAGGCTCCCCCCTTGAGCCACGACGAGGGTGTCGTCCGCGTAGCAGAGCACACGCGTACGGGGAAGAGGCCGGTTCCGGAGGACGAAGTCGAACCCGATGTTCCACAAGGTCGGTCCTAGGACCGATCCCTGTGGGACGCCGCATCGCATCCCCCTTCGCTCCAGCATCCCCTCCCCAACCGTGTAAACTATCTCCCTCTCATTGAGATAGTCCTCCAACAGCCTCACCAGGTAGATAGGCACTCCATGGAATCGGAGTGCCTCTATAATGGTTGAAAATGGGAGGCTGTTGAAGGCGTTCTCAATGTCTACGGAGACCGCCAGCACACGTTTTCCAGCATCAACCGCCTCTTGGGCGTACACCTTTAGTTCAGCGATCGCATCAATTGTCGACCGCCCAGCTCTGAACCCGAACTGGGCAGGCGACAAATCAGGACCGACGCTCTGGAGGTGCTCGGTGAGGCGGGATGCTATTATTTTTTCGAACAGCTTCCCCGCCTCGTCGAGCAGGACTATTGGCCGATAGGCCAACGGCGAGTCGGGAGGTTTGCCCTCCTTGGGTATGAGGCAGAGCCTCCCCTCCTTCCACGGCTTCGGGAACCTTCCGGACCTGAGACACAGGTTGAAGGTCTCCCGAAGCCGGCCCTCAAGGTGTTCGAGGGCTATACGCAGTACGCGTCCTGGGACGCCGTCTGGGCCAGGGGCCGTGCTTTTGCCCTTCAGCCGCTCTGTAGCCATCTCCATTTCCTCATCGGAGACCATGGGAACAGAGGATGCCGCAGGTGGCCGAGGTGGTCGCAAAGTCGGAGGTTCGTGAGGTCCACGGTCCGGGAATAGGTGGTCAAGGACACGCTCGCGCAAGGGGGGATCGAGCGTTTCCGTGATGGGGGCCGTCATTGTGCGAAGTTTATTCCGCACTGCTAGATACGGACGCCCCCATGGGTCCCTGTTCAGGTCCTCCAAGGCCTCGGATCGCGCCTGCTCCTTAGCGACGCAGATGGCCCGCTGGAGGGCTTTTTTAGCCACCTTGTGAGCGGCGCGATTGTGGGCCTCCTCTTCCGGTGTGTGATGCCGCCTGCGACAGCGAAGTAGAGCCCTTCGCGCGGCATTACAAGTGGAGCGTAGAGTGGAAATCTCATCGCTCCACCAGTAAACCTGTCTGCGGTTGGGCTGGGGCCGTGCTCTTGGCATTGAGGCATCACACACTTTTGCCATGGCTGATCGGAAGCGGACCGCGGCCTCGTCAACGCTTTCCGAATTTAGCCCGTAGGCCAGGTCCTCGATAAGGGCCGCGTCTCTTGCCATCTCCCGGTCAAGGCGTGTTAAGGCCCATCTCGGGAGCAGCTGGTGGGAGACCGGCGCAGGTCGATGATTTTGGGCGGAGGAGGACTCAAAGCGGATGTATACGTGGTCCGAGAGTGTCTCCTCCGCTTCCAGAACGCGCCATTGGCCGATCCTGTGCGCGAGGGCGGGGGTGGCGAGCGTTAAGTCCACCACAGATCCCCCCCGCTCCCGGACACAGGTGGGAGCATTGCCCGTGTTAAGCAGTGCCAGGCCGTGCTCGGCGATCCATTCCTCTAGAACGCCGCCCTGAGGATTGGGAAAGGGGCTTCCCCAGGCTAGGGACTTGGCGTTTAGATCGCCGAGCAGAAGAATCTGGCGGGGCGACAGTCTCCGAATCACCGGACTAAGAGCCTCGAGGTACGCCTCAAATTGGTAGAGGGATCTATTGGGGGAGAAGTAGACTCCCACAACAGCAATCTCCCTCCATGCCGCCGCGACGTATCCGGGCCCCCGCTCCAGTGTCCGTATCGGGAAGGCTTGCGGGCCTGTGCGGGCAACGATGACTACATTCTGGTCTGCAGAGCCTGCCCAGTTAGAGTGTCCCTCCGGGACAAAATAGGGCTCTGCAGCGACCGCAACATCTATGTTCCACGCCGCCAGGTTCGCCAGGAACAGGTCCTGAGCTCTGGCGGCGTGGTTCAGGTTCGCCTGAAGGAGGGTGAAGGAGGGCCCACTAGACATTGGGTTGGCTTTCCTTTTCCCTCTCTACCTCCTCCAGCCCGTCCTCTGGGAGAGCTTCTGCTTCCATTGGTACGGTGGCTGGGATCTGGGCAGCCACCGAAATTGTCTTTCCTCTCGTGGTGGGTGGGCGGCAAGTTTTCCCGCCCATAATGTGGTCGGCGGCTTTGCCTGCATCCGAGCACACCGCGCAGCGAAGCTTTTTCGCCCTACACTCCGACGACTTGTGATCAGGCTGCCCACACCTGAAGCACAAGTCGCTTCGACGCTTCGTCGAGGGGCACACCTGTCTGGTGTGTCCGAGCCCCATGCAGTTATAGCACCGCAGGGGGCGTTTCTCGAGGAGCGTCACTTTAGCAGAAGACCAGCCAATCAGTAGACGGCTGGTCAGCATGAGTTTGGCTGCAGCTACCGGGCATGAAACGACGGCAGCGCCTACGCCTCTGGGGCCCGGTCTGATGTCGCCGACCCTGACATGCTCCGAGCTGCACTGGCCTTTCGCCGCGACAGCCGCTATGATCTCTTCCCTGGTCACGGAATCATCAAGCTCCGTGACCCGGATGTCCGCCTTTTTTATAGGCCGGGCTACGTCAGCAACTCCGGTCAGTACCGCCTTCAGCTTTAGGGCCAGTTGGTCAGCCTTCTCGCCACTTTGGGGGCCAGATATTTCCAACATTCTGGCACCCGTAGCAGTTTTGCTGCAGCGCAAACCTTCTAAGCCCAGGCTCGGGAGGGACAGAACCTCTCGCGCCTTGGTGAGCGCCTCATTATAGGTGACCCCCTTGTCCGCGGCTTCTGGTTGCAGAGAAATAATCACTGCAGACGTGCGTGGGGGGGTCAGCGAGGTGGCTTTGGGCTGTGCGGGCTTAGGGCCCTTGGCAGGGGCAGGTCTCGTGGCCGTGTTAGAATTCAGAGACTTTTTCCCCTTCTTCTTTTTCTTCTTATTTTTGTGGGTCACGGGGACCCACTCGTCTTCTGTCGGCTGGGATTGCGTAGGAGCCGAGGTAGATGGCTGGTGGCTGGTCTCTGCTCGCGGTCGAGAGGGACCAGCGATTGCAGCAGTTGGGTTTAGGGATGCTTTGTTCGCCGTTGTTTTGGGCTTGGGCTTCACAGTTTTCTGTGAGGCCGCAGCGGCGGCAAAGGTTTTTGGGCCCTTAGGCTGGACTACTGCAGGGTCAGGTGCTGGGTTATGCGCCTTTGGCGTTTTGTTCTTTTTGGCCGATGGGCCAACGGCGCCGGAGGAGCTCTGCGCAGAAGCCCTGCTGTCGGCTGCCAAGGGTGGCCTCGGCGCAGGCAAAGGGTTGAGGCGGTCTAGTCGTCCCTCGAGGCATGCAAATCGACTCTCTAAGCGAGAGTCGATAAGCGCCGCGATAGACGACAAGAGCGCCTCATTCTGGTGTACGTCTATAACACTGGCTGGGTCGGGGACAGCGGGAGCTGCTGTTGATAAGGCAGTCCTCTCCGAGAACTCCCTGCGGAAGGATTTGATCTCCTCCTTGAGGTGGTTTACCTCCTCCCGCAGAATCTTGTTCGCCCTAGCCAGGTTTCGGCTCTCTTGGTCCATTGTCCTGGTCGTGATCTCGTTGACCAGGGAGGTGAGACCTTTGGTGGCATCCTTAAGAGCCTTGGCCATTCGTCCTTGTAAGTTACTGGACTTTGCCTTAACAGTGGCGACGGCGTTGATGCATTGGAGCGCCATCTGCTGCATTTCCGCCATGTCCAGTCCCGACATGTCGTCCGGAAGTTCTGGGCAGACCAGGGCTTCCGGGGTCGAAGGTGAAGCGAGGATGGTGGGAGATTTTGTTCTCCGCTCTAGGAGGCGGTTGAACTCCTCCTCGCGTGCATTTTCCTCGGCAGCCATGTACTGCTGGCGGGCATTAGCCGATACAGAGAGTGAGCCTCTGCCCGTGCCTCTACTTCTGCTGATCTTCCGGGATGGGGAGCTTTCGCTCTCCGGCTCAGAAGACGCGCCCTGCGCAAGCAGTCCGTCAACTATTGGGTGGCGGGATGACGACCTCGTTGGGCGTCGTTTCAGGCTGCGTGTGCGGCCACGACTGCGCTCGCTCTCCTGCGCACCAGTGAGGGGACGTCTATAATTGCCCGCTGCCTCGTCATTATCGCCGGCCGGTTTCAACGGCGATCTGCTCGTTCCGGCCCGTGTCCTTCTGCTCTCCGCCGAATTCAGCTGCACTGCAGGTTCGGCTGTTGTTTTTTGAACGCCTCGCGCTCGGGGGTTGGTCGAATTTTTTTGCGAAAGACTTTCCATTTTTGTTTTCAGCCTAAATGCGTCTTCGTCCAGCGGGGTCTCCACCCTCCTTGGAGCCCACATAAGGGGAGCCGTAGCCCAGAGTTGCCCGCTAGACATAGAGGGGATTCCACCCATACTCTCAGAGTGGAACCGCCGAACGGGATCTTTGGCGCAGACGGTTAGGGCAAGGTTGGCACCAGTCGACCAAAACTAGCGCTTCACCGAGCCCGCCACTGGCCCTGTCCCCCGAACCCCCCTCTAACCATGGGCGAAGGTTAAGCCGTTCGCCCGCAGCCGATTGATCCTGGTGCGGCTACACCAGGACCGCCCGTGTTACCAGAATCAGGGGCCAAAGGAGTGTGTTGCCTGGGTGGTCTGCCACAAGCTCAACGCCCAGGATCCCCCTTTCCCGGGATTACGGGTTCCCGCACACGGCAAGAACATGCGGCCCAGTTTGGAACGGGAAACTGGGAAAAACCCCAAGACCGCTACTACGGCCTCAACCACGCAGGGTCCAACCGCAGACCCCGCCGCCTGTCCCTACGGGAGGGACGCCCCTCTGGTAGTTTTTAGAGAGGACTACTACCTCGCGACTCTGACCTCCGTGGCCAGAATCCCCGGCCTCTAGCTAGAGGTTACGGGTTGCCCGGCATCCCGCCAGCCGACAGCGGCCGGCTGTTGGCGGGTATCACCGCGCTGGTGTTCTTTATAGAGGTTTTCTCCTCGCAGTCCTGACAGAACAGGACCCCCGGTCTGCCCTGAGGAGGACAGATTGCGGTGTGCATGGGTTTTTTATTGAGATTTTCCTTTCTCGCAGTCCGAGCAGATACCCCGACGACTCCCGGTCTGCCCCGAAGGGCAGGAAACGGTATACTTGGGTTTTTTATTGAGATTTTCCTTCCTCACAGCCCGGGCAAATGCCCCGACGGCCCCCGGCCCCTCAATTGGGGTAACGGGTTGCCCGGCAGCCCACCAGCCAGCAACGGCTGACTATGAGCGGGCGTTACCGCGCGTGAACTTTTTTATAGAGGATTCCGCCTCGCAGACCAGGCAAGCTGGACCCCCGGTCGGCCCTAAAAAGGGCGGATTACGGTATGCTTCGTACCACATCCCTGCACCGCTATGCTTAACATAGTAGTGCAAGGAGCGGCACTGACAGAGTTTAGCCGTCAGCTAGCAATTACCCGAAGGCAATTCCTAACTGCCGTTGCCCAGGGTGCACCGGGACAGGATGCTGCTCCTTACACCCGATCGTAACCAGATGTAATAAGCAACACCCCGCCGCACGAGGAGGTTACTCTGTAGCACCCCATCCATACGGTGGACCTGACCACACCATCTTAACTGCATTTTCATGAGTAATGCCTCCACGCCGACCATACCCGAACGACGCAACACTTCACTATTAGGTACACGATCTTGCCATGTGATCCGCAAGACATTACGAAGACACCGCATGTGGAAGGTGTCTAGCTTCCTGATATCAGTTTTGTATAGGCACCAAGTCTCGGAGGCATACGTGAGTATTGGAAGGACTAGTGCCTTATAAACAGAAAGCTTGGTGTGCAGCTTGAGGTCGTGAGATTTCCAGACTCTCTGTGCAAGCTTTCCGAAAGTTGCAGCAGCTTTGGCTATGCAGGTTAGAATCTCAGATGCTAGGCGATTGTCACTCCGAATCTGGCTACCCAGGTACTTAAAAGTTGAGACCTCTTACAAGATTGAGTCACCCAGAGAGACATTTGACTGGTCAGCGCTAAAGCCTCTTGGTGGTTGCTTGAGCACTTGGGTCTTGGAAACACTTATGACCAGGCCAAACTTAGAGCACGATTCGCTAAGAGAGTCCAGGTATTGTTGCAAGGCTTCCAGTGTATTAGTCATCAGGCATACATCGTCGGCGTAGAGAATATCAACTACAGAGCTGTGCGATACTTTTTTCTCGGCCTTAAAGCGAAAGAGATCGAAAACGCTTTTGTCTGTGCGAACACAGCTTAATTTGTCAATTGCAGCGAGTGAGTGCGTCACTCATGACCGCGGCGAAATACAAGACAAACAGGAGCCATGACGCACCCTCGTTTAACGCCTGCTGTGCAAGGGAAGCAGTCCGAAAATTCGTTACCATGCTGTACTTTGGCCATCATGTTGTCATGGAACTGCCTTATAAGGTTAACGAACTTTGCAGGACAGCCAACCTTTGCCAGGACGGTCCAGAGAGCTTGACGTGGAACTCGTTCGAAAGCTTTCTCCAGATCTACAAAGCACATAAACAGCGGTTGATACTGACGACTTTTTTCCTGGATTTGCTTTACGACGAATATTGCGTCCACTGTGCCTCTGGACGGTCTAAACCCACATTGAGTCTCCGGCAGAATATGTTCAGCGAGATACGTTAGACGTGTGTTGATAATGTGTGCCAAGATTTTACCAGCTGAGGAAAGAAGAGAAATACCTCTGTAGGACCCACAGTCAGATATATTGCCCTTTCCTTTGTAGAGTTTGCAGATTGACGCATCTCTCCATTCCTGCGGTATCGTTTCGGACTCCCAGACTCTCAAAACAAGTTCAAAGAGCCTGCCCTGGATTTTTGAGCCGCTGTACTTATATATTTCCGCAGGTAGACCGTCAATGCCAGGTGCTTTGTCATTTTTAAGCCTCTTCAGAGCTTGCATAAACTCATCAGGTGTAGGAGGATCAGCAAGGTGCTCAGCAACAGGTAAGTTTTCGAGTTGATTTACGTAATCAAAATCTGTTGTTTGCATTGCAGGGTTCAGGACGTCATGAAAATGTTCAGCCCATCTACGCAGTATGTCGTTCTGGTTGGTAAGGCGTTCGTTACCTTCACGGGAAAATACTGGAGCTGTTTTCCTGCAAGTTGGACCAAAACACCCTGAATGCTCTCGAAAAATTTACCCGTTTGGTTCGTATCAGCGTGATGCTGTATTTCAGCTGCTTTTTCCGCCCACCAACGGTCTTTAAGTTCGCGCACTTTGGACTTGAACAGTTGACGAACTGATTTGGCGTCGGTGCCAGGATTACGCAGAGAGTGCCGGTAATTCCGAAAAAGAGCTCCGACGTCTGCGTCACAGGCATCAAACCAATCCTGGTTCTTCTTGGGAGGTTTTCCTAGAATTCGCTCTGCACTCTCTCTCGGGTGTTTGGAGTAAATCGCCCAGCTATCATCTATAGATGTATCCGTAGTAGTCGTGACCGAAGCGCCGAAATCACCATCAAATGCCTTGCCCAGTTCTTTGGAATGCGTTAAGTTGGAGTACGCAAGTTTGACAGACTTTTTGTGGTTTGCTCGTCGTGGAAATTGGAGACTGATGCGTAATTTAGACCTGATGAGTCTGTGGTCAGTCCAGCCTTCTGCACCCTTCATAGCTCTTGTAATAAGAACGTCACGTAAATGTTTTTTGCGTACAATTACGTAGTCCAAAAGATGCCAGTGTTTGGATCGAGGGTGCATCCAAGATGTTTTATATTTTTTTTTGAAAAACCGAGTAACCGCGCCCTCGCTGAACGCCCTCGGCGTAGTCCTATTGCCTAAGACGGGGCTGAACAATCTCCTTAGTTCCCCAAGGATGGGTAGCCCTCTTGCTTTTAGAAGTTCTGAAGTGACTCCAGCTTTGCCTAGCTAAGATGTTTGAGAGCCGACTCAATTTTGTCTATGTCTAGTTCTGGGAAACCATCGCTGTAGTGGCGTATAAGCGTGGCTGTAGGTTCATTCGCGTCAGGTGGAAGTTTTAAGGACATGCGAGGCATATAAGTGGCCACAAAAGTCCGAGGACTTCTAGATCGAGATCTAGGCGAGAATTTCCGAAACTGCTGTGATGGTTCTGCCATCCTAGGTTTTTAGATTTGTAAAATGAGATCTCCCCATTCTTTGGGAAAAGACATTTGACACCGGTTTTGCGCAACAACCAAGAATAATAGGTTTACAAATATTTTGCATGGCGCCTTATATCCTATATGAGGCAGGAGTTTCAGCTTTGGAGATCGCGTCTTACCAAGCACCGGATCTTTTTATGGATGGAATCTGACTGGCCTCTGGCGACCCGTAAAATATATGTGCTAAAAATAATATTTGTTTTGTTATTAATAAGAAACAATTAATAGGATGATTTATATTGTTTTAATAATTTTACGTACAAATTACCAAAAAAAGGGATTAAATCTAAAATAAATGAAACGGGAATTAACCTACATGGCAAACCAAGTAATGGAAATATTTTCAATAATATGTGTAAATCGAGACGCAATTTTAAATTTAAATTAAAACTTTGTCATAATAATCAAAAGCAACTACAAATGGACATGATTGCTCAGCACCACTTAAATAGTAATTTTTCAAAATTTTGGAAGTGCACAAATAAACTAAGCCCCAAGCTAAGCCTCCCTGCGAGCGTGGCTGGTATCAGCGAACCGCAAGATATCGCTAATGTGTTTCAGCGTCACTTTCAAGTAGCTTCTCCCCTGGCGGTCGCATCTCTGATGCTCGATGCCGCGGACAGTGTCCAAGAACAAAGCGTTCTGTTCTCTGCCAAGGATGTGGCATGTATTATACAAAAAATGTCGAGAGGAAAGTCGCCTGGACATGATGGCTTAAGCATCGAGCATCTTAAGTATGCGGGGGTGCATTTACCGAGGGTACTATCTATGTTTTTTAATCTGTGTATGAAACACTGTTACTTGCCAGATGACTTAATGTATACTATATCCGCAAAAACCTGTCCTTATTCCTTAAGAAAAGTGACATTCATAATCTTAACACCCGAAATAAGAATAAACTTGCCGTTCCCAATTTCAGACTGCATAAAGTGGGTAATTCGTTTATGGGAAAATGTATTCGCTTTTTTAATAAATTACCAGCGTCTATTGTAGAACTGCCCCTGTTAAAATTTAAATCGCATATTAAAATAACTTTAATGAAAAAAGGATATTATACTGTAAATGATTATATAAATGATAAAAATATTTGGAAATAAATACTGCCCTGCTCGCACAGGTACATTTATCTTGTAATGTAAACTATATACTATTTAAAAAGAGGCTGACAATAGTGACCGAGTTTCTTGCGCTACTTCTTCTCGGCGCTAGCCCAACATTGTCCCGAAGTAGTGGTAGGGAAAAAAATATTGGGACGTGTAAAAGCGCTTAGTTTAAGCCTATTTACAGAAATAAATTAGTTTTATTGGTTTTATTGGTTATTGTTATACCGATAGTGAAAAACAAGACAGGAGACGTATCTGACCTGGCTAACTATAGACCCATTTCGTTGGCTACTGTCATAGCTAAGGTGCTGGACAGTCTGCTAAACAAACAATTGAATCGGCACCTTAATCTACACGACGCTCAATTTGGGTTCAGGCCACGTCTGTCAACAGAGAGCGCCATTCTTTGTCTTAAGCAGACTGTCCAATACTACACGTCCAGAAAAACGCCTGTTTACGCTTGTTATCTGGACCTATCAAAGGCATTCGATTTGGTGTCATATAATGTACTTTGGGAAAAGCTAAATAACGAGACAAACTTACCTCCTGAGATTGTGTCAATGTTTAGGTATTGGTATAACAACCAAAAGAATAGTGTTAAGTGGGCTGGTGCGTTCTCAGATGTGTACAGGTTGGAGTGCGGGGTAAGACAGGGGGGGTTAAGCTCGCCAAGCCTTTTCAATCTGTACATGAACCGGCTGATCGGTGAGCTCAGCAGCGCCAAGGTCGGGTGTCATGTCGGCGGCGTGTGTATTAATAATATTAGTTATGCTGATGACATGGTGCTGCTGACCCCATCGATTGGAACTATGCGTAAACTATTGGACATATGCGAAAAGTATGCCACAGCCCATGGACTTAAATATAACGTCTCCAAAAGTCAGTTCATGGTCTTTAAAGCTAGGACTAAAACATATTTATCTGTTCCCCACTTAACACTCTGTGGTATACCATTAAAACGGGTTCACACATTTAAATACCTTGGCCACTGGGTTACAGAAGATCAGCTTGACAATGTGGATATAGAAAGGGAGCGCAGGGCGCTGTCGGTGCGTTGTAATATGTTGGCACTTCGATTTGCACGTTGTAATGATAAGGTGAAAATCACGCTTTTTAGAGCCTACTGCCAGTCTCTTTACACGTGCAGCCTATGGGTCAGCTTTACGCAGCGCGCTTACAGCGCACTGCGCGTGCAGTATAATAATGCGTTCAGAATGCTACTTGGCCTGCCGCGATTTAGCAGCGCGTCGACTATGTTCGCGGAAGCGCACACCGACGGCTTTCATGCGCTGATCCGAAAACGATGCGCTTCACTCCTAGACCGCTTCCGCAATAGCACAAGTAGCATTCTGGGCGCATTAGCTGAGAGGTGGGACTCGCCGATGCTGGGGCGCTGGATTAGGTTACATGCTACCAGAGCTGTGTAGGCTGCTCCTGCTGTCGGTCCTCTCTCATATTTTTTATAATATTGTTGTTTTTTTATGTCTTACTCGTAATAGTACTAACATAGGCTAAGTTTTAAAATTTGTTACTAACTCAAATATGGACCACGGTCTGAAATAAATTTCATTCATTCATTCATTCATTCATTCTTTAACGCGATTATAATTTAGGAACAAAATATAACCTCCTTTGCCTGACGTTTTGACCGGGTTGCACAGTGGTGGTCCTTTTTTTTTTGGCTCACCAGTCAACCTGTGACCACGGTCGGTGTAACCCGATCGAAACGTGATTACGGATAAAATCATTATGTGAATCACTTTCTACAAAGTAAGAACCTTTCATAGTATAATTTGTTGATCTGTTCTAATATTATAAAGAGGATAGGTTTCATTGTTTGTTTATATGGACGATTAGGCTCCTAAACTACTGAGCCAATTTAATTCTTTCACCATTAGATCCCTAAATTATTTCTGATGAACATAGGCTACTTTAAAATCCTAAAAAATGCACCATTCTTTAGGAATACGAAAAATTTCACAATAACTGGCGCTGAATAATATAAAATGTATTATCCGAAATAAGCAACCGCTATTATAGTCTTTTATGAATATATTTAAGACCACGCAATTTTGGTTAAATACTAATTTTACCTCTACCTTTATACTTTTTTAATAGTTTACTTGCTACCTACTACTATACAACTTAAATAATCGTAGTATTGAGTTACCATTTTTGAGATTAGTTTTATCCGCCGCAAAGTACCGTAACAACAATATCTCTGAAACTGTAATATATTAATAAATAGATGCTGTATAATATATTGTGATAACAAGCTATACTTCGACTATAGATAGTAAAAATTTGTACTCCTAGGCAAAAGACAGAAGAACTGCACCCAATAATATCTTTAGATGGTGCTCCTGTAAAGTTGGATTTTAAAACATTATGATGGTTTACGTAGGAGGCATCCAATTGTAGTATCGAAATTCCTGGGAAATACTTCCTATTAGCTAATTTTTGCCGGTATTCGAATCAATGAATTTTCCCGGGAATTTTCGGTTATTTCAGTACCAAGAATTCCGAGGAACAAACCCTACGCGCCCGTGCAAAGCATTGACCAAATGAATGCGAAGAACGACCCACCACGCAATTTTGTTAAAAATTAGGTTTTCCTAAGTTTCCCGTTTGTCACTACTTCCCAGAATTTGTTCTTATCGACACTATCGAATGGTGTAATAATACCGGTTGTTTAACTTTTTAGGATTCCGTACCCAAAGGGTAAAACGGGACCCTATTAGGTACTGAGGTTCCGCTGTCCGTCTGTCCGTCTGTCACCAGGCTGTATCTCATGAACCGTGATATTTAGATAGTTGAAATTTCCAGAGATGATGTATTTTTGTTGTCGCTATGACAACAAATACTAAACAGAATACTTTAAATATTTAAGGGGGCTCCTATACAACAAACGTGATTTTTTACGTACGTTACGTACCCAACGTGCGTGAGTCCGACTCGCACTTGGCCGGCTTTTTCGATTTCAGTTCGATTGCCAGATAGGAATAAGTTTTTTTTTCAAACATCTAATAATGCAGTTTTAGTTTTTATCAAAATCGGGCCCGAGACAACTTTTGAGTGTTTTTCTTTATTTCTCATAGTTTTGGATTCGACCTTCCACGCCCACGTAAAAAAAATTACACCGTATGAGTATTGAACATATTACAAAACAATATAAATATATGAAAATGAAACAATAATAGGTATAACCTAGCTTTAATATTACGATAAACTTTAAAAATATTGAAATTTTGTCATAATTGCCGTGAGTGGATCAGGTGATAATTTATAATTTTAACTTAGAAAATATAAAGGTTACGATGACATAATATTAAAATAAAAATACACTTCTGAGCTATAGTCTGAGCTCTTTAAGCTTAATGATAGAAAATTTCAAAGCCTATTTCAAATTTGACGCTCAGTTGCTTACGCGCCGCGCGCGTAAGCAACGGCGCGCGGGCAGCTCCCCGCAGTGGGCGGAGTTACCCACCCCCGCAATTAGAGTAACACGCCGAATACCCTCGCCTTAATCTCTTCCTTGATAATATAATTTTCTTAATAATAAAGTACCGTACACGTCACTCCCCGATGACTGCCGATGTCGGAATGGCCCTTGATTTCAAATTGGCGGGGATGTCTCCATCCCCGAATTGGGTACTTGACTATTGTAAAAATAATGTAATAAAATGATTGTATATGGTGGCCTATAAATAATCAATAATTTAAATCTTTATTTCAACAAATTGTGTAATCTATTTTTTTTAAAAGAATAAAGCCTTATTTGCTGTAAAGTTGAAAACACTTTTCCAAAGATTGTCAAGTAGCCAATTCAGCTCGGCCATTCATCAGAGGTAGGTCCTCATACCTTGCTTTTTTTAATATATAAAACAAGAATATCCACATCAAGTACATTTGTCAATTAGGCCTAAGTAACAATACAGAATAAGATATACGAATAACGATATAAGACAACTTAAGCAACTCCTATTTATTTAATAGGTTCAAAAACACACTAAGAGCATAGCTAATATATGGAACACAGATTCTACTCAATCGACGACTTTTTTTTTAAACAAACAATTAATTTAATCTAGAGAAATGTAACAATAATGATTCATGCAGATACTTAAATCTAATTATATAAATCTACGAGTATTATTGACTGAAATGAATGATAATGAATGTAATAATTATTAGTGAACCAGTTTTAATTTGATATAAAAACACATTTTAAATGTAATTATTTGAATGTTATGAATCTGCATAACTATGACCCCTAAATAGGCATAAGAACCATGTTAATTAACCATTCTCATTTTTTTTTAAATACCCTATTTAAAGGCAATAAAGAATTTCAATTTGAATATAAAGCTTGCTTGATTGTTATTAGTTAAAATGAAATAATTAAAATAATAAGGTAAAAATTAATTACATAAATAGATTATTATATACGCAGGTGGGGCTAAGCCAAGTAGTAGTAGGGCTATTATTAGACCTAAGTAAAGCGTATGATAGAGTTCGTAATGACATTCTTTTAGATAAACTCTACAGAGCTGGAATTCGTGGATTGGCACATAAATGGTTCATATCATATCTTACAAATCGGGAACAATTTGTAGAACATACTGATTTTAAAACTGGTAAAATTAAGTATATAAGATCAAAGAAAATAAACGTATATAACTCTATCCCTCAAGGTAGCGTCTTGGGATGTATTTTATTCTTAATCTATATAAACGATTTGCCAAAATTTGTAAGTGATCATTGCACTCTATTTGCAAATGACATTTCTATCAGCATACCTTGTACCAACTTAGAAGAATTAAAATTAAAACTTGATAATAATTTAGACACAATCACTAATTGGCTAACTGCCCACAACCTACATCTTAATTTCAACAAAACTAAACTCGTTCAATTTAGGCCTTATCAGAAAACACCACTTAACATTGAATATGAATATAAAAACTTTGCAATAAATACGGAACCGACTGCTACCTTATTGGGTTTAGACGTTGATTGCCATTTAAATAGTAAATCACACATCCAAAAAATAACAAAAAAAAATGTCTTCGTTCATTTATGGTCTTTATCACTTGAAAAGAGCGACGGACACTAAAACAGCTCTTGCTGCATATTACGCGTATGCTCACTCATGGCTTACGTATGGTATAATCCTTTGGGGCAACAGTACAGACGTTTAAGACATTAAGGTTCTACAAAAAAAAATGTTTAAGAATTATTTTTCAAATTGATTAAATGACTTCTTGCAAACCTTATTTTATTTAAAAAAAAATACTTACTGTTACATGTTTATACATTTTAGAATCTTGTAAATTTGTAAAAAAACATATGTACCCTTATTCTCAAAACACACAAGTAAGGCGCAATAATAGATATCAAAATAAATTAAATCTTCCGTTAGGTAGACATTCTAGACATCTCCAAATTTCCAGATCAGGTCGACATTGGATGTCTATTAAAATTTATAACTGTATCCCAAATAGTATTAAAGACATAGAAAAGTTTAATATATTTACTACCAGTCTGAAAACATATCTATTAGTTAAAGCTTATTACACACTGGACGAGTTCTTTGAGACTTGTCCTCAAGGAACCGGTTCAGTGTAAAGCAAAGCAGAGCAAAAAAAAAAAATTTGCAATTGTATGTAGAAGTCAAATTTGCTAACAAATGAAAGGATAAGTGTGGATAACATATTATATTGTGTATTTAACCGCTAAGAGGCCCTATGTTCGCTTAATTTGCGGTGCCCCTACGGGGTGTCATGTGTGCAATGTACTTTTAATTGTAGTAACACCTGTAATTTACCATGTGACAAGCAAATAAATTATTATATTATTATATATTATTAAGTTATATGTTGGGACGTGTAAAAGTGCCCGGAAGAGGGCCAATATACAGAATAAAGAAATTCATTTCAGAATTTCATTTCATTTCACACATTTCATAATGTTACAGTCAAAGTGATTAAACAGTTGTTAGCCATAATTACTGGTTATTGTATAATAATGATTAAATTGTCTAGATAAGGTGATGAATTAATCGCTTTATCCAGATATATTAACAACCGCAGGTCAAAGTTAGTCAAAGTAAGTTACCGAGCTACCTGCCATCGTAGCAAAAAGCTACAGCATTAATTTATAAATCAAGCTTACTTGACTTTATGCTCTGTCTTAAACTTATATCACTGCATTCTAGACAGTGCCTAATCACAGCGCAATATTATTAACTATCTCAAACCATATCGGTTTAAAGGCGAGGTGGGCAGTCTTCATTATAACTTAGCAGCAAATAGTTGCAAAGTTAATTCATAAACTGTTTATTTTTAACCAAGTATAGACTAAAAATATTTTTGATAATCCGAGGGTGTAATCGACGATCTCCGTAGCCGATAGGCGAGCACGCCAGACTTGGCATCGCCATCTCTGTGGTCCCGAGTTCATAGCTAAGCCTGCTATCCGGGCTATTATATAAGCTTCTGCGTAAGATCATACGGGCAAAGTAGATGTGCTTGACCTGTCAAACATGTTTAGTTTAATTGGTCAAAAATATTTTAGACATATACACAAACCGCTGTTTTATTAGTCTGAATGACAACTAATAGGCTTATAGTAACTAACACATCGGTAATGTTTGACTGCACTTATGCAAAAATTAACACATTTCACACTAGCAACTGGATGTATTGTACAATAAGTCCAAAAATTTTGTTTCTAGGAAGCTAAGGATACACAGTTATACAAATTTATACTATATCTTCAGTGGCTTGCATTCATAATGCAATTGTAAAACCTAATTAATGAGCTTAGATAATATCATCATATTTTATTATTATTGATCACACCAGGCGATAATAAACACGTCTCTCATGTAAAAAATCTTAAAATCACAAATGACTTTTATATGAAGATAAATATCACTTGAAAAAAATCATCGACCTCAGGTGGGACTCGAACCCACGTCGACAACGAAATTTACAATGTTTAAGCATTTCTGATCTTAACCAATAGTCAAATATTTGTAAAAATATTTCTATAGGGTGTTGACGGTAGTATACTACTCAGCTATACATATAGCTACAACATTGATCAGAATACGCTGGCTTTGACAGCGAGAAAAAACACTTGAGGAATTTCATCTTGTCACGTGACGTCCTCGGTAGCTTAGTGGTCAAAGCACTCGCCCGGTATGCGATGGGACGTGGGTTCGAGTCCCACCTGAGGTCGATGATTTTTTTCAAGTGATATTTATCTTCAATTAAACCTTGCATGGAATTGCTAAAAACAAAAAATTTACAATGTTTAAGCATTTCTGATCTTAACCAATAGTCAAATATTTGTAAAAATATTTCTATAGGGTGTTGACGGTAGTATACTACTCAGCTATACATATAGCTACAACATTGATCAGAATACGCTGGCTTTGACAGCGAGAAAAAACACTTGAGGAATTTCATCTTGTCACGTGACGTCCTCGGTAGCTTAGTGGTCAAATCACTCGCCCGGTATGCGATGGGACGTGGGTTCGAGTCCCACCTGAGGTCGATGATTTTTTTCAAGTGATATTTATCTTCAATTAAACCTTGCATGGAATTGCTAAAAACAAAAAATTTACAATGACTTTTATATTCAATTAATAAATACTTTCAAGCCATCATATTTCTCTTTTTATCATTTATTAGCGACGTTTTACCTGAAAATAAAACGTTTATTAAACATACTTACCTTATTCAAAGCCTTTTCCATGAGAGTAGCATCCGCGTTTCCGGTTCGAGTACTAGACATGACTCATGGTCTGCCCACGTGACCCACGTTTCCGCAGCCCGCCACCGCAGCTATGCAACACTAGCGCCACCACAGGCAGCTCGAAGGATTGTTCGATATTCGTGTCATTGGCGTTTTAGTTTTCGTTCAAGACGGTCGCAGAACAGCTTCGCTAGTTTAGAGCCGTCTCACTGGTACTAGTGACTACTTTGGTAACAACATTTTTGTAGTTACCCTCACAAGGAGTAAGTTTTATCTTTAAGCCGTTACAATAATAACGGCGTCGACTGGATATTGGTAATTATTTCTAACACCAAGTAAGTTTTCAGTTTTTTATGGTTTTTAAACCATTGTTAGATAGATTGGTTTCAATCTACTTAGATACTTTAAAAATATATGAATTTTCTTCTTGAATAACGTAAGTCTGTAACGGGTTTCCCGTTAGATGACGTCTGTGAATTTTTGGAAGGAAAACGGTGTTACCGTTCGGAGATAGATTGTCCTCAATCTACTCACTTTAATATATAATTTTCTTTTCAGATTACGTAAGCCTCTAACGGTTTTTTTCCATTAGAGAAGTGTACGTTTTTAGAAAATATAGGTCTGTCCGTGTGCAAGAAGAAAATCAGGGAACCTGGAAGAAGGATACGAAAAACAAAATGAAAAGTGAAACATGCAAGGTTTTGTATCGAGTAATTGCAACTAGTAAGGCTTGTATTATTGAGAGAGTACAATTTAGAAAACCTAATTATCATTTAGTGAATATTTCTTTTTGCTTAAATATTTTTCTTCGAAAAATATATTCATAAACTACTCTATGTTGGAAAAGTTTTATTTTTATTGCATTAAGCAGAAATGTGCAAGGAACTAGATGCATCCTCTTTTCGTGGATTAACCTTTCTTTCAGTTGAAGTTGAGGGGATAAGGGAGTCATTGTCATAACAGTGAAGCAGTGGTCGGGTAGAGCTGCTTTTAATCTGCCCCTGCCACGCAGTCGTCTCCTGGGACCGGCTGCGCGTGCACTCCGACGCATCGCGTCAGTCCGATGGCCCCGTGCCTCTCTCCTGCCGGCCCACGCGCCGCGCACACTCAGACGCCGCCCGCGGTTGTTGCTGTCCGTTTCTGAAGAGCTCGCGCTTCAGTCATGTGAACACTGAAGTGAACCGGTGGCCAACATGGTAGAACTAATATGTGGAAATACCGAATTTGTAACGTTACGGGACCCAGTTCATAGATGACTAGCATAACCTGCTCTCCGTCATCCCACCGGGATAAGAGCTACCTCCTATGCTTTTTCGTCGGTATGAGAATGTCAGGGCTCCGCCCTA
Organism: Anania fuscalis; assembly: GCA_950371115.1. Lineage (NCBI taxonomy): Eukaryota > Metazoa > Arthropoda > Insecta > Lepidoptera > Crambidae > Anania > Anania fuscalis. Next base: position 5,685,354 of record OX493326.1, on the reverse strand, counting down.
CATTCCAGTTCATAGATGACTAGCATAACCTGCTCTCCTTTATCCCACCAGGATAAGAGCTATCTACTATGCTTTTTCGTCGGTATGAGAATTGCTCGAACTGAGCCCTCGAAACGTTGAAAATATATTGCATCCCATTGAAATCCAAACCATCGAAGTATGTCTTGCAAGTGATGGAGTATAAGGAGCAAACGACTAATCTCCCTTATCCGACCGGGATAGGAGATCAAATACCTACTTTACCCTTCCGTTGACATATGGAAACTAGGGCACCACCCTACGTTTTCAAAACGTATACGTACGTACGTAAACGTTTTCAATACCTAAGTAGTCTGGTTAAATTGCATTATTGTCTTGTTTGGCTTGTTGGCCTTTGCATAAGTGATTAAGTCTATGACATCTTTACTTTAGAATAGTTTGTTACGGGATTGCTACCATGTACCTTATTTTTGAGTTCCCGATATTTCGGCACTGTTGCAAGCGCCATGATCACGGAGTAACTGAAGATCTTGCGGGTAAGTTGTTAAGGGCAAACATATCGGTCTACCCTCTTTCGCTGTCTTTTATTGCACGCGTCGGTACTTTGTAATTTCAATCGCTTCCCTGACAAACAAAAATTTCAATCGCGAGGATGGGTTTAAATTGTCAAGTGTCTGGAATCCAGTGATTCGTATGTGCAAAAACCGGAAAAAACAACAAACTGCTGTTTCGCGGTCAGATACTGTTAGTGTTGTGTGTCGAGAACAGGTGCGAGAAAATAGTGAGTTTGTAGACAATGGTACCGACGCGTGCAATAAAAGACAGCGAAAGAGGGTAGACCGATATGTTTGCCCTTAACAACTTACCCGCAAGATCTTCAGTTACTCCGTGATCATGGCGCTTGCAACAGTGCCGAAATATCGGGAACTCAAAAATAAGGTACATGGTAGCAATCCCGTAACAAACTATTCTAATGTTAGTGACCATGAAAGTTTAAAACAATATATCTTTACTTTAAGTACAAATAACTGTGCAAATTGTAAAGTACCTAAATGCAGTCTTATTTTCATAAATTGATTAGATAATTTTGTTAATGATGTGTAATACTTTATAGTACAAGATATAAGATTAAAAGATAGTCTGGTTTCCATTTAATTTTTCTTTGTTATACATTTTTATGCTTACTTATTTAAGATGATTCGAAAATTATAAAATATCTTTATGCCTGTTCTCAGTTTGTTCACTTATTGTTTTAAACAATGTCGAGACGCGCTTGGCTGCAAGGCGGCGGCGCCGCGGCAGCGCCGCGGCGTTCGCGATCCGTCGCGCTCGCGAGGCATCACTCGCGCGCGTTTGACTGCGGAGCGCTGCGCCTGCGGGGCGATGTTCCACTGCGCTGTGGTTGCGGAGCGCTGCGCCTGTGGGGCGCTGTTCCACTGCGCTCCGGCTGCGGAGCGCTGCGCCTGCGGGGCGCTGTTCCACTGCGCTGTGGCTGCGGAGCGCTGCGCCTGTGGGGCGCTGTTCCACTGCGCTGCGGCTGCGGAGCGCTGCGCCTGTGGGGCGCTGTTCCACTGCGCTGCGGCTGCGGAGCGCTGCGCCTGTGGGGCGCTGTTCCACTACGCTGCGGCCGCGGAGCGCTGATCGAGGTCCACCACGAGGCAGTAGTCGCGTTCTGGGCAGGCGTTCGCAGAGCGGGAGCGTTTGATCACGCAGCAGAAGCGCTGACCCCGTGAATGGACAAGGTTTAAGTAAAATTCATCGTAGAAATAGACTACTTATGACAGATTAATGGAGAACATAGACCTCTAACTAAATAGAGGTTCTGAAAACCACTCTCGTTCTGTGACTTGATCACTCTGATTTCCGTAGGCATGTCTTGATTGTTCCATTCCTATGTTTTGGTTAGTCATAAGTAGTTCTATTATTTAGTATTTAAACAAGTTATAGGTATGAAGGTACAAATTGAAGGTATACCTATAGAAAGGTAATAGTAACAATATAATTTTTGTATTCAAATTAGATTGATCAAAAAGGTTATCATAAATTCAGAGCCTGGAATATCATCAAAGCATAATGAACTTATCTTCAATAAATAATAAAAAACTAAAAACCGACTTCAAATTGAAACTAAAAAGCGGAAAATAATATTGACTAAAACATACGTAATCAGTTCTATCTGGAGTCGGTGCCAGCCATCGAGAGTTAAAATGTGTTCATTCGCACCGACTCCAAAAAGAACTGATTACGTATGTTTTAGTCAATATTATTTTTCACTTTTTAGTTTCATTTTGAACTCGGTTTTTAGTTTTTTAATAAACTTATTTTATTTCACAATTTTAAATGTTAAGTCCTCTATTTTTCCCCTCCTAACTCCGCCAAAAATGACTTTACAGCAAAGTGACCTAGACAAATGTTGTTCTTCTGTGGACCATCCAATGGTATAATAAAAATAGGGTGCTATTAATGATCAATTTTTCGACGAAATTTATTACAAGTCCCAGACGCCTTTAAAATAAGCTTCAGTTTTCACCTTCCAACTCCGCCAAAAATGACTTAACAGAAAAGTAACCTTAGCTAATGTTGGTCCTCTATGGACCCCCCATCGAATGGTATGATAAAAATAAGGTGTTATATTTGGTCAATATTTCGACGAAAATTTGTAAGTCTTAAGGAAAGGGTTTTTCTATACTCCAACCAGAACGGCGGCTATTTTGGTGTCGTAACCATAGGATAAGGTCTGGCATTAAATACCAAGTCAATTTAAGAAAGGAACTTTTAATTTTTTTTTCGTTACTGGGTGTGCGGGTACGCCCCCAGTAAATAAAAATTGGCGGTCTGGTACCTCATAAGCTCCACTTCTGCTCAACACACTGCGAAATACGTTCTGTCGACAAAAAGCAGTATTATCTTCTAACTCCTATCCATTATGGAGTTCCGTGGCTTCCATCATCAGGTCAGCAACATGACATGATGATTACCATACCCAAAAATCAGCATTGAGTCAGAAAATATATGCAAAACACTATAGGTGGCTATAAAAATTGAAGGTTGCCCTCGATTTCCCAAGGATCCCATCATCAGAATCTGACTTGGTGTAAATGAGACCACCTCGGGAGTATACCCTTTCAAACTAAAAAATAAATTTTGAAATCGGTCTATAATTGACGGCGTAATCGCGTAACAAACATACAAAAAAAAAAAACAACATTCAGACGAATTGAGAACCTCCTCCTTTTTTAAGTCGGTTAAAAATAAAACCAACTTGTACTTGGTTGAATAAGGTCAACTATCAGTGATGCATGTGTGGGACCTATGCCACAGTGTTTTTTTTTTACCCGAAAAAGTGACATGCTGTTTTTATCAGTACTATCACAAGTTTAACTCATTAATAATGTAAGACTAAAACAGCCAGGTGACAACTGGGCATAGTTTTTTTTTAAAAAACATTTTATCCTATCAAGCTTCAATTGCCCCACCGGTTGGATCGCATAATAGATTTTTTATTGTGTCTCTTGACCTTGGCCTGACAGGTTAAAAAGCTGACCTTGCACTGGGTCATACTATAATTTTATTATTATTTCAAGAAAAGTACACACTTAGCTTTTCTTAGTATTACAGGTTGGTTTATGGCAAACATTATCGCACTCATAGTTATTTAAAAGTAGTTATAGAAAAGACAATATTATTTATTTTAGAATTTAAGAAACTATTTATTTTCCTCTTTTTCTACGCCAAACTAGAATCTCTGCTTAGGTCAGATAAATGTCTTAATATAAACTCTACCGCCCATAATTTTGCTGTATTCCAACTCCGCCAATTACCGCGGAAAAAAAATTAACTTCAAAATGTTAGGGTTGTCACAAAAATTGACCTTACGTTATTAAAAAAATAAAAATTAAATAATAATTTAATACTCTTTTAGACTCAGTATATTATTTTTTATTGTATGAATTTGTAGATTCAAATTCAAGAGCTAAAAAAGCAGCGTTCAAAAAGGTATATTTTCGATGAAAGGTTGTGTGTAGAACGGGAAGGGGTCCACCTTCGTTAGGCTTTAGCTAAACCTCGTGCTAATACACGCAACCTGGAGGAACGGGGGTGAGGCACCATGGAGCCTTTACAGACCCATGGCGCCACTTTGCCTTACCCAACCTGCTGAGGGATGTCCTTCCGGGCCTCGACCGGCGGACTTAATGCTAGAGGGGCATAACGGTTACTATCCATAAAATTTTGTTGCATGGTCATGAGATTATCGAGGCCAATTCTGTTCCGATAGGAATGCTCTCTGGCAGGCCGCTGAATCGCGGAACAAGTTTTGGCGCAGTGACCGAGAGCATCATTGCCGCAAAACGGATAGAAAAAAATGATAATTGATCTATTTCATCGAGCGTTAGAGTCCTCGGATCCTGCTATCGCAATGCTTCGGGTCAATCGCCGTCAAAGATTTTTAAAGCGACTCCCACTGCCAGTTACTGTGGTAAATTCGCTAAAGCTGTTTAACGACTATACAAAAATAAATGCTGAAGACGAAAATATTACCTCAGTTAATCAAGAGTCTTCATTTATCTTAGAAGATAATAAGGAAACAGTATTCTTAAGTACTGATAATATTTATCTGACAACCTACCAAAGACAAATTAAACATAAAATTAGACCAAATCATCATCATCGACTTTTTGAAATCAAATGCCGATGAATGCAGTTCTATTCTAAATTTCAGTCATATAAATCCCGAAATGATTGTTAAAACTTTTAGACAGCTAAATATGAAAAAAGGGGTATTTCAAATAATATAATCCACTATATAATTAATAGTATAGCAACACATCTTGCTTTTATATTTAATCAGTGTATTGGTTTAAAAACCACGTATTGAAAATCCTTATGGAAAAAGGATATTACAAAGTTTAAGATTACTTGAACGACAGGAGTGCATGGACTTAATAATCTGCCTAGCTCGCACTTACATTATCTTGTAATTGTATTTCCTGTAATAAAATCAGGCTGACAAAGAGGACTAAGTTTGTTACGCAGCTTCTGCTCATTACCAGCAGATATGTAGTCCCGAAGCGGTGGCAGAGCTAATTTATATTTTCGGACGTGTAATGTGCCCGGAAGAGGGCCTATATACTGAATAAATGACTTTGACTTTGATTTGACTGCTGAACAAAGGCCTCAAGGATCAATGGGAGATTGATCTCCAGAGAGATTCCTCCTCTCTGATTAAACTGGACACCCTAAATTTGAATATTGACCTTTGCTTTTAAAGTAATGTTTCTCAAAATTACGGCGGAGTCGGAATTGAGAAAAATTATGGGTGATAGAGCTTGTTTTATGAAATTTATCTGACCTATGCAGAGATTCTACTTCCGCGTAGGAAAGGAGAAAAATAATAGTTTGTCAAATTCTAAAATAAATTATATTGACGTTTCTGTAACTACTTTTAAAAAACTATGTATGCAATAATGTTCACCATACACTAACGTACCTACCTGCAATGCTAAGAGAAGCTAAGTGTGTTCTTTTATCGAAATAATAATGAAATTGTAGCTTGAACCAGTACAAGGTCAACTTTTTAAATGTTTTTAAAAAAAAAAACTATGGCCAATTATTATTATCACCTGGGTGTTTATGTCTTACATTATTAATGAGTTACGTTGGTTGAATAAGGTCAACTATCAGTGATGCATGTGTGGGACCTATGCTATGGTAAAAAAAACCCCTATTGATTGTATTGTTTTCGCTAATAGATAGATATGAAAGATGGACAATTTAGGCGGTCTTATCGCTATGAGAGATCTCTACCTTTAGGTAAAGGACAATTATAAAGAATGGGAAAAATGGTGCAGGTGCCTATTGTGGAATTTTATTAACATACAATTAAAATATTAATAAGTCCTAAACCTAAACACAAAATACAAGTAATAACTAATATAAATACTAAGATATGAAGAATAATATAAAATAAAATAAATAGACATAATTACACATAAAGGAAAACACATTTAAGGAATAACATGACTAGCAAACATTCACATTCCTAAAAAGATAGGTAGTGTTGGTACTACAATGGCATGGTATTGTGCAGAAGAAGTTTATTTTGTGGATACACAGAAGTCACTATTAAGGTACCTACTTATATGGTAGGGGTGTGTAGGATATTTGGCGTCTGTTCTACCGGCTGGTCTTATTTAAAAGACGTTAGTAGCAGTAAATAAAATCGTCAATATCTTAAAATCCTCTCGCCAGTGGCTCCAAGAAGCTGTTTTGCACACAGCGGCCACACCCTGGGAAGCCACGTCAGCCCGTGGACTAAACTGGTGGAGGGGCTTGTGTGTCTTGATATACAAGCTAAACGGTTACTCCCCGTATAGTGCAAAAAGTCTACTTCGGTACTGAAGGCAGCCCATCGCTGATAAGCATCTGGTGTTGGCGGAATACGCGAGATAGCAAGGCATCGTGGAAGGCCAAGGGCGGCAATAGGAGTCAAAAGTTATTGCCGGCCAGACACTGCATCCAGCTCTTCTCTAGTCGTAGCGGTATTCCGTTCCACTGGATAAAGGAGAGTACGGACGAGAGAGTGCACTTGTGTTCGCGCGCACACTTGAGCACTTTAATATACTCCTGCGTAATAAACTGGCTCTGCTTACCGGATCCTGAGTTTAAAAGCCCTACGGCGATGGGTAGAGGTAAAGAGGTCCGGCAGTAATGCTAACTGGGCTTTGTCTGATACCTGCACGTAGGCGGCTTAGAGAGACTGGTCGCTCTTGCGTTGCAATGGGGTGACAGTGCGGTTCGGCAGCACCCTTTGCGACGGAGGAGCTCTGTTTAGAGAGGCACTGCTCCCCCCGCTCAGCCGGGGAGGGGGCTAGAAAAGGTGCCCCAAACAAATGCTTACCCCACCAACTGATGGGAGGTAGTAACCACGGCTGCCTATGCATCCATTTCATCGTGGTCGAAAATACAGGATAAATAAACAAAAGTCAAAAAACAAAATTATGACATTTAGTGCGTGGAATGTGCGCACGCTACTGGACAGACCTACAAATATTTGTCCCGAACGTAAAACTGCTATCGTTTCTCGAGAGCTAAAGCGCTACAATGTGGATATAGCCGCGCTAAGCGAGACGCATTTGGCTGATGAAGGAGAGCTGGTAGAGCACGGCGGTGGTTATACATTTTACTGGAAAGGGACGGCGGCTTCTGAACCTAGACGATCGGGAGTCGGGTTCGCCATCAAAACCAAAATTGCTGTCCAACTTAGTGAACTTCCTGTCTGTGTTTCTGATCGAGTTATTACTTTGCGTCTTCACTTAAATAATAGAAACTTTTTAAATATCATTAGCATCTATGCGCCTACTCTCGACAAAACAGACGAAACTAAAGACCAATTTTATGAAGAGGTTGCTCAAGTTTTAACAAAAATACCAGAAAAGGAGCAAATTCTACTTTTAGGAGATTTTAATGCTCGCGTAGGACGGGATTTTGAAGCGTGGCCGTAGGTTCTTGGTAGACATGGTATTGGAAACATGAATAGTAACGGCCAACTTCTACTCAGTCTATGCGCCCAATTCAAGCTTAGCTTAACCAATACCATGTTCAGATTTCCCACCAAATATAAGGCAACGTGGATGCATCCTAGATCAAAACATTGGCACCTCATCGACTATGCAATAGTCCGACATAAAGACTTAGCGCTAGTACGTCTGACACGAGTTATGCGTGGAGCCAATTGCTGGTCTGACCATAGCCTAGTAATCACAAAACTGGCTTTACAACTTCACACAGCCCGTAAATTCAATACACCGAAGACATTGAATCTCAATGTGGAAAAATTACAATTTTCCAAAGCTCGTGAGGAATACGGCCGGGCACTGTGTCGTTCTTTGCAGGGGTTTAACTGTCAAACTGGCGACATTCAATCTAACTGGCAAGCATTGTCTACGTCTATAACCACCGCTGCTGAGCAAACCCTTGGTTTAAAACCCAGAAAAAATAGGGATTGGTTTGACGAGAACGATCCAATGCTCGTCAGTGCTATAGCCAAGCATCGAGAACTACTGCATCAGAATGACAAACGAAAAATTTATGAGAGTACAGCTGAGTTGAGGAAACTAGCACGTGCCCTTAAAGATGATTGGTGGCAACGTAAAGCTGAGCACATGCAGATGCTGTCTGATTCCAACCAACGAAGTGAATTTTTCGGTGAACTGCGGGCGTTGCTTGGTCCCCAATACCACGTAAATGTGCCGCTTAGATCTTCAGATGGTACTCTGATTTCTGGCAGGGATGAATTGTTAACATGCTGGGTCGAGCACTTCAATAAGCTTCTCAATGTAGATCGGTCTGCAGATCTGGGCTTCATACGTAGTTTACCTGACCTCCCAAAAGACACATCTCTTGACAAACCTCTTACGCTTAGTGAAGTAGTTGCCGCGATCAAACAGCAACGAAATAAAAAAGCGGTTGGAGTTGATCGGATTCCAGGGGAACTCCTAAAATATGGAGGTAATGAGTTGCATGAGGCCCTTTATAAACTATTTTTACAGATCTGGGAAGAAGAACAAGTCCCAACCGACTTTACAATATCAAAAATTTGTACTTTGTATAAAAATAAGGGTAATCGTGCTGACTGCAACTCATATAGAGGTATTTCCCTCCTTTCGGTTCCTGGAAAAACCTTTGCTCGGGTTCTTCTCAATCGCCTACTGGAACATTCCGAGAACGTTCTCCCTGAAGCTCAGTTTGGCTTCCGACCCAAAAGAGGTACCTGTGAGGCAATCTTCTCAATACGTCAGATACAAGAAAAAAGCAGAGAACAGTCACAACCACTGTTTTTCTGCTTTGTAGACCTAGAGAAGACTTTCGACAGTGTGCCTCGTGAATCATTGTGGACTGTGTTGTAAAAGCTTGGGTGCACAGAAAAGTTTACGCGGATGCTTAAACTGCTGCATGACAACATTACCTGTTGTGTAACAGTAAAGGGTGAGCAGTCTGATTTCTTTCCCGTAAGTTGTGGGGTAAAGCAAGGCTGTGTTCTAGCACCAACCCTGTTTGCCATGTACTTCTCCATGGTTATCAAAGATGCCTTAAGGGATAACGAGAAAGGTATTCGCATCCGGTTCCGTACTGATGGGAAACTTTTTAGGGCACACCGTTGACACCCTTTGTAGCGGAGTTTCATTGTCACCGTAGCCGAAATCGGCCAAGGATAATTATTATTATTATTATCTCCATAGGCCGAAAACCTCTCGCCTCTTGGGCGGTAATGACCAGCAGATGCACATTTGGCCGGGTTCAGTGAAAAGAGAGAGAAATCGGCGGACGATGCGTGCGGTATCAAGCACCACCGCTTTCTGCATCTTTGCTGGAAGCGAGCCGCCGATGAATCCCAGCCTTTTCAGGTGTGAACCTAATGTGGCTGGGATTAACCCGTTTGCCGATATAACAATTAGTATGATTTCAGTGGACGCCACTTCCCACATTTCGGTAACCTCGTGTACTAGGTCCAAGTACTTGCGTTGCTTTTCGGTCTCGGCCTTCACAAGGTTCTCGTCATGAGGGATAGTGACGTCCACTAAAAACACCTTCGATTGCGCCCGGTCCATCAGCACTATATCAGGAAATTAGTTATAAGAAAGACGATCTTGCTCGTATAGTTATTGCATCAGCCGTTGAATCGTGTCAAAATGGCGTTATGAAATGAGATGTGTTTTATTCCGTAGGTAACGCAAATCGTAGCTTTAGTGATCCTTTAATTCTATATAACAGTGCTGTATAATATAAGATTATTGTATATATTTTATTCGTGCACTATCGCTTCTGCGCTTATGTATTTTGGAAATAGAAACCGTTTTTTACAGATACCGCATATTTAGTAATTAGGTACTTAAATTAATAATATCTTTAGGTTTAAACATATTTACATCTTCAATCTCCGTTCCGGTTCTTGTATGCCGCCACAGACAAACATAAGTAACTTATTGTATTTTCTGTAATCGTAGGTCGGACTATTAAGGTGGCATACATGGACCATATATTCATGTGTCCTAATCGGGTCCGATTGTTTGTAGGGTCTACTGTACGGTCTAGCTGAAGAGTGCGCCCTACGCCGCACCGTTGGCCTGCTGAAGCTCCATTCTTCATTGTCCACCTCCAGGGCAGTACCGCTCTGTACGGCAATCCAACCTTCCGCCATTGAACTAGGCCAACGTACCCACGGCCAGCTTGTTCTTGAACTTAAAACTAAGTTATAAATAAGTGTAAACTGAATTCGCCAACTTAAATATAAATATTAATTGTAAGCGTAGTTTTTTTATTACAATAAATTCCCACGCTACAAGTGGCGCCTTCAACGCGGATTAAGTTCATTGTGTGGTTATTATTTGGATTGCTGTGTAGTTTGTGTTGTGAGCGTGCATTATGTTAAGCTTTGTTTTTGGTTGCCTTTTATTTTATGCTGCTTTGTAACTAGGGTCTAGTGTGGAGAAATTTTTTATCGATAGTCGATAGTTTTTAATTTTAAACTGTTTCATAATTTTAAGTCTTTTGACTGTTATTCAACACACTCAGACACTATTTACTTTTTTTTTTTAAGTTCTGTGTTGTCCTTTTTGTATTTTTTAAAATATTTTATGCTTTTTCTTCCTTCTTTCTGTCGCCTTACCGTAGTCGTAGGTTGGTGCTACTGAAAACAATCCTAATTAGTTGATTGTAACGGAACGGAGTATATCAATATATATATAATATATATATATATATATATAATATATATTATATATATAATAGTAGTGCACTATTGTTCACATTTACCCATTTTTTTATCCACCATGTCGCACAATATAAAATTTTTGTCATTACAAAAAGCTGAACTTGCTTACGAAGTAGAAATAAGAGGCGAGAACCCAGCCGATACAGTTCAAGACCTACGTAAACAAATTGTAAAATTAGTTCAGCTGTTTCCTTCAGAAGACATTCTAGCGTCACCCTTCGAACCAATTGATGACATTAAATGTATTAATGAGAGTCTCGATAAAGTTAACAAAAATGTCAAACAACTTAATGTTATTTTCGATGAAAATTTGTTGGAAAGGACTAACAACTTACTATGTCACATCCACCACAGATTAAACAGAGTTGATTGTTCAATTCAACCTGAAGCATTAGAATCTTGGAATAATTGCGCTAAACGTTTTGAAACTCTTAAATCTTCTCTTTCACAACTGACTAGAACACCTTCTTTCGCCACGGCTGATCCATTGGACAATACTGTTCAATCCATAACGGTTAACTGCGATCGTGGCTTGTCCTCTGATCTTTCAAAACTCAAATTTGATGGCAAAAATTGCGTGCGCGCTTTTATCCTTCGTGTAAATGATTTTACAAAAGCGAGAGGTATTTCTTCCAACAAGATTTTATCGTTTGCCACTGAAATATTCACGGATGATGCGTTACAATGGTTCAGAAGCATCCGGGATAAGGTAGATTCTTGGGAAGAAGTTTGTGAACGGCTCAAATCTGACTTCAGTAACTTTGATTATGATTACCGTTTCCTGGCAGAGATCAGAGCGCGCACACAAGGCGAACGCGAAAATATAACTATTTATCTTTCGATCATGTCAGGGATGTTTGCTCAACTCGACAAAAAACTTTCCGAAGAAGATAAACTGGAAATCATCCTTCACAATATCCGTCCTTGCTATGCCAATGTGCTAACGTCTTGCCCGGACATAAAAGATATAGACACTCTCCAAGCACTTTGTAAAAATTTTGAAAATGTTCAGGCACGTCTGTCACAGTTTAGGGAACCTCCTAAAGTAACTGCGGATATCCTCGCACCTGAATTCGCATATTCACAGTCTTCAACTGGAAATAAAACATTTAAACCTAGTAATGAACAAAACTATGTACACAAACAAACTTACACTAATTACAATAAAAACTATGTACAAAATCAAAACCAGAACTTCACGAAACTTAATAATCAGTGGAATACAGGAACTACCCAAAAACCTGTTTATGCTGTTACCACTAGACCAAAATTCTGTCCTCGCTGCCGGGTCGATACCCATGGACTAAGAAGTTGTACGGCTGAACGCACTATCGTCTGTTTCCGTTGTGGTCGTCCTGGTTTTCGTTTTTATGATTGTCCAGACTGTCAAAAACCATCTTGCTCAGGAGAAACAAAAAACGAATAGCGCAGAATTGCAGTTACACTAATAAACAAGAGTGGCAAGACTGGCTGTCATTCGTTAAACAATTCTTTAGTATGTATAAAGTAACTTCAATTCTGCAGTCTAAACCGAATAATGATATAAGAACTTATGTAACCATTAACGTTTATAACACTGATATTTGTGGGTTTCAGTTATAGGTGACAAACTTTATAAAGAGTTACTGAGTATGGGTCTCACCTTGCGTTCTGAAGACAAACTCCACATTACTGCGTCCGGTGGTCAGAATCTGCGTAGCATTGGTTACATTGAGTTGCCCGTACGTTTCGAAAACTCGTTTCACACTATTAAAGGGTACGTTATCCCAGACATTGATACTCCTCTTATACTCGGTATCGACTTCTGGCGAAAATTTAAGTTATGTCCCAAATATATTGGCTCTATGAACATAACTCAGTCTTCTTTTACTAACCCTTTACCTGCTGTTAATAATAATCACATTACTCCGTACAAAAATTTACAACCTTCTGAACGTGTTATCGCGGATAATTTAGTGCAAGAGTTCAAGGAAATTTCTTTTGAACATAAAGGCTTAGGGAGAACTACATTTATTAGTCATTGAATAGACACTGGAGACTCGTTGCCAATACGCCAGCGTTATTATCTTATGTCACCGGAGAAAACCAGAATCATAAATGAGCAGGTAGATGAAATGCTACAATTAGACGTTATTGAACCTTGTGAGAGCGCCTGGTCTTCTCCGGTGCTCGTCGTAAATAAAAAGAGTGGCTCACCAAGATTTTGTCTAGATAGCTAGGAAATTAAACTCCGTCACTATTAAAGACGCGTATAACTTGCCTTATATATCGGAAATTTTAGACAATTTAAGGGATGCAAAATTTTTGACTAGCATCGATCTCTCAAAAAGCTTTTGGCAAATACCTATTCGTCCAGAGGATAAAAACAAGACCGCCTTCTTCGTCCCTAATCGCGGTACATTCTGTTTTAAAACTATGGCTTTCGGTCTGACTAACGCCCCAGCTACACAACAGCGTTTGGTCGATAAGTTGTTTGGACCTGAATTCGATCTGAGGGTGTTCTGTTTTTTGGACGATATTATCTGCGTAAGTGACAGCTTTGAAGGTCACGTGACCCTTCTACGTCGTGTCCTGAGGAAGTTAAAAGAGGCTAATCTCACAATAAACTTTGAGAAAACTCAGTTTTTCCGAGACAGCCTTCAATACTTGGGATACGTCGTGGATTCTCAGGGCCTACGGACTAATCCTGACAAGGTAAGCGCTATTTTGAACTACCCTACCCCTACATCCAAGAAAGAGGTAAAAAGATTTTTGGGAACCGCCTCATGGTACCGGAGGTTTGTCCCTAACTTCAGCACTATTGCCGGCCCTCTAAATAAGCTTACTTCTAATAAGAAAGGCGCCTTTTTCTTGGACTGACGAGGCTAATATCGCGTTTGTAAACCTGAAAAAATTATTAACTTCCTCCCCTGTTCTTTCTTGCCCGAATTATAACTTGCCATTCGAAGTGCATACAGATGCCAGTAACTATGGAATCGGCGCCATGCTTTGTCAGACTATTAACGGTGAAGAACATCCAATTGCCTACATGAGCAAGTCCCTTTCAGGTGCCGAGAAAAATTATAGCATCACTGAGAGAGAAACGTTAGCTGTTCTGACGGCACTAGAACATTGGCGTTACTTCCTCGATAATGGGCAACCCTTCACTGTCTTTACGGACCATTCCGCACTCAAATGGTTTCTGTCGCTTAGTAACCCGACAGGTAGACTGGCTCGTTGGGGTGTCAGATTGTCATCTTTTAATTTTATAGTTAAACACCGCAGAGGCGTTGACAATGTTATACCAGACGCTCTGTCACGCTCCCTCCCTGTATGCACTATAAGCACTTCTAAATTTTTTTCTAAAACCAATGACGATTGGTACAAAGATAAATATACAACCTGTTTAAGGTCTCCATCTAGCTTGCCAAACTTCATTATAAATAATAATACACTGTTTAGACTCTCTAAAAATAAATGCAGACTTACATCAGAGTTCGCCTGGAAAGAAGTAGTACCAAACGAACTACGTCAGGAAGTGATCTCAGCTAATCACTCTGAGCCCACTGCTGGCCACTTGGGAATTCACAAGACCTATCTTCGTTTGGCCCTGCGCTATTTCTGGCCGGGCATGCACGCTGACGTGATCAAATTTGTATCTGGTTGCCCCACTTGCCTGGCATATAAGCTACCCAACCATGCTACATTAGGCGTTATGGGAAGGCCAAAACAATGCTCGCGACCATTCCAGATGATATCAATAGATTTTATAGGACCTCTTCCCACGAGTAGGAAACAGCATGCATATTTACTAGTTGTAGTATGCTGTTTCACTAAGTATTGTCTCGCGTTTCCCCTCAGAAGGGCCAATGCCGATGCAGTAATTCGCCACATGGAAGATTCTGTTTTCTTGGTCCATGGAGTTCCACAAACAATCATTTTAGACAATGGCAGCCAATTTATAAGTAAAAATCTAGAACGCTTTTTCCAAAATTATAAAATACCTAATATTTTCTTTACACCCCGCTACACGCCTCAGGTTAACACCGTAGAAAGATATAACAAAACGATTGTTACTTGCATTTCCACAACAATTAATAATGACCAAAGATCTTGGGATGTGAACCTACCTAGAATACTTTTTGCTATCAATAACTCTGTTAATGAAGTAACAGGCTATACACCCGCTTTTCTTATATATGGTAGGGAACTTGTTACTTGTGGTTCACATTATTTAGATTCAGATCTTGGGGATCAAATTGTTTTTCTTCCACGTGACGCGTATGCTGAAAACATTGGTCATCTTGCAACAATTTTCAATGAAATTCAAACACGTCTCTGGCACGCTCATGCTAAAAACACAGCGCGCTATAATCTGAGACGAAAACCAGCCGAATTCCAGATTAACGACATTGTTTGGAAAAGAACTTATTAACAAAGTGACAAAGATCAGTACTTTAGCAAGAAACTTGCACCTAAATTTGTTAAGTGTCGTGTAACAGGTAAACGCTCGCCGCTTGTCTATGAATTATCTGACATGTCTGGGAAGGATCTCGGCGCTTGGCATATCAAAGATTTAAAACTAACGAATAGTCAGAATACTCAATAATAAATTGAAACAGTAAAAAAAAAAACTATTTAAAATAATTATTGTAAAATAAGTTAGTGCGGTTTTTTTTTTAAAAAGAGAACAAAAATCCTTCACTAGCGAGCGGGGTACTTGTAGCGTTATTTTATTTTAAATATAAAATAATCGTAAAATAAGTATTTACGTAAAATAAAGATATAATAAAATAAAAGAAATAGTAACCTTAATTAAACTAATAAAAAATAACATTACTACAATTATAAAATAAACCCATCTAGGAAACTAATTACATTTCAAAATCAACATTTATCGATAACTATCAATTTCGTTTTAATCGACTAAGCCGTTTCCCTAATCTCGTATGGTTCTCTCTGGGTGGAGTAGCGGAAGCACACGAACGCGCGCGAACACGCACGATGTTCTCATCGCAGGTTCGCGGCCGGCGCCGCGCATTCGCTCAGGACCTCGGAGTTGATTAGACGCTGTGACACTATTGTTTGCGCTTACGATCTTCCGACCTAACGTCCGCCATTATATAGTCTCAAAACCTACTTATTTCTATAAATAACAAACGTTTAAAGTCAGTGCAGTGATTCCCCCTCTTATTGGGTAAGTGTGAACAATATATTTAATAAATTAGTTATAAGAAAGACGATCTTGCTCGTATAGTTATTGCATCAGCCGTTGAATCGTGTCAAAATGGCGTTATGAAATGAGATGTGTTTTATTCCGTAGGTAACGCAAATCGTAGCTTTAGTGATCCTTTAATTCTATATAACAGTGCTGTATAATATAAGATTATTGTATATATTTTATTCGTGCACTATCGCTTCTGCGCTTATGTATTTTGGAAATAGAAACCGTTTTTTACAGATACCGCATATTTAGTAATTAGGTACTTAAATTAATAATATCTTTAGGTTTAAACATATTTACATCTTCAATCTCCGTTCCGGTTCTTGTATGCCGCCACAGACAAACATAAGTAACTTATTGTATTTTATGTAATCGTAGGTCGGACTATTAAGGTGGCATACATGGACCATATATTCATGTGTCCTAATCGGGTCCGATTGTTTGTAGGGTCTACTGTAGGGTCTAGCTGAAGAGTGCGCCCTACGCCGCACCGTTGGCCTGCTGAAGCTCCATTCTTCATTGTCCACCTCCAGGGCAGTACCGCTCTGTACGGCAATCCAACCTTCCGCCATTGAACTAGGCCAACGTACCCACGGCCAGCTTGTTCTTGAACTTAAAACTAAGTTATAAATAAGTGTAAACTGAATTCGCCAACTTAAATATAAATATTAATTGTAAGCGTAGTTTTTTTATTACAATAAATTCCCACGCTACACGTTATCGCTAACTATCTGTTTAGGTAGTCCGAAACGCGCAAATACTTCTCTAAATTTAATTATTACCGTTTTAGCAGTAGTAGATGACATTTTAAAAATTTCAATCCATTTGGTAGTCGCATCAACCATAACTAAGTATTTATCGCCTAGAATCGGTCCCAAAAAATCAATGTGTATTCGTGACCACGGACGCTGCGGCCACGGCCACGAGCGCGGCTCGTGCGCGGGCGGCGCCGCGGCCAGCGCCGCGCACACCTCGCACGCGCGATATGCCCTTTCTACGGCCTCGTCTACACCCGGCCACCATGTAACGAACCACCTGCGTCTGACTCTATAAATATGAAAATTAATAATTAATTGAGATCGAAACGGACTACGTTAATAACGCTTGGCTGTGATAATTTAAATTGGCTGTGTGATCGTCTAGTTTAAATGGTAGGACCGTACGTTGTGTTAATAGTAGTAAACCAAATTCTTTTAGAGGTACGTGGATGTTATGATTAAGTTTTCTCGAGAGTTTCATGGGTTTGTGCACATTCAAGGAAGAGGAAAAAGAACGCCCCGAGGGGCGCCTGGTGAGCCCCAACACCAAACGCTCACCAGGAGTGGTGGCCATGTGATAAAAAAAAACATCCCAAACAAGCAATCTGCCACCCCCAGGAATAGGACTTAAATCTGAAACAAAACGCATTTAGCGTAATTATGCGCAACTAAGGGAACAACTGAGTTTAAAGAATTTATTATGACATACTAAAATCTACCTATTTTACTGCATGATAAGTCAACCAAGGGTTCGGGGTCCTTAAATTAATTACCTAAATAAGTAATCTGAATCCTTTAGTCCAATATAATTCCAAGATGATCCAACAGTATCGATGACAACTCGTATAAGACCGGGTCCTGAAATCTGCATTATGTCCTATGTGAAGTCATCGATACTCCCACATTAACCAGCATTATTTAGATTAAAGATTCTGATTATTTTCCGACTAGTAAAATATTTATACTAAATCCCTCTATATTAAATATAGATTGACCTAACAATATCCATGACACCAAGTAATGTCAGATGGATATTCCCACATCAATCAAAATCATTTGGATTTGAAATAAATGTTGCAATTAATTCAATACAATACCAAGATGATCCAACAGTATCTATGACAACTCGTATAAGACCGGGTCCTGAAATCTGCATTATGTCCTATGTAAAGTCATAGATACTCCCACATCAACCAGCATTATTTTGAATTTGAAATAAATATTGTAAAATTGACCCTTGGTAGCCTATCCTTGGCAGTCGGAAGTGAGCAGTGAATTACTTATGATTTAATGTTGCAATTAGTTCAATATAATACCAAGATGATCAGACAGTATCTATGACAACTCGTATAAGACCGGGTCCTGAAATCTGCATTATGTCCTATGTGAAGTCATAGATACTCCCACATCAACCAGTATTATTTTGAATTTAAAATAATGGCCCTTGAATTACTTATGATTTACAAAATATTTTAATTTGAAAATAATCTCAAAACTTTTATTAAATTCTTCTCTCAGTTTTATGGATATAGGATTTTGTATAAGGATCCCTAAAAATAGCCCATTTCCTAACTACCTTACTAATACTAATTACTACAACGGTTAACCTAAACAAATGAAGCTATTTCTAGAAGGTAGGATGGAACAGGTATTAGGAAGGATAGGTTATAAAGGAAAAAGGGGTACCTACTCCTACCTAACGGTACCTCTGTCTGAACTACACATTTACGAACCTAGAACCCTACAAAGAAACGTATAATCCTAACTGTACCCTACCTATTTCCCACCTACAATATAAAATAATTAAGTTTGTTTGTTTTTGATGTCAAAAGTCTCAACGTTAGAACGTATACCTGCCTACCTAATTGTACCTAGTTATCTACAATAAAATTATGATATCTGTGAGTACTCAATATTTCTCCAAACGTTAGTTAAAATAGATCAAGTAAGTCAATTTGGTAAACGTAAAGGTTTATAAGTCAAATATGCGTAGTCTTAGACGTAAAATAATGATAAGTAAAATGTAAAATGAAGATTTCAAAGTTGTTTTGTTGTAAATTGGCTCAATAATCGAGCAAAATCGAGCAAACAAAATCGAGCAATAATCGAGCAAAAGATAAACGACAGTCATATTTGTTAAATAAAAATGAGGTTGTTTTTATGTAAAACAAAATCAAATGACCTTTGATTCACCACAGAAATATGTCAAAGTTTAATGGCTCTAATGAGCGCTAAATCGTCAATTAATAAACGTTTTGATACGTAAATCATATTCAAAATCCATTATTTATTTTCAAAGGTTTTTAACACGTAAGATAAACTTTAAACACTCAAAATAAAACACAACAAAAAAAAAGGCAAATAAAATAACATGCATCATGAAATAGAAAATGGGTTCAAACTAATAGTATAAATCATTACACACAAAATGTTACCCAATAATCGAAATTAGGTAAATTAATAGCAAACAACATGTCAATCTTTAAAAATCAAAATAACTAAGCTACATAAAAAAAGTTTCATAAAAAACTAAAAACCGACTTCAAAATGAAACTAAAAAGCGAAAAATAATATTGACTAAAACATACCTAATCAGTTCTTTTTGGAGTCGGTGCCAGCCATCGAGAGTTAAAATGTGTTCATTCGCACCGACTCCAAAAAGAACTGATTAGGTATGTTTTAGTCAATATTATTTTTCGCTTTTTAGTTTCATTTTGAAGTCGGTTTTTAGTTTTTTATTAAACTCTTTTTATTTTACAATTTTAAGTGTTAAGTCCTCTATTTTTTCCCTCCTAACTTCGCCAAAAATTACTTTACAGCAAAGTAACCTTAACTAATATTGGTCCTCTATGGACCCCCCATCCAATGGTATGATAAAAATAAGGTGTTATATAGGGTCAATTTTTCGACGAAAATTTTTAAGTCTTAAGAAAAGGGTTTACCTACACTCCAACCAGAACGGCGGCTATTTTGGTGTCGTAACCATAGGATAAGGTCTCGCGTTAAATAACAGGTTAAATTAAGAAAGGAACTTTCAAATTTTTTTTCGTTACTGGGTGTGCGGGTACGCCCCCAGTATATAAAAATTGGCGGTCTGGTACCTCATAAGCTCCACGTCTGCTCAACACACTGCGGAATACGTTCTGTCGACAAATTGCAGTATTATCTTCTAACTCCTATCCGTTAAGGAGTTCTGTGGCTTCCATCATCAGGTCAGCAACATGACATGATGATTACCAGACCCAAAAATCAGCATCGAGTCAGAAAATATATGCAAAACATTATGGGTGCCTATAAAAATTGAGGGTTGCCCTCGATTTCCCAGGGATCCCATCATCAGAATCTGACTTGGTGGAAATGGGACCACCTCGGGAGTATACCCTTTCAAACTAAAAAATAAATTTTGAAATCGGTCTATAATTGACGGCGTAATCGCGTAACATACATACAAAAAAAAAAAAAAAACAACATTCAGACGAATTGAGAACCTCCTCCTTTTTTTGAAGTCGGTTAAAAATAAACATTATTTAAATTCATTTGGCATTTAATCTGTGAAATAAGTAGTTATGATTTAAATCAATTATTTACGTTACATTTATTGTTATTTAAAGCATATCAAATTAAATCCCATTTCGCTTTCTATGAAAACATGAAAAAAAGTTGTTAAATTCCTTTTGATAAGAAATTACGAAAAACAAGAGAATTATGTAAAATATTATAATGACGTTTTAAATAATTCAATATTTAATACTTTATCATCAGCATCAACATCATCATCGTCATCAAAATTTAAAAGTTACTGTGTCTTTAAATATGTTAATTTAAATATTTTCAAAAGGAATTTGTAATAATCAAAACACTTACCCCTCTGCATCTTTTCTTGGGACACAGGCGAACACCATTCGGACCGTCTACGTCAGACCGCCCAAATCTGACTGTCCCTCAAACCTCACCTGCTAAACTATCTAAACATCACATTGCTTCCCTGCGTCCCACGCCCCATGTCTTAAGAGCTGACGTTCGAAATCTTTAAATTTGCAGGGGTACTCAACCTTCTATGATCCACAAGCCCCATTTCAACATAGCACGACAAATATTCTAACAGATACTCTATCTTTCCTTAAGTCCTATTATTTTACTATATTGGACTAAAACAAATATGACTGTCTGGAAATATACATTTACTTCCTTTTTGTTTATTATATTATTGCATATCAGTCTGTTTACCTTCTTATTTAATATTTGTCATAATGTAAATAGCTAAATTAATATAAGGTAGCTTTTATGTCTAAGACTTACGCTCACTAGTACATTAAATATGATTTAATTAAATCTTAATAACTTTTAATATAATAATTTAAAATCATTCAAACGTTGACAACATCTGACTTCAAGTGTTCTCGCCTTGCTATGGGATACACGTGCGTAGTTTCGCCTGCGGAGTTAATGGCGTCCCTTTCTATGGTCCTTTTGTTTCGAATGTGTTTGTGTTGAATTTTCCGTAAAAATTAATCATACCTATAAATGACCTTAGGTTTTACTTTTTCCGAATCTACTTTAATTCCCTCTTTATCAATCACGAAACCCAAATATTTCACTTCGTTTACAAAGAAACTACATTTTTGCCTTTTTATCTTTAATCCGTTTTTTTGTAAAACTTCTAAAACTACATTTAAAGTTTTAATGTTATCGCTTAAACTGGACGTACTTATCAAAATATCGTCCAAGAAAAATATGACATTAGGTATGTCTTTAAGCAATTCATTCATAAATCTTTGAAATATTCCTGGACTCGACGCTAGTCCATACACCAATCGATTATATTTAAAAAGGCCCCGTTGATAACAGTTAATTTAGTTGACTCATTATCTAAAATGATTTGATTATAGGCCTGTGCCAGATCAATTTTTGAAAAGTATTGACTACCACTTATTTTTGAAAATAGGTCCTCGATTTTGGGTACCGGAAACTTATCGACTAACAGCGCACGATTAAGTGTAACTTTATAATCAGCGCATAAGCGGAGCGACCCGTCAGGTTCATTCACTATTACCAGAGGTGTGACCCAATCGGAGTGGTCGACGGGCTCAATAATGCCGGTGCGCAGCATGGCGTCGAGCTCAGCGTCCACGCGCTCGCGCAGCGCGTACGGCAGGGGCCGACAGAAAACGGGTTTCGCGCCCTCGCACACGCGGAGCCGGGCTCGTTCGGTGAATTGTCCCAACTCCTCATTGAACACCTCCTTGTACCTACAAAACATATCGTTTAGTATTTTGTTGTATCCAGATTACCAATCTTATTACAATTTGTATCATAGGTGATAGAAAAACTAGGTATAGCAATATTTAACTCTGCTAACCACTGGCGACCTAGTAAATTCGTTGTCCCGTTCTCTCTGACATATAAATCTAACACTTTATATTTATTTTATTATAGGTTACATTGACTTCAATAACACCAAGGGGTTTAGCTCGCATACCATTGTAAAATCTTAAGGTTAAATTACATGTCTTTGAAACACATTTTGAGAACAATTTTCTGTACACCGACTGTGTCTACCTCCATATTAATTATTTGATTTTGAACGTTAATTGAAATACTGACCGGTTTATAGTTTCCAAGTGACATTAAATACATTGGTTCTTCATCCTGTTGCTCGACGTCTTGGCTGTCCCCCTGGGAGTCGTCTTCTTCGTGCTCATAGTGGACTCGTGCGCCGCCTCGTACCCCGGCTGCCCCGCGCCCACGCCCGCGTTCGCGCCCGCGTGCCGATGATGACCTGCTCGCCCGCTCCCGCGCCCTGCGCCTACTTGTTTTCCCAGGGGACATACCCTTCTCAAATGTCCAACCTTCCTGCATCGGCTACAATCAAAATTACGATAACGGCATTCACTCTATCGGTGTCCCGTTTCACCACACGCAGTACAATTGGCCATTCGCATGCGATCCATCTCACCGGTGACCCGGTATACATCTCCCGGAGCACCCGGGCCCGCAGCGCTCGAACTCCGCGCCCACGCAGACCGATTTCCCGCGTCACGGTTATCGGTTTCCTCCGAAAACTCAACTACCGACGCATCCCGAGCCGCCGATTCAATTATATTTGCTAATTTGGTTGCACTTGCCCAATCCAAATTTTCCTCTGCAAACAGTTTCTGTCAAATCGTCTCACTGCGTATGCCACACACGAACTGGTCTCTTAAGTTTTCATTAAGGGTATCGTTGAAATCGCATGACCGCGATAAACGTTTTAATTCACTCACGTATTGCGTAACACTTTCGCCTAGCCGTTGCATCCGCTGACGAAAAATATACCTCGCTGCTAAAACTGATGGTTTCGGTTGTAAGTGTTCTGTCATTAGTTTTACCACTTCTTCAAATTTTTTTTGTGCGGTTTGATCGGGCTGCACACATATATACATATAGCTACAACATTGATCAGAATACGCTGGCTTTGACAGCGAGAAAGAACACTTGAGGAATTTCATCTAGTCACGTGACGTCCTCGGTAGCTTAGTTGGTAAAGCACTCGCCCGGCTTGCGATGGGACGTGGGTTCGAGTCCCACCTGAGGTCGATGATTTTTTTTTTCAAGTGTTATTTATCTTCAATTAAAACAGTCTTTATTCAGCCTTCGGTGTTATCATTCCTCTCCTAACACACAACCTGTAAACTTGGGTAAAAGCTCGAGATCAAAAAGTGCAAGCGCGAAATGTGCGAGCAAAGAAGAGAGCATATGATACAGCTGCCAGGTCTTGCAAAAGGGTGCTGCGAAAAGCTAGGTTCGACCATGTCAGCCGTATTGGGGCGAAACTTGCATCTTACCCACAGGGTAGTAAGCAGTTCTGGTCCCTGTCGAAATCAGTCGAATCTAACTTCTGCCCTCCTACACTACCTCCAATGCAGAAACCTGATGGGTCACTTGCCCACACCGCAACAGAGAAAGCAAATTTATTTGCCGATCTGTTTGCAAGCAATTTACGTCTAAACGCTGGCTCGAAACATCCACCCACCTTGCCTCGCTGTGATTCTTCGATGCCAAAGATCACAGTGCACAACAAAGAGGTCCGTAGATCCCTTCTTGGTCTAGACGTGAACAAGGCCTGTGGTCCAGATGGCATACCAGCAAGAGTGCTGAGATATTGTGCGCCTGAGTTGTCTCCCGTACTGACGCGACTGTACCGCCTCTCTCTCACGACAAAAATCGTACCAAAATCTTGGAAGCTTGCCAATGTGCAACCAGTACCCAATAAGGTTAGCCGTGCCGACCCTTGTAACTACAGACCGATCGCCATCACTTCCGTACTCTGTAAGGTAATGGAAAAAGTTCTTAATTGCAAACTTCTTTCATACCTAGAAGACAATAATCTTCTCAGTGATCGTCAATATGGCTTCCGCCGGGGACGTTCAACTGGGATCTTCTAGTGTATGTAACGCATTGCTGGGGCGAAGCCATCGAAAACCACGGCGAAGCAATCGCAGTGTCAGAAGCAATTGGCATGCGAGTCTACTGAGCAAGCTTACAGCGTACGGTATCCCCACTGGCTTCTGTAGCTGGGTGGCTGACTTCCTGAGTGAACGGTCGATCCGAGTAGTCATTGACGGCTGCTCCTCTGACCTCAAGGCCATTGACGCCGGAGTTCCTTAGGGGTCTGTGCTCTCTGCGACTCTTTTCCTGCTGCACATCAATGACCTGCTATCTTCAGGTATTGTTGGGTACGCAGATGACAGTACTGTCACGGAGAAGTATTTGTCTAGTGCAGGAGCCGGTGGAGTTGAGGTCCAAAGACTAAGAGAGGCCATGGTTGAGCGTACGAGCCTGACGTTAAGTAACGTCTCCCAGTGGGGCGATGACAATCTCGTCTGCTTCAATGCCTCTAAGACGCAGGCGTGTCTTTTCTCCGCAAAAAGGAGTCCTTTCACCCTTTCTCCTACTTTCCGAGGTACATCTGTTGCAGTGACCGGCACTCTACAACTTCTTGGCATGGAGTTGTCCTCTGACCTTAACTTTGGCACCACCATCGAGTCTAAGGCTCAAATTGCAGCTAGGAAGTTGGGCGTCCTAAATAAAGTCAAGCGGTACTTCACGCCTGGACAGCTTTTAACTCTTTACAAAGCTCAAGTCCGATCTTGCATGGAGTACTGCTGCCACCTTTGGGACGGCTCGGCGAAATACCAACTTGCTGCACTTGACTCGGTGGAACGCAGAGCCAAGAGAATAATAGGCGATAAAAAACTGGTGGCGTCCAAGCTGCACAGCCTGGCGCACCGCCGCAAGGTTGCTTGCATATCGATCTTCTATAGATTGTACTTCGGAGAGTGTGCTCATGAGCTGCATGAGCTCATACCACCATCACCTTTCTTCCATCGGACATCCAGACGCACGGCCGGCTACCATCCGTTCTTAGTTGATATACCCATAATCCGCACTAAGCGCTTCTCATCATCTTTTATAATGCGCACAGCTAAAGAGTGGAATTCCCTGCCTGCGTCTGTATTTCCGAGTGCATATAACCTGACTCTCTTTAAGTCCAGAGTGAATAGGCATCTTCTGGGCAAGCTCGCTCCATCGTAGATCCCATCTATGCTCTAGAGCAAGATTGGGGTCAAGAGCAAGCCCATCTCAAAAAAAAAAGACAAATTAAAAGTAACGTAAAAAAATACCTACAGTACAAAAATGTTATTAATTATTTGAGTGATAGTACATGAGTGACATGTTTTTTATACATATAATAATAATGAAAGACCAAAAATGTCTACACTATATAAATCAGCATTATACTGCTTCATTAATCTATATGTATACAGCGGTGCTCGCTTTCCGGAATTAGTATGACAGCGTGGAAGTAAAAATAAATCATGGTGGTGCATTTGTCGGATTCTTGTAGATAGAATATAGAATAGAATATTATTTATTTGGCACTCAAAATTGACACAAGCATGAAAATGAAAATAACATAGATTGACACAGAACTAATAATAATATTATAAATAAAAATAAATAAACGTGCCAAAAAGGACCCTCGCTCAGTATTCGCCGTGGCAACTTAAGGCTGCCACGACACTGATATTCTGCGAGGGCCTTAAACAATCAAAAATAATTAAATAAAAAAATAATAATAATAATAATAATAAAAAAAAAAAAAACAACAAAATCCTAACAAACAATAACAAAGAAAAGAATATACACCGCACGAAGTAACACAAAAAAGAAAAAAACATTAGACCAGAGACAATGACAACCAGTTCAGCCGATAGCTCAGCACCGATCGTGTGCGTGTGCGCATGCCTTTATAAGCGTCGGCCGGAGTGTTTGCATTGTCTCTGGTTGCACGGCCAAAGAACTTACTATTAAGTGATTATTGAATACTACTGCTCACTCTGTCCGCCATTTTCGCAACACAGGTAATTTGCGTAAAATGGTGTGATGCCACGTAATATGCACATGTTATGACTCATGTGGCATGGTTTATATTTTGAAAAAGCAACATCTTAATGTGTGTAGTGACGACGCATAAATCTCAAAGTGCAAGCAAGCAATGAAAGTGCGACGCCGCCCGTCTTCAAGTGAGTACCTACTACGCTGATTCAATAGTGTAAAGTGTGCATTTACATCAATAAATTTCATTGAATGTCCCATTATTTCAATTGCAGAATATGTTGTGGTCACTACATCGATAAACCGGCTGCGAGAAACCTAGTAATGCCCTCAGCTGCCGCCCCCAAAGTGCCGGGAAGTGACGCCTATACCCGCCCACGCGACGCGCATACTCTGCTTGTGAGTTAAAATGTAACTTTCTTCTGCTCGCTGGCAAATCAGCAGGTTATTTTTAAGTTTTTTCCTGAGCGTGATTTTCGTTTTCAGAGCGCGCATCGGCGGTGGCAAGTCATTCCAGCACTTCGAGGCGGCAAATCGAAAAGAGCCCCGAAAGGCGACTGTGCGATGGCTTGGTGTTAGAAACACGCGAGTACATGCCCGTTTACCTTGACCATCGCGATCCCGGGCCCACAGCAGCTTATCAAGTAGGTACCCTGGTTTTCGCGTTCCAATGACTCCCAATAACATGGTGGCCAGATGCAGCCGTCTGCGTGCTTCCATCTTAAGCAAGCCCCTAGCACTAAGAAAAGGAGAGACATGGGACCGCGGTGGAATTGCAAAGCAATACCTAGCATAGGCATTCTGTACTCTCTGGATAAGTTGGGCTGGTCGAGCCAGCAGACATGGACCATACACAGTATCACAGTAATTGAATTTTGACAATATAAGTGACTCACAGAGGCTAATGCGGAGCTCTTCACTTAAATATTGCCTGATTCTGTAGAGCAGCCTCAGTCTGTAAAAGCAACTTCTTGCACATTCGGCTATGTGGGCCTCGAACCTTAGCCCGCTGTCAAAAACCAGTCCCAGGTTCCGTGCCTTATTCACCCTTTCAATTTGGTCCCCATTCACAGAGATAGCTATTGAAACATCATTAATCTTTCCAATAGTTTTAGGATTTCCAAAAACCATTAGTTTCGATTTTTTTGCATTGAGGGTTAGACAATTTGACATACACCAGTCAGATATCCTTTGCAGGTCACTGTTTACCCTTATAATGGCGCTGGCATGGTCAGCGGGATCAAAGGGAAGATATAGCTGCAGGTCATCCGCGTAAAGGTGGTAAGAACAGTGTGTAATGCATGATGTGATGTCAGCACTGTACAAGATGTAAAGGATAGGGCCCAGTATCGATCCCTGGGGGACTCCCCGGTTCACCACCCTCCGGCTAGACCGCTGCTTAGATCCATTTGCTTGTTGCAGCTCCACAAGTTGTGTCCTGTGAGTAAGGTAACTGTGGAACCATCTCACAGCTCGAGCGTCAAGGCCATAATAACTAAGCTTGGACAGCAACAAAGGTATGCTTATCGAGTCGAAAGCACGAGAAAAGTCAAGTAGGAGCAGAAGAGCAACCTTTCCCCGGTCCTGGGCAGTCAACAGACCATCAACCACATCTGCCAGAGCAGTTGCTGTCCCACAGCCCCTGCGGAAGCCAGACTGAAATTAAGGAAGCATATGATGCTTCTCCAAGTATTCGGTCAGTTGGTCACAAATTATTCTTTCCAATACCTTAGAGAGGCACGGGAGAAGGCTTATTGGGCGTAGGTCTTGCACTGTCACAGGCTCACTAGATTTTGGCAGCGGCTTTACAACTGCTATCTTCCAGTCCTCAGGGAACACACCCTCCAGTATAGAGCTATTGACTATTGTAGTAATGGCGTCCAGTGAGTGAGGTAGGGTCAGCAATAGCATGTCCAGAGACAGACCATCATTCCCCTGAGCATTGGATTTCAGACCTTTGATGGTCCTTAGAACCAGTTCACTGCTCACCGTACCCAAAGAGAATGTCGCCTCGCTTTTGTGTCTATGGTGCTCGTAGTATGTAAGTTGTGATATTGAGACCATGCCGCTGCCAGGCACATTCAAAAAGTGTGCATTCAACAGTTCCGGATCACTGAGAGATGGGGACAATTCAGCTGAGGCTTTTTTGTTTGGCAATACTGTGCTTGTAAGCTTTCTCCATAGCATTTTTGGGTTTTTAATGTTGTTATTAATATGCTTTTTGAAGAAACACGACTTCTCTCGCTCGATCGCTGCTATGACTTCGTGTCGCATCTCCCTGTAGCTTGCCTTGAGATTTGCAGCACCATGCATTTTATACTGCTTATGATACCTGTCCCTAATCCGCATAGTATTAATTTCACTAGGGTCACACAGAATGGCTATGCAATTATTTTCAATTACATTTACACTACACTTTATTTTAAAACATTTTGGTGTTTATATTACTTACAGAGGTCACAGGCCTTGGGTTAAAAAACTTATCAGTTGGTCTATACAATGCAGGCTCCTTAAGTACAAAGCACGAGGAATTCATTGTGGCAATGGAGGAACTGGACCCAGACATTATGGCCATAAATGAGACCTGGCTCAGGGCGGGGGAGGAAGGCAGAGCTCCCCGGCTAACTGGATATAAACTAAGGCATACACCAAGACCGGACCACGTGAGAGCGGGGCGCAGTGGGGGAGTCGGTTTTTACATCCGCAAAGGCCTTAATGTTAAGCTGTGTCCGCACCCTAATTCACATTTACAGGTGGAACAAATGTGGATATCGGTACGTCTGAACAGTCAGAACTTGATTGTAGGTACAGCCTACAGACCACAATGGCTGGATGTAGACGAGTTCCTTGACTCCATTTCTGAGACGGTGGCCACCTTTGCAGGGGCAGATGGGGTTATATTGGCTGGGGATTTTAATATAGATCTCCTGAACGGTGGGTGTGGCAAATGCAGGTCTTTCGCACAGTTTACTCAAAGTCTTAATTTAAAACAAATAATTACTGAACCAACACACTTCACTGACCATAGTAGCACCTTGATTGATGTGATATGTACTGATGTCAGAGCTGTACGGGTGACAGTGAAACACTGTCCTGATTTGGGAAGGCATGCTATGTTGCTAACAGAATTAAAAATTAAAAAGGAAAAGTGTATCCCACAGAAGATCTCGTATAGGCCTCTAAAGAACATACTTTTGGACCAATTTAATAAAGATTTAAATACCATTCGGTGGGATAATTTTAAAGAAATTAAAGGTGTCAACGGCCTGGTGGAAGCATTTACACTGTGTGTTAGGGGCCTTTTTGATCTGCATGCACCTGTACAGACACAAAAATTCAAGCACGCCCCCCACCCCTGGATCACAGATACGATTAAGACAATGATGCGGATTAGGGACAGGTATCATAAGCAGTATAAAATGCATGGTGCTGCAAATCTCAAGGCAAGCTACAGGGAGATGCGACACGAAGTCATAGCAGCGATCGAGCGAGAGAAGTCGTGTTTCTTCAAAAAGCATATTAATAACAACATTAAAAACCCAAAAATGCTATGGAGAAAGCTTACAAGCACAGTATTGCCAAACAAAAAAGCCTCAGCTGAATTGTCCCCATCTCTCAGTGATCCGGAACTGTTGAATGCACACTTTTTGAATGTGCCTGGCAGCGGCATGGTCTCAATATCACAACTTACATACTACGAGCACCATAGACACAAAAGCGAGGCGACATTCTCTTTGGGTACGGTGAGCAGTGAACTGGTTCTAAGGACCATCAAAGGTCTGAAATCCAATGCTCAGGGGAATGATGGTCTGTCTCTGGACATGCTATTGCTGACCCTACCTCACTCACTGGACGCCATTACTACAATAGTCAATAGCTCTATACTGGAGGGTGTGTTCCCTGAGGACTGGAAGATAGCAGTTGTAAAGCCGCTGCCAAAATCTAGTGAGCCTGTGACAGTGCAAGACCTACGCCCAATAAGCCTTCTCCCGTGCCTCTCTAAGGTATTGGAAAGAATAATTTGTGACCAACTGACCGAATACTTGGAGAAGCATCATATGCTTCCTTAATTTCAGTCTGGCTTCCGCAGGGGCTGTGGGACAGCAACTGCTCTGGCAGATGTGGTTGATGGTCTGTTGACTGCCCAGGACCGGGGAAAGGTTGCTCTTCTGCTCCTACTTGACTTTTCTCGTGCTTTCGACTCGATAAGCATACCTTTGTTGCTGTCCAAGCTTAGTTATTATGGCCTTGACGCTCGAGCTGTGAGATGGTTCCACAGTTACCTTACTCACAGGACACAACTTGTGGAGCTGCAACAAGCAAATGGATCTAAGCAGCGGTCTAGCCGGAGGGTGGTGAACCGGGGAGTCCCCCAGGGATCGATACTGGGCCCTATCCTTTACATCTTGTACAGTGCTGACATCACATCATGCATTACACACTGTTCTTACCACCTTTACGCGGATGACCTGCAGCTATATCTTCCCTTTGATCCCGCTGACCATGCCAGCGCCATTATAAGGGTAAACAGTGACCTGCAAAGGATATCTGACTGGTGTATGTCAAATTGTCTAACCCTCAATGCAAAAAAATCGAAACTAATGGTTTTTGGAAATCCTAAAACTATTGGAAAGATTAATGATGTTTCAATAGCTATCTCTGTGAATGGGGACCAAATTGAAAGGGTGAATAAGGCACGGAACCTGGGACTGGTTTTTGACAGCGGGCTAAGGTTCGAGGCCCACATAGCCGAATGTGCAAGAAGTTGCTTTTACAGACTGAGGCTGCTCTACAGAATCAGGCAATATTTAAGTGAAGAGCTCCGCATTAGCCTCTGTGAGTCACTTATATTGTCAAAATTCAATTACTGTGATACTGTGTATGGTCCATGTCTGCTGGCTCGATCAGCCCAACTTATCCAGAGAGTACAGAATGCCTATGCTAGGTATTGCTTTGCAATTCCACCGCGGTCCCATGTCTCTCCTTTTCTTAGTGCTAGGGGCTTGCTTAAGATGGAAGCACGCAGACGGCTGCATCTGGCCACCATGTTATTCGGAGTCATTGGAACGCGAAAACCAGGGTACCTATTTGATAAGCTGCTGTGGGCCCGGGATCGCGATGGTCAAGGTAAACGGGCATGTACTCGCGTGTTTCTAACACCAAGCCATCGCACAGTCGCCTTTCGGGGCTCTTTTCGATTTGCCGCCTCGAAGTGCTGGAATGACTTGCCACCGCCGATGCGCGCTCTGAAAACGAAAATCACGCTCAGGAAAAAACTTAAAAATAACCTGCTGATTTGCCAGCGAGCAGAAGAAAGTTACATTTTAACTCACAAGCAGAGTATGCGCGTCGCGTGGGCGGGTATAGGCGTCACTTCCCGGCACTTTGGGGGCGGCAGCTGAGGGCATTACTAGGTTTCTCGCAGCCGGTTTATCGATGTAGTGACCACAACATATTCTGCAATTGAAATAATGGGACATTCAATGAAATTTATTGATGTAAATGCACACTTTACACTATTGAATCAGCGTAGTAGGTACTCACTTGAAGACGGGCGGCGTCGCACTTTCATTGCTTGCTTGCACTTTGAGATTTATGCGTCGTCACTACACACATTAAGATGTTGCTTTTTCAAAATATAAACCATGCCACATGAGTCATAACATGTGCATATTACGTGGCATCACACCATTTTACGCAAATTACCTGTGTTGCGAAAATGGCGGACAGAGTGAGCAGTAGTATTCAATAATCACTTAATAGTAAGTTCTTTGGCCGTGCAACCAGAGACAATGCAAACACTCCGGCCGACGCTTATAAAGGCATGCGCACACGCACACGATCGGTGCTGAGCTATCGGCTGAACTGGTTGTCATTGTCTCTGGTCTAATGTTTTTTTCTTTTTTGTGTTACTTCGTGCGGTGTATATTCTTTTCTTTGTTATTGTTTGTTAGGATTTTGTTGTTTTTTTTTTTTTTATTATTATTATTATTATTATTTTTTTATTTAATTATTTTTGATTGTTTAAGGCCCTCGCAGAATATCAGTGTCGTGGCAGCCTTAAGTTGCCACGGCGAATACTGAGCGAGGGTCCTTTTTGGCACGTTTATTTATTTTTATTTATAATATTATTATTAGTTCTGTGTCAATCTATGTTATTTTCATTTTCATGCTTGTGTCAATTTTGAGTGCCAAATAAATAATATTCTATTCTATATTCTATCTACAAGAATCCGACAAATGCACCACCATGATTTATTTTTACTTCCACGCTGTCATACTAATTCCGGAAAGCGAGCACCGCTGTATACATATAGATTAATGAAGCAGTATAATGCTGATTTATATAGTGTAGACATTTTTGGTCTTTCATTATTATTATATGTATAAAAAACATGTCACTCATGTACTATCACTCAAATAATTAATAACATTTTTGTACTGTAGGTATTTTTTTACGTTACTTTTAATTTGTCTTTTTTTTTTGAGATGGGCTTGCTCTTGACCCCAATCTTGCTCTAGAGCATAGATGGGATCTACGATGGAGCGAGCTTGCCCAGAAGATGCCTATTTATAGACATTAATTAGGGTCCTGCTGTGGTCTGTGAAGTGTGTTGGCTCTGTGACCATTTGAGACAAGTTCAAGCTGTGTGTGAATTGGGTAAATGCTTTATATTGACTACTGCTAGCATCAAGGAGATTGATATTAAAATCACCTACTAAGATTAGCCCGTCAGCATTGCTGAATGATGTCACCGATTCGGTGATACTGTCAAGAAATGAGTTAACTTCCAACCAGTGCGGTCTGTACGCTGTACCAATAACTATGGCCTGGTTGTGCAACCTTAAAGTGACCCACATTTGCTCTACCGACGCCATTGTGCTGGGGTGTGAACAAAGCTTCACATTTAGACCTCTACGATAATAAAATCCTCCTCCGCCCCCTCGATTCCTTCCTGTGCAGACGGGTCTTGGGGTATGCATCAGGCGATAGCCAGACAACTTAGGTGCCCCATCCTCTTCCCCCGCTCGCAACCAGGTCTCATTTATGGCCAAGATATCTGGCCGCAGGTTCTCTGCCGCTGCAATGAATTCCTCATGCTTTGTATGAAGTGAGCCGGCATTAAATAGACCAACTAATAAGTTTGTTGACCCTAGGCCCATGGCTTAGGTGTTAATAATTTTAAAAACCTAATTACTGCCACACTGCGCACCCCATGGTGAGGGACGATATTATGTTTCTGTGTGTGATCTATGTAACCAACAATCTGTAAATATATATGCATACAAGTCATGTTAAGAGTTAATTTTACTACAGATATATAATTCAATATGAAAAAACACTTGTTTACTTTCCATCCCATAAAGTTACAATTTAAATATTTATATGTAAAAATATTATTACAACAAAAACAAAGAAGAATAATATCAACAAAACTATTCCAGACAAGAAACAGTCAGATCGCCTTAGGCCCGAACACTCTCACAAAGTCCTCGTCTGATCGGATCTGGAAGGCCGGCGCTCCGTCGGCCCTGCGAGAGAATATACGGCCGCGCCTCGTCCAAGAGTAGCGCCATTGAAGCCTGCGGCACTCCTCGCGCACCCGGTGAAACAGCTGGCGGTTCGAGCGGGTCAGCCGCTCGTTGACGAAGACGCGCTGGCCATCGGCGGCCGACAGCGAGCGGCGCACGCGCGCGGCGGCCAGCAGGTCGTCGCGCAGGCGGCGGCGCGCCAGCCGCACCACCAGGCGGCGCGCGCGCCCGCCCGCCTCCGCCGGCGGCGCGCCCACGCGCTCCGCGAACACGACGTCCCGCTCGTCCAGGGTCACCCCCATGCGGCTCGCGAGGACGACCACACTGTCGAGTTTAAGCTCGGAGACGACTCGCTCCAGCTCTGCGACCGCATTGGACCCCGCCTCCGCTCCAGAGCCCACTTGCCGCCTGCCCACCGACTCGAGTTGTTGTTCGATGGCATCCATACGCGCCACGTTTGCAGCACTTACGCTGGTGAAACACCCCTCCAGACCGCGCACACACCGATTGAGCTCGGTGATTCGGTTTTCGCAACGCTCCACCCTTCCAGTGACCGCCAGCATTTCGTTCCGGAGAGCGTCAATCTGGGCCCGCGTCGCCAGCATCTCGTCTCGCATTTCTTCCCTAAACTGACGCAGTTCAAGAAGAATCGCTTGATTCTCAATTCGCTTGATAGAACAATCCAGCATCATGGGGCTCACCGCATCAGTACCGCGCTTCAACGTCACGTGTCCGAGCCCAGCCCGTACCGGCGTATTCGTGTTGTCGGACTTGGGCTTACTGCACTCACAAGCAGGGCATTTCCAGGCCGCTCTGTGCTCCCCCGACATCGTATTGAAGTAACGCTCCGGTACTCCAGCACAGTCCAGATCGTAGCTGTCTCTGCATACACTGCACACCAAAAATCTTCTGCCGTCCAACTTTTTGAGGCAGCCTCCACAGTGTTTCTTATTTCTTGGTGACATTTAAAAAAAAAAAAAAAAGAATAAATAAAAAATAGCAAAAAGAAGGAAAAAAAAATTAGAACAGAAAAAAAAAGTTTTTTTTTGTTTCTTGGGTTCGAACCACGGATTCACAGTAAATTTCCGACAGTTGGTGCACTGCGCCACAGCTACACTCAATAAGCTGGCGAAAAACGCAGTTCGTAGCTAAGTCCTTGCTAGCCGGTCAGTCAGCCGATGCAACAAGTGTCGGGGTCAATGTCCGGAATACCCTCACAATGCACAAAATGTCACACAGTCACTTCACAAAACACATCTGTTTATTTATGATTGAATCCGCTACTTTAGGCAGATTTTATTATCCTACTCAATGCCTGACGCGTTTGTTATCACTATTATAACTCCTTAACGCGAGAACAATAAAGTTTTGTGTATAAAAATATTTTTTAACTGAGAGCGTTACAAAACACGTCCGTCTCCAATACCGCGCCCCGCGCACGTCCCCCGTAATTCGTCCTCTAACTCCCACTTTTCATCTAATTCATCCAGTACACAAAATTCAATTTGCCTTAGAAATGCCTTAAAATTCGTCCTTTGCTGACTCATGAGTTTTTTCAGCATAGACGTCGATTCAGTTTGCTCAGAAGTGAAACATTTAGTGTCAAAAATAGCATCTTTTTGCTTCAAGTTCGCAATTAAGTCTCTTGTGCCTTGATAATATTCCCGAACCTGCTTATACATGTCTCTTGTAAAGTACTCGTGGGATTTATCTATAAATGTCAAAAGTTGTTCGTGGTTGCTTTGGAATTCTTTCCAATGTTCGTCCAACCTCTCCAACCTCTTAGCGATGTATTCTAACGTTTTTCTGTCACTAGAATCTTTCTAAAAATTGGCGTTAATCTGCTCAAAGTACGAGATAAGATCCTGCTGATATTTAATAAGAGCCTCCATTGCGGTCAATGATCAGTTATAAAGTAATATGGAACAGTCTTACTTGTTTGCTGCTGCTGCTGTCAATGCGGTTGCTGATAGCTTGGCGACGCTGAGTAGTCCCACCGTTACCAGGTAGCTCCTTGCCCGCTCCGTCCAGTCGTAACGACTCGCGACGTCACGTGGTCTGCCGCTCTGATGTCAAGTGATATGGTGTGCCTAGCAACTGACTGCGAGACAGCTGGTTGTACTTGTCACAATGTATTCAATCCCTTGTATGCAGGATTGCACATCCAAAATGTCACTGTCATATGCACTGTATAGCACACGTGTCACTGGTATACTTCACTAAATTACGTACACGAGTCACTCCCGTAACGCTAAGTTCAGCAAAGTATTCTACCGCCGAAAGGTCCTGAGTTAGAACTCCCCGCGCGATAGATCAAACTCTGGAAGGACCATGTAACGTTCGTTAACTAATATAAATGTCAGTATGATAGATAGATAACCGAAATATGTCAGAAAACTGCGCCGTATCTACCGCTGATGGGATTTAATGACAAGACGTGTTTAGTTGCCGAATGCTTTAATTGCACTGATTTTTCATTGCATTGAACAAATTTAGGTCAAGCGTAGCTGGCCAAAGAGCATCGAAATAATGCTAACTACATAGAAATATAATACAAGTTAGATTGTTCGAGTTCGTACATATCTAATGTTTTTAAAACGATATTAAGAAATGAACGTGTTCCAAAAAATTTGCAAACCAATCGCGGGAAGGAATTTTATAATGATCAATTCCAAAATATTATGAATAAATTCAATATTAACCATTATTCTACTTATTCTACTAAAAAAGCTTCTATTGTGGAAAGATTTATAAGAACCCTTAAAAGTAAGTTGTATAAAGAGTTTCACTTAAATGGCAATTATAAATGGAATAATAGATTACTCGATAAAACAGTATTTAACTACAATAATACTATACATAGAACTATTGGTTTACCTCCGGCAGCAATTAATCAAGATAACAAAATAATAGCACTACGAAGGTACATAAAACTAACTCATAAAAAACAAAATAAAATAAAATGTAAAAAATTTCAAGTTGGGAATTTTGTGAGAATAAGCAAGTATAAAGCTTGTTTTGAAAAATGCTATACACCTAACTGGTCAACAGAAATATTTAAGATTAAAAAAGTGCAAGAAACTAATCCCACGACGTATATAATAGAAGATTTAAAATGTAGTCCAATACTTGGAGCATTTTACTCGCAAGAACTTCAAAAAACTAAAAATTGTGATATTTATCTTGTTGAAAGAGTTTTAAAAAGAAAAGGAAACAAGGTATATGTTAAATGGTTAGGCCTTCCGACTAGCGAGAATAGTTGGATAGATAAAAAAAACGCATTGTAGGTAGACACATTGTTATCTGCATTACCTCAAGGTTGACTGATAGAGAGTGCTGTATAGCATTAAGTCTGTCTATTGTACTCACTTTTGCAATAAAGTTTATATAAATAAATAAATCGATTGAATTTAATTATCCATTAATTTTAATACCTATTTATTACATAGCAATAAAATATAAACATTCGAGAAATAAAATATTAATCTACGAGTGATGTTAGGTTAATCGTTGTGTTTAGTAAGGGACGCTTGCTTAATACAATATTATCGTAGCCTGTTGTTTACAAAAATTGCGCGCTTCGACTACTGCCGCAGTTTGATTCGGTATCCGACGACAACTGCATGCACTATTTTTTTTACGCTGCGCATAATAAAGATCGTGCGCAGTACCAGTATTTGTTAGTCATTTTTTTTTTTTTTTACTAGAAATGGGCTTACTCTTGACCCCAATCTTGCTGTAGAGCATAGATGGGATCTACGATTTCATTTACAGTTTTTTTTTTTTTTTTTTTTATTTATTCAGAAAACCAACAGCGTATACATTAATGTTTAAATACGATAGTGTTAGACCAGTGGTATGGCCAATAACAGGTTTCCCTAAATTACCCAAATGTACAATGTTGTTGGAAAACCAAAAACTTAAAAACAAAAACAAAATTTAAAACAAGTAACAGACAATTAATTTAACAAGCAATTCAGTGTGTAATACGTAGCTAAATTATCGTAATAACTTTAAAAAGTCTGTAGTTCTATAAAAAAATAGAGTAATACTTATTTAAGCCATTGCTTGTTATTATTTCTTCATTATATTGTAATTCATAAAACAGCACACACCATTACTCGTATACTAATACCTCTATACTTCTTTTTAATATAAAAAATAGAGCAAGTATGAGAGTTGTTTGTGATTCAGGGAATAAAGAAACAAATAACAAACATACATTTAATGATCGTGATTTATCAAAAGCAAGGTTGAAGAAAACGTTTAAAAACATTGTATCACGTACTAAAAAACATAGAAATAAGGTAAAACATAGAAATAAGCTAAATGCAAAAAGGCTCTAATGAAATAAGCATACGCAACAGCTAGAGAATTAGCATCGGATTTACCAATAAATATACCAAGAATTATACCTGTACCCAAAACAGGTGGATTTCTTCCTTTAATACCGATATTTGCTGGGTTATCTGCTGCTGGTAGTTTAGTCGGAGGGGCTTCCGGAATTGCAAAAGCAATTAATGAATATAAAACAGCTAAAAAACAATTGCTAGAACTGGAAAAGCATAACAAGCAAGTAGAAGCAGTCTGTTTTGGTAAAGGAATGCATCTTAAGCCATATAAAGATGGATTAGGGATTTTTGTTACTAAGAAAAAAAACTGAATTCTAGGCTACCCAAAAGAGCTTTAACTAACATTGATATTATGACACACTCATATAATATCCGTTTTGTCGTGGTGTATTTATGAGAGATGAATTACCACATAAGTCATTGCCTATAGAATGTGCGGTTATAAATCTTGATACTTCTAAGCACTCTGGTACTCATTGGGTAGCCTATGTAAAGTTATATGATTACATAGAGCATTTCGATAGTTACGGTAATTTAAAACCACTAAAAGAATTGATAAAATATGTAGGATTGAACATAAATTATAACTATGATAACTTACAAAAGAAAAATTTATATAAATGTGGGCATTTATGTTTAAATTTTTTAAAAACATTTTGGAAAAATATAATGGCATGAGAATGTGCTACTAAGATAGTTTTGAACATTTCTGTAATTCAATAATATATAATTATAATAAATTGCCAATATATACATTACTGAAGTGTCTGTGATAGAAACTGCACGACTTTTTTTAATTAATTGTTTTCCTTAATATTCACAAAGCCCAAGTCCGATCTTGCATGGAGTACTGCAGCCACCTTTGGGACGGCTCGGCGAAATACCAACTTGCTGCACTAGACTCGGTGGAACGCAGAGCCAAGAGAATAATAGGCGATAAAAAACTGGTGGCGTCCAAGCTGCACAGCCTGGTTCACCGCCGCAAAGTTGCTTGCCTATCGGTCTTCTACAGATTGTACTTCGGAGAGTGTGCTCATGAGCTGCATGAGCTCATACCACCGTCACCTTTCTTCCATCGGACATCCAGACGCACGGCCGGCTACCATCCGTTCTTAGTTGATATACCCATAATCCGCACTAAGCGCTTCTCATCATCTTTTATAATGCGCACAGCTAAAGATTGGAATTCCCTGCCTGCGTCTGTATTTCCGAGTGCATATAACCTGACTCTCTTTAAGTCCAGAGTGAATAGGCATCTTCTGGGCAAGCTCGCTCCATCGTAGATCCCATCTATGCTCTAGAGCAAGATTGGGGTCAAGAGTTAGCCCATCTCAGGTAAAAAAAAATAATTAAAAAAAATTAAAAAAAAAACCATTAACACTTCTTATTAAGGGGTGTAAGGGGACACTCAACACCTTTTGTCCTAACAGTCAACCTCACCTGCCCGTGGTGCGCCCCGAGATACACTCTTAAGGTCGTACAGGTGTACGCACCGACTTCAGCACACTCGGACGATGTGGTTGAGGCCATGTATGAGGATAAATCAAAGGCCATA
The DNA here is from genome assembly GCA_950371115.1 of Anania fuscalis. NCBI lineage: Eukaryota > Metazoa > Arthropoda > Insecta > Lepidoptera > Crambidae > Anania > Anania fuscalis. The sequence goes on along the minus strand of OX493326.1, from coordinate 5,645,825 downwards.
CAAATGACCACCAAGACTCACTTCACAGTTGTCATCGGAGACTTCAATGCAAAAGTGGGAGTACAGCAACATGGCGAATCGTACGTTGGACCACACGGCTATGGAAGCAGAAACCATAGGGGGCAAATGCTGGTCAACTTTCTCAACATGCAGGGGCTTTTTTGCATGAACACATTCTATCAAAAAAAGCCCCATAGAAAGTGGACCTGGCGGAGTCCCGACGGTAAGACTAAGAATGAGATAGACTTCATCATGACGAATAAACGGCACATCGTCGCTGTCATTTCAAAAAGTCGTATGTTCGATTTTTGTTTTTTTTTTTCTTAGAAAAGTGATCTTTCATGTGTCAAAATGTCATAGTAAGTTCTGTTAGACGATATTAGACTTTATGTTAAAAAGCAAAAGGTCTTATTTTGAATATCTTAGTCAAAAAGTAATATGTCTAACATACGACTTATTGACTTCTAGTTGATTCAAATTCGCGCCTTTTATGACAATTTGATGTTTAAAAATACGGCCGGAGAAAGGTGTTTTTGCAGTGATTTGAAGTGTTTTGGCAGTGTTTTATGTCGGTCTTAAACACAAGGTAAGATGTTTTTATTTGCACGTTACAGTAGTTTTACATCAAGTGTAATCGCTTATCGACAAAATAGAATGATTCAGTACCACAACTTGCGAGTATAACCTCCAATGACTCAAATTTTTTGGACTTAAGTTTGTTCTACTACAAAAACGGTTAAGTTATTTATATAACTGTAGCATACGATAAGTTACAGCTTGATTTAAGTGTTTTGTTCTTATTTTGCCGTATTATACCCAGTCAAAAAATGTATTTTCAATAAATCGTATGTTATATATTTCAACATAGGAGTTTTTGACATAAGTTTGAATAGATTCATTGTTATGATTATTATCTAAGAATAAAGGATAAAACAAAATAAAGGATTTGAGTGAAAATTGTTCTAGCATTATTGATTAATTTTTAAATTATGGGCTAATAAATACATTTTAAATAACAGGTATGCACTAAAACTAAAATGAAGAGGTACAGCAGGGCAGCGAATATTCTCGAGAGATCGATTCAGCTAGCAGGTATTAGTAGTGCTAATGACATGGAAGAAAACTATTCTGATACACCGACCTTGCAACCTGAAATGAAAAGAAAAAAAAGAAGACTTTTTAGTACAAATACCAAGCTGATTGATCATCAGCAAATTAATCAAAACCTAAACCACAACTCGCCTAGTTGTAGCACATCTACGTCTAGCACTTATTTCCTAAATGAAGCAACAGGTGAAATCCAAAGCTGTGAGTTAGATTTGTCATATGAAACCACCTCAATAACAGTAGGAGCAATGCCACCGGAAGCAGAAACAGTAGCTGTTATTCAAAATTCTCCTGGTCCGTATGTTTTCGATAAAAATGCAGAAATTCGAAGCAACGATTTAGTTTTGTCCAGTGAGTCCACCTTACCTACCTTGATGGAAGAGACAGCAGCGTCACTAGAAGAAGAATCTGCAGCTATTATCCGAAGTTCCCGTTGTATCAGTCCATCTATTGTGAATCTTTCTTCAAGCGCATGTTTTCTAGATGAAAACACAGGTGAAATCCGAAGCAAAGATTTAGTTTCGTCCAGTGAATCCACCTTACCTACCTTGATAGAAGAGACAGCAGCGTCAATAGAAGAAGAATCTGCAGCTATTATCCGAAGTTCCCGTTGTATAAGTCCATCTATTGTGAATTCTTCTTCAAGCGCATGTTTTCTAGATGAAAACACAGGTGAAATCCGAAGCAACGATTTAGTTTCGTCCAGTGAATCCACCTTACCTACCTTGATAGAAGATACAGCAGCGTCACTAGAAGAAGAATCTGCAGCTATTATCCAAAGTTCCTCTTGTACCATTCCATTTATGCTGAATCCTCCTTCTAGCGCCTGTTTTTAGATGAAACAACAGTTGAACTCCGACACCTTGATTTGGTTTCTACCAATACACATAACTCGATACCAGAAATAGAGCAACGTGATGAAAACTTTAATTGCAGTGATGACGATCAAGATGCTACCTATGAACCAGATAGTGAAAATAGTACCGATGCTTCAAAATGTGAAACAACACACTTAACAAGAAAAAGACGTGGTATTAGAAGGCAGACACAATGGGATAGAAACACGCAAAAGTTACGACGAATGCAAGGTAAAACTTATAAAGGATTGATTAAACGTGAAGGAAAATGGGCACAAACAAATTCCAGACCAGCTAGAGAAATGAAAAATGCTTGTGAATGTATTACTGCTAAATTCGAGTGTCGAAAACTGACTGAAGAAGCAAGAAGAGCTATTCATGAGAATTTTTGGGGACAACTTAATTGGGAAGAAAGAAAAGTTTATGTTGCAAGCTTAGTTACCAAAGTACAACCTACATCTAGAAGGCAAAATATTAGAAACTCACGTAGGAATGTAACTCTGAATTATCACTTGTGGCTGGATGATACCAGAATACGTGTTTGTAAAAAAATGTTTCTAAACACACTTGATTTAGGAGAAAAAAGTGTAAGGGCGTGGTCTATAAATACCCAGAGTGGTATTCCTAACCCTAAGACACCACGTCCGTCTCAAACACACACTGAACGTGATGATCATCTGCAATCGTTCCTGAATAACTTGTCAAAAATGGAGTCTCATTATTGTCGCACAAATTCAACAAAGATTTATTTAGAACCCAATTGGGATTCATTAAAAGAACTTTACTGTTTTTACCTAGAAGTAGCTGCGCAAGACAACGTCAAACCGTATTCATGGACCCACTTTGCTCTTCTTGCTTCTTCAGTCAGTTTTCGACACTCGAATTTAGCAGTAATACATTCACAAGCATTTTTCATTTCTCTAGCTGGTCTGGAATTTGTTTGTGCCCATTTTCCTTCACGTTTAATCAATCCTTTATAAGTTTTACCTTGCATTCGTCGTAACTTTTGCGTGTTTCTATCCCATTGTGTCTGCCTTCTAATACCACGTCTTTTTCTTGTTAAGTGTGTTGTTTCACATTTTGAAGCATCGGTACTATTTTCACTATCTGGTTCATAGGTAGCATCTTGATCGTCATCACTGCAATTAAAGTTTTCATCACGTTGCTCTATTTCTGGTATCGAGTTATGTGTATTGGTAGAAACCAAATCAAGGTGTCGGAGTTCAACTGTTGTTTCATCTAAAAACAGGCGCTAGAAGGAGGATTCAGCATAAATGGAATGGTACAAGAGGAACTTTGGATAATAGCTGCAGATTCTTCTTCTAGTGACGCTGCTGTATCTTCTATCAAGGTAGGTAAGGTGGATTCACTGGACGAAACTAAATCGTTGCTTCGGATTTCACCTGTGTTTTCATCTAGAAAACATGCGCTTGAAGAAGAATTCACAATAGATGGACTTATACAACGGGAACTTCGGATAATAGCTGCAGATTCTTCTTCTATTGACGCTGCTGTCTCTTCTATCAAGGTAGGTAAGGTGGATTCACTGGACGAAACTAAATCTTTGCTTCGGATTTCACCTGTGTTTTCATCTAGAAAACATGCGCTTGAAGAAAGATTCACAATAGATGGACTGATACAACGGGAACTTCGGATAATAGCTGCAGATTCTTCTTCTAGTGACGCTGCTGTCTCTTCCATCAAGGTAGGTAAGGTGGACTCACTGGACAAAACTAAATCGTTGCTTCGAATTTCTGCATTTTTATCGAAAACATACGGACCAGGAGAATTTTGAATAACAGCTACTGTTTCTGCTTCCGGTGGCATTGCTCCTACTGTTATTGAGGTGGTTTCATATGACAAATCTAACTCACAGCTTTGGATTTCACCTGTTGCTTCATTTAGGAAATAAGTGCTAGACGTAGATGTGCTACAACTAGGCGAGTTGTGGTTTAGGTTTTGATTAATTTGCTGATGATCAATCAGCTTGGTATTTGTACTAAAAAGTCTTCTTTTTTTTCTTTTCATTTCAGGTTGCAAGGTCGGTGTATCAGAATAGTTTTCTTCCATGTCATTAGCACTACTAATACCTGCTAGCTGAATCGATCTCTCGAGAATATTCGCTGCCCTGCTGTACCTCTTCATTTTAGTTTTAGTGCATACCTGTTATTTAAAATGTATTTATTAGCCCATAATTTAAAAATTAATCAATAATGCTAGAACAATTTTCACTCAAATCCTTTATTTTGTTTTATCCTTTATTCTTAGATAATAATCATAACAATGAATCTATTCAAACTTATGTCAAAAACTCCTATGTTGAAATATATAACATACGATTTATTGAAAATACATTTTTTGACTGGGTATAATACGGCAAAATAAGAACAAAACACTTAAATCAAGCTGTAACTTATCGTATGCTACAGTTATATAAATAACTTAACCGTTTTTGTAGTAGAACAAACTTAAGTCCAAAAAATTTGAGTCATTGGAGGTTATACTCGCAAGTTGTGGTACTGAATCATTCTATTTTGTCGATAAGCGATTACACTTGATGTAAAACTACTGTAACGTGCAAATAAAAACATCTTACCTTGTGTTTAAGACCGACATAAAACACTGCCAAAACACTTCAAATCACTGCAAAAACACCTTTCTCCGGCCGTATTTTTAAACATCAAATTGTCATAAAAGGCGCGAATTTGAATCAACTAGAAGTCAATAAGTCGTATGTTAGACATATTACTTTTTGACTAAGATATTCAAAATAAGACCTTTTGCTTTTTAACATAAAGTCTAATATCGTCTAACAGAACTTACTATGACATTTTGACACATGAAAGATCACTTTTCTAAGAAAAAAAAAAACAAAAATCGAACATACGACTTTTTGAAATGACAGCGACGATGTGCCGTTTATTCGTCATGATGAAGTCTATCTCATTCTTAGTCTTACCGTCGGGACTCCGCCAGGTCCACTTTCTATGGGGCTTTTTTTGATAGAATGTGTTCATGCAAAAAAGCCCCTGCATGTTGAGAAAGTTGACCAGCATTTGCCCCCTATGGTTTCTGCTTCCATAGCCGTGTGGTCCAACGTACGATTCGCCATGTTGCTGTACTCCCACTTTTGCATTGAAGTCTCCGATGACAACTGTGAAGTGAGTCTTGGTGGTCATTTGTATGGCCTTTGATTTATCCTCATACATGGCCTCAACCACATCGTCCGAGTGTGCTGAAGTCGGTGCGTACACCTGTACGACCTTAAGAGTGTATCTCGGGGCGCACCACGGGCAGGTGAGGTTGACTGTTAGGACAAAAGGTGTTGAGTGTCCCCTTACACCCCTTAATAAGAAGTGTTAATGGTTTTTTTTTTAATTTTTTTTAATTATTTTTTTTTACCTGAGATGGGCTAACTCTTGACCCCAATCTTGCTCTAGAGCATAGATGGGATCTACGATGGAGCGAGCTTGCCCAGAAGATGCCTATTCACTCTGGACTTAAAGAGAGTCAGGTTATATGCACTCGGAAATACAGACGCAGGCAGGGAATTCCAATCTTTAGCTGTGCGCATTATAAAAGATGATGAGAAGCGCTTAGTGCGGATTATGGGTATATCAACTAAGAACGGATGGTAGCCGGCCGTGCGTCTGGATGTCCGATGGAAGAAAGGTGACGGTGGTATGAGCTCATGCAGCTCATGAGCACACTCTCCGAAGTACAATCTGTAGAAGACCGATAGGCAAGCAACTTTGCGGCGGTGAACCAGGCTGTGCAGCTTGGACGCCACCAGTTTTTTATCGCCTATTATTCTCTTGGCTCTGCGTTCCACCGAGTCTAGTGCAGCAAGTTGGTATTTCGCCGAGCCGTCCCAAAGGTGGCTGCAGTACTCCATGCAAGATCGGACTTGGGCTTTGTGAATATTAAGGAAAACAATTAATTAAAAAAAGTCGTGCAGTTTCTATCACAGACACTTCAGTAATGTATATATTGGCAATTTATTATAATTATATATTATTGAATTACAGAAATGTTCAAAACTATCTTAGTAGCACATTCTCATGCCATTATATTTTTCCAAAATGTTTTTAAAAAATTTAAACATAAATGCCCACATTTATATAAATTTTTCTTTTGTAAGTTATCATAGTTATAATTTATGTTCAATCCTACATATTTTATCAATTCTTTTAGTGGTTTTAAATTACCGTAACTATCGAAATGCTCTATGTAATCATATAACTTTACATAGGCTACCCAATGAGTACCAGAGTGCTTAGAAGTATCAAGATTTATAACCGCACATTCTATAGGCAATGACTTATGTGGTAATTCATCTCTCATAAATACACCACGACAAAACGGATATTATATGAGTGTGTCATAATATCAATGTTAGTTAAAGCTCTTTTGGGTAGCCTAGAATTCAGTTTTTTTTCTTAGTAACAAAAATCCCTAATCCATCTTTATATGGCTTAAGATGCATTCCTTTACCAAAACAGACTGCTTCTACTTGCTTGTTATGCTTTTCCAGTTCTAGCAATTGTTTTTTAGCTGTTTTATATTCATTAATTGCTTTTGCAATTCCGGAAGCCCCTCCGACTAAACTACCAGCAGCAGATAACCCAGCAAATATCGGTATTAAAGGAAGAAATCCACCTGTTTTGGGTACAGGTATAATTCTTGGTATATTTATTGGTAAATCCGATGCTAATTCTCTAGCTGTTGCGTATGCTTATTTCATTAGAGCCTTTTTGCATTTAGCTTATTTCTATGTTTTACCTTATTTCTATGTTTTTTAGTACGTGATACAATGTTTTTAAACGTTTTCTTCAACCTTGCTTTTGATAAATCACGATCATTAAATGTATGTTTGTTATTTGTTTCTTTATTCCCTGAATCACAAACAACTCTCATACTTGCTCTATTTTTTATATTAAAAAGAAGTATAGAGGTATTAGTATACGAGTAATGGTGTGTGCTGTTTTATGAATTACAATATAATGAAGAAATAATAACAAGCAATGGCTTAAATAAGTATTACTCTATTTTTTTATAGAACTACAGACTTTTTAAAGTTATTACGATAATTTAGCTACGTATTACACACTGAATTGCTTGTTAAATTAATTGTCTGTTACTTGTTTTAAATTTTGTTTTTGTTTTTAAGTTTTTGGTTTTCCAACAACATTGTACATTTGGGTAATTTAGGGAAACCTGTTATTGGCCATACCACTGGTCTAACACTATCGTATTTAAACATTAATGTATACGCTGTTGGTTTTCTGAATAAATAAAAAAAAAAAAAAAAAAAACTGTAAATGAAATCGTAGATCCCATCTATGCTCTACAGCAAGATTGGGGTCAAGAGTAAGCCCATTTCTAGTAAAAAAAAAAAAAAATGACTAACAAATACTGGTACTGCGCACGATCTTTATTATGCGCAGCGTAAAAAAAATAGTGCATGCAGTTGTCGTCGGATACCGAATCAAACTGCGGCAGTAGTCGAAGCGCGCAATTTTTGTAAACAACAGGCTACGATAATATTGTATTAAGCAAGCGTCCCTTACTAAACACAACGATTAACCTAACATCACTCGTAGATTAATATTTTATTTCTCGAATGTTTATATTTTATTGCTATGTAATAAATAGGTATTAAAATTAATGGATAATTAAATTCAATCGATTTATTTATTTATATAAACTTTATTGCAAAAGTGAGTACAATAGACAGACTTAATGCTATACAGCACTCTCTATCAGTCAACCTTGAGGTAATGCAGATAACAATGTGTCTACCTACAATGCGTTTTTTTTATCTATCCAACTATTCTCGCTAGTCGGAAGGCCTAACCATTTAACATATACCTTGTTTCCTTTTCTTTTTAAAACTCTTTCAACAAGATAAATATCACAATTTTTAGTTTTTTGAAGTTCTTGCGAGTAAAATGCTCCAAGTATTGGACTACATTTTAAATCTTCTATTATATACGTCGTGGGATTAGTTTCTTGCACTTTTTTAATCTTAAATATTTCTGTTGACCAGTTAGGTGTATAGCATTTTTCAAAACAAGCTTTATACTTGCTTATTCTCACAAAATTCCCAACTTGAAATTTTTTACATTTTATTTTATTTTAGAATAGTTTGTTACGGGATTGCTACCATGTACCTTATTTTTGAGTTCCCGATATTTCGGCACTGTTGCAAGCGCCATGATCACGGAGTAACTGAAGATCTTGCGGGTAAGTTGTTAAGGGCAAACATATCGGTCTACCCTCTTTCGCTGTCTTTTATTGCACGCGTCGGTACCATTGTCTACAAACTCACTATTTTCTCGCACCTGTTCTCGACACACAACACTAACAGTATCTGACCGCGAAACAGCAGTTTGTTGTTTTTTCCGGTTTTTGCACATACGAATCACTGGATTCCAGACACTTGACAATTTAAACCCATCCTCGCGATTGAAATTTTTGTACTTTGTAATTTCAATCGCTTCCCTGACCATTCTTGGTATGTAGTGGCGTTCTGTCGCAATGATCTGAGGGTTGTGAAACTCAATCCAGTGATTTAGACCTGATTCCAACAAATGTTCTGCGATTGCCGATTTCTGTTTGTCGTTGTTTTTGACCGCTTTTATGTGTTCCTTCATTCGGCACGCTATGGTACGTTTTGTTTGGCCGATATATGAACTGCCACAGCTGCAGTCAATCTTATAGACACCCGGTTTCTCCAATGGGAAACTGTCTTTTGGAGATCGTAGACATTGTGTTACTTTTCTTAATGGAGTGAAGACAGTATTAAGTGAGTATTTATGAAGTACGTTTGAGATCTTGTCTGTCACTCCTCTTATGTATGGCAAGAACACAGGTTGCCTGTCTACTGTGTCTTTAAAGTGTCTTGATTTGTGTCTAGATGGTAGCTGCCCTCTATATCCATTATTCTGTAAGACTTTCTGAACATGTTCCAACTCTTGGTTTAGGTGTTCAAGGTCACACAAGTCATAGGCTCGGTTTGTCAGTGCAGTTACTACAGAATTAAGATGTCGAGGGTGGTGATGCGAGGTTGCGTTGAGATAGCGGTCAGTGTGAGTGGATTTTCTATAGACAGAGTGACTCAGTGAACCGTCACTCCGCACTTCAATCTTCACATCCAAAAATGCTAGGCTTCTGTTTTCTTCTATCTCGCAGGTAAAATTTATTTTTGGATGGATACCATTTAAATATGACAGGTGAGTTTCTACATCTTGGTTGTTTCCTCTCAATACACAGAAAACGTCGTCTACATACCTCTTCCATAGTTTGATTTCGGTGCGGGCGGTGGCCAGGGATTTTTCTTCGAAAAACTCCATCCAAATATTAGCTATAACTGGAGCTACGGGGCTGCCCATCGCGACTCCGTCTATTTGGAGATAGTATTGACCCTGGTATACAAAGAAATTCTTCGACAAACAATGATGTAGAAGTGTGCCATATTCCATCGGGATGTCATTATCTTCCAACTTCACCTTAACCACTTCAAGACAATCTGCTACTGGGACATTTGTGAAGAGTGATTCTACGTCAAAACTGACCATCAACTCATCCATATCAACCTTGTTTTGGTGCAGGATTTCAATGAAGTGACGAGAATCTTTGACAAACGATGACGTACGGCCTACTAATGGTTGCAAGACTTTAGCTACGTGCTTGGCCAGGTCATACGTAGGTGAGTCTATCTGACTCACAATCGGTCGTAGTGGCACGTTCTGCTTGTGTACTTTAGGCAAGCCATATAGTTTCGGGGGCTGGACATTTCTAGGCCGCAGTAAGTATTTAAAAGTCTCGTCGTCGAAAACGTCCTCGCACTGTCTAATGAGTGAGCGAGTGCTTCGATCCGTTCTCGCCGTCGGGTTGTAATTTACCTTTTTGTATGTATTGACATCACTGAGTAGATTTTGGATCTTTCTATCGTACTCAACGACATCCATTATAACAGTCGCGTTCCCTTTATCAGCTTTCAGAACCAGTATAGTTTCATCCTTTCGGAGTTCATTCAGCGCAGTTGATTCGGAAGAAGTGATATTCGGTTTTGGTGGTGCTACGTGGCGTAATATCACGGCAATATCCTGTCTTAATGTATCCGCGTCTACAGATGGTATTTTATTACGCACGATACATTCTTCAACCGACCCAATCACCTCCTCATAGGGAATACGTTTAGGTGTAATGGCAAAATTCATCCCTTTTTCAAGAACTGATTGTGCAGCAGCAGACAACTCGACACTCGACATGTTGACTACCGTTCGAGTTGCGATCGAGTTCTCGTGGTAGGCCGCTGGCTTTTGTTTTCGTAGTAATGATTCGAACTTACGATCCTGTTTCATAGCACTAAGTTCTCTTGAGCGCTGAGCTTGTAGGTAGGCAACACGATCACAAGTATCAAAATCACTTTTAGAAAGCAACTCACTGCACTTTTGGTGTATTTCGTATAACTCACACTGAAACTGGTCAAGTTGGTACCTACAATTGCGTATTAATTTTCGCAATAATTTTACACTCGCATATCGCAGAATACTTGCGGAGCCGTGAATGTCAGGTCGAGGTTTTATCCGAACACACACTGGGATAATGTCCGTATCCCGACACTTCACTAAGAATGACAGGGACTCCTTCAAACATTCACACTTTTTCCGCGCGCGTTCTAGGTGTTTTATTGTATTTGCTGTTTCCGGCCCGTACCGGTTAACAATATATTGTTTTAAACTTTCATGGTCACTAACATTAGAATAGTTTGTTACGGGATTGCTACCATGTACCTTATTTTTGAGTTCCCGATATTTCGGCACTGTTGCAAGCGCCATGATCACGGAGTACACCAAAAGTGCAGTGAGTTGCTTTCTAAAAGTGATTTTGATACTTGTGATCGTGTTGCCTACCTACAAGCTCAGCGCTCAAGAGAACTTAGTGCTATGAAACAGGATCGTAAGTTCGAATCATTACTACGAAAACAAAAGCCAGCGGCCTACCACGAGAACTCGATCGCAACTCGAACGGTAGTCAACATGTCGAGTGTCGAGTTGTCTGCTGCTGCACAATCAGTTCTTGAAAAAGGGATGAATTTTGCCATTACACCTAAACGTATTCCCTATGAGGAGGTGATTGGGTCGGTTGAAGAATGTATCGTGCGTAATAAAATACCATCTGTAGACGCGGATACATTAAGACAGGATATTGCCGTGATATTACGCCACGTAGCACCACCAAAACCGAATATCACTTCTTCCGAATCAACTGCGCTGAATGAACTCCGAAAGGATGAAACTATACTGGTTCTGAAAGCTGATAAAGGGAACGCGACTGTTATAATGGATGTCGTTGAGTACGATAGAAAGATCCAAAATCTACTCAGTGATGTCAATACATACAAAAAGGTAAATTACAACCCGACGGCGAGAACGGATCGAAGCACTCGCTCACTCATTAGACAGTGCGAGGACGTTTTCGACGACGAGACTTTTAAATACTTACTGCGGCCTAGAAATGTCCAGCCCCCGAAACTATATGGCTTGCCTAAAGTACACAAGCAGAACGTGCCACTACGACCGATTGTGAGTCAGATAGACTCACCTACGTATGACCTGGCCAAGCACGTAGCTAAAGTCTTGCAACCATTAGTAGGCCGTACGTCATCGTTTGTCAAAGATTCTCGTCACTTCATTGAAATCCTGCACCAAAACAAGGTTGATATGGATGAGTTGATGGTCAGTTTTGACGTAGAATCACTCTTCACAAATGTCCCAGTAGCAGATTGTCTTGAAGTGGTTAAGGTGAAGTTGGAAGATAATGACATCCCGATGGAATATGGCACACTTCTACATCATTGTTTGTCGAAGAATTTCTTTGTATACCAGGGTCAATACTATCTCCAAATAGACGGAGTCGCGATGGGCAGCCCCGTAGCTCCAGTTATAGCTAATATTTGGATGGAGTTTTTCGAAGAAAAATCCCTGGCCACCGCCCGCACCGAAATCAAACTATGGAAGAGGTATGTAGACGACGTTTTCTGTGTATTGAGAGGAAACAACCAAGATGTAGAAACTCACCTGTCATATTTAAATGGTATCCATCCAAAAATAAATTTTACCTGCGAGATAGAAGAAAACAGAAGCCTAGCATTTTTGGATGTGAAGATTGAAGTGCGGAGTGACGGTTCACTGAGTCACTCTGTCTATAGAAAATCCACTCACACTGACCGCTATCTCAACGCAACCTCGCATCACCACCCTCGACATCTTAATTCTGTAGTAACTGCACTGACAAACCGAGCCTATGACTTGTGTGACCTTGAACACCTAAACCAAGAGTTGGAACATGTTCAGAAAGTCTTACAGAATAATGGATATAGAGGGCAGCTACCATCTAGACACAAATCAAGACACTTTAAAGACACAGTAGACAGGCAACCTGTGTTCTTGCCATACATAAGAGGAGTGACAGACAAGATCTCAAACGTACTTCATAAATACTCACTTAATACTGTCTTCACTCCATTAAGAAAAGTAACACAATGTCTACGATCTCCAAAAGACAGTTTCCCATTGGAGAAACCGGGTGTCTATAAGATTGACTGCAGCTGTGGCAGTTCATATATCGGCCAAACAAAACGTACCATAGCGTGCCGAATGAAGGAACACATAAAAGCGGTCAAAAACAACGACAAACAGAAATCGGCAATCGCAGAACATTTGTTGGAATCAGGTCTAAATCACTGGATTGAGTTTCACAACCCTCAGATCATTGCGACAGAACGCCACTACATACCAAGAATGGTCAGGGAAGCGATTGAAATTACAAAGTACAAAAATTTCAATCGCGAGGATGGGTTTAAATTGTCAAGTGTCTGGAATCCAGTGATTCGTATGTGCAAAAACCGGAAAAAACAACAAACTGCTGTTTCGCGGTCAGATACTGTTAGTGTTGTGTGTCGAGAACAGGTGCGAGAAAATAGTGAGTTTGTAGACAATGGTACCGACGCGTGCAATAAAAGACAGCGAAAGAGGGTAGACCGATATGTTTGCCCTTAACAACTTACCCGCAAGATCTTCAGTTACTCCGTGATCATGGCGCTTGCAACAGTGCCGAAATATCGGGAACTCAAAAATAAGGTACATGGTAGCAATCCCGTAACAAACTATTCTAATGTTAGTGACCATGAAAGTTTAAAACAATATATTATTTTATTTTGTTTTTTATGAGTTAGTTTTATGTACCTTCGTAGTGCTATTATTTTGTTATCTTGATTAATTGCTGCCGGAGGTAAACCAATAGTTCTATGTATAGTATTATTGTAGTTAAATACTGTTTTATCGAGTAATCTATTATTCCATTTATAATTGCCATTTAAGTGAAACTCTTTATACAACTTACTTTTAAGGGTTCTTATAAATCTTTCCACAATAGAAGCTTTTTTAGTAGAATAAGTAGAATAATGGTTAATATTGAATTTATTCATAATATTTTGGAATTGATCATTATAAAATTCCTTCCCGCGATTGGTTTGCAAATTTTTTGGAACACGTTCATTTCTTAATATCGTTTTAAAAACATTAGATATGTACGAACTCGAACAATCTAACTTGTATTATATTTCTATGTAGTTAGCATTATTTCGATGCTCTTTGGCCAGCTACGCTTGACCTAAATTTGTTCAATGCAATGAAAAATCAGTGCAATTAAAGCATTCGGCAACTAAACACGTCTTGTCATTAAATCCCATCAGCGGTAGATACGGCGCAGTTTTCTGACATATTTCGGTTATCTATCTATCATACTGACATTTATATTAGTTAACGAACGTTACATGGTCCTTCCAGAGTTTGATCTATCGCGCGGGGAGTTCTAACTCAGGACCTTTCGGCGGTAGAATACTTTGCTGAACTTAGCGTTACGGGAGTGACTCGTGTACGTAATTTAGTGAAGTATACCAGTGACACGTGTGCTATACAGTGCATATGACAGTGACATTTTGGATGTGCAATCCTGCATACAAGGGATTGAATACATTGTGACAAGTACAACCAGCTGTCTCGCAGTCAGTTGCTAGGCACACCATATCACTTGACATCAGAGCGGCAGACCACGTGACGTCGCGAGTCGTTACGACTGGACGGAGCGGGCAAGGAGCTACCTGGTAACGGTGGGACTACTCAGCGTCGCCAAGCTATCAGCAACCGCATTGACAGCAGCAGCAGCAAACAAGTAAGACTGTTCCATATTACTTTATAACTGATCATTGACCGCAATGGAGGCTCTTATTAAATATCAGCAGGATCTTATCTCGTACTTTGAGCAGATTAACGCCAATTTTTAGAAAGATTCTAGTGACAGAAAAACGTTAGAATACATCGCTAAGAGGTTGGAGAGGTTGGACGAACATTGGAAAGAATTCCAAAGCAACCACGAACAACTTTTGACATTTATAGATAAATCCCACGAGTACTTTACAAGAGACATGTATAAGCAGGTTCGGGAATATTATCAAGGCACAAGAGACTTAATTGCGAACTTGAAGCAAAAAGATGCTATTTTTGACACTAAATGTTTCACTTCTGAGCAAACTGAATCGACGTCTATGCTGAAAAAACTCATGAGTCAGCAAAGGACGAATTTTAAGGCATTTCTAAGGCAAATTGAATTTTGTGTACTGGATGAATTAGATGAAAAGTGGGAGTTAGAGGACGAATTACGGGGGACGTGCGCGGGGCGCGGTATTGGAGACGGACGTGTTTTGTAACGCTCTCAGTTAAAAAATATTTTTATACACAAAACTTTATTGTTCTCGCGTTAAGGAGTTATAATAGTGATAACAAACGCGTCAGGCATTGAGTAGGATAATAAAATCTGCCTAAAGTAGCGGATTCAATCATAAATAAACAGATGTGTTTTGTGAAGTGACTGTGTGACATTTTGTGCATTGTGAGGGTATTCCGGACATTGACCCCGACACTTGTTGCATCGGCTGACTGACCGGCTAGCAAGGACTTAGCTACGAACTGCGTTTTTCGCCAGCTTATTGAGTGTAGCTGTGGCGCAGTGCACCAACTGTCGGAAATTTACTGTGAATCCGTGGTTCGAACCCAAGAAACAAAAAAAAACTTTTTTTTTCTGTTCTAATTTTTTTTTCCTT
This sequence comes from Anania fuscalis, assembly GCA_950371115.1. Lineage (NCBI taxonomy): Eukaryota > Metazoa > Arthropoda > Insecta > Lepidoptera > Crambidae > Anania > Anania fuscalis. The sequence continues at coordinate 5,630,690 of OX493326.1, read as the reverse complement.
CTTTTTGCTATTTTTTATTTATTCTTTTTTTTTTTTTTTTAAATGTCACCAAGAAATAAGAAACACTGTGGAGGCTGCCTCAAAAAGTTGGACGGCAGAAGATTTTTGGTGTGCAGTGTATGCAGAGACAGCTACGATCTGGACTGTGCTGGAGTACCGGAGCGTTACTTCAATACGATGTCGGGGGAGCACAGAGCGGCCTGGAAATGCCCTGCTTGTGAGTGCAGTAAGCCCAAGTCCGACAACACGAATACGCCGGTACGGGCTGGGCTCGGACACGTGACGTTGAAGCGCGGTACTGATGCGGTGAGCCCCATGATGCTGGATTGTTCTATCAAGCGAATTGAGAATCAAGCGATTCTTCTTGAACTGCGTCAGTTTAGGGAAGAAATGCGAGACGAGATGCTGGCGACGCGGGCCCAGATTGACGCTCTCCGGAACGAAATGCTGGCGGTCACTGGAAGGGTGGAGCGTTGCGAAAACCGAATCACCGAGCTCAATCGGTGTGTGCGCGGTCTGGAGGGGTGTTTCACCAGCGTAAGTGCTGCAAACGTGGCGCGTATGGATGCCATCGAACAACAACTCGAGTCGGTGGGCAGGCGGCAAGTGGGCTCTGGAGCGGAGGCGGGGTCCAATGCGGTCGCAGAGCTGGAGCGAGTCGTCTCCGAGCTTAAACTCGACAGTGTGGTCGTCCTCGCGAGCCGCATGGGGGTGACCCTGGACGAGCGGGACGTCGTGTTCGCGGAGCGCGTGGGCGCGCCGCCGGCGGAGGCGGGCGGGCGCGCGCGCCGCCTGGTGGTGCGGCTGGCGCGCCGCCGCCTGCGCGACGACCTGCTGGCCGCCGCGCGCGTGCGCCGCTCGCTGTCGGCCGCCGATGGCCAGCGCGTCTTCGTCAACGAGCGGCTGACCCGCTCGAACCGCCAGCTGTTTCACCGGGTGCGCGAGGAGTGCCGCAGGCTTCAATGGCGCTACTCTTGGACGAGGCGCGGCCGTATATTCTCTCGCAGGGCCGACGGAGCGCCGGCCTTCCAGATCCGATCAGACGAGGACTTTGTGAGAGTGTTCGGGCCTAAGGCGATCTGACTGTTTCTTGTCTGGAATAGTTTTGTTGATATTATTCTTCTTTGTTTTTGTTGTAATAATATTTTTACATATAAATATTTAAATTGTAACTTTATGGGATGGAAAGTAAACAAGTGTTTTTTCATATTGAATTATATATCTGTAGTAAAATTAACTCTTAACATGACTTGTATGCATATATATTTACAGATTGTTGGTTACATAGATCACACACAGAAACATAATATCGTCCCTCACCATGGGGTGCGCAGTGTGGCAGTAATTAGGTTTTTAAAATTATTAACACCTAAGCCATGGGCCTAGGGTCAACAAACTTATTAGTTGGTCTATTTAATGCCGGCTCACTTCATACAAAGCATGAGGAATTCATTGCAGCGGCAGAGAACCTGCGGCCAGATATCTTGGCCATAAATGAGACCTGGTTGCGAGCGGGGGAAGAGGATGGGGCACCTAAGTTGTCTGGCTATCGCCTGATGCATACCCCAAGACCCGTCTGCACAGGAAGGAATCGAGGGGGCGGAGGAGGATTTTATTATCGTAGAGGTCTAAATGTGAAGCTTTGTTCACACCCCAGCACAATGGCGTCGGTAGAGCAAATGTGGGTCACTTTAAGGTTGCACAACCAGGCCATAGTTATTGGTACAGCGTACAGACCGCACTGGTTGGAAGTTAACTCATTTCTTGACAGTATCACCGAATCGGTGACATCATTCAGCAATGCTGACGGGCTAATCTTAGTAGGTGATTTTAATATCAATCTCCTTGATGCTAGCAGTAGTCAATATAAAGCATTTACCCAATTCACACACAGCTTGAACTTGTCTCAAATGGTCACAGAGCCAACACACTTCACAGACCACAGCAGGACCCTAATTAATGTCATCTGCACCGACATTAGACTGTTGAAACTGACAGTCAAACACACTCCAGACCTGGGGGCACATGCCATGCTTCTCGCAGAATTTAAAATAAAAAAAGATAGGCCTGCCCCTACCTGGGTGACATATAGGCCATTAAAAAATATCCTAGCCGATCAGCTTACTGCGGACCTAGAAGCTATCAGCTGGGAGTGTTTAAGAGAGAGCAATGATGTGGATTATCTGGTGAAAGCTCTCACCAATTGTATCATAGGACTGATGGATCTACATGCCCCGATAAAGACAAAAATGTTCAAACACCCCCCACATCCCTGGATAACAGATACAATAAGAGCTATGATGCGCATTCGTGATGATTACCACAGACAGTACAAGCAACAGAAGACCATAGCTCTTAAAAATAGTTACAAAGAAATGAAGAATATTGTTGCGAAGGCCATTGTGACGGAAAAAGCAGGATTTTTTAATAAAAATATTAATGCCAATCTCAACAGCCCCAAAATACTTTGGAACAATTTGAAACGCACGGTCTTGCCTAGCAAAAAAGTCTCAGCCGATCTGCCACCAACACTAAATGATCCAGAAGTTCTAAATGCACACTTCTTAAATGTGCCAGGGGAGAACAACGTAACAATATCGCAACTCACTTTCTTTGAGCAACACAGACACAGAAACTCTATTTCTTTCTCACTCACAACTGTCACGAAGGAGGTCGTACTGAGAGAGAGAGAGAGAGAGAGAGAGAGAGAAAAATATTTTATTAGACACACACAACAATACAAAAGTAGAATACATAAAAAATACAAAAAACATAAAAAAGAAAAGGCAGACAAATAACAACATTAAACAACAAGAAAAAGCACAAAAGATTGCATACCATGATCCGCATCGATGTGGTGTCTAATGGGCACCAGCTCAGCATGTGCTGCAGAAAATTGCAGCGCTGATTTTCAGCTGGAGCCCTAGGTGGCCCAGTTCGTAATTACTGCGTGCTCAGTAAACTACATTAAATAACAATAAGTATATCTAATAATTAACTTTTAAAAATAAATAAATACATAAACTTTTATAAGCAATATAATAACCAAATTATTTATATATACATATTTATATATAAAATAATAATAAAATAAAATATATATATATATAAATATTGTGCGCCCGATGACGTAATACAGACCACCGCGACAGGCGACCAGTACGGGTGGGGCCGTCGAGACGGAAACTTCTACCCGCAAACGAAATGAAATGTATCCATTTACTAAGACTGTGGACGTGAACATTAGTGCATTAGTATTAGGTGGTGTAAAAAAAAAAAATATCAAGTGTTACGTGATAGTGCAGAGAAAAAAGAACGTTCCCGTTATCGTACGACCTAAGGGTATAACCCAATAGCTCAAATCAATCAAAAGCCAAATAACCACACTGCCTGGCTATTGTGCCAGCATCGGAGTCTGTTTCGTAAGTATTTTTATTATTTATTCTCACTTTGGTCAATTACTTATACCACAACTAGATCCTCTACTTAAAGGTGTGTTCTGTGTTCTAGGTGTACTTCAATCTCAGATCGCCTACTAGACCGATACTGAAGATTAATATGCAGTACAGCGAAGACCCAAAGACTTGCTGGGTCCAACGGCGCCCCGTACACCGGCATCAAGTTCTACTCGCGTGTCATGACCTTAAGGTGAGTGTTAATAGTCAACAGAGTAAGTCATAAGGTTAGCGATAGTGAAATAAAAATATAATTATGCCTTTTTGCTTCCAGACGCAGCCATAGCTCGATGTCAGACGGATAAGAAAAACAGAAAAATGGACATCACACTACATCAATAGCCCGCAAAAACCAAGCAGATAAGCAGCCTTACGAATTAATTAGTATCACCGGTGGTGGGAACTTAGCATAATACATTTATCATAATTTGTACCTAATCTACAACATATTGAGTGATATTCCATCTATACCTATTGCATTTGATTTCAGTTCTTTGATAATCCTAAATATCCTAAGAGTATCCACGGGTTCAAGGGAAAAATTTGACGTGTCAATTTTACCAAATTCGAAAAATGTCAGGAGCGATAGAGTAGTATCCGGATTACCCGGGACGCAAAGGAAGTGTCTATTAATTTTTTCCGGGTCACTGAGGTGACCGGGGATATCCGTGCATTTTGGCGGAGCGACTTGTGACTTTAGGTTTTTCCATAAGACCTTGGGGTTATTGACATGACAATTTATATTTAATTTAAAGTAACACTTTTTCTCATTATTTATTGCAACTTCAACCTGTTTTTTTAGGGCCTTATAATATTCTTTATGAACTTCCGAATTTGTACGACGAAATCTTTGTAGTGCTTGGTTTCGAAGACTCATCATGAACCTGACATTGTCAGTCAACCACGGGGTGGGTAGCTCTTTAATGACCTTAGACTTCGTAGGCGCATGGAGGTCAAATAGCATCGTGATGGCATTAGTAAATTCGGCTACTATGTCATCAATATCCGCTAACGACCTAATCCCATCCCAGTCTATGTTACTCAGATCATTATTAAAAAGGTCAATAACAATGTCTTTTAAGGGTCTGTAAGTAATTTTTTAGGCGGTATCTTAGGCTTACGAAATAAAAACTCACACGTAACAAAAGCATGACCGAATCTTTTTACACAGTCCACCGAGACAGAATGTACCCGTGCGTTAGTACAAACGACGTCTATCAAAGTGCGACTACTATCCGTAAAGTGTGTTGGTTCCGCTACTAGCTGAATTAAATCAGTGCAATTTAAAAAGCTCTGAAATTGGGTAGATTTTGGATCATCTACATTCAATAAATTAATATTAAAATCACCAACTAAGATTATAAAATCGTAGTCTGAGAAAGATCCTATGGAATCCATAAGGGCATCCAGGAATTTACTTGTATCCAGCCATGGGGGACGATAAGCCGTTCCAATAATAAGGGAATTCTGGTTAACCTTTAACCTTAACCACATCTGTTCTACATGGTCGTTAAGCGGGTAAGGACAGTTTTTTACATTTATGCCACGCTTTATGTAAAAGCCTACTCCTCCTCCCCTCCCTCCATATATGTGACCGGGACGCGGTATATGTCTTAGGCGGTATTCTGGGACAGCCGGAGCCCGACTTTCCTCTCCTCGTCTGAGCCAGGTTTCGTTTATTGCTACTATATCTGCACTATGCTGTCGCATAATCATTAAAAAGTTGTCATGGTCTGTCCCCAATGAACCGGGATTATATAAACTGATTTTAAAAAATTTAGAGGACATTTTTATAAGTAAATAAATAACAAGACAAAATCAAATAGTGTAAATACTGTAAATAACATACATTACATAAACAAGCGCAATTAAAGTGGCAACACAGCATTAATACAGAAGGACACGTTCCATTGAAGGACTCCAGCCGAGAATCATTCCCAGTGAAAGCTACATCCTTTTCCCCCAGACACCAACATCGATACACCAGCCACATAGTATACAACAAAAACATAAATAAAGTTACTTTGACATATCGCGTGACAAAAACAATACTATTCCATATAAAAACAAAACATGATGAGCCCAGTAAGCATTGAAGTTTTACGTTGTAAGAGAATAATTCGTGTTGATTGAAGTATACAAAAAAAATATTGACTTGCCTATTATTTCGGATCAAGAACGTAGTCATTCCCAAAAACACGCAATAAATCTTCCTCCCTACGTATTTTATACGCGTATTTTCCCTCATCCTGCTTTACATAAATATTACCTCGTTTAACCCAAACAAACTTCCATTCATAGCGCTTTCTTGCTTCCCGAACCTTATGAAGCAGCTGTCTATTTAGTTTAGTCAGCCGCTCGTTAACATAGAACGGGCGCGACTCAGTCGCGAGTTCAAAGTCCGCGGTGTTTGCACCGCGGCGTACGCGCATGCTTCGCAGTATCTCGTCGCGCTGTGACCGGCGGGCGAGGCGGGCCACAAGCGTGCGCGGCCTCCCCGCCCCCGCGCCGCCCGCACCGCGCCGTCCGACTCGTTCAGCGTAAATAATGTCCCGGTCCTCGATGCTTACACCCAGCTTGGCTCCTATTAAAGAGACAAGATGAACAGGATTTTCTCCAGCTGTTTCAGGTAATCCAGATATATCTAGGTCATTGGCGAGTAACTCCTGATCCCTTTCATTGATCTCATCCCTCAGATGCAGAATCTCCGTCTCCATGCGTCCGGTCGCATCCCGCCTTACTCCCTCGTCCCGTTCGAGCGCCACCACCCGTCCCTCCAGGCTATCCAGGCGGATACGATGACTGGCAACTTCATCCCCGATGTCTCTGAGATCCTTCCGCATTAACCCGATCTCTTCTCGCAAGCGTTCCACCTGCTCTCGCATAGCTGTAGATTCCCGACGGAATAGGCGGATTTCTGTCGCCAGATCAAGCTCCTGAGTGATGTCGTTGGCAGTACAATCATTCGAGTGCTCAGACACATCTAGGCCATCCGGGGACGGCGACCTAAATTCATTTTTTGCTGGAGTTTCGTTGCGGTTGTCTCTTGGTTTGTTCTTTCCACATTCCGGACACACCCAGGATTTTGGGAATTTATGACCCTTCGATTTTCCTAGGCAGGTTGCGTGATAAGTATGAGGGCAAGTAGCGCAGATAACGCCCTCTGTTTGCGCGGTGAAACGACCGCAAGCACTACACTTGGCCATTCTGTTGCTTAAGTTTAGTATAATCGAGCCCAATGAAACAGTTCAGAGCGAATACGCTAGATGTCACTGTTGACTGTTCACACGCACTACTGTGTAATATAAATCAGTTGTACGACGGTAAACAATAAATCATTGTTTTTTAACACCCACAATAGTAACAGTATATTTTAATTTCACTGTAAAATGTTACTTTTTACAAATAAATTAGTTGTTCTAGTTGAGTTTGTAGCACTTTTAATATCACTTTCTATAAAATGTCCTTTTCTCGCAATTTTTGTTGAACAGAGATGAACATCACAAAACACAAAATAAAAAGACTGTAGTCACGAGATCGCATTAAAACTTTAAACTCCAAGCACTGTTCTCTTAGTCCAGCCCTAAGGCGACATGAAAAAAGTGATTTAATGATTTTTAATCACATAAATACCGGGACACAAATTTCGCACGTCAACATAGGCACAGTGGCGCCACCTATCTTCCGTCAACATAGGCACAGTGGCGCCACCTATCTTCTACTTCTACTGAAGACTATCCAAGGACTAAGGTCGAATGCTCAAGGAAATGATGGGATCTCACTGGATATATTACTCTTGACTCTCCCATACTCTCTGGATGCTATTACCAGAATAGTTAATAGCTCCATTCAGCGAGGTCTCTTTCCTGTGAATTGGAAGGTGGCAGTGGTCAAACCACTACCTAAGACTACTGAACCCTCAGTTGTTCAGGATCTGCGGCCTATCAGCCTTCTCCCGATACTTTCTAAGGTCCTGGAGAGAGTAGTGTGTAACCAGCTGACCCAGTATCTTGAGGAAAACAATATTTTACCTCACCAACAGTCAGGCTTTCGAAAGGGCTATGGGACAGCAACTGCACTTGCAGACGTAGTTGACAACCTATTAGAAGCCCAGGATCAGGGAAAAATCTCATTGCTGCTACTGCTCGACTTCTCCCGTGCTTTTGATTCTATTAATATACCCTTGCTATTATCAAAGCTAAGTTACTATGGCCTAGATCCTAGTGCTGTGAAGTGGTTTCATAGCTATCTGTCATACAGGCAGCAGTATGTGGAGTTAAGGTTGAACGATGGTACTGTCTCACGGTCACGGGCTCGTATGTTATCCCGTGGTGTCCCTCAGGGATCCATTTTGGGACCCATCTTATACATCCTATATAGTGCTGATATAGTACACAAAGTCACTCACTGCCAATACCAGATGTATGCGGACGATTTACAACTTTATATATCGTTCTCACCGTCTGAGCTCCCAGGTGCTGTCTCAAAAGTAAATGAGGATTTGCGACATCTTGCCGACTGGTGCTCTTTGTATTGTCTTGTTCTTAATCCAAAGAAATCAAAGCTCTTGATAACCGGGACACCTAAAACCATTTCCAAGATCAATGATGCTGCTCTGAATGTCAAAATAAATGGAGAGCCTATTGAGAGAGTAGAGGTGGTACGGAACCTGGGTCTGATCTTTGATAGCCATCTTAGATTTGAAGGGCATGTCATGGAATGTGCTAGGAACTGTCTTTACAAGCTAAAACTTCTTTACAAAATAAGGCCATATTTAAATGAAAAACTTAGAATCACACTATGTGAGGCCATAGTTTTATCAAAGCTTAATTACTGCGACACTGTTTATGGGCCCTGCCTATTGAAGAGATCTGCCAGGCTCCTCCAGAGAGTGCAGAATGCCTGTGCTCGGTACTGTTTCTCTATTCCGCCCCGCTCGCATGTTCACCCTTTCCTCAATGCCGCAAATCATATGAATATGGAAGCCCGTAGAAGATTTCACTTGGCATCTCTGCTGTTTGGCATCATAGCCACCGAGAAGCCAAGTTATCTTTATGACAAACTTGTATGGACACAAGATCGTAGCAGGTACCCCAAGAGAGAGTGCACACACACCTTTGTTACGCCGAGGCACCGCACCGTAGCCTTCAGAGGATCTTTCAAATTTGCCGCCACGCGCTGCTGGAACGATCTGCCTCCGCCTGTGCGCGCCCTAAAAGTTAAAAATACGTTTAAAGTACATCTCAAAAATTATCTTTTATCCCTATAGAAGACAAATAAATGAAATATTATGAGAATACTTACCATCGAGGAATGCGCGACACGCGGGGTTTTCGGTTCTAGCACAGTGTGTCGACTGTAGTATCCCATAGGATAGGTAGACCTAGCTAGCCGGGGAGGGAGTTGCGGTGGGAACGAGGGTGACATTGGGTGTTCTGATCAAGGTCGGTGCCCTTTAGCGGGGCCCCAATCATGTTGCTGCCACGCTCGCGCGCACCTGGCTGGGGAATTGCAAACTGTTATCTCCTGCATTTGTTGCCTTCTTTGTTTTGACATAACTAGTCCCAACACCTAAATAACTTCACTTTCACTCTGAATTATAGTTGGATTGAAATTATATAGGTTTCCATCCCACAATCGCACATGCCGGAACTTGCTGGCAGGTTTTTATCAATATTTTTTATAATTTTGTTTACGGAGGTACCTTTAATTTAAATCACAATAATTAAACTGGCATAGTGAGTAGTGACTGGCTTCATCATTCATAGCCACTGATCAAATAATACTGCGTAGATTCATAGCTTGCGGATATCAACAATGATCAGATAATACACTATCAATCAATTAAATAATAGTCTGTGGTTTGCGGTCGGGCGAAGTGTCAAGTCGACACACGTTCCGAAATGGGCCGAGGTCGATTTTGACGTGTCCTATTTAATTGACGCTTCGGCTCGGTCTATACGCTGTCGGAATCCGTTAGCACCCATGTTTAGGTTTCTTAGTTTTATAATTGTTCATTTTGTTTTTTTTACTTTCTGCTCTTGATTCGTATTGTTATTGTAATTGTGCGTGTTGTCTTTGTTCGTCTCCTGTTCTGTAAAGGTATGTGTGCAGCGGTGTATCGGCCCTCCGGAGCCTGCTGCCTGAATTCGAACCGGAGTCGACCAGAGGGATTTGGGGTTCTCTGGTGGTCCGATAGACCGCTGTCACTACTCGTCCCACGTCCTAGTCGGGGTTGCCGCTGAAAACCAGCGTCGTTACGGCTTCGGCTGTAACGACAAATGCTGAGCGGGGACCTTTTTGACACTCTTTTTGTATGTTCAATGTAATCCTGTTTGTAACTATGCCTATGTGTGTCAAATAAACGTTTTCTATTCTATTCTATTCTATTCTAATTAAGGAGCATTCAGGCGCGCTGGGACACTATTGATAAATTACATTGGCAGATAGACAATTTATTGGAAGAGGCAGATCATGGTTATGATGAGGAGTATAACCAAAATGACATAAGATATAGAACAATCAAGAGGCAATTGAATCAAAAAATATCATCTACGGCCCATCTTAAGGAATCTACGCCTAAGATGGAAATTCCTACATTTACAGGAAACTATACACAATGGCCAACATTTTATGACTTGTTCAAAGAAGCTATCCACTTTAATAATACCATAAGTAAGTCTCAAAAAATGCAGCACCTGAAGAGTAAAGTTAAAGGTGAAGCTGAACGCCTGATACAACATCTCCATATTTCGGCTGACAATTATGACACAGCGTGGGACATTCTGTGCCAACGCTACAACAATAAACAACTTCTTTTTACCAAACAGATCGAAGTATTTTTAAACCAGCTAATCATTCAAAAGCAAACTTCATATGAGATCAGAAAGTTACATGACATCAGCCAAGAATGCTTACATGCTATAGAAAATCTTGGCATTGACATATACAGCTGGGGTCCGCTTCTTGTACACCTAATATGCAAGAAGTTAGATAGTGAGACCTATCGAGACTACCAGGAGTCGAGGAAACGACCAAAAGAATTAGCAGAGTTAGACAAGCTATTGACATTTTTAGAAACGAAATTTACAGCACTAGAACCTATTACTAAGGTACATCAAAATACTATGACACAAAAACAGACTTTGACAAACAAAAATGACAAAACTGACAGTAACCAATCTAATAAACCGCATCCTGGCTCTAAAAAACCTACCTTTACAAGGGCATATCATACTAATTTTAAATCGGTTAAATGTCCATTGTGTAATCTTGATCATACATTATACCAGTGTAGGAAGTTTGTAAGTATGACACCGGATGAAAAACTTGACACTGTTGCGAAATATAACATTTGCAATAACTGCCTGTACACACATGAATTAGGTATGTGCAAATCCGTACATCGATACAAAAATTGCAATGCGGCACATAACACGTTGCTACATGATGCAATTTGTAATAAGCCATCAACTTCTAAAATTGACATTTCTACATCTCGCCCTACAGGGCACGAGCAAAAAAATGCTAATCACGTTGACAGTGATAATGAAGAAATGTTATTGACAACAGTACAGGTAGGTGTAAAGGCTGTAGATGGGTCCTATGTAACATTAAACGCTTTGCTCGACCAAGGGTCACAAATAACCTTAGTCACGGAGAATGCAGTGCAACTACTAGGACTACGTCGTCAGCATATCAACGCTTCCGTCAGTAGAGTAGGTATTGCGGCTAAAAAAGGAAAGGGAAAGGTAACTCTGGAATGTAAATCAATTTATAACAATTATGATTTCATTACAGAAGCCCTTGTTATGTCCAAAGTTGTCAATAATTTACCAAATACATCTTTACCTAAAAAGGAATATTCGTATCTACAGAATATTCAATTAGCCGTCCCCGAATATCACATATCAAAACCAATTGACATATTATTTGACGTAAAAGTATATTCAGAAATAATAATGAGTGGATTATTACGGGGAAAACCAAATCAACCTATCGCCCAGCAGATCAAGATGGGATGGATACTATCTGGAAACGTATCTTCTACTTTTAACTGCAATGTTGTAATTAACAACACGGAAGATATATCCAGATTCTGGGAGATAGAGGAGGTAGCCGATAATGTGACAAGATTAACAGAACGGGAACAGTGGTGTGAGGATTTTTATGAGTCCACCACCAGGAGAGTGCAGGACGGGCGCTACGAGGTACGCCTACCGATGACAGAGGGGTTTAAGCAGCGTCTTGGTGCTTCTAAACCGAAAGCCATTGCCGAATTTAGGCAATTGGAACCAAGGCTTACAAAAAATCAACATCTAGGTGACAATTACAAAATGTTCATGGAGGAATACTTGTCTCTTGGACATATGAAAAAATGTACTGACAAAAAGGAGCCAAGTTGTTTTTTACCACATCATGACGTACATAAACAAGAGTCCACTACGACTAAGCTACGTGTGATCTTTAATGCGTCATCTAAAACTAAATCAGGTTACAGCTTGAATGACCTAATGGAGTGCGGACCTAAGTTATATAATGACATTCAAGGCCTGCTTATAAACTGGAAAACATTTAGATTCGTTTATTCTGCAGACTGCGAAAAGATGTACCGCATGATACTGGTTCATGAAAGCGACCAACATCTACAAAAAATCGTATGGAAAGATATTCCACAAAATCCCATACAAGAGTACCAGCTGTGTACTTTGACATATGGAACTAAGGCAGCTCCGTTCTTAGCATTAAGAACCATAAAACAACTTGCAAAAGAAGAAGCCAACAAGTATCCGTTAGCAGCAAATATTTTATTAAACAATGTTTATGTTGACGATTTGCTGGCAGGTCATAATCAGCTGGAAATCGCGAAACAAACTCAGCAACAGTTAATCGACATGTTACAAGGAGCAGGAATCAACCTACGGAAATGGTCTAGTAACTCATCAGAGCTGTTACATCATCTTTCTAAGGAACAACTTAACCCGAGTGTTTTGAACTTTAAATATGCAGTCGACCAAAACTTTGGGACTTAGATGGGAACCAACATCGGACTCGTTTAAATTTCAAAGTAAACTTGACCATGACATTGACATAAATAGTACAAAGTACACAAAACGCATGCTGTTATCAGATATTTCGAAACTATTTGACCCATTGGGATGGCTGTCACCGATTACTATCAAGGCAAAATTGTTGTTTCAACAGGCATGGTCGTCATCAATTGATTGGGATGACGTCATAGCTGATAACATACTATGCGAATGGGAAAATCTGAGAAAGGATTTAAAAAACATTGACAAGTTCGACATACCTAGATGGGTTGGCAGCACGGAAAGACCTATCCAGTTGCATGGGTTTTCAGATGCATCAGAAAAGGGTTTAGCATGCTCAGTGTACGTAAAAACTATAGATGACAGTGGCCAAGTTATCATTCGACTACTAGACGCCAAAACAAAACTTGCACCGATAAAAAAGCCAGTCAGTTTACCCCGATTAGAACTCTGTGCATCAGTATTGTTGACAAAATTAACCTTACATGGACGGCATGGCATTCCAGAATGCCATTTCTAAGTTACCGTTGTGGACGGCGGGCATTCCAGAATGCCATTTCTCCCGCAGTCGATATTAACTCTGATTGTTTACGTAATAAGGTTCTGGTTGTCCTGATACTTTTTTAGTGGAATGAATGATAAATTCTCCGTTCATTGAAACCAAAAACAAATAGACGTTCACGGAAGAAAAAAAAGACAAAAATCGGTGAACTTTGATTTAGTGTTTAGCGGTCACGTGCGCGTGATGACGTGTGGTAAAAAAAGTGAATTTTAAAAGTATTTCAGTGTAAAAAGGTTAGTTTTTTGCCATAATATCTATTGTTGTTAGTTTTAAAGTTATAATAAGTGTTAACAATAGTATTTCATTGTAATTTGAGCGTGTAACTTGATGTGAATTGAAGTGATGTACTTGTAGGCGCGCGAGCGAACAATGGCAGTTTTATTGGCCGATAAGAAATAATGTAAACAACATAAAACACCGGCTCAGCATGTAAGTAGTTACTTTGTTTCATTAGCTTCTCAGAAATGTAACCCAAACCGTCCTAAGTGTAAACATCTGTCCACACGAACAATAACAAAGCGATAAGCGCCGAGCGCAGCAAAAAAATAACGGTCGGTGTCAAGTGGCTGCGGTCCTTTTCAAGTGGCACCGGCCACGCGTCACGGGGCCGGAAGTAGGTTTGCGGCCCTGTAAGGTTAATAAAGAAAATTATGACGTCAGTACCTGGCAATATTAATATGCAAATATACGGATACACAGATAGTATGGTAGTGATTGGATGGTTGCAAGGTGACATTTCGCGATGGAAAACATTCGTCGCTAATCGTGTAAAAGAAATTACCGACACCTTGCCAGCATCGAGCTGGAGACATACAAAGTCCGAGGATAACGCAGCGGACTGTGCCACGCGAGGAATGACACCCTCCCAGCTCATTAACCACTCTCTGTGGTGGGAAGGCTCTGCATGGCTAAAAGATGACATAATGCCGGAGGTAAAAAGATGTGAACCTCCAATAATTAAGACTAAAAGCAAACAAGTGCTTTCAGTCCAAATAATCTTATCGCCTCTTATACTTGACAGAATAAATAAACATTGTTCATTGACACACGCTGTCAGGATCATATGTTGGGTGTCACGTTTTATTGCGCGCACGCGACGTAATGCGGACGTACCGATAAGCGAGCACCTTACAGCGAATATTAATAATAATACATTTATTTCTCACCAAATTGAACATACAATATTCAATAAAAGAATTATTTATGGTACATAAAGATTATGGTGGGCTAATACCTGAACTAGGATGATTCCTGTATCTCAGGTTATCAGCTTTCCACCCCAACTAGTGTTCTTAAATACTAACGAGCAACATTAGCGTACAAATATTTTAAAGTAGGTAGGTACATACATATTTGAGGGTAGTTTTAGTCGCTAGCAACCGCGCGCTAGGCCGCCGAACGATTAACAATCACAAATTTACTTGGTGCGAAAAGATGTATTGTATTACAACAATTTGGTGTGTGGTACAAGTTACTAGCGGCTTAACAATAAGTTGCTCAGATGAAAAATATAAAAGTATGCTTACTGACTAGCCTTTTGAAAATGTGTATGCAAGCATAGTTTTTATTTTTAATATATATGTTTGTGTGTGTGAGCACGCGCGCGCGCGCGCGCCTGTGTGTGTGTGTGTGTGTGTGTGTGTGTGTGTGTGTGTGTGTGTGTGTGTGTGTGTGTGTGTGTGTGTGTGTGTGTGTGTGTGCGCGCGCGCATGTGTGTGGTGTGTATGTTAACATTCTAGAACCATACACTGCTTTAAATAAGTTGATTAGCCCTGTGACATAACAACCTTGGAATCGGTAGGTTCCTATTTTGGTTAGGAACATGACTTAGACATGAATGAAATGCGATCAGCGCTTCAGCTGATAGTACGAACAGTACAAGCTCAGCATTTTGGCGAGGACATTGCACGACTCAAGGCTAAACAAAACCTTAAGTTAAAAAGTTCTCGTTTGACATTAAATCCATTTTTGGATGACAATGACATTTTGAGAGTAGGGGGAAGACTACAGCAGTCGCAATTGACATACGAAAGAAAGCATCCTATGTTAATACCCCATGACTCTCATTTGACATGGCTTATCATAAATGAAGCACATAAAGCCACACTGCATGGGGGTGCATCTCTTACACTGGCACACTGTCGTGAAATCACGACAGTGTGCCAGTGTAAGATCATAAGTGGTATTGGATCATAAGTGGCACTCGGGCAGTAAAAAAGCAGATTCGACAATGCACAAAATGTCAGCGCTTTGGAGCATAAGGTCAAAATCAATTAATGGCCGATTTGCCTGCGGCAAGAGTGACACCGTCCAAGCCTTTTACCCACACTGGCGTTGACTTTACAGGGTTCGTTGATTTAAAAGCAAGTAAAGGAAGAGGTATAAAAACTCTTAAGGGTTATATAGCCGTCTTTGTTTGCTTTGCCACAAAAGCTGTGCACTTAGAACTGGTCGCAGATTTAAGTGCCGCAGCATTTCTCGCAGCATTCAAGAGAATGTGTACACGTCGCGGAGTACCTAAACACATGTACTCTGACAACGGCACGAACTTTGTTGGCGCAGCAAAGGTGATGACAAAAGAATACAAAGAAGCATTAGAGGTTATTAACACCGAATGCTTAAGTGACATAAGCAGTATGGGCGTGACCTGGCACTTCAACGCTCCATCAAATCCCAGTGCTGGCGGATTATGGGAGAGTGCTGTCAAAAGCGTCAAACACCACCTCAAACGGGTGATAGGAGAACAGAAATTGACATTTGACGAGTTTTATACGTTACTGACACAAATAGAAGCATGCCTTAATTCAAGGCCGCTATATGCTCTATCTGAAAACATTGAAGATGAAGTTATGACACCTGAGCATTTCCTAGTCGGTGGGGCGTTACTTTTAGCGCCATTATCTGACCCAGAGGATCCCATGAGCATAAACATTCGCTGGCAAATGATTGAGAAAATGCATAAGTCATTATGGAGAAAATGGTCAGCTGAGTATTTGCATCATTACAAAAACGTACTAAATGGCAACATGATCAACCTAATTTAAAAATCAATGACATTGTGTTAATCAATGAGGATAACATGCCTCCATCAAAATGGGCATTGGCTAAGATTGTCGAGGTTCATCCTGGCAAAGATGGGCACGTTCGCGTAGTTACATTAAAGACGAAAAATGGTACGATAAAACGCCCAATTGTCAAATTAACTAAGCTTTCTGTGCACCAAGAGTGTGACAGCGGGAGCCAGGATCCGATTAACACAGGCAATATAGATAACAAACCAACTTCTCAAAGGCAGAGTCCTAGTAGAAGAACCAGAAAACGTCCTAACTTCTTAGTAGCGGCACTTATGTTGCTTATGACATGCATTACGCTGTCATATCAACAAATAAGTAATGTTACCTCTATAGGGACTAACAGGACTCTATACTTTGACAAAGTGGCTGACATGAGAGTTATTCAGGATCAATGGAAGATGGTAGTTTTTTATAATATGACAAATTATTGGCAAACATTACTGACATTGACAATTACTTAGGTCATTTAAAAAGCGTTTGCAATGATGACATAACTTTTCAACCTATATTATCGCAATTTGACCATGAACTTAACAAAATGACACATTACAATGACTTATTATTACAGACAAAAATGACAAATCGCGAAAAAAGAGGTTTAGTTAACGCAATAGGAAACATTGCTAATTCATTGTTTGGAGTTCTCGATGATAAGTTCGCAGAACAGTACGAGAAGGATATTGAAGCCGTGAAAAGGACGGAAAATCATATGTTCAAGATGTTAAAAAACCAAACTTCTATTTTGGAAGCTGAAAACAATATTTTGAAACGTAATGAAGTTATTATGAATCAACATTTTACATACATCAATCAACTTCTAAAGAGCTTATCCCAAGAGATCAATGACGTAAAAATAGCGAAATAGCGAACCAGCAGCAGATAACCCAGCAAATATCGGTATTAAAGGAAGAAATCCACCTGTTTTGGGTACAGGTATAATTCATGGTATATTTATTGGTAAATCCGATGCTAATTCTCTAGCTGTTGCGTATGCTTATTTCATTAGAGCCTTTTTGCATTTAGGTTTTACCTTATTTCTATGTTTTTTAGTACGTGATACAATGTTTTTAAACGTTTTCTTCAACCTTGCTTTTGATAAATCACGATCATTAAATGTATGTTTGTTATTTGTTTCTTTATTCCCTGAATCACAAACAACTCTCATACTTGCTCTATTTTTTATATTAAAAAGAAGTATAGAGGTATTAGTATACGAGTAATGGTGTGTGCTGTTTTATGAATTACAATATAATGAAAAAATAATAACAAGCAATGGCTTAAATAAGTATTACTCTATTTTTTTATAGAACTACAGACTTTTTAAAGTTATTACGATAATTTAGCTACGTATTACACACTGAATTGCTTGTTAAATTAATTGTCTGTTACTTGTTTTAAATTTTGTTTTTGTTTTTAAGTTTTTGGTTTTCCAACAACATTGTACATTTAGGTAATTTAGGGAAACCTGTTATTGGCCATACCACTGGTCTAACACTATCGTATTTAAACATTAATGTATACGCTGTTGGTTTTCTGAATAAATAAAAAAAAAAAAAAAAAAAAACTGTAAATGAAATCGTAGATCCCATCTATGCTCTACAGCAAGATTGGGGTCAAGAGTAAGCCCATTTCTAGTAAAAAAAAAAAAAAATGACTAACAAATACTGGTACTGCGCACGATCTTTATTATGCGCAGCGTAAAAAAAATAGTGCATGCAGTTGTCGTCGGATACCGAATCAAACTGCGGCAGTAGTCGAAGCGCGCAATTTTTGTAAACAACAGGCTACGATAATATTGTATTAAGCAAGCGTCCCTTACTAAACACAACGATTAACCTAACATCACTCGTAGATT
Organism: Anania fuscalis; assembly: GCA_950371115.1. Classification (NCBI taxonomy): domain Eukaryota; kingdom Metazoa; phylum Arthropoda; class Insecta; order Lepidoptera; family Crambidae; genus Anania; species Anania fuscalis. Next base: position 5,612,694 of record OX493326.1, on the reverse strand, counting down.
AATATTTTATTTCTCGAATGTTTATATTTTATTGCTATGTAATAAAAAGGTATTAAAATTAATGGATAATTAAATTCAATCGATTTATTTATTTATATAAACTTTATTGCAAAAGTGAGTACAATAGACAGACTTAATGCTATACAGCACTCTCTATCAGTCAACCTTGAGGTAATGCAGATAACAATGTGTCTACCTACAATGCGTTTTTTTTATCTATCCAACTATTCTCGCTAGTCGGAAGGCCTAACCATTTAACATATACCTTGTTTCCTTTTCTTTTTAAAACTCTTTCAACAAGATAAATATCACAATTTTTAGTTTTTTGAAGTTCTTGCGAGTAAAATGCTCCAAGTATTGGACTACATTTTAAATCTTCTATTATATACGTCGTGGGATTAGTTTCTTGCACTTTTTTAATCTTAAATATTTCTGTTGACCAGTTAGGTGTATAGCATTTTTCAAAACAAGCTTTATACTTGCTTATTCTCACAAAATTCCCAACTTGAAATTTTTTACATTTTATTTTATTTTGTTTTTTATGAGTTAGTTTTATGTACCTTCGTAGTGCTATTATTTTGTTATCTTGATTAATTGCTGCCGGAGGTAAACCAATAGTTCTATGTATAGTATTATTGTAGTTAAATACTGTTTTATCGAGTAATCTATTATTCCATTTATAATTGCCATTTAAGTGAAACTCTTTATACAACTTACTTTTAAGGGTTCTTATAAATCTTTCCACAATAGAAGCTTTTTTAGTAGAATAAGTAGAATAATGGTTAATATTGAATTTATTCATAATATTTTGGAATTGATCATTATAAAATTCCTTCCCGCGATTGGTTTGCAAATTTTTTGGAACACGTTCATTTCTTAATATCGTTTTAAAAACATTAGATATGTACGAACTCGAACAATCTAACTTGTATTATATTTCTATGTAGTTAGCATTATTTCGATGCTCTTTGGCCAGCTACGCTTGACCTAAATTTGTTCAATGCAATGAAAAATCAGTGCAATTAAAGCATTCGGCAACTAAACACGTCTTGTCATTAAATCCCATCAGCGGTAGATACGGCGCAGTTTTCTGACATATTTCGGTTATCTATCTATCATACTGACATTTATATTAGTTAACGAACGTTACATGGTCCTTCCAGAGTTTGATCTATCGCGCGGGGAGTTCTAACTCAGGACCTTTCGGCGGTAGAATACTTTGCTGAACTTAGCGTTACGGGAGTGACTCGTGTACGTAATTTAGTGAAGTATACCAGTGACACGTGTGCTATACAGTGCATATAACAGTGACATTTTGGATGTGCAATCCTGCATACAAGGGATTGAATACATTGTGACAAGTACAACCAGCTGTCTCGCAGTCAGTTGCTAGGCACACCATATCACTTGACATCAGAGCGGCAGACCACGTGACGTCGCGAGTCGTTACGACTGGACGGAGCGGGCAAGGAGCTACCTGGTAACGGTGGGACTACTCAGCGTCGCCAAGCTATCAGCAACCGCATTGACAGCAGCAGCAGCAAACAAGTAAGACTGTTCCATATTACTTTATAACTGATCATTGACCGCAATGGAGGCTCTTATTAAATATCAGCAGGATCTTATCTCGTACTTTGAGCAGATTAACGCCAATTTTTAGAAAGATTCTAGTGACAGAAAAACGTTAGAATACATCGCTAAGAGGTTGGAGAGGTTGGACGAACATTGGAAAGAATTCCAAAGCAACCACGAACAACTTTTGACATTTATAGATAAATCCCACGAGTACTTTACAAGAGACATGTATAAGCAGGTTCGGGAATATTATCAAGGCACAAGAGACTTAATTGCGAACTTGAAGCAAAAAGATGCTATTTTTGACACTAAATGTTTCACTTCTGAGCAAACTGAATCGACGTCTATGCTGAAAAAACTCATGAGTCAGCAAAGGACGAATTTTAAGGCATTTCTAAGGCAAATTGAATTTTGTGTACTGGATGAATTAGATGAAAAGTGGGAGTTAGAGGACGAATTACGGGGGACGTGCGCGGGGCGCGGTATTGGAGACGGACGTGTTTTGTAACGCTCTCAGTTAAAAAATATTTTTATACACAAAACTTTATTGTTCTCGCGTTAAGGAGTTATAATAGTGATAACAAACGCGTCAGGCATTGAGTAGGATAATAAAATCTGCCTAAAGTAGCGGATTCAATCATAAATAAACAGATGTGTTTTGTGAAGTGACTGTGTGACATTTTGTGCATTGTGAGGGTATTCCGGACATTGACCCCGACACTTGTTGCATCGGCTGACTGACCGGCTAGCAAGGACTTAGCTACGAACTGCGTTTTTCGCCAGCTTATTGAGTGTAGCTGTGGCGCAGTGCACCAACTGTCGGAAATTTACTGTGAATCCGTGGTTCGAACCCAAGAAACAAAAAAAAACTTTTTTTTTCTGTTCTAATTTTTTTTTCCTTCTTTTTGCTATTTTTTATTTATTCTTTTTTTTTTTTTTTAAATGTCACCAAGAAATAAGAAACACTGTGGAGGCTGCCTCAAAAAGTTGGACGGCAGAAGATTTTTGGTGTGCAGTGTATGCAGAGACAGCTACGATCTGGACTGTGCTGGAGTACCGGAGCGTTACTTCAATACGATGTCGGGGGAGCACAGAGCGGCCTGGAAATGCCCTGCTTGTGAGTGCAGTAAGCCCAAGTCCGACAACACGAATACGCCGGTACGGGCTGGGCTCGGACACGTGACGTTGAAGCGCGGTACTGATGCGGTGAGCCCCATGATGCTGGATTGTTCTATCAAGCGAATTGAGAATCAAGCGATTCTTCTTGAACTGCGTCAGTTTAGGGAAGAAATGCGAGACGAGATGCTGGCGACGCGGGCCCAGATTGACGCTCTCCGGAACGAAATGCTGGCGGTCACTGGAAGGGTGGAGCGTTGCGAAAACCGAATCACCGAGCTCAATCGGTGTGTGCGCGGTCTGGAGGGGTGTTTCACCAGCGTAAGTGCTGCAAACGTGGCGCGTATGGATGCCATCGAACAACAACTCGAGTCGGTGGGCAGGCGGCAAGTGGGCTCTGGAGCGGAGGCGGGGTCCAATGCGGTCGCAGAGCTGGAGCGAGTCGTCTCCGAGCTTAAACTCGACAGTGTGGTCGTCCTCGCGAGCCGCATGGGGGTGACCCTGGACGAGCGGGACGTCGTGTTCGCGGAGCGCGTGGGCGCGCCGCCGGCGGAGGCGGGCGGGCGCGCGCGCCGCCTGGTGGTGCGGCTGGCGCGCCGCCGCCTGCGCGACGACCTGCTGGCCGCCGCGCGCGTGCGCCGCTCGCTGTCGGCCGCCGATGGCCAGCGCGTCTTCGTCAACGAGCGGCTGACCCGCTCGAACCGCCAGCTGTTTCACCGGGTGCGCGAGGAGTGCCGCAGGCTTCAATGGCGCTACTCTTGGACGAGGCGCGGCCGTATATTCTCTCGCAGGGCCGACGGAGCGCCGGCCTTCCAGATCCGATCAGACGAGGACTTTGTGAGAGTGTTCGGGCCTAAGGCGATCTGACTGTTTCTTGTCTGGAATAGTTTTGTTGATATTATTCTTCTTTGTTTTTGTTGTAATAATATTTTTACATATAAATATTTAAATTGTAACTTTATGGGATGGAAAGTAAACAAGTGTTTTTTCATATTGAATTATATATCTGTAGTAAAATTAACTCTTAACATGACTTGTATGCATATATATTTACAGATTGTTGGTTACATAGATCACACACAGAAACATAATATCGTCCCTCACCATGGGGTGCGCAGTGTGGCAGTAATTAGGTTTTTAAAATTATTAACACCTAAGCCATGGGCCTAGGGTCAACAAACTTATTAGTTGGTCTATTTAATGCCGGCTCACTTCATACAAAGCATGAGGAATTCATTGCAGCGGCAGAGAACCTGCGGCCAGATATCTTGGCCATAAATGAGACCTGGTTGCGAGCGGGGGAAGAGGATGGGGCACCTAAGTTGTCTGGCTATCGCCTGATGCATACCCCAAGACCCGTCTGCACAGGAAGGAATCGAGGGGGCGGAGGAGGATTTTATTATCGTAGAGGTCTAAATGTGAAGCTTTGTTCACACCCCAGCACAATGGCGTCGGTAGAGCAAATGTGGGTCACTTTAAGGTTGCACAACCAGGCCATAGTTATTGGTACAGCGTACAGACCGCACTGGTTGGAAGTTAACTCATTTCTTGACAGTATCACCGAATCGGTGACATCATTCAGCAATGCTGACGGGCTAATCTTAGTAGGTGATTTTAATATCAATCTCCTTGATGCTAGCAGTAGTCAATATAAAGCATTTACCCAATTCACACACAGCTTGAACTTGTCTCAAATGGTCACAGAGCCAACACACTTCACAGACCACAGCAGGACCCTAATTAATGTCATCTGCACCGACATTAGACTGTTGAAACTGACAGTCAAACACACTCCAGACCTGGGGGCACATGCCATGCTTCTCGCAGAATTTAAAATAAAAAAAGATAGGCCTGCCCCTACCTGGGTGACATATAGGCCATTAAAAAATATCCTAGCCGATCAGCTTACTGCGGACCTAGAAGCTATCAGCTGGGAGTGTTTAAGAGAGAGCAATGATGTGGATTATCTGGTGAAAGCTCTCACCAATTGTATCATAGGACTGATGGATCTACATGCCCCGATAAAGACAAAAATGTTCAAACACCCCCCACATCCCTGGATAACAGATACAATAAGAGCTATGATGCGCATTCGTGATGATTACCACAGACAGTACAAGCAACAGAAGACCATAGCTCTTAAAAATAGTTACAAAGAAATGAAGAATATTGTTGCGAAGGCCATTGTGACGGAAAAAGCAGGATTTTTTAATAAAAATATTAATGCCAATCTCAACAGCCCCAAAATACTTTGGAACAATTTGAAACGCACGGTCTTGCCTAGCAAAAAAGTCTCAGCCGATCTGCCACCAACACTAAATGATCCAGAAGTTCTAAATGCACACTTCTTAAATGTGCCAGGGGAGAACAACGTAACAATATCGCAACTCACTTTCTTTGAGCAACACAGACACAGAAACTCTATTTCTTTCTCACTCACAACTGTCACGAAGGAGGTCGTACTGAGAGAGAGAGAGAGAGAGAGAGAGAGAGAAAAATATTTTATTAGACACACACAACAATACAAAAGTAGAATACATAAAAAATACAAAAAACATAAAAAAGAAAAGGCAGACAAATAACAACATTAAACAACAAGAAAAAGCACAAAAGATTGCATACCATGATCCGCATCGATGTGGTGTCTAATGGGCACCAGCTCAGCATGTGCTGCAGAAAATTGCAGCGCTGATTTTCAGCTGGAGCCCTAGGTGGCCCAGTTCGTAATTACTGCGTGCTCAGTAAACTACATTAAATAACAATAAGTATATCTAATAATTAACTTTTAAAAATAAATAAATACATAAACTTTTATAAGCAATATAATAACCAAATTATTTATATATACATATTTATATATAAAATAATAATAAAATAAAATATATATATATATAAATATTGTGCGCCCGATGACGTAATACAGACCACCGCGACAGGCGACCAGTACGGGTGGGGCCGTCGAGACGGAAACTTCTACCCGCAAACGAAATGAAATGTATCCATTTACTAAGACTGTGGACGTGAACATTAGTGCATTAGTATTAGGTGGTGTAAAAAAAAAAAATATCAAGTGTTACGTGATAGTGCAGAGAAAAAAGAACGTTCCCGTTATCGTACGACCTAAGGGTATAACCCAATAGCTCAAATCAATCAAAAGCCAAATAACCACACTGCCTGGCTATTGTGCCAGCATCGGAGTCTGTTTCGTAAGTATTTTTATTATTTATTCTCACTTTGGTCAATTACTTATACCACAACTAGATCCTCTACTTAAAGGTGTGTTCTGTGTTCTAGGTGTACTTCAATCTCAGATCGCCTACTAGACCGATACTGAAGATTAATATGCAGTACAGCGAAGACCCAAAGACTTGCTGGGTCCAACGGCGCCCCGTACACCGGCATCAAGTTCTACTCGCGTGTCATGACCTTAAGGTGAGTGTTAATAGTCAACAGAGTAAGTCATAAGGTTAGCGATAGTGAAATAAAAATATAATTATGCCTTTTTGCTTCCAGACGCAGCCATAGCTCGATGTCAGACGGATAAGAAAAACAGAAAAATGGACATCACACTACATCAATAGCCCGCAAAAACCAAGCAGATAAGCAGCCTTACGAATTAATTAGTATCACCGGTGGTGGGAACTTAGCATAATACATTTATCATAATTTGTACCTAATCTACAACATATTGAGTGATATTCCATCTATACCTATTGCATTTGATTTCAGTTCTTTGATAATCCTAAATATCCTAAGAGTATCCACGGGTTCAAGGGAAAAATTTGACGTGTCAATTTTACCAAATTCGAAAAATGTCAGGAGCGATAGAGTAGTATCCGGATTACCCGGGACGCAAAGGAAGTGTCTATTAATTTTTTCCGGGTCACTGAGGTGACCGGGGATATCCGTGCATTTTGGCGGAGCGACTTGTGACTTTAGGTTTTTCCATAAGACCTTGGGGTTATTGACATGACAATTTATATTTAATTTAAAGTAACACTTTTTCTCATTATTTATTGCAACTTCAACCTGTTTTTTTAGGGCCTTATAATATTCTTTATGAACTTCCGAATTTGTACGACGAAATCTTTGTAGTGCTTGGTTTCGAAGACTCATCATGAACCTGACATTGTCAGTCAACCACGGGGTGGGTAGCTCTTTAATGACCTTAGACTTCGTAGGCGCATGGAGGTCAAATAGCATCGTGATGGCATTAGTAAATTCGGCTACTATGTCATCAATATCCGCTAACGACCTAATCCCATCCCAGTCTATGTTACTCAGATCATTATTAAAAAGGTCAATAACAATGTCTTTTAAGGGTCTGTAAGTAATTTTTTAGGCGGTATCTTAGGCTTACGAAATAAAAACTCACACGTAACAAAAGCATGACCGAATCTTTTTACACAGTCCACCGAGACAGAATGTACCCGTGCGTTAGTACAAACGACGTCTATCAAAGTGCGACTACTATCCGTAAAGTGTGTTGGTTCCGCTACTAGCTGAATTAAATCAGTGCAATTTAAAAAGCTCTGAAATTGGGTAGATTTTGGATCATCTACATTCAATAAATTAATATTAAAATCACCAACTAAGATTATAAAATCGTAGTCTGAGAAAGATCCTATGGAATCCATAAGGGCATCCAGGAATTTACTTGTATCCAGCCATGGGGGACGATAAGCCGTTCCAATAATAAGGGAATTCTGGTTAACCTTTAACCTTAACCACATCTGTTCTACATGGTCGTTAAGCGGGTAAGGACAGTTTTTTACATTTATGCCACGCTTTATGTAAAAGCCTACTCCTCCTCCCCTCCCTCCATATATGTGACCGGGACGCGGTATATGTCTTAGGCGGTATTCTGGGACAGCCGGAGCCCGACTTTCCTCTCCTCGTCTGAGCCAGGTTTCGTTTATTGCTACTATATCTGCACTATGCTGTCGCATAATCATTAAAAAGTTGTCATGGTCTGTCCCCAATGAACCGGGATTATATAAACTGATTTTAAAAAATTTAGAGGACATTTTTATAAGTAAATAAATAACAAGACAAAATCAAATAGTGTAAATACTGTAAATAACATACATTACATAAACAAGCGCAATTAAAGTGGCAACACAGCATTAATACAGAAGGACACGTTCCATTGAAGGACTCCAGCCGAGAATCATTCCCAGTGAAAGCTACATCCTTTTCCCCCAGACACCAACATCGATACACCAGCCACATAGTATACAACAAAAACATAAATAAAGTTACTTTGACATATCGCGTGACAAAAACAATACTATTCCATATAAAAACAAAACATGATGAGCCCAGTAAGCATTGAAGTTTTACGTTGTAAGAGAATAATTCGTGTTGATTGAAGTATACAAAAAAAATATTGACTTGCCTATTATTTCGGATCAAGAACGTAGTCATTCCCAAAAACACGCAATAAATCTTCCTCCCTACGTATTTTATACGCGTATTTTCCCTCATCCTGCTTTACATAAATATTACCTCGTTTAACCCAAACAAACTTCCATTCATAGCGCTTTCTTGCTTCCCGAACCTTATGAAGCAGCTGTCTATTTAGTTTAGTCAGCCGCTCGTTAACATAGAACGGGCGCGACTCAGTCGCGAGTTCAAAGTCCGCGGTGTTTGCACCGCGGCGTACGCGCATGCTTCGCAGTATCTCGTCGCGCTGTGACCGGCGGGCGAGGCGGGCCACAAGCGTGCGCGGCCTCCCCGCCCCCGCGCCGCCCGCACCGCGCCGTCCGACTCGTTCAGCGTAAATAATGTCCCGGTCCTCGATGCTTACACCCAGCTTGGCTCCTATTAAAGAGACAAGATGAACAGGATTTTCTCCAGCTGTTTCAGGTAATCCAGATATATCTAGGTCATTGGCGAGTAACTCCTGATCCCTTTCATTAATCTCATCCCTCAGATGCAGAATCTCCGTCTCCATGCGTCCGGTCGCATCCCGCCTTACTCCCTCGTCCCGTTCGAGCGCCACCACCCGTCCCTCCAGGCTATCCAGGCGGATACGATGACTGGCAACTTCATCCCCGATGTCTCTGAGATCCTTCCGCATTAACCCGATCTCTTCTCGCAAGCGTTCCACCTGCTCTCGCATAGCTGTAGATTCCCGACGGAATAGGCGGATTTCTGTCGCCAGATCAAGCTCCTGAGTGATGTCGTTGGCAGTACAATCATTCGAGTGCTCAGACACATCTAGGCCATCCGGGGACGGCGACCTAAATTCATTTTTTGCTGGAGTTTCGTTGCGGTTGTCTCTTGGTTTGTTCTTTCCACATTCCGGACACACCCAGGATTTTGGGAATTTATGACCCTTCGATTTTCCTAGGCAGGTTGCGTGATAAGTATGAGGGCAAGTAGCGCAGATAACGCCCTCTGTTTGCGCGGTGAAACGACCGCAAGCACTACACTTGGCCATTCTGTTGCTTAAGTTTAGTATAATCGAGCCCAATGAAACAGTTCAGAGCGAATACGCTAGATGTCACTGTTGACTGTTCACACGCACTACTGTGTAATATAAATCAGTTGTACGACGGTAAACAATAAATCATTGTTTTTTAACACCCACAATAGTAACAGTATATTTTAATTTCACTGTAAAATGTTACTTTTTACAAATAAATTAGTTGTTCTAGTTGAGTTTGTAGCACTTTTAATATCACTTTCTATAAAATGTCCTTTTCTCGCAATTTTTGTTGAACAGAGATGAACATCACAAAACACAAAATAAAAAGACTGTAGTCACGAGATCGCATTAAAACTTTAAACTCCAAGCACTGTTCTCTTAGTCCAGCCCTAAGGCGACATGAAAAAAGTGATTTAATGATTTTTAATCACATAAATACCGGGACACAAATTTCGCACGTCAACATAGGCACAGTGGCGCCACCTATCTTCCGTCAACATAGGCACAGTGGCGCCACCTATCTTCTACTTCTACTGAAGACTATCCAAGGACTAAGGTCGAATGCTCAAGGAAATGATGGGATCTCACTGGATATATTACTCTTGACTCTCCCATACTCTCTGGATGCTATTACCAGAATAGTTAATAGCTCCATTCAGCGAGGTCTCTTTCCTGTGAATTGGAAGGTGGCAGTGGTCAAACCACTACCTAAGACTACTGAACCCTCAGTTGTTCAGGATCTGCGGCCTATCAGCCTTCTCCCGATACTTTCTAAGGTCCTGGAGAGAGTAGTGTGTAACCAGCTGACCCAGTATCTTGAGGAAAACAATATTTTACCTCACCAACAGTCAGGCTTTCGAAAGGGCTATGGGACAGCAACTGCACTTGCAGACGTAGTTGACAACCTATTAGAAGCCCAGGATCAGGGAAAAATCTCATTGCTGCTACTGCTCGACTTCTCCCGTGCTTTTGATTCTATTAATATACCCTTGCTATTATCAAAGCTAAGTTACTATGGCCTAGATCCTAGTGCTGTGAAGTGGTTTCATAGCTATCTGTCATACAGGCAGCAGTATGTGGAGTTAAGGTTGAACGATGGTACTGTCTCACGGTCACGGGCTCGTATGTTATCCCGTGGTGTCCCTCAGGGATCCATTTTGGGACCCATCTTATACATCCTATATAGTGCTGATATAGTACACAAAGTCACTCACTGCCAATACCAGATGTATGCGGACGATTTACAACTTTATATATCGTTCTCACCGTCTGAGCTCCCAGGTGCTGTCTCAAAAGTAAATGAGGATTTGCGACATCTTGCCGACTGGTGCTCTTTGTATTGTCTTGTTCTTAATCCAAAGAAATCAAAGCTCTTGATAACCGGGACACCTAAAACCATTTCCAAGATCAATGATGCTGCTCTGAATGTCAAAATAAATGGAGAGCCTATTGAGAGAGTAGAGGTGGTACGGAACCTGGGTCTGATCTTTGATAGCCATCTTAGATTTGAAGGGCATGTCATGGAATGTGCTAGGAACTGTCTTTACAAGCTAAAACTTCTTTACAAAATAAGGCCATATTTAAATGAAAAACTTAGAATCACACTATGTGAGGCCATAGTTTTATCAAAGCTTAATTACTGCGACACTGTTTATGGGCCCTGCCTATTGAAGAGATCTGCCAGGCTCCTCCAGAGAGTGCAGAATGCCTGTGCTCGGTACTGTTTCTCTATTCCGCCCCGCTCGCATGTTCACCCTTTCCTCAATGCCGCAAATCATATGAATATGGAAGCCCGTAGAAGATTTCACTTGGCATCTCTGCTGTTTGGCATCATAGCCACCGAGAAGCCAAGTTATCTTTATGACAAACTTGTATGGACACAAGATCGTAGCAGGTACCCCAAGAGAGAGTGCACACACACCTTTGTTACGCCGAGGTACCGCACCGTAGCCTTCAGAGGATCTTTCAAATTTGCCGCCACGCGCTGCTGGAACGATCTGCCTCCGCCTGTGCGCGCCCTAAAAGTTAAAAATACGTTTAAAGTACATCTCAAAAATTATCTTTTATCCCTATAGAAGACAAATAAATGAAATATTATGAGAATACTTACCATCGAGGAATGCGCGACACGCGGGGTTTTCGGTTCTAGCACAGTGTGTCGACTGTAGTATCCCATAGGATAGGTAGACCTAGCTAGCCGGGGAGGGAGTTGCGGTGGGAACGAGGGTGACATTGGGTGTTCTGATCAAGGTCGGTGCCCTTTAGCGGGGCCCCAATCATGTTGCTGCCACGCTCGCGCGCACCTGGCTGGGGAATTGCAAACTGTTATCTCCTGCATTTGTTGCCTTCTTTGTTTTGACATAACTAGTCCCAACACCTAAATAACTTCACTTTCACTCTGAATTATAGTTGGATTGAAATTATATAGGTTTCCATCCCACAATCGCACATGCCGGAACTTGCTGGCAGGTTTTTATCAATATTTTTTATAATTTTGCTTACGGAGGTACCTTTAATTTAAATCACAATAATTAAACTGGCATAGTGAGTAGTGACTGGCTTCATCATTCATAGCCACTGATCAAATAATACTGCGTAGATTCATAGCTTGCGGATATCAACAATGATCAGATAATACACTATCAATCAATTAAATAATAGTCTGTGGTTTGCGGTCGGGCGAAGTGTCAAGTCGACACACGTTCCGAAATGGGCCGAGGTCGATTTTGACGTGTCCTATTTAATTGACGCTTCGGCTCGGTCTATACGCTGTCGGAATCCGTTAGCACCCATGTTTAGGTTTCTTAGTTTTATAATTGTTCATTTTGTTTTTTTTACTTTCTGCTCTTGATTCGTATTGTTATTGTAATTGTGCGTGTTGTCTTTGTTCGTCTCCTGTTCTGTAAAGGTATGTGTGCAGCGGTGTATCGGCCCTCCGGAGCCTGCTGCCTGAATTCGAACCGGAGTCGACCAGAGGGATTTGGGGTTCTCTGGTGGTCCGATAGACCGCTGTCACTACTCGTCCCACGTCCTAGTCGGGGTTGCCGCTGAAAACCAGCGTCGTTACGGCTTCGGCTGTAACGACAAATGCTGAGCGGGGACCTTTTTGACACTCTTTTTGTATGTTCAATGTAATCCTGTTTGTAACTATGCCTATGTGTGTCAAATAAACGTTTTCTATTCTATTCTATTCTATTCTAATTAAGGAGCATTCAGGCGCGCTGGGACACTATTGATAAATTACATTGGCAGATAGACAATTTATTGGAAGAGGCAGATCATGGTTATGATGAGGAGTATAACCAAAATGACATAAGATATAGAACAATCAAGAGGCAATTGAATCAAAAAATATCATCTACGGCCCATCTTAAGGAATCTACGCCTAAGATGGAAATTCCTACATTTACAGGAAACTATACACAATGGCCAACATTTTATGACTTGTTCAAAGAAGCTATCCACTTTAATAATACCATAAGTAAGTCTCAAAAAATGCAGCACCTGAAGAGTAAAGTTAAAGGTGAAGCTGAACGCCTGATACAACATCTCCATATTTCGGCTGACAATTATGACACAGCGTGGGACATTCTGTGCCAACGCTACAACAATAAACAACTTCTTTTTACCAAACAGATCGAAGTATTTTTAAACCAGCTAATCATTCAAAAGCAAACTTCATATGAGATCAGAAAGTTACATGACATCAGCCAAGAATGCTTACATGCTATAGAAAATCTTGGCATTGACATATACAGCTGGGGTCCGCTTCTTGTACACCTAATATGCAAGAAGTTAGATAGTGAGACCTATCGAGACTACCAGGAGTCGAGGAAACGACCAAAAGAATTAGCAGAGTTAGACAAGCTATTGACATTTTTAGAAACGAAATTTACAGCACTAGAACCTATTACTAAGGTACATCAAAATACTATGACACAAAAACAGACTTTGACAAACAAAAATGACAAAACTGACAGTAACCAATCTAATAAACCGCATCCTGGCTCTAAAAAACCTACCTTTACAAGGGCATATCATACTAATTTTAAATCGGTTAAATGTCCATTGTGTAATCTTGATCATACATTATACCAGTGTAGGAAGTTTGTAAGTATGACACCGGATGAAAAACTTGACACTGTTGCGAAATATAACATTTGCAATAACTGCCTGTACACACATGAATTAGGTATGTGCAAATCCGTACATCGATACAAAAATTGCAATGCGGCACATAACACGTTGCTACATGATGCAATTTGTAATAAGCCATCAACTTCTAAAATTGACATTTCTACATCTCGCCCTACAGGGCACGAGCAAAAAAATGCTAATCACGTTGACAGTGATAATGAAGAAATGTTATTGACAACAGTACAGGTAGGTGTAAAGGCTGTAGATGGGTCCTATGTAACATTAAACGCTTTGCTCGACCAAGGGTCACAAATAACCTTAGTCACGGAGAATGCAGTGCAACTACTAGGACTACGTCGTCAGCATATCAACGCTTCCGTCAGTAGAGTAGGTATTGCGGCTAAAAAAGGAAAGGGAAAGGTAACTCTGGAATGTAAATCAATTTATAACAATTATGATTTCATTACAGAAGCCCTTGTTATGTCCAAAGTTGTCAATAATTTACCAAATACATCTTTACCTAAAAAGGAATATTCGTATCTACAGAATATTCAATTAGCCGTCCCCGAATATCACATATCAAAACCAATTGACATATTATTTGACGTAAAAGTATATTCAGAAATAATAATGAGTGGATTATTACGGGGAAAACCAAATCAACCTATCGCCCAGCAGATCAAGATGGGATGGATACTATCTGGAAACGTATCTTCTACTTTTAACTGCAATGTTGTAATTAACAACACGGAAGATATATCCAGATTCTGGGAGATAGAGGAGGTAGCCGATAATGTGACAAGATTAACAGAACGGGAACAGTGGTGTGAGGATTTTTATGAGTCCACCACCAGGAGAGTGCAGGACGGGCGCTACGAGGTACGCCTACCGATGACAGAGGGGTTTAAGCAGCGTCTTGGTGCTTCTAAACCGAAAGCCATTGCCCAATTTAGGCAATTGGAACCAAGGCTTACAAAAAATCAACATCTAGGTGACAATTACAAAATGTTCATGGAGGAATACTTGTCTCTTGGACATATGAAAAAATGTACTGACAAAAAGGAGCCAAGTTGTTTTTTACCACATCATGACGTACATAAACAAGAGTCCACTACGACTAAGCTACGTGTGATCTTTAATGCGTCATCTAAAACTAAATCAGGTTACAGCTTGAATGACCTAATGGAGTGCGGACCTAAGTTATATAATGACATTCAAGGCCTGCTTATAAACTGGAAAACATTTAGATTCGTTTATTCTGCAGACTGCGAAAAGATGTACCGCATGATACTGGTTCATGAAAGCGACCAACATCTACAAAAAATCGTATGGAAAGATATTCCACAAAATCCCATACAAGAGTACCAGCTGTGTACTTTGACATATGGAACTAAGGCAGCTCCGTTCTTAGCATTAAGAACCATAAAACAACTTGCAAAAGAAGAAGCCAACAAGTATCCGTTAGCAGCAAATATTTTATTAAACAATGTTTATGTTGACGATTTGCTGGCAGGTCATAATCAGCTGGAAATCGCGAAACAAACTCAGCAACAGTTAATCGACATGTTACAAGGAGCAGGAATCAACCTACGGAAATGGTCTAGTAACTCATCAGAGCTGTTACATCATCTTTCTAAGGAACAACTTAACCCGAGTGTTTTGAACTTTAAATATGCAGTCGACCAAAACTTTGGGACTTAGATGGGAACCAACATCGGACTCGTTTAAATTTCAAAGTAAACTTGACCATGACATTGACATAAATAGTACAAAGTACACAAAACGCATGCTGTTATCAGATATTTCGAAACTATTTGACCCATTGGGATGGCTGTCACCGATTACTATCAAGGCAAAATTGTTGTTTCAACAGGCATGGTCGTCATCAATTGATTGGGATGACGTCATAGCTGATAACATACTATGCGAATGGGAAAATCTGAGAAAGGATTTAAAAAACATTGACAAGTTCGACATACCTAATTGGGTTGGCAGCACGGAAAGACCTATCCAGTTGCATGGGTTTTCAGATGCATCAGAAAAGGGTTTAGCATGCTCAGTGTACGTAAAAACTATAGATGACAGTGGCCAAGTTATCATTCGACTACTAGCCGCCAAAACAAAACTTGCACCGATAAAAAAGCCAGTCAGTTTACCCCGATTAGAACTCTGTGCATCAGTATTGTTGACAAAATTAATAAAGAAAATTATGACGTCAGTACCTGGCAATATTAATATGCAAATATACGGATACACAGATAGTATGGTAGTGATTGGATGGTTGCAAGGTGACATTTCGCGATGGAAAACATTCGTCGCTAATCGTGTAAAAGAAATTACCGACACCTTGCCAGCATCGAGCTGGAGACATACAAAGTCCGAGGATAACGCAGCGGACTGTGCCACGCGAGGAATGACACCCTCCCAGCTCATTAACCACTCTCTGTGGTGGGAAGGCTCTGCATGGCTAAAAGATGACATAATGCCGGAGGTAAAAAGATGTGAACCTCCAATAATTAAGACTAAAAGCAAACAAGTGCTTTCAGTCCAAATAATCTTATCGCCTCTTATACTTGACATAATAAATAAACATTGTTCATTGACACACGCTGTCAGGATCATATGTTGGGTGTCACGTTTTATTGCGCGCACGCGACGTAATGCGGACGTACCGATAAGCGAGCACCTTACAGCGAATAATAATAATAAATCATTTATTTCTCACCAAATATAAAAGTATGCTTACTGACTAGCCTTTTGAAAATGTGTATGCAAGCATAGTTTTTATTTTTAATATATATGTTTGTGTGTGTGAGCACGCGCGAGCGCGCGCGCCTGTGTGTGTGTGTGTGTGTGTGTGTGTGTGTGTATGTGTGTGTGTGTGTGTGTGTATGTGTGTGTGTGTGTGTGTGTGTGTGTGTGTGTGTGTGTGTGTGTGTGTGCACGCGCGCATGTGTGTGGTGTGTATGTTAACATTCTAGAACCATACACTGCTTTAAATAAGTTGATTAGCCCTGTGACATAACAACCTTGGAATCGGTAGGTTCCTATTTTGGTTAGGAACATGACTTAGACATGAATGAAATGCGATCAGCGCTTCAGCTGATAGTACGAACAGTACAAGCTCAGCATTTTGGCGAGGACATTGCACGACTCAAGGCTAAACAAAACCTTAAGTTAAAAAGTTCTCGTTTGACATTAAATCCATTTTTGGATGACAATGACATTTTGAGAGTAGGGGGAAGACTACAGCAGTCGCAATTGACATACGAAAGAAAGCATCCTATGTTAATACCCCATGACTCTCATTTGACATGGCTTATCATAAATGAAGCACATAAAGCCACACTGCATGGGGGTGCATCTCTTACACTGGCACACTGTCGTGAAATCACGACAGTGTGCCAGTGTAAGATCATAAGTGGTATTGGATCATAAGTGGCACTCGGGCAGTAAAAAAGCAGATTCGACAATGCACAAAATGTCAGCGCTTTGGAGCATAAGGTCAAAATCAATTAATGGCCGATTTGCCTGCGGCAAGAGTGACACCGTCCAAGCCTTTTACCCACACTGGCGTTGACTTTACAGGGTTCGTTGATTTAAAAGCAAGTAAAGGAAGAGGTATAAAAACTCTTAAGGGTTATATAGCCGTCTTTGTTTGCTTTGCCACAAAAGCTGTGCACTTAGAACTGGTCGCAGATTTAAGTGCCGCAGCATTTCTCGCAGCATTCAAGAGAATGTGTACACGTCGCGGAGTACCTAAACACATGTACTCTGACAACGGCACGAACTTTGTTGGCGCAGCAAAGGTGATGACAAAAGAATACAAAGAAGCATTAGAGGTTATTAACACCGAATGCTTAAGTGACATAAGCAGTATGGGCGTGACCTGGCACTTCAACGCTCCATCAAATCCCAGTGCTGGCGGATTATGGGAGAGTGCTGTCAAAAGCGTCAAACACCACCTCAAACGGGTGATAGGAGAACAGAAATTGACATTTGACGAGTTTTATACGTTACTGACACAAATAGAAGCATGCCTTAATTCAAGGCCGCTATATGCTCTATCTGAAAACATTGAAGATGAAGTTATGACACCTGAGCATTTCCTAGTCGGTGGGGCGTTACTTTTAGCGCCATTATCTGACCCAGAGGATCCCATGAGCATAAACATTCGCTGGCAAATGATTGAGAAAATGCATAAGTCATTATGGAGAAAATGGTCAGCTGAGTATTTGCATCATTACAAAAACGTACTAAATGGCAACATGATCAACCTAATTTAAAAATCAATGACATTGTGTTAATCAATGAGGATAACATGCCTCCATCAAAATGGGCATTGGCTAAGATTGTCGAGGTTCATCCTGGCAAAGATGGGCACGTTCGCGTAGTTACATTAAAGACGAAAAATGGTACGATAAAACGCCCAATTGTCAAATTAACTAAGCTTTCTGTGCACCAAGAGTGTGACAGCGGGAGCCAGGATCCGATTCACACAGGCAATATAGATAACAAACCAACTTCTCAAAGGCAGAGTCCTAGTAGAAGAACCAGAAAACGTCCTAACTTCTTAGTAGCGGCACTTATGTTGCTTATGACATGCATTACGCTGTCATATCAACAAATAAGTAATGTTACCTCTATAGGGACTAACAGGACTCTATACTTTGACAAAGTGGCTGACATGAGAGTTATTCAGGATCAATGGAAGATGGTAGTTTTTTATAATATGACAAATTATTGGCAAAAATGACACATTACAATGACTTATTATTACAGACAAAAATGACAAATCGCGAAAAAAGAGGTTTAGTTAACGCAATAGGAAACATTGCTAATTCATTGTTTGGAGTTCTCGATGATAAGTTCGCAGAACAGTACGAGAAGGATATTGAAGCCGTGAAAAGGACGGAAAATCATATGTTCAAGATGTTAAAAAACCAAACTTCTATTTTGGAAGCTGAAAAAAATATTTTGAAACGTAATGAAGTTATTATGAATCAACATTTTACATAAATCAATCAACTTCTAAAGAGCTTATCCCAAGAGATCAATGACGTAAAAATAGCGAATGCTAATCATCTAAAAATGTTTTACATCATCACTACAGCATTGTCTACTGACATAATCATTACCAACTTAAGACGAATTCAGGAAACCCTTATTAACACAATAACTAACATATATCATGGACAGCTTGACATTCATCTAATATCACCAAATCAACTTCAGGATCAGCTGAACCTAATATCAGGTCAACTACAGGGAGAATTGGTGATACCTACTGACAACATAAGAGATTTATATCAATTTCTACAAGTCCACGTTAGAGTAACTAAGATGTACTTAATAATGGAAATTAAAATACCTTTATTGAGTCACGATCAGTTTGAACTCAACAAAATTATATCCCTTCCATGGATCAAAGACGACAGGACAGTTTATAATATTCCATCTACGTCTTACATTGCAGTCAACATGAAAAAGGATATGATTATTCCTATCAATAACAATGACATCGATGCATGCAAAAAGTACAAAATTACTCAATTATTATGTTATGAAAATTATCCTATTTATAATGTTCACTTTGATCAATCACTATGTGAAATGAGACTGTTTAAAAACAATGACAAACAAACCTACTGTCGGTCAGAGATAAGACATTGTACCGACAGGTAGATTAAGTTAAAATCATCTGGCGTCTGGTTATACTCGTGTTGCCGAGAATGCTCAGTTCGCATTTTGTGCCCAGCTGGACTAGAGACAAAGTACCTACAGGGAAACGGAGTGATTGACATCGGTCAAGGTTGCGTTATAAAAGGTGACATGTTTACGATACATGCTCAACATGACTACACAAATAAGTTGTATGTACAGAAAAATATCGACATACCTGCTATACACAAATATACCTCAACTCTTAACGATATGATTAATACCTCTATGAATGACAACGTGCTTGAAAACTTAGAAAATCATGATCAGTTATTTGACGAGATTAATCAGCGTATAGAAGTGCTGAAATCACAAGATCTACAGCTACTACAAGACAGCAGTGCTGTACATTACTCGACTATTTATGCTATACTGGCGATGCTGACAGTAGTCGCCGGAATCTACATCGGCTGCAAGCTGAAGGGCCGGTGCGCCTCGGCGCGCGCTCAGGAAGAGCGACCTGTCATCCTCGAGCTGAGTCGCAGCCAATGTGTCAGTGCCAGTGCCAATAGTGTCAGTGCAGTGCGTGACTATGATCGTAGGTCGAACACAGCAGTGTCGATAGGGCATGACATAAGTGGATCCGTGTTAAGTGTAGATAAGGCCACTTCTAGGACAATTAAATTCGAAGATTTACCTGAACCATAAAACATTTGACAAAATTGTTTATTGTCTTTATATTTGTTTATGACAGTTTATGTTTAATTGGTTTCTTTCATTTTATATTTTTTGTAGTTGGCAATTTGTACGAGGCAACTCGAACAATCTAACTTGTATTATATTTCTATGTAGTTAGCATTATTTCGATGCTCTTTGGCCAGCTACGCTTGACCTAAATTTGTTCAATGCAATGAAAAATCAGTGCAATTAAAGCATTCAGCAACTATACACGTCTTGTCATTAAATCCCATCAGCGGTAGATACGGCGCAGTTGTCTGACATATTTCGGTTATCTATCTAACATACTGACATTTATATATTAGTTAACGAACGTTACAAGATACATGCTCTTTACTTTTTTTCTTTAATCCACAAGCCCATGCAAATTTCGAAAAACAATCAATAACTGCTAAAATGTATTTATAACCACCATTAACTCTAGACATTGCTTGCATGTCTATTAAATCAGCTTGCCAAAGATCGTCGATATCCTTTAGTATTACATTTCTTCTAGGATAATTAATTCGAGCGCTTTTACATATTTCGTTTACAACATCTGCTTTGCTCATAATGCTTATTTATTTTTCCGGCAAGATCTATGATATCAATATTTTGTTCAAGTTTTTTTATTTTGGCAAATAAAATTACAATCAACTTATTAATAGTCTCAATTTTTTTAAAATGTCAGCATGAAATTCATCAATATAGTTGTCGTCAGACCTATTATAAGAATTTAATTCACTTAATGTTGGTAAAACCTTACTATTAAGTACATTTATTAGCACTTATTGCGTTTGAAGTCTATCGACGTTCATAATCAAAGCTCTTTTTGCTACTAATTTATAATATGTTGGCCAAGATCTTTTATTCTCTTATAATGCCTGCTTCCTGTAGTTCTTTAATGATTGATAAAATTTCATTATCATGATTCGTATTGCCAGCACTTTTTGATGCAATCAAAAGTTTTAGCAATAATTACTTTTAAACTTTCGCGTTGCATAATTAAAACTCAATGAAACGGGAATTAACGCGATCATAATTTAGGTACAAAATGTTACCTCTTTTGCCTGACGTTTCGATCGGGTTACACCGACCGTGGTCACAGCCTGACTGGAACAGCGATGTCTTCACTCCGTATGAGAGGCAGATTCTTCATCTACCCTCATGATATTATTTTCACGCCAAGTACCGTCACACACTACACTTACTGTGTCCCTATTCTGCACACTAACCGCCGCGTACGTATTCAGGTGAGAACTCGATCGCGAAACAAAACGAGATTGTTTATTTTTAATCACTGGATTCCATGTCGCGGATAATTTGTAACCGTCAAACGACACAGTGAGTGTAGTGTGTGACGGTACTTGGCGTGAAAATAATATCATGAGGGTAGATGAAGAATCTGCCTCTCATACGGAGTGAAGACATCGCTGTTCCAGTCAGCCTGTGACCACGGTCGGTGTAACCCGATCGAAACGTCAGGCAAAAGAGGCAACATTTTGTACCTAAATTATGATCGCGTTAATTCCCGTTTCATTGAGTTTTAAAAAAAAGTTTGAGCCTTTCAATCAATTCATTAGGATCATCCCAAAATATACAGGGTGTAAAAGGCTTAACGAAGCCATAAACCACGAATTCTATACATAAAACCAAGTAGAATGCAAAAAAAATAAATGCTGGGAAATGACTTTTATTTTTGGGTATAAAAAAATAACTTATTTTTAACCCGCAATGTATAGCGCGCACGCCACAGACTATGCCTGTGTGTGTAAGCGGATAATGTTCCTTTGTAAAAAAGTTTAGTATTATCAAACAGAAGTCAATTTTGTAAAAATCTTTGAAAAAAAATTGTATCTTTGACTGTCAATAACTCGGTAACCCGTCATTTCCCAGGTATAGTGTAAAAAAAAAATGATCGTAATAATACGTAGAATATGTAGTATTCGGCTTCGATAAGCCTTTTTTTACACCCGATATAAACTGTATTACTTTTGTATTTTTTAAGTAGTGGTATGAAGCCACCCGTTTTTGTTTTATTTATTGTTTTCCTATTTTTTCTTATCACATTTTGTTGAGAAAATAGAGGTTTGATAATTTTACGATATCTTAAACCTTTGTCACCCTTGATTTGACTTTTTGAGTTACAGTGTCGTTTATGAGCGTTAGTATTTTGTAATATATCTTTGTAAGTTATCATACCTTTTTATCAAAAGTGTAAAGTTGGGTCTGTTACACATAAGAAGTTCCTTTAGTCCAGGCGTTATTTTAGTGTTTGTCACCAATGGTCACTAAATAGTTTTTTCTCTGATTTTGATGCATTACTTGTAGAAGAAAAAGTTACCTTAGAGTTTCCCAGCATCAAGTTTTTGTTTTCGCAACGTATTCCAAACGGTACATTACAATTATTATCATAGATATTCATTAACTCTTCCTTGTCTAGAGACATCAGCGTATCGTTTATATTTTTATGAGGACTTCTATCTTCATCAGTAAAGTCATAATATTGAGAGTTTTCATTTGAATCTATTTGAATATTTTTAGTAAAATCTTCGTAATTTGCAGAGAAATTACGATCTTCAATACTATCATTTTTACTCATATCTATTGAAACATTTAGCGTTGGCTTTTCTTTATCATTAGTTTTCATCATTGTCTCCAAGTTGTCTGTAATAGGTTTAAATACCTTCTTTAATTTTAAATTAGTGTAATCTTCTTCATTTTGAATTATTTTAATTTTATTTTTTATGTTATCTACAGATTTAATTAATTGTTTTTTTATGTCTGTCTCCATTTCAAACTATACAGTCAAACGTTGTTTAGTAATATTAAAACTAGAATAAGACATTTTCAAACGAATTTATTATTATATAATGTCCGATTTTTTTAGCACTCATCCTGCTAGCCTGTGACTATATAGGTGAAAAGCAATCGTGAAAACCAACTTTCAAATGTGTATCATAAAAACTAAAAAAATGAAAATAAAAATACAAAATAACAACAACGACTTGATATTGCATAAGCTCGTCCATCTTCAAACGTAAAACCATCTGTGATCATCTGTCTTATTCCTTCCCCTTGTAAAGAGCGAGAGAGCTAACAGACGTAAAAAATGGCCGGAGTTCATTCATAAACTTATACTACACGGTCATATGTTTGGCTTGTTTACCTTTAACATTGTTAACTTAAAATTAGAGCTTAAATGTAGCTTAGTGCAAATTTTCTAATTTGAAAATCTACATCATTTAGAACAAACCAATTAAAAAAAATACAATGTCTTAGCTAAGTAAATGTTAAGTTAGCAGCTTACCAATGGTAAAACTAGTAAAACGGCCCTCATATCAGCTTATCAAGTAAGTACATACACTGATCTTCAGGGGGTTTGTTTCCAGATAAGGTAGTGATTCAAATTTCCCATCACACTTTCACAGGCTGTGGACTGACGAGCTATCTAAAACCATGTTAAGATTGTTTTAGGTATGCGACTTAATATTGAGAAAGGTAATTAAAACTAACCGAAAACGATAAGTTAGATTATTCTAACTCAATGAAATTCAAAATACCTAACATAATTTTATGATAACTCGGCGTGTTTAAAAATTTGAATCATCTCTCTAGGTACAACGATTGTTTATTTACACTGTTCCTTACTATCGAAAATTGAACTCATCATGATTAAAAATACACGAAAACATTCCTCATCTAACTCAAGATTTAGGTATTCTAGTTTCTACATTTTTTATTACACTGACCGACCACTCACATGCACACTCACATTGTGACTTTTTGATGGTTCTACATTGACTAACTATCACAGAACAAACTAGGTTAAAATTGTGTTTTTAATAAATGACAGATTTTGCGATACTACGACGCGCGCGGAAGCCGGAAGCGCGTCCGTATGACGCATCTAATCGCGACAGGCGCACGACCCGAACTAAAAGAAAGCGAAGCGCACTGCGCAGCAGCGATCGGTCAAAGTGCGGCCGCCAGCGCACCAGACGAAGCATTAGTGATGTAGTATCTATCGAGATAGCGCGGATCGATACACTGTCATTTAATTTTAATACTAACAATTAGAAGAAGTTCAATATCATTTTTGTTTCTGTAAATTAAAAATCAGATTTAATTTAAACGGTGTAAGGCCGGGTATAGCAAAAGTCTCATTAAATGCCACAGGATGATAGCTTGTAGCCGTTTGAGTTCTTGCTTTTGAAATTTAAAACCTACCTACCGTCATGACGGGTGGCCTAAAAGTAGGCCCAGCTCTGGTTATTTTAAACTTTTCTGCTAAGATCGACTGATAAAGAAGGCTACAGAACGTTTGCCTTCCTCTGCACTTTGTTTGTGCTAAATGCAACTGTTCCCAAATTGGCCGCCAGTTGAGAAGTTATTAAAAGAAGTATAAAATTATGTTATTTCTTAGTAAAACAGTCTCGCATAAGCAATCGATCGAAAAGTAAAAGTAATAGTATTCTTTATTTGCATAATACAAATTGCTTTTACTCTTTGATTAATTCGATCATAAGTGAAATTATTACTTATAATTGTTGATATTGTGACGTTTACAACGATATCAATTGCATAGCGAGGTGAATGCCAATAGTTTTACACAGCGAGGTGAATGCCAATAGTTTTACAGGGAAATGTATCGATACATTTCCCTTTTGTTACTCATCCCTAGGTGTCTTTAAAATTCCGACAATTTAATTGGCATAGGCTTATGTTGGGGCTTCACCTGCGTCTAGTGTCGTTATTTAGTGCTCTATTTGACGTAATACGCAGGTGTGGCCGGTCTTTGTGCGCTAATTTGCTTTAATAACATTAGACGTTAGTCGATAGCTCGGACCGCGGTAACTTTTGACACATCAAAGGGATTAAGCGGGCGTTTAGTGCGTTGTTGTGGCTACGACTACTATACTAAACATGTTAAAACACGGTCACATTTAAAAACTCTTTGTGAAATAAATGTTTAAGTGCATAGTTATTAAGTTAGGATGGAGTAGACAAAATAATAAAAGTATTGAGTTCTTGGAAGCGTTTTATTTTATTTTAAAGACACACATACAGATCACACGCTAACTTAGTCGTTAGACGCTAGAATCAAACGTCAAATAAGTGTGGCCACGCACTTAGCGCGTAGCTTAATACTTTAATTTAGTTAACGCTAGTCATACCTTTATTTGAACGTTAGGCGTCACGTAGGTGAAGCCCCAGCATCAGAGCTAATTTGGTCAAAATAAATGATTGCATGCATGGAGGTAGGTCTTGCGTTTGATTCACGGGCTCGATCTTTTTAAATGACACAATAGTCTAGGCAGCACTTCTCAACTGAGGTGGTATGCTCGATTGATAGTTAGTCTAAAAATGATTCAGTCAGTACCCAATGGCCAAAAAAAAAACTACAGGAAATCGGCACAATTTATAAACTAAAGATTTTAATTAAGTACCATGAACTGTGCCAGGAAAAGACCGACATACCTCGTAACTTTATATCGCGCTCAGAATACCCACAATCTAGGTACGAACAGCCTTGGCCAACCTAGAAAGCGCTAAACCGCCTTCAGAGGCCGAACCGCCGCCGGCAGAGGTTGGCCCATACAGATAACATTTGATAAAAAGATAGAATCAAACTTAGGAATCTTAGTAGTTAGGATAGGAATAAAAACAAATAATATTTATTATTTCATGAGCCCTGGCAATACGTCAAAATTTTTAGAGATTGGGTACCTGGACGCTTTGAGTCAATTAGAGCGATTGGGAACTTGTATGGCCTTTGCGTAGGTAAAGGATCTCGGAGATAAGATCACTAGCTCCTGGTCTAATTTTAGTCGGTCTTTTCGGTGCATCTCAAACGATCTAGTACAAAGGGGCCGCCGGCCGCCTCGCTTCTCGGCAAGTGTTTTCGCTGCTTGCCGACAAGGCGGCTAATTCAAAGAATGTTTGGCACGTGTCAAGGTAATGATTCACCTGAATTTTAGTATCGAAAATCTAGTTGCACTAGCAAGACGTGTGATATCGATCACAATTTTACGATCATGCCCTACCGATACTCCAATCAGGAGTACCTTGATATGTGTGTATCGCGCAAAACGGACGCCATGTACAGCAATTAGTGTAAATAAATAGTGATTATTTTAGTGTAAATAAACTGAAACCAGTAGTGTAAATATGAGGAACAGTGTGTTAATAGTCGTGTAAATAAACAATCGTTGTAGATAGTGTTGATTCAAATTTTTAAACACGCCGAGTTATCATTAAATTATGCTAATTCATTTTTTTAGTTTAATCAAACATACCTAACTTTAATAAACTTGCATACCCCTAACACAATAAATTCTAGCATGATTTTGGATAGCTCGTCAGTCCACAGCCTGAGAAAGTGTGATGGGAAATTTGAATCACTCCCTGTCTGGAAAATACCTACACCCCTTGAAGATTAGTGTACTCACCTGATAAGCTGATAAGAGGACCGCAAATAGGTAAGCTGACTTAACATCTACTTATTTAAGAATTTTCAAAATTATGTTTTTATTTGTTTGTTTAAATTATGTCGATTTAATCATTCGAAAATTTGCAAAAGCTACATTTAAGGCATTTTTTTTTATTAACAAGGTTGAAGTTCATTCCCCCTAGTTATTCAAGCCTAACATCTGTGCGTGTTATGAATGAACTCCGGCCATTTTTCACGTCTGTTAGCTCTCTCGCTCTTTACAAGGGGAAGGAATAAGACAGATGATCACAGATGGTTTTACGTTTCAAGATGGACGAGTTTATGCAATATGAAGTCGTTGTTGTTATTTTGTATTTTTATTTTCATTTTTTTAGTTTTTATGATACACATTTGAAAGTTGGTTTTCACGATTGCTTTTCACCTATATAGTCACAGGCTAGCAGGATGAGTGCTAAAAAAATCGGACATTATATGTATAATTTAATTTTATAAATTAATAAACGTATCGAAGCCCTGCCTATATCTTCCTTTACTTAGAGCACAATCTTTATTTATAGTTAAAAAGCTGAATCGATCCAGCCATATTAACGAACAAAGCTTTTTAAATTCTAACCAGCTTATATCCGTAGTCACATGCTCATTATAAATGTGTTTTAAATTAATGTCATCTTGTTTGAATATAATAAGGAGATTGACATTATCACGTATTAATTGTTTAGGTATTTTTGAATAAGTTTGTGATAAATAAAAACAATCTATCTATCTATGTCTACCTA
This sequence comes from Anania fuscalis, assembly GCA_950371115.1. Classification (NCBI taxonomy): domain Eukaryota; kingdom Metazoa; phylum Arthropoda; class Insecta; order Lepidoptera; family Crambidae; genus Anania; species Anania fuscalis. The sequence goes on along the minus strand of OX493326.1, from coordinate 5,585,825 downwards.
TGGCGAAATAATTGCGAATATTTTTCTGGTTTTCGCATGCGACATCATCAAAAATAATTATTGAATTTTTTAAAGCATCATTAGGTGAAATGACATCTATGTTATCATTAAAAACAAATAATTTTGCCTTAGGAACGTGTTTTATAACTTGCCCTAAAAAGCAATACTTCGGTTGGAATGCTGTTTTTGAATACAAGTAAATATTATTGAATTTGAGACCGTTTTCATGTGACAATAATTTAACATTACATTGGTTTTCCCGCAATTAGAAGGACCGCATATTATACATCGAATCGCATTAGGCAAGAGAATGCTATGTTTAGCTGTGTGTGTATTATTTTCTGTTTTTATATTATGCACGTCTAAAGTGTGAGTTTGTTTAATGAACTTCATCCTAACTATGAGACTGATAATGCGTTACTTTCCTTTATATAGGTGAAATGGTAATGAAACAGTTCTTAAAGTTTAATTTAATAATTTTTATTATTCACTCAAGAGCCTTATACACCGTGACTTTTTAATTACCCGAGAAAACTAAAATTTGCGTTGATAAAAATATGTATATCACTAAGTAACACACAAATATTATAGCGTTCATACAAAAATATCGTTTTATAGGACTTCAAAAAATCCTGTTAATGCACCAAAAACATGGAAACCATCTTCGTAGTATTTGTTGAATGAGAGAGAGAGAGACGCATGCATTCCTTCCGACTCGCGCGGCACTCGCGCAGTCTCCCGCGCATGCGCGTCTGCTACGCCGAATTACTTAGTTAAGGTGTATTTTAAAATATGAAATCCACTAGGTATTTAAAAGATTAACAAATGATACAAATACCTAAAAACCTTAAAACAAATATCAACGTACCTTACACGTATTGCAGTATTTTTCAAAATGTCCTCCTCTCTCCGATACACAAACACGTGCTCTTTTCCGCAAGTTATTCTTCAAAGAAATAAGCACGTTTCTTTGAGCTTGAACCTCTTGATAAGCCGCAATGATTCGGTTTCGCAAATCACCAACACTAGTAGGTTCACTCACAAACACTCAGGGCTTGATCTCGCTCCACAAATAAAAGTCCACAGGCGTAAGGTCCGGGGACCGCGGAGGCCAGGGCACGGGCCCGCCGCGGCCAGTACTGATAGGCCATCACGGTATTCGTCACTTCACTTTAAAGTAAACACAGGTGCGGAGGTCGCGTGCGCCGGTGACCTTGCGTGACACAACCTTGACCGTTTAAGATTCGCGACGGACTGAGCTGAGGTCAATGATGGCACGGGCGGGCGGGGGATGCGCGTGAGACTCCGCCCGCCAGCTGGCCAGCTTCGAGCTTAGACGCGAGTTTGCCGAGTGAGATAGAAACGTCTTTTGTCGGCAGGTTGTGTAATTTGTTTTCATTCATAGTTATTCCTTCCGTACGCCAATAATACGCGACCAAATTAGGTGGATTTTGGTTCCGTTAATGTTGGAATGATAATGATTACTATTTGAATTAGCAGGACTTTTATGGTGCATATTTTTACGGAATGTTAGGGACCTTCTAAATAAATTTCTCATAAAAATAAATGTTTTTTTTTATTCGCCAAATTCGATGTATATCGATATCTGAGTATGTTGGTTAATTTTCTCGGGTAACTAAACATTCACGGTGTATAACACAATAATTTCTTGAGTAATATAAAATATTTTATACATGCGTATAATTTAATAAAACCTTCCTTAATACTAAGTTATATAATTTACAATATTCACTTAAGAGCTTATAATATGATATAATTTAAATTACATATAGATTTATAGACTAATAATTAAATAAGCATTAGGATAATGAAGACAGATCAGATTATGGTATCACAGTTACCCCATGGAAGCGTATGGATTTTATCTCTTTGTAATTGTCTTTTATCATCATTTCCATTCAGGAGTTGTTTGTTTATCTGCTGTGTATATATTACATGTTTAATAGACCTTATTAATTTCAGGTTACATCTCGTGCTGGTATTATTTTAAAGTGTTTTTCTATAATCAATCATTTTTTATTACGAATTCGGTAACAATATCACCACCCATCTCGTCTTTAAATAATCCGGGTTTTTTTTCATTAATTTTTGGAATATTGTACTCATTGTTTGATATATAATTACTAGTATCTATTATGTATTTAAGCTAATCAGAACACAGGACTTTATAATTAAATGTTTATTCAACGAGTTCGCAATTTACAGTGCTACAGTACATTTTTGTAAGGTAGTAAAACATAACATTAACTGTCATTAGATTCTTAGAACTTCCCCACCTAGTTTATACATAACACCTTCCCTTCTACTTTAATTCATTCATCTAGATACAGATACAAATCACTCTAACCAAATATAAAAAATTCACAACATCAAACAAAACATTATTTATGAAACAAGGTTTAAACACCAATAATTTCTGGCCATTCTTCTGCTGGCGGTATGACTATATTATCGTCATTATATTCTTCGTCTGATTCAATACTCCTTTCATCATAATTTTCAGTCATCTCCGGTAGTCTAGTTGGAGCTGTTGTCCTCAGTAGCTGGTCAACATGCCTCCTGTGCTTGAGCCCGTCTTGCGTTTGCACTTCATATAAGGCCGGACCAACAACAGCTGTTACCACTCCACGTTGCCATTTCTTGTTCGTGTTTTTTTTTTTTTAGCTGCTTTCTGTCCCCCAAATATTCGTTCAGGATTGAACTGTCAAAGGGATTTTTATTTTTTGTCTTTTTTTTTGTTTGTTGTTCTGTTTAATATTGCCAAAAGCTAAAATTAACTCTAACACATTTTTATCTTACATTCTAATATTCTTATTTTATACATTTACAGTTTTTATTTGTTGTTTATTTTAAGTATACAAATGGTTTCATTTATTTTGCAATATAACAGGTGTCTTATTCTACATATTTTGTTGAAACTTATGGGAATTTTTCATAAACTTATAATCTAGTTACAATTTTATCTAAACTTCTAATTAATTTTCTTAATTCTAACATTTTATTTGTTATTCCAATATTACACAAGTAATGATGTTAACAAATCTTATACATCTAATCTTTATTTTTTCTCACAGCTATTGAACATATTTTTATGCATTATACGATAAAATCGTCTCTGTACTCTTTATTGTTTAGCATTTTGTGTAGGTTATCGAGAACCATTTTTCCCCCTGTTTTTTGTTCTAGGTCATATCTCAACCTTTCATGTTTTTGACATTCGGTGAGGAGGTGTGGGACGGTTTCCTCTTTTTCGGGGTCACAGTCGCACGATGGACTCTCCCTACACTTGAACCGGTGCAAGTATTGGGAGAATCCACCATGCCCTGTGTCTGCGTGAGCATCCCTGCTGGTTGTATCTTCCGCACTATGCGGTATGCGTCTCCAGCGCTGGGAAAGATTTTTTTTGTAACGGACGCAGTGTTACCTTGTTTATACCTAGCGTTCCATTTCAGAATGGAACGCTCGCGTATTATCCTTTTTGCGTAGGATACCGGGCACCGGTCATAATCGACTTTCCGTTTTAACGCTAGAGCTGCTTCCTTCGCCAGATCATCGGCACGTTCGTTGCCAAGGAGACCTGCATGTGCCTTTATCCAGAACAAAGATACATCTTTGCCCTGGGTAAAAGCCTTCCGCAGATTCTCCCTTGTCTCCACGGCAAGGGGTTGGAGAGAGCCATGGTTAACGATCGTTTCCAGAGCGGCCATCGAATCACTATACAGACCATAACTCTTTTCCCTTCCCTTAAGGATCACGTCCGTTGCCTTGCAGTACGCAGACAGACGAAACTTTTGGTTTCGGACCTCGGCTTCATCTTTCCATATGGAGAGTGCAGCTCCGACCTTCCCCTCGATTTTGCTGCCGTCGGTGAAGATGCGCACCGTCTGCAAATTGTGCCTATCCACGAGGCTTTGGTCTACCAAGCATTCAAATTTTATGGCCATATGCGTAGCTGGGTGAGGAGTCTCTGCAAACCTAACCAAACTCTCGGTCTCTCTGTCTCCTAACTCCAGAAGGGGCGACCCTCTCTTCGTCTCGTATAGGGCGGCTGCCTCCTGTATCCTGAGGTCGAGACGTAGTATCCCGGCTAGAGTCAGTGCCGAGTGTAGAGAGACTGTTCGATATGATTTACAGAGCTTCTGGGCGAAACCCCTTTGTACCGTGTTTAGCATCTTCTGCACCCCGATCTTCTCGGCCACAGTAGCCCACGCTTCTGCTGCGTACATGATAATCGGCTCTACGGTCGCGACGTAAATTGTCCTGATTACTTCCGGGTGTAATCCCCAACTAATTTTTGCAGCTCTTGACCACTGCTTATAAATTTTGAGCGCTTTTTTGGTCTGTTGAGCTACATGAAAATTAAAGGTAATTTTAGCGTCTATTGTTAGGCCTAATATTTTAATTTTGTAAGATAGAGCAATGGCGATCCCCCCATCTTCAGGAGCGGGGTGTCGTACTTCCGTTTCCTTGTCAGGACCATAGCCAAGGTCTTGTGTGGTGCAAATTTGAGTTTATTTCGTGCGCCCCACTGGTGCACGTACTCCAGTGCTGCGTTGGTCTGCCTGACGGCCTGACTGGTCACTTCTGATGCCGTGCCGCCGTGGAAAATCATCACTACGTCGTCCGCAAAAGCTTGGACGTAATGATTCCTCCTCTCCAATTCCTGCGGTAAAGAGTCCAGCAAAAGGTTCCAAAGGATAGGACCGCCGATTGACCCTTGCACACATCCTTTATTTGTATTTCTTACCGCTTCTTCCCCGGCGTACCTTACTCTGACTTTTCTGCGCTCCAGATAGCTATCCAGTAGCCTTCTGATGTTTACCGGGCACTTTTCCTCAGTCAGACGGACTCGGATTGCCGGCCACCAGGCGCTATCGAAGGCCCGCTTTATATCCAATGACACTAGGGTTACCAGCTTCTTCAGCTCAATCTTACCCTTGATACGGTGTATTAGAGTTTAGAGGGCGTCTTCGGTGCTTTTCTGGGGCATGAATCCGTACTGGCGAGTACTAAACCTCGGTACCAGGTGCCACTTCATTCTTGCTACTAAGATCTTTTCCAGGACCTTCCCCAATACTGTTAAGAGACCTATCGGTCTGTACGCCTTGGGATTCGTGTAATCATCCTTGCCCGGTTTTCTCAATACCACCACAGTGGCTTCCTTCCAGGTGTCCGGGAAGTGCCCGATCAGTAGGCACTTGTTGAATAGGGCAAGGAATGCATCTAGGTCCTGGTGGATAGCCCGGCTGAAGATGTCCGCTGTGAAGCCATCCGCTCCTGGGGCCTTCTTTGGATTAAAATTTCCAATGGCGGTCTTTAGCTCCATCTGGGTAAACGGTGGTTCATTTTGTTCATCATGACAATGTGCGTTTACCGATTTCGCTGCCATTCTGGTCAAGCGATGATGTTCGTCGTCAGTTTCCTCCAGGTCTTGTGGGTAGAATGTCTCCGCTAGTAGGTTCGCCGATTCTATTGGGTTCAGGTGTGCTCCGTTTTTGGTTAGGGTCGTCTCTTCTGTTCTCCTGGCGGTCTTCTCGATCTTATTTGGTGCAGAAGTCTTTCCAACTTTCCATTTGGGCTTTCTTGGCTTCGTACTCGTATTCTTCTTTTTTCTTCAGAAACTCAGTTACCACTATGTCTTTGCGGTACGGTGCCGCATTTCTGATCTTACGCCTGAAGGTAGTGGTAACTTTTTTCAGCCTTGCGAGCTCGTCATTCCACCATGGGATCTTGAGTACTTCTGTACTCTTCTTTGCTGGCATGCTAGTCTTGCATGCTTCGGTGATGGCCTCCGTGTAATTGTTTAAAAGATTGTCAATTTCATGTGTCATTGATAAGGCGTTTATACGATTCACGTTAATCCCTTTTTGTGCCTTGGATTCCAGCAGAGTGTTGTCAAAGAGATCCCATTTTACCTTCTTGGTGTTATAGAGACGAGTCGTCCTTTGGACTCTCAGTTCCTTGTCTCGGCGGAGTTTTATATCGAGACAGATGGCATTGTGGTCAGAGCTCGTCATCTCCTGGTCTACCCTCCAGTTATCGACCAGATCTAGCAGATCTTCTGTGCAGGCTGTGATGTCAACTAAACTGGTGTACACCTTCGTTCCTCTCACGGTGTTGAAGGTTGGTGTATCACCTCTGTTGAGTACCTGAAGTCTCAACTCTTCCAGGGTCCCGGACATTTCTACACCTCTGTGGTCTTCTACGGTGCTGCCCCACCAGGTACTCTTGGCGTTGCTATCTCCGCCGATTAGCAGTGCTCTTGGGCCCAGCTTCTCTACGACCTCCCTTAGCCGGTCCAGGTATGGCCCAATGGGTTGATCCGGTTCAAAGTAGAAGGACACCGCCGCGATTTCCCAGGCGCTGGTTCGGATCCTCACTACGACTATATTGTCGCTAGTGAGTTTCGGGCACTGTGTGGCGACAAAATCGCTATCAAAGACGACTATTGCCGCCTTCACAGTCCCATCTCCTACTGCTGCGTTCTCCTACTCTCTTGTTCATGTTGTAAAGTCTTCATAAAATGTGATCTCCAATACTAAATTGTTTGTTTCTTTCTGTCTCCATATTATCTAAATTGCATTCAGGATCATCAACGAATTCAGTATCTGGGTATACATGTGTTATAGCAGTCCTGAACTTTCGGCCATTAAGCATCTCTGCCGGAGTTTTGACTGTAACTGTACTTGGAACTGTACGCATTAGAAATAGCACTTTCGCTACTCGCTCAGCCCAAGTCATTGATTATTCAGATTGTTTTTTAAATTTTGCCTTGATTGTTTGGATTGTCCTTTCAGACTGGCCATTAGTGGCCGGATGATAAGGTGCTCCTCTTAAGGGTCGAACCCGGTTTTTTGTCATAAATTATTGCATTTCTTTAGAAGTAAATGCTAGGCCATTATCTGAGACTACCGTGTCTGGCAGCCCATAGTCTACAAATAGTCTTCTTAATATGTCGATTATAGTACAGTCATAGATGGGACTATCTCTATCGCTGGCCACTTGCTGTATGCATCAACAACGACCAAAAAAGTTTTACCCGTAAATGGACCCATGAAGTCAATGTGGATTCGGGACCATGGTTTAGATGCTGGTTTCCAAGTATGCACAGTCACTGGAGGGTTATTTCTGTGCGACTGGCATGATTCACACTGTGCCACCATGTTCTCTATGTCTTGGTCTAAAGATGGATACCACAAGTAACCTCTGGCTAACATTTTGGTTTGTCCCATTCCGCAGTGGCCTTCGTGTAATTTCTTGAGTGTATTTTGTTTTAGTGCACTTGGAATTACTACTCGGTTGGACCATAAGATGCAATTTTTGTTTAGTGACAGGTAATCTCTTCTTCTAAAATAGGGCATTATCTCTGAATCTTCTATTTTATTTGGCCAACCATGTAACAAATAAAATTTCACTCGTTTTAATATTTTATCCTTTTCTGTCTCTTTTGCGATAATCTTGTAATCCATGTCTAACTGTTCTATTTCCAGTAAAAATACATCCTCTTCTTCATGTTCTAAATTAGTGTATGGTGTAGGCCATCTGCTGAGACTATCGGCATCACCCATCTCCTTCCCAGGACGATACCTGAGCTCATAGTCGAAAGTGTTCAAGGTTAGGGCCCATCTTAACATTCGTACTGACACTAATTCTGTTATGGGTTTATCACGTCCAAAGATACCAAGTAATGGTTTATGATCAGTATATTAACAAATTTGCGACCTAGCAAGTACTGTCGAAACTTTTTTAATCCATACATAATGGCTAAGGCCTCTTTATCGATTTGAGCGTATCTCCGTTCATGCTCTTGTAATGTCCTTGAACCCATAATAACAGGATGCTCTGAACCATCATCCATTTTGTGCACCAGCACTGCCCCTACTCCATATTCACTTGCATCGCACATCTTCTACTATATAAAATTCTAAACTGACTGTTGGTCTATCAACGCACAGCCTAGACCGCTGAACCTAGAGACTTGAAATTTTGCACATAGATACCTTATACAGTGTAGGCATCCACTAAGGAAGGATTTTTGGAAATTCCACCCTTAAGGGGGTAAAATAGGGGTTGAAAGTTTGTATGAAAGTCCGTCAGTTTTGAAGTTAGGATCTCCAAATTTTGTGTTTATGCTGACGTATAAAAATGAATTAACACGTGTCTCACCGTTTTTGCGTCAAAGTTGTGTATTGAAAGTCCGTCGTTTTCAAAGTAAAAATCACTAAAATTATTATTTAGGCGTACGGTTAGGAACTCAGTCAAAGTATATCGTTGTTGTTAGAATATCAACCCTTATGGGGGTAAAAGGGGGATTTTTTTATTTAAAGTTCTTTATTTTCTAACTAAAATTTACTTAATTTATTATTTAAGCTTATAGTTGGTAGCTTAGGCAAGGTATATTGTTGTTCCCGTGTCGGGTTTCTGGGTCCCGCATCGGGCGCGTCCCCAGGTGGTGGATAGGGGAACGCCCTCCAGATATGGGGGGTACCGGCTTCGTCCGGCGCGAACCAAAACCAGAACGCGCGGCAGACTCTGTCAATTCGGCGGACCTGTCGGGCCCAAGGGGAAAGCCTTATGGCTCAAGACCTCAGGTGTTCGCTGCTCCGTCTGCGGACCGGAGTGGCTTGAGTGCCTGAGGCGTAGATAGGGATGCCTAGACCGTCGGGGTGTTTGTCCGGGTCGTACAGGGGCGGGGGCAAGATCAATCAACACCTGTATTGTCCTAGTGTTAGCTTCGGTGTATATGCCAAGTGAGGGCGAAATTCCTGCAAGGGAACTAGCCCAACTGGTACAACACTGCGAAGCACACGAATGGGACCTGAACATCTCCGCAGACTGCAACGCACATCACCCGCTGTGGGGAAGTAAGGACACAAACAAAAGGGGTGAGTCTTTAGCCGAATATTTACACCAAGCAAACCTAAACATTATGAACAGAGGTATAGAACCCACTTTCGTAAGCTCAAGGTATCAATCTATCATAGACGTTACTTTGGCAACACACGCAGCGGCAGACCTCATTGAGGGTTGGCATGTTTCAAATGAACCCTCCTTCGCAGACCATCGCCGCGTCTGTTTCCAAATACAGTACACACAAACAGACCCTGTTCCATATCGCAACCCCCGCAAAACAGATATAACAAGGTACACAAATCTACTAACCAAGTCGCTAGGTGATGTACAACTGACAGACGTAACACTTAGTACAGATAACATAGAATCAAACGTTCGGCTCCTAACTGAATCTCTTAGAGACAGTTATGAACTGGCTTGTCCTGAAGTAACACCCAAAACCTCGGGTAAAAGTACCTGGTGGGGGCCAGAACTCGACCGACTACGCAAGGGACTCAGGACACTCTTTAACCGAGCAAAAAACACCAGATCCACTGAAGACTGGGAAAAATACAAAACAGCACAAAAACACTACAAGAAAAGAATCAGATTCCGGAGAACGGAAGGCTGGCATGATTTCTGTAGTACCATTAACTCAACCAACCAAGCCGCAAGAATAAAGAAGATCCTTTCAAAAGGCGATCTCAAACTCCTGGGTTCCCTGAAGAAAGAAGACGGCACTTACACAAACACAGATGAGGAAACCAGTACAGTACTACTGGAAACTCACTTCCCAGGCTGTCAAATAACGTCAGACTACGGATGGTCTGACGAGCAATACAGCACACCAACAACCCAAGAATGGGAAATTGCAGACAAGGTAGTAACGACAAATAAAATAGAATGGGCTCTAAAGAGCTTTAAGCCCTTCAAGTCGGCAGGGCTGGACGGAATCTTCCCAGCACTACTACAATGGCAGACCAACCAAGTAACAAAACATCTACTACCAATCTACAGGGCCTGCATTGCATTCAAATACATACCAAAAACATGGAGAGAGGCGAAAGTAGTCTTCCTGCCAAAACCAGGCAAGGAAGACTATACGCACGCCAAAGCTTTCAGGCCCATTAGTCTAACATCATTCCTACTAAAAACACTGGAAAGACTAGTAGACCGATACCTAAGGGACGGAGCGCTAAAACGTAAGCAACTACATCCCCAACAACATGCATACAGAACAGGCAGATCAACAGAGTCAGCGCTGCACATGGTGGTGCATAAAATAGAAACGGCTATCACAAATAAAGCTTCAACCCTAGCTGCCTTCATAGACATAGAAGGGGCTTTCGACAAAACCATGCACAACAGCATTAACCACGCCCTACAGAAATACAACGTCGATCCAGTCATAAAAAACTGGATAACGCAACTAATAAGTAAAAGGGCGGTTCAAATAGTGGTGAACACTACCACAAGAGCAAAGGTAGTAAGAGGATGCCCCCAGGGTGGTGTCCTTTCACCACTCCTATGGAACATAGTAGTGGATAGCCTACTGTACAGACTAAACGAAAGAGGATACACTACTATTGGTTATGCAGACGACCTAACAATACTGATAAACGGAAACGCTGAAAATCTGCTCTGCGGAATTATGCGCTCAGCACTTCAGATAGTAGAAAAATGGTGTGACGAGCATCAACTATCAGTAAACCCGAAAAAGACAGAACTTATCCTTTTCACCAACAAAAGGAAGTTACCTCCACTACAATTACCAAAACTATTTAACACAGAACTCTCGCTATCAACTCAGGTGAAATACCTGGGCGTTATCCTTGATAACAAACTGAATTGGGCGAGTCATATCGATACAAAAATAAAGAAGGCCTGTATAGCATTTTGTCAATGTAGAAGACTAGTTGGTAAAAGTTGGGGTCTAAATCCAAAAATCACACTTTGGCTCTACACATCAGTTATCAGACCTTCTATAACTTATGGATCAGTTGTATGGTGGCCCAGAACACAACTGACCACAGTGAAAACAAAACTCCAGAGTCTACAGCGACTAGCGAGCGTAGCAACTACTGGATGCATGAGAACCACCCCATCAGCCGAGCTCGAGTTCCTCCTAAACTTGAGACCGCTAGATCTCATCATACAGGAGGAAGCACAGTCAGCCGCCCTGAGACTAAGAACAAACGGACTATGGAAACAAAACATAGAAACAACACACTCAAAAGTTCTGCAGGAGGTCCTAAAGGAATTACCACTCCTCGAGGCGCCCATGGACAGAACTCCGTGTCAACACATCTTCGATCGAAGATACAATATCCAACTCACAGAAGAACCAAAAGACAACTCTGGCGTCGATGAAGTTAGGATATATACAGACGGCTCAAAAACGGCACATGGTACCGGAGCCGGCGTCTTCTCGAATGATTTAAACATAAACATATCGACCACACTAGACAAGTTAAACTCCATCTTCCAGGCAGAATGCATTGGTATAACCAAAGCGGCACAGGCGGTTGCAGCCAGAGACGTCCGAGATCTTGGCATAAAAATTGTCTCGGATAGTGCATCCGTACTCCAAGCCCTACAAAACAATGTCGTAACCTCCGCACTCATACTAGAGTGTCACAATGCACTCCAATCCATTGCAAACACGAACAGAGTAGTTCTGCAATGGATCAAAGGACACAGCAACTCACTGGGAAATGACACCGCAGACGAATTGGCCAAAAGGGGATCGAAGGTAGTAGTCCATGGACCGGAACCACTACTGCCTATACCTCAGGCCCAAATTAAAACGTGGCTGCGTGAAAGAACCACAGGAACCCACCATACCGAATGGATGAACAGTGTAGGATGCAGGCAAACAAAAGATGCAATTCCGGCAGCATCAAAAAAGCTTGCCCGCAGCCTCATCAGACTAAAACGGAACGAACTTCGGAAGGTTGTAGGTACTATAACCGGTCATTGTTCACTAAACAGGCACCTATTCCACATAGGAGTAACAGACAGCCCCACATGCAGAGGATGCATGGAGGCAGAGGAAACGCCGCGGCACGTGCTCATGGAGTGCGAGAGCGTGGCAGAACAACGGGCACGGATTCTCCAATCACCAGGATCACTCCCGGAGGCATTCAGGAGCCTGAAGGGTCTGCTGGCCTTCTGGGATGACTTGGGATGGTTGGAGTAGGGGAAGGAAACAGCACGCACAATGGCCCAATCGAGAGGCTAAGTGCGGACACCTCCCAGCTAAACTAACTAACTAACTAACCGGGTCGTACAGGCATTGGGGTCGTCGGGGCATTTGCCCGGATCCGTGGGGTTTTTTCCCGGGTTGTACCCTGTCATCATGACAAACCGGGCAGCGTGTTCTTGCCGTGCGCTGGGTCCCGTAATCTTGGGAGGAGAGGATCCTGGGCGTTGAGCCTGTGGCAGACCACCCAGGCGACACATGTCTTTGGCCTTATTCCTTCCAGGCATTCGGGCGGCCCGCGGAGTAGCCGGCCCGCGAGTCAATCTCATGGGCGGAACCGCAGCGAGTTCTCCTCGAAGGAGCCCACAGCGGAGGATCTTAGCGGTCAGATCCGGGCTGCCACTGACACAGTTTTGTTCTGTGTGGCGCGGTCCGAAAACCTAAAAGGCAGCTTCCAGCGTGCCCTGAAAGAGGCAGCTGCCTCCATCACGCGCGCCGAAGAGCTCCTAAGCTCGAGGACAAGGGACGAGGAGACGCGGCTTTTACATGCTGCAAACGACCGATTGGCGCAGGAGGTCGCAGAGCTGAAGCGCGTCGTTCAGCAGCTTCGCGCTGAAAGGATTGCGGAGGTCCTTCCTGCAACCCCGACTGGGTCGAAGACAAACTCTTCCGAGGAGGAGAAGTTTGAACAGCGCCTCATGCGCTAAATCGGCAACATGATTGATGCAAAACTGGCATCTATCTCAGAGCGGCTGCTCCCCGAGCCTCGCCTGCGCCCGCCACTTGCTGCAGACGCCCGCAAGGCCCAGGTCGAGCGGCCTCCTAAGAAGTCGCTAATGAAAGCGCCGTCGGGCCCACCCAAGAATGCTGCTTCACCCCAGACGGGGCAAACGCCGTCCGAGGTGTCCGCCCCTGTGGCCACGACCTCAACTGCCGGTCCAGCCGCCGTCGGGGAGAAGAAGAAAAGGAAGCGTGGCAAGAAGAAAGCCCGCAACCAGGTCCAGGAGTCAGCGCCCGCTTTCCAACCTGCTACTACCCGCCCGTCTACACGGTCTGCAACCGGCCCTGGAGCCGAACCGTGGACAGAGGTGGTCAGGCGTGGGAAAAAGCAGGCGTCTACTGCTGTAATTAAGCAGCAGCCTCCGGCACAACCCAAGAGGCCAACCGCGTCCTCCCAGCAGACTCCAAAGCTCCGCCCGCCGAAGACCGCTGCCATCGTGGTGATGATGCAGCCGGGAGTACAGAAGCAAAAGGAGCACACCTATGAGACGGTGCTTGCCCGTGCAAAGCAGGCCATCGATATCGGGGCGATAGGGATATCCGGGATCCGCTTTAGGGTCGCCAAGACTGGCGGCAAGGTCCTGGAGATTGCCGGCCCCGATCATGAGGAGAAAGCGGATGCGCTGGCCGCTAAGATGCGGGAGGTCATCCCTGCGGAGATCGCCAAGGTGTCCAGGCCGGTCAGGACCGTTGACGTTCGCATATCCGGTCTTGACGACTCCGTCACCGTGGATGAAGTCGCTGCGGCTATCGCCAAAACGGGTGGCTGTGACGCCAACTCGATCCAGGTGGGGTCCATTGGCCGCACCTTTCAAGGAACAGGGGCCTGCGTTGTAAAGGTGCCTATAGGTGCAGCCCAAAAGGTTGTGAGTGAAAGGGTTTTGGTGGGTTGGGTCTCCGCCCAGACCAGGCTCATGGAGCGGAAGCCGCTTAAGTGCTTTCGGTGCCTGGAGGTGGGACACGCCCGCGAAAGCTGCCCTTCGACGACCGACCGCAGTGGTCTATGCTACCGCTGCGGCACTCGGGGGCATACAGCCAGAGGTTGCACAGCCTCGCCGCACTGCCCTCTGTGCGCGGACGCGGGACTGCCAGCCAACCACCGGTTGGGCAGCAAAAGCTGCAAACCGCCCAAGCGTGGCAGTCGTGCGGGAAGGACAGCGGCCAGGACTTCGGCTTCACCGTCCGCGGCCGAAGGGCCCACGAACATGCAGGTAGAAAGCCTGACGACGTGAGATGGCCTTCAGGCTACTACAGGTGAATGTGAACCACTGTGCCGCTGCGCAGGATATCCTCTTGCAGCATGCGGTGGCGTGGTCCATAGACGCGGTCCTCATCTCCGAACCCTACTTCATACCGGGCGACCGGGAGAACTGGGTCGGGGACGCGAGTGGCTTGTCGGCCATCATGGTGTCGGGGGCACACCCTATTGACGTCGTGTCCAGGCAAAGCGGTATCGTTGCCGCCAAGTGCAGGGAGTTTCTGCTGGTGGCGGTCTATTGCCCTTCCAGTTGAACCAGGAGCGAATTCGAGGCGGATCTGAACCATCTCGGCTCAGTTCTCCGTCAGTCCACCCTGCCGGTGATCATTGGTGGCGACTTCAACCCCAAGAACTTATGCCTGGGGGTCACGTCTCACTGACCGCAAAGGGTAGAGTCTGATGGACTGGGCGGTGTCCAATGGACTGGTTATCGTCAACGTGGGGACCAAAGTCACATGCGTGCGACCGCAGACGAAGTACGTCGTGGACATTACGTTCGCGACCCCCGCGATTGCAGCTCGTATCGGTGGCTGGAGAGTGGTTACAGAGGCGGAATCATTGTCGGATTACCGGTGCATCCGGTTAGACGTCTCCACCTCCGGTTCCGTGATCCCTCCGACTGGCACACCCCACCCGACATACCCTCAATGGAGGCTAAACTGCCTGGACAAAGAAACCGCGCGGGAAGCTTCGGTCGTTAAGGCCTGGCTGCCTGTAGGCCCTGAGCCTGTCCAAGTGGATGAGGAGGCGGAATGGTTCCGGGAGGCCGTTACGGACGTGTGTAACGCATCCATGCCTCGGTCCGGACCTTCCCTTCCCCGGCGAAACGTCTATTGGTGGACGGATGAGGTTGCGGAGCTGCGTCGTGCGTGTATCGCGGCGTGCCGTGCCTCAGATAGACATCGTAGACACAGACGTCGTGATCCGGCGCTGGACGAGCCGCTTTATCAGGCCTACAGAGAGGCGAAGCAGACGCTCAAGGTCGCCATCCTGGAGGCGAAACTCAAGGCGAAGGAGGAGCTCCTTGCCACACTCGATGCCGATCCGTGGGGACGCCTGTACCGTACGGTGCGGGGGAAACTCCGCCCATGGGCGCCCCCGGTCACGGAAAGGCTCGAGCCCGAGTTTTTCCGAAGAGTCGTGTCCACCTTGTTCCTAGTTTAGGTGGAACACACCCCGCCTTCGATGTTTCCACACCCCGTAGTCTCCAGAGAGCCCCCTGAGCCCGTCTCCGAGGGTGAGTTCGGCGCGGCAATATTGCGGTGTTGAGCCAAGAATGTGGCCCCGGATCCTGACGACCCCGTCAGGACCCGGGGCCACATTCTTCCCAGGTAAAATCTGGGTCCTCGTATCGGACATACTGGGTGATCGCCTTCGTAGGCTTCTGTCCGCATGCCTGCAACAGGGGCGCTTCCCGGCGCTTTGGAAGGAAGGGAGGCTTGTGCTTCTGAGGAAAGACGGACGTCCGACCGACTCCCCTTCGGCATACAGTCCGATAGTGTTGCTGGATGAGGTGGGCAAGCTCTTTGAAAGAGTCATTGCAGATCGCCTCGTTCGGCACCTGGATACGGATGGGCCGAACTTGTCGGATGTTCAGTATGGCTTCAGGAGAGAGCGCTCTACGATCGACGCTATCCTGCGGGTAAAGTCGCTCGCCAGCGAAGCGGTGGAGAGCGGCGGCGTGCTGTTGCCCGTGTCTATTGACATAGCTAACGCGTTCAACACGCTGCCGTGGACCACGATCAAGCAGGCGCTCCGCTTCCATGGAGTGCCTGTTTACCTGCAGGATACCATCGCATCGTACCTGGAGGGACGAGAGGTTGCGTGTGATTCGGTGAACAGTCGATTGCGGTACTTGGCCGGATGCGGTGTTCCGCAGGGGTCGGTCCTAGGGCCACTCTTGTGGAACATCGGGTTCGATTGGGCTCTCCGTGGCCAGTTCGTCGCGGGGGTTGGCGTTACTTGTTACGCCGACGATACCCTGTTGACAGCCCGTGGGGATTCCTTTGCCGATGCTGTTCGTCGTGCGAGTGCTGGGGTCGCTGTGACGGTACACCGAATCGGC
Source organism: Anania fuscalis (assembly GCA_950371115.1). Taxonomy (NCBI): domain Eukaryota; kingdom Metazoa; phylum Arthropoda; class Insecta; order Lepidoptera; family Crambidae; genus Anania; species Anania fuscalis. Next base: position 5,569,667 of record OX493326.1, on the reverse strand, counting down.
CTTTTGGGGCTAAGGATGGCACTGGAGAATTCTGAGGCCCTGTGTTTTCACGGGCGCCGACGTTCGCCGCCTGCGGACGCTAGGTTGATGGTGGATGGGGTACGGTTCCCCGTTTCGCCGACGATCCGGTACCTTGGGCTTGTGCTTGACGGAAGGTGGCGGTTTCAGGCCCATTTCCGTCAGCTAGCTACCAAGTTCAGTGTGACCGCGGGTGCCTTAAGCCGGTTACTGCCAAACCTGGGTGGTCCGTCGATGGCTCCTCAACGACTGTACCTAGGGGTGGTCCGCTCAATGGAACTCTATGGTGCCCCGGTCTGGCATGACGCCCTCTCGTCCGAGAACGTGACAGTCCTGCGGAAGGCTCAAAGGTTATTAGCCCTGCGTTTAGCGCGAGCCTACCACACCACCTCCGCCGATGCTGCGATGGTCCTGACCGGCAGCCTTCCTTGGGATCTCGACTCCCTGGTCCTCGCCGCGTTATTCCAGTGGCGGGGAGACCAAAGATATCAGGGCAATAGGCCCGTACCGATAGAGGTGGACGCGGAAAGGAGACAGCTCACTGAGCTAGCCCACGAGCAGTGGCGCCGTAGACTAGCCAGTAGCCACTTTGGCGTCCGGGTCATTAGTGCCGTACTCCCCGTTCTCACTGCATGGGTCGAGCGTCCACACGGCCAAATGACATACCGGATGTGTCAGGTGTTTACCGGCCACGGGTGCTTTGGGTCATACCTCTGCCGCATTGGCAGGGAACCTTCAACCCGATGCTGGCACTGCGATGCTCCAGAGGACACGGCACAGCACACCCTTGAGGTGTGCCCGGCCCTCCGAGCACACGTGGGTGACGACTTCACCCACGAGAAGCGACGAGCGGGTGCTTGCCGAAAAGGAGAGCGCAGAGCGAGAGCGAGAGGCTGCGGCTGACGCACTCCTCATGCGCCGTAGGCGCACTGGGCGCAGGCGGAATCTCCACCGCCTGCACATGCCACTCCCTGTGCCTTGGGTCGTGGACGCGGGGGCGTCCGCTTCCCACTAAGGGGCGCGATGGTGTGTAATGCGTTCAACGCATCATCGGGACAACAAGCCGGAGGAATACCTCCTCTGGCGCTGGAGGTAGGGGTATTTGCCCTCTCCAGATCGGGTGAGACCGTGTGTCGGTCTAGACAGTGAAGGGCCGCGGATGTGTGCTAATCGCGTTGACCCGTGGCCCCGAACTCATGGCTCCCGAGAACGCCGCTGGTTTTTAGTGGGTATGCCCTTAGGGGTGAGTCCCACATAACCTGCTGCCCTCCCCCAAAGGCGTCAGGTATGCGTAAGGCATTTTTCAGCGAAAAAAAAAAAAAAAGGTATATTGTTGTTTTAAGAATTTTAACCCTTAAAGAGGTTAAAAGGGGATACATTTTTATTTGAAGTTCTATAATTTCTAACTTAAAATCACTAATTTTTTATTAAGGCTCACGGTTAATAGCTTACGCAAAGTATGTTGGTATTGTTGAAATCTCAACCCTTAAGGGAGTGAAAAGGAGATGCATTTTGCATTTGAATTTTTTTATTATGTTAGTAAAAATCACTATATTTATTATATAAGCTTATGGTTGAAAACTCAAGCAAGGTATATCATTGTTGTTGGAATTTCAACCCTTAACAGAATGAATACCCTTTTCACCCCCTAAAGAGGGTATTCATTTTGTTTTTTAAGTTTTTTTTATTTTCGAAGTAAATAAATACTTATGGTTGGGTACTCACGCAATCGGTGATACATACAGTGCAGGCATCCACTAAAGAAGGATTTTAAGGAATTTCATCCATAAGGGATGAAATATTGTATGAAAGGCCCTCAGTTTTAAAGTTAGTTTCTCTTAATTGTGTGTTTAGGCTGATCTTAAAAAATAAGTTTATGTGAGTATTAGCGTTTTAAATAAATTCTCCCTTGACACGGAAGAAAAGGGGGATAAAGTTGTGTGTGAAAAGTCCATCGTTTCCAAAGTAAAAATAAATAAGCGCTCTTTCAGATACGGAGGTGATTTCGGACTAAACAATATTGTAAAAAGTAAAGAGAGAATATGCATATCGCGCCTGAGTCGGATTGGGAGCCATTTAAGCTTGGACCGGTATTCGCTGACATGGTCATACTTTCGTAGACCAAAAACTATCCGGATACAGAAGTTTTGTAGGCGCTCAAGCTTGTTAAGCTGATTCTCGTCCAAATCCAAATAGCAACAATCTGCGTAATCTAAAATGGGAAACAAAAGAGCCTGAACAAGAGCAATTTTAGTGGGTATGGGTAAGAAATTACGAAGCCTATTTAGTGACGCTGCCGCTGCGAACATTTTTCTGCTGACTTCCGCAGTTTGAGTTGTCCAACTGAGGGTGCTATCAATATGGACGCCTAAGTCTTTTACAATTTTGCTGAACGGAATTTGGACACCGTCAAATGTGATAGGTTGCAAGGCCGGCCAGTTAATTCTAGCAATTTGCCTAGAACCTCCCACAACTATCACCTGCGTTTTATAAGGGTTAACCCTGAGACCAAATGCCTTGCTCCAGTCTAGTATACGACAAAGGTCGTCGTTAACTACCTCCACAACACTGGAAAGGTCTTCACGGCGCCCTTGAGAATATATTTGAAGATCGTCTGCATACAAGTGGAAAAAAGATTTTAGGTTGTGAGTAATCGAATTAATGAAAAGTGCAAAGAGGAGAGGAGACAGTACGCCACCTTGAGGGACACCGGCACTGACATCACACCACCCAGAGAAAGAATCCTCAGAACGAATGCGCTGCCGGCGACCATGCAAGTAACTGTGAAACCAGTCAAGAACCGTTGGAGATATGTTAAGAGAATGCAGCAATCCCAGTAAAATGTCGAAATCGACAGTATTAAAAGCGTTGCTAAGTCGAGTAGTACTAGCACAGTGAGTAGTTGCTGATCCATACCCTGTCGGATGTCATCTGTAATTTTGATTAAAGCAGTAGTCGTGCTATGGCCTGGACGAAAACCGGATTGGAAAGGATTTAACAGTTGGTTTGAGGAAAGGAAGCGACTGAGCTGTTGGTGCACAACACGCTCCATCACTTTAGAAAGGAATGGTAGGATGGATATGGGCCGATAGTCCGAAAAAGAGAAAGGATTTGGTTTTTTCGAAAGAGGAATTATTTGGGCATCTTTCCATAACGTGGGAAAGACACTCGAGGAGAGGGAATGATTAAGGATGTGGGAGATTATTGGACTAATGACATCCAACAGAGGCAGGATCATGTTGCGGCTCACGCAATCACTTCCGACTGCATTAAAGGCAATAGAAGAGATGTTTCTTCTAACATCACAATCGGCTACTTGACTAAAACTGAAAGAAGGGTAGTCAGGAGTTGGAAGTGACGAAAGTTTACTGAGAGTACTCATTTTTGTTGTGCTATCAACAGGGATGGAAGTGGAGAAATGCTTATTTAAAAGGTCAGTATCTATGTTTTTAGAGATAGGATCATTACGCGTTTTACCAACTCCAATAGACTTGAGGAACCTCCAGATTCCTCCTTCTACTGATTTATCAATTTCTGCAGTCATCACGGGGTCATGACATGCGGTCATCCAAAAGCCTGCTTCTTAAATTTCCTCTCCATACTACAAACTATTATACGCGGTCGTTTACTGTTCAGTCAACCCGTCTATGGAACTCCTTACCCTTAGTAATTCGGCAATCTGAATCAATTTCTGTTTTTAAAAGTCGGCTTAAAGCACATTTTCTTGCACTGTGAGAACAATTCGTCTCTGGTTTGAGAATTGCTGTTTCTGGAATATCACTGGTTGTTAGTCATGCGCGATGCTCCAGAGGACACGGCACAGCACACCCTTGAGGTGTGCCCGGCCCTCCGAGCACACGTGGGTGACGACTTCACCCACGAGAAGCGACGAGCGGGTGCTTGCCGAAAAGGAGAGCGCAGAGCGAGAGCGAGAGGCTGCGGCTGACGCACTCCTCATGCGCCGTAGGCGCACTGGGCGCAGGCGGAATCTCCACCGCCTGCACATGCCACTCCCTGTGCCTTGGGTCGTGGACGCGGGGGCGTCCGCTTCCCACTAAGGGGCGCGATGGTGTGTAATGCGTTCAACGCATCATCGGGACAACAAGCCGGAGGAATACCTCCTCTGGCGCTGGAGGTAGGGGTATTTTCCCTCTCCAGATCGGGTGAGACCGTGTGTCGGTCTAGACAGTGAAGGGCCGCGGATGTGTGCTAATCGCGTTGACCCGTGGCCCCGAACTCATGGCTCCCGAGAACGCCGCTGGTTTTTAGTGGGTATGCCCTTAGGGGTGAGTCCCACATAACCTGCTGCCCTCCCCCAAAGGCGTCAGGTATGCGTAAGGCATTTTTCAGCGAAAAAAAAAAAAAAAGGTATATTGTTGTTTTAAGAATTTTAACCCTTAAAGAGGTTAAAAGGGGATACATTTTTATTTGAAGTTCTATAATTTCTAACTTAAAATCACTAATTTTTTATTAAGGCTCACGGTTAATAGCTTACGCAAAGTATGTTGGTATTGTTGAAATCTCAACCCTTAAGGGAGTGAAAAGGAGATGCATTTTGCATTTGAATTTTTTTATTATGTTAGTAAAAATCACTATATTTATTATATAAGCTTATGGTTGAAAACTCAAGCAAGGTATATCATTGTTGTTGGAATTTCAACCCTTAACAGAATGAATACCCTTTTCACCCCCTAAAGAGGGTATTCATTTTGTTTTTTAAGTTTTTTTTATTTTCGAAGTAAATAAATACTTATGGTTGGGTACTCACGCAATCGGTGATACATACAGTGCAGGCATCCACTAAAGAAGGATTTTAAGGAATTTCATCCATAAGGGATGAAATATTGTATGAAAGTCCCTCAGTTTTAAAGTTAGTTTCTCTTAATTGTGTGTTTAGGCTGATCTTAAAAAATAAGTTTATGTGAGTATTAGCGTTTTAAATAAATTCTCCCTTGACACGGAAGAAAAGGGGGACAAAGTTGTGTGTGAAAAGTCCATCGTTTCCAAAGTAAAAATAAATAAATAAATATTGGAAAACATCACATACATTGCTCTGATCATAAGGTAAGTAGCTAAAGCACTTGTGATATAGAAATCAGAAACAACGACAGTACCACAACACCCAGACCCAAGACAATATAGAAAAGTTCGTTTTCTACATTTACCCGACCGGGGCTCGAACCCGGAACCTCAGAGATGGCGGCGCCATTTAAAGTCCGGCGTGCTCGCCTCTCGGCTACGGAGGTCGTCCAATAACTAAAATTATTAATTATTAATTATTAATTATTATTTATCTTCAATTAAACCTTGCATGGAATTGCTAAAAACAAAAATTTAAAATTATTAAGGTTAAAACCTCACGCTTGGTATATTAATGTTGTTGGAATTTCAACCCTTAAGGGGGGAAAGGGGATTTAATTTCGGATTTGAAGTTCTTTATTTTCGAACTGAAATCACTAAATTTATTATTTAAATATTTAATCTTATGGTTGGAGTTTTACTCAAATAGAGTTTCTGAACTACAATACTTCTACTATGTTTCAATTTTGTATTTGTAAAAATAGTGTATCGTTACGTGTATCGTGCTATTACTATTTCTCTACTGCCTCAAGTCTATCCGTCTCTCTGCCACGAGCAAATATCTCAGCTGTCTTACGTAGTTGTGTTTGCGTAGGGATTATTTCAAAACCTCACATAGATAATATTTATAAAAATTTAAAGTATACAAGTGAACTGCATAACTTTTCGGGATCTACTATTTCAGCAAATCGGCATTGTTTATATAAAATGGCAAGCTGACTGACGAGATGATATAGATAGATAGATAGATAGATAGACATATACCTATATGCCAGGAAATAGCATGACTAACAACCAGTGATATTCCAGAAACAGCAATTCTCAAACCAGAGACGAATTGTTCTCACAGTGCAAGAAAATGTGCTTTAAGCCGACTTTTAAAAACAGAAATTGATTCAGATTGCCGAATTACTAAGGGTAAGGAGTTCCATAGACGGGTTGACTGAACAGTAAACGACCGCGTATAATAGTTTGTAGTATGGAGAGGAAATTTAAGAAGCAGGCTTTTGGATGACCGCATGTCATGACCCCGTGATGACTGCAGAAATTGAAAGCGCTCTTTCAGATACGGAGGTGATTTCGGACTAAACAATATTGTAAAAAGTAAAGAGAGAATATGCATATCGCGCCTGAGTCGGATTGGGAGCCATTTAAGCTTGGACCGGTATTCGCTGACATGGTCATACTTTCGTAGACCAAAAACTATCCGGATACAGAAGTTTTGTAGGCGCTCAAGCTTGTTAAGCTGATTCTCGTCCAAATCCAAATAGCAACAATCTGCGTAATCTAAAATGGGAAACAAAAGAGCCTGAACAAGAGCAATTTTAGTGGGTATGGGTAAGAAATTACGAAGCCTATTTAGTGACGCTGCCGCTGCGAACATTTTTCTGCTGACTTCCGCAGTTTGAGTTGTCCAACTGAGGGTGCTATCAATATGGACGCCTAAGTCTTTTACAATTTTGCTGAACGGAATTTGGACACCGTCAAATGTGATAGGTTGCAAGGCCGGCCAGTTAATTCTAGCAATTTGCCTAGAACCTCCCACAACTATCACCTGCGTTTTAAAAGGGTTAACCCTGAGACCAAATGCCTTGCTCCAGTCTAGTATACGACAAAGGTCGTCGTTAACTACCTCCACAACACTGGAAAGGTCTTCACGGCGCCCTTGAGAATATATTTGAAGATCGTCTGCATACAAGTGGAAAAAAGATTTTAGGTTGTGAGTAATCGAATTAATGAAAAGTGCAAAGAGGAGAGGAGACAGTACGCCACCTTGAGGGACACCGGCACTGACATCACACCACCCAGAGAAAGAATCCTCAGAACGAATGCGCTGCCGGCGACCATGCAAGTAACTGTGAAACCAGTCAAGAACCGTTGGAGATATGTTAAGAGAATGCAGCAATCCCAGTAAAATGTCGAAATCGACAGTATTAAAAGCGTTGCTAAAGTCGAGTAGTACTAGCACAGTGAGTAGTTGCTGATCCATACCCTGTCGGATGTCATCTGTAATTTTGATTAAAGCAGTAGTCGTGCTATGGCCTGGACGAAAACCGGATTGGAAAGGATTTAACAGTTGGTTTGAGGAAAGGAAGCGACTGAGCTGTTGGTGCACAACACGCTCCATCACTTTAGAAAGGAATGGTAGGATGGATATGGGCCGATAGTCCGAAAAAGAGGAAGGATTTGGTTTTTTCGGAAGAGGAATTATTTGGGCATCTTTCCATAACGTGGGAAAGACACTCGAGGAGAGGGAATGATTAAGGATGTGGGAGATTATTGGACTAATGACATCCAACAGAGGCAGGATCATGTTGCGGCTCACGCAATCACTTCCGACTGCATTAAAGGCAATAGAAGAGATGTTTCTTCTAACATCACAATCGGCTACTTGACTAAAACTGAAAGAAGGGTAGTCAGGAGTTGGAAGTGACGAAAGTTTACTGAGAGTACTCATTTTTGTTGTGCTATCAACAGGGATGGAAGTGGAGAAATGCTTATTTAAAAGGTCAGTATCTATGTTTTTAGAGATAGGATCATTACGCGTTTTACCAACTCCAATAGACTTGAGGAACCTCCAGATTCCTCCTTCTACTGATTTATGGATATGGCGTCTTTGAGCGTCTCTACACAAAGTATTACAGCGATTTCGTAGAATTTTATATTTATCGCGGTTTTTGTCGGACGGGTCCATTTTAAACTTCGTTTTTGCAAGGTTTTTTTTGTCTCTCAACGACTTCAGTTCATCCGTGAGCCATGGCACAGGAACATGTTTAATTTTAACAGGACGAACAGGAGCGTGCTTGTCGTACAATTCAAGAAGGAGATTATTGAAAAGCGTGACCTTCTCATCCACACTACTAGCACCCTCAATCACGGACCAGTCTATCTCATACGCATCCAGTTTAAGAGCATCAACGTTCATGCCACTAAAATTGCGTTGCAGGAGATATTTCGCCCTCGCTTTTGGGGGACGAATCTTATACGATAGGTAAATAAGGTCGTGATAAGAGAAAGCATCTGCATGATATTGACCGTGCTTTTCAACATGGCCAGTGGAGTTGACAATAATCAAATCAAGAAGAGAAGGAGCGCAGTTAGGAAAGTAGTGGGTGGCGTTAAGAGTGAGAATATTCAGGTTACAAGACGAAGTTATAGATCTAAGGCGAGAGGAGCGGGAGTCGTTTTTAAATAAACAGGTATTGAAGTCTCCCATCAGTATTGTTTTTTTTTTTTTTTTTTTTTTTATTTGAGATGGGCTTACTCTTGACCCCAATCTTGCTCTAGAGCATAGATGGGATCTACGATAGAGCGAGCTTGCCCAGAAGATGCCTATTCACTCTGGACTTAAAGAGAGTCAGGTTATATGCACTCGGAAATACAGACGCAGGCAGGGAATTCCAATCCTTAGCTGTGCGCATTATAAAAGATGATGAGAAGCGCTTAGTGCGGGTTATGGGTATATCAACTAAGAACGGATGGTAGCCGGCCGTGCGTCTGGATGTCCGATGGAAGAAAGGTGACGGTGGTATGAGTTCATGCAGCTCATGAGCACACTCTCCGAAGTACAATCTATAGAAGACCGATAGGCAAGCAACCTTGCGGCGGTGAGCCAGGCTGTGCAGCTTGGACGCCACCAGTTTTTTATCGCCTATTATTCTCTTGGCTCTGCGTTCCACCGAGTCAAGTGCAGCAAGTTTGTATTGTATGACTGTATAAGGGAGTCAGGTCCTCTAAAGTTTTCTCAAAGGCAGAAAAGTAATCCACCTTTGAAGAAGGACTATAGAAGACACCGAGAAGAAGCTTTGTGTGGGAAAGACTTATTTCAATAAAAAGATGTTGAGCAACATCAGATGATGTGGATGGAGGAGATACGTTAACTATCGTGAAGGGAATTTGTGAACGAATATATATTGCAATGCCACCACCAGATCTAACAATGCGGTCATTTCGTACTAACTGAAAGCCTGGTAAGGAGTAAGATGTTGACGGAAGACAGGCGTTCAACCATGTCTCCGATACCAGGACAGCATGTATGTTTTTGTTGTCAAAAGCTGCAAGCATATCCGGATAGTGGGCTGGTATGCTTTGCGCGTTGATGTGAACCACATTAAAATTTTTGGGAACATTAGAAAAAGCAGCATCAAGCTCGTCGAATAGAGAGGGTAACGCGGAGTGAAAACTGCTGTCACTAGATGATGATGAAGAAGAGAAAGAGAGAAAATGTTCAGATGTATCACTAGAAACGTTCATAAATATTTATGGTATATCTAATATAATATTAAGTAACTATAAAATAAATAAATAAAATATTTACGATAGGTACTTAAAATGTACCCACCGATTATACCTCTACCCGCCAGCTGTTTGCAAGAAATCAACTCAAACATCAAATCAAGCACTGCCTGTGTTTAATTTGATATCTGAGTAAAACAGAACAATCACAATTCAATAAATTTATATCAGATATATCAACGCACATCCAAAACCGCTGGACCTAGAGACTTTGGATTTTGCAAAATGATACCTTATAACCTACCTATCTTATAACCCGATGGACCGACGACCTTAGAAAGATGGCTGGCATTGGCTGGATGAAAAAAGCGGCAGATCGTGGTCTTTGGGGGGGCTTACGTCTAACATTGGACTGCAATAGGCTAATTAGATACATAGATTGATACGAAGATTACGAAGCAATATTTTTTTTATTGTGGGATTAGATTAGGTAACAAATATACAAAATTATATAATATATTTACCAATTTTATTTTATAAAAGCTTAAATGAGTTTGTTTTTTTATTGTTTGTTACGCTGTCACGTCTTACTACTAAAAGATCATCAACGGTGCAAAAAAGGACATAGACCCAGAAAAAAAGGACTGTTTCCGCGGGAAAGAAAAATATCTCTGAGGTACGGTGTTCCGGCATAACAGCTCGGCGTACTGGATGTATATTATAATGTAATTGGATAACGTTTAAAGTTTATACATATTGTTCTTTATTTTTAAATCTATATTAGCGCGAGCGTAGCCGCGGGCGGATGCTATCATATACAATTCTCTTTCTAGACTGTAATGAGTCAGAGTAAGATCGGAGGTCAGTAATGCTTTTGCTCTTTCAAACGAATTTTGATCCTTTGTTCCCCATTTCCAAGGTGTATTATCTTTCAAAAGTTTATAGAGGGGCTCCAATGTGATTGCCTTTTCCTTGAGAAATCGTTCATAGAAGTTATAGTCCAAGGAATGCCTTCAGCATTCTCTTATTTGTCGGGGCAGGTTTTTCAGATATTTCCTTAATTTTCTCTTTTGACGGATGTACTCCTGCTTCATCAATTTCATATCCCAAAAAACTCACTCTATGGGTGGCAAACACGCATTTACTTTTGTTCAACTTCAGCCCGATTTCTTCCAGGCGCTGAAGTACCACTTCAAGTCGTTCATTGTGTTACTGCAATGAGGAACCACGAATTACCACATCGTCGAGGAGACAGGCTACTCCATCCACCCCTGCCAATAATGTGCTTATCAATCGTTGAAATACAGCTGTAGCAGCATTAACACCATATGCCAAGCGGTTCATTCTCATTAGTCCCAACGGAGTGTTTAATGTGAGAAGCTCTGCTGTCGCCTCATCCACCTTGAGTTGGTTATAGGCTTGCTTTAGAAGAACTTGCCTCCGGTTAATGCAAAAAAGGCTTCATTGGAAGTTGGTAGTGCGTAACTATCAGCAATACACGAAGCATTAACAGTGCTTCTTTAATCTCCACACAACCTTAGTGCGCCGTCTGGTTTTGGTACTATTGTCAGTGGTGTTGCCCATCTTGAGTGTTTGACAGGTGTAATTATTCCATTATTTATCATTTTGTGCAGTTCCTCATTAACTTTTTCACGTAATGGGAACGGAACTGGGCAGCAACGCAAAAACACAGGAGTTACACCAGTCTTACAGTCAATGTGCACTAACGGTCCTTTGTATTGGTCTAGTTTATCGTCAAATAGACGTGGAAAATTCTCAATAATGTTCACTGTATTCACACCTTGGACGTATATACCAAGCGACTCGAACCAATCGCGACTCAACAAAGCTGGTCCTTTACCACAACTCACTAACAAACATAGTCGTGCGCAACGTTCTTTGTAAACAACGTCCATCATCGTTTCACCAACGATTTTTAACGAATCATTTGTCCAGGTTATTAACTTGCTACTGCACGGCGACAGTTTGTCCGGGAACACGTTACCGAGTTGTTTGTAGACGTGATGCGGGATAATAGATCGTGCCGATCCGGAATCGACTTCCATCATAAGCAGCGCGCTGTTCACTGACACCTCGATCATTATAGGCTGCACTCGCTTTGCCTCCGCCACGCCATGGACCCCGTATATTCCGTGATTATCTTCAGCACTGTTAGCTTTCACTTCGGACGATGTACTGTTTTCACAACATTTATTTACTCGCGATTTGTTGTTTTGCACGTTGACGTTACATGCTGCTTTCATATGTCCTTTGTTGTGACATTTTTAACAAGTTGCGTTCCGAAACCTGCATTTGACGTTTCCGTGACGTTTCGCACAATGAACGCACGGTTTCGTCTGAATTGCGTTCACCTCCATCGGCTCGCTCGTTGTATTTTTTTGAGCGACATCACAATGGGTCCTCGCTGATGTCAAACCAATTTCTGTCCCGCTTCTGTCGGAAATCGCTTCAAAATTAAGCGCATATTGCACCACTGTATCGTATGACAAACTTTTCGGATCAAGTTTTAAAAGTTCTTTCCTCAATTGCATATCTTTAACGCCGAGTACGATTTGTTCTATTTATTATTTATTTATTTATACCTCAATATTAAACTTAATTAAGCACCAATAAAGCAGTTAATAACTACAAGCTATATAACTCAACAGCTTGTTATATATTCGCTCTTCCGTTTATCTTGATTATCTTTTCTTAATAACTCTCCAATGGCCTAGTGGTTGTAATGACTGGTTCGATTTCCGGATGTTTTAGAAAACAGTCACCACTAAATCGTTTTTGACAACGTGGTTATTAGGCCGCTCTAGATACACACCACTGTGTTATGAATAATTTGATTTCATCCTTATCCTGAAGGCTGTCACCTTCTTGAAACAGTTTTTGACATCTATGTTTAGATCATTTTATTTACCATGACTGATGACTCATTCTGTATCTGTTTGTTTCTTCCTTACTAACTATGCAAATTATAATAATTTGGGCTGTGGCCTGAAATTAGCTTATAAGATGGGCATCGGGGAAAACGTGCCATAGCAGATCGCGAAGGCGATCCTCGAAATATTGAATGTAGCTCTGCCTGACCAAACACGCAAGCACCTCATGCGAATGGTGCCGGTTGACATATGAAATGCCAACGGCATACCAGACCTACAACGTCTTGAGACTATGATATATATACAGTAGTTTATTTGATCAGTGGTACATAATAGCGATAAGACCGCTTAAATTGTACATCTTTCTGCTTTCTGTAAATATCAACTGTAACTTCTTTGTTTGGTGTACAATAACAAATATCTATCTATCAATCTAGCTACATACTTCAGAAATTAACACAATTAATAAAATCGGTATCCAAACGACTAGTCAGGTTTCCAAATTAAATCGGTACCTATGCAAACGACCAGGCAGCCATTTACCTGCAAAAGTAAAGTAAATATGACTGTCACAATTTACAAAAGTAGTGATAGACAAATAGTATTATTATCGTAAATTTGCTATTCCTAAATTATCTGACTATGAAGAGCTGAGTTCATGTACCAAAAATAGTAATTTAATCGCTACGCTTTTAATACGACATGTTAAGTATAGTTTTTTTAACAGTATTTTATATTAATTCATTGTAAAAGTAAAGTATGCCTATATACGTCCCACTGCAGGGCACAGGCCTCACCTCAACTATGAGGTGGTTTGGGCCATACTCCACCACGCGGGCCCAGTGCGGATTGGTGGAGGGGTGTTGTAAGGCCAGTGACTAAACCCTACTGTCAGATGTTATCAAGCCGCCTTAAGGCCTCTGACTAGGCTTCACGACCAAGATCAAGCGATATTGGCCGGGACCAACTTTTAACGTGCCTTCCGAAGCACGGAGATGCTCGTGATAAATGTCACTAAATATGGTCGGAATGGTCACCCATCCACTCACGTCCGCGGCGTTGGTTGCTTAACTTTAGTAATCGATACCAAAGCGCTGCCGCCACTGAGCTACAAGCACCCCAATTATTTAATTCATATTCATATATTAATTCATTGTACCATGCTATTAATATTATAATATTTAAATTTAAAATAGCTAGACGCTCACTCAAGGATCAATTTCATTGGTTTCTATTTAGATTCAGATTACTTGTCATAAATAGCTTAGCACTGGCAATCGTGGTCTCATTAGGAAATTAGTTAGATCCGTTAGAAACGGTAATGTCGTAGTTGACGCAGCAAGCTACGAGGGTACTATGATAATCCGGGGGCTGAAAGAGTAAATCTATGCTGCTAAACCAGGAATTAACGATACACGTAGGAATAAAAGTTTTTAGTGTATACACAACAAATTTTCTCATAAACATGAACAATGGCCCCGTGTTTATACGGGGAGTAGATCTGCCCTGCTTACTGCAATCGCAGTACTTGCAAAATGGCGGTTTGGAGATAAACGCGGGAAACATATTTTTTGATATCTAAACAACAAGTCTATGTTACTTATCATTAAAAGTATTCCTAAAAATAAAGAAAAAAATCTAGCTTTTTATTGACATATTTTTTGTTTTACTTTAATTGTGTCATCTAAATAAAATGCGGAATACTGCATTTTTATCTAACATTTTGGGATTGTGTGCATTACAGTATCACTAAGGCCAAATGCAGTATATGTGTTTAATACTGCAAAATAACCTAGCACCTGTTTAATACTGCATTTCTAGTTAGCAATTATGTTACTATTTTCGTGCATGGTACTAGTTAAAAGTGTTGGTTTCAGAAATAAAACAAAGTTTGGTAGGTAAACAAAATAAAACAAAGTATTACTAAAGGTAGTTAGTTATGTCCCCACGTCTGCCCTCACACATTATAGAGATGCCTAAGTAAGCACTTTCGCTTATTACTTCGTGGAATAATAATCCCTTAGTAAACACCTTTAGACAAAGGAATAAATTCGCTAAATCAGCATCCGGTCAATACTTGGAAGACGCATCACGTCTCTTGCACAACAAATAAATAAATTGCTTAATTAACATTTTTGATTACGACTTCTTAGAACGAAGTCTAGAAAGTTCCATTAGAACAAAGGACTGATTATGCTTGATCAGCATCCGGGAATATTCCAGGTAGACGCTTCACGTCTTGGTCACAACAAGTGACAAGTATAAAAGGCACTGTGGGCTCAGGCATGGCGTCTTTCACACTTCGAAACTCCGCTTAGCTGTAGGTCTGCTCATCGAGAGCATTAGTGTAAATTAGTGTTAGTTTTATTAAATTAAAGTAACTTTCAAAATCAAAGTTTATTTTCTTTTAAAGTCTGCGCGCTGTCCCGAATTGACTGGCGCAGCCGGTAGGATCTCGCGTCGCGATTCACGATTATAAAGATTTCAGTGTCTGTCTTCGAGTCTTCGCGGCTGGTCTTTCAAGGCCATAACAGCGGGATCCACGAACCAAAGAAATAAGTCTCCGGGCGGCCCAGGCACCACCAGCAGCAGCAGCAGCAGTACGAGCAGCAGAATCCGCAGCAGTACCAGCAGCAGCCGCAGCACCACTTCAAGAAGAATGGGTTTGAGCGACCAATGAGTAAACCTCTTCACTTTCGCTTTACCAGTCTATCCTTGACCCTTTTAATGTTATTTCACCCCAAATCGTGAGAAACGTTATTTGCTCGTAGTTCCTTAACTTCAGGATTACGCCAGCGCTAGTTTTAAGAACATAAATGAACAAATAATAAATGATATAAAGTAATTGAAGTGAATTAAAAACTTTAATAAAGTAAATTAAATAAATTAAAAAACTTAAATAAATTAAAAAACATAAATAAATTTAATTAAATAAATTACATTTTTTTTTTATAGTTATTGCGCAATTTTCCCCAAATCGATAATTGCAAAATTTCTTATTGTATTATTTCATTGTGTGTATTAACTGTGTATTGTATTAAATTGTATTGTGTATTTTCCCGTGTATTTAGCAGTGTATAATTGTGTTAAGTGCGCGAGTGTTAAAAACAAAAAAAATGGAACAAATAAATACCATTCCAAACGAAATTTTAAATATCGTCCCTAAATTCGAAGGCGACGGTAAAACACTAAATCTTTTTATCAAAAAATGTCAATATGTAATAGACAACTATAGAGGAGCCGAAACAAATATCGCGCAAAATAATTATGTATTTCACGCGATAACCAGTAGATTAACAGGTAGAGCCGCCGCGTTAATAAGCGAGCGAGACGATATAGAAAATTGGTATGTGTTAAAAGCACTACTAATTCAACATTTTGGTGATCCACGTTCGGAAGCTTGTGTAGCGATCGAACTGGAACAAATTAAAATCAAACAAGGCGAATCTTATATAGAGTTGTGTCATAGAATACAAAACGTTAGAAGCACATTAATATCCAAGGTAAATTTAATTCCAGACCAAGGTATCAAAGCCGCTAAAATAATTATATATGATAACTTAGCATTAAATACTTTTCTCTTCAATTTAAGTGACGAAATGATACGCATTGTACGATTGAAAGGTTGTTTAAATCTAGAGCAAGCTCTATCAATAGTCACGGAAGAAGAAAACTTCCAATTTCAGTATTCAATTAAAAATAAAAATAAAAATCCACCTGCCCCTAAACCAAATTTTGCTCAACAAAATTCAGTATTTAAACCCAATTTTATTTCGCCAACGCAAGCCTTCAAATTTGGCATGCCGGCAAATAATACATTCAGGCCTAACTTCATTCCCACAAATAGATTCAATGTCCCTGGACAAAACCATAAATTTGGAGTTCAAAATCAACCCAATTTTATGCGTTACCCTAATCAATCTAATTTTAAATTCGGAATGCAACCGAATCAAACTAGACCCATTTACACTATTCCTAATAACCAAAACTTCAGGCAAATGCCTTATAGCATGCCTACCAATCAAAATAAATTTAGTAACAATCGATTTGGCTATTTTAACTCAGCGCCAAATAACCAATTCAAATTTGGCGCCAGTAATCCCCCTCTTGCACAACGTCCTGCAAATAACTTAGACACAGGCGTATCGATGCGTACAGCACCGCCAATACGTCACAACTTACTTAACAACCCCGAGAACATACAAGAAACCTTCTATGACGAGGGCGTAGACGAAATAGATTATTATGACTTTAACAACTATGAGGAACAGTATTATTTTGATGAATCGGAGTTAACCGAGCAACAAAACGAAAATCAAATTCCCAGTGACGAAAATTTTTGTATAGAAGCCTCAACGGACAAAGACCGGAAGTAATAAATTTAAATTATTATGACGGAATATTAAGATTACCTCATATTAATATTCCGGAAATTAAATCTAAATTTATGATAGATACTGGCAGTACTCGTTCTTTCATAAGTCCAAAAAAATGTAACGAATACTTTAACGCATACAAGTACGAAGAACCATTCGAAGTCATTAGCACACATGCACGTAGCAACCATAACGAAGTTATTCACATACCGTTATTAAGATCATTTGCAACACCCGGTCACAAGTTCTATGTGTATAATGTAGATGACAGGTTTGACGGCTTGATAGGCAGTGACCTTTTGAAACAATTAGGAGCCACCATAGATATGGATAAACAGGTACTTACAACATCAAACACCCAGTTACCTATAATTTATAGCCCACCGTATGAAGTTTGTGTAGCCCCGCGATCAGAGACACGCGTGAAGTTGCCTACAGAGATAACAGACGGTGATGCAATAATAAAATTCCAAGACTTTGGCCAAGGTGTTCGAATGCCTTGTGCACTGATAAGGTGTAACAAAGGATTTGCATATACAGTCATTCAGAACACATCTAATAATTACATTACACTAACAATATCAAAACCGTTTAAAGTAGAATCATTTAACAATACCGAAATCCCCGTAAATAATTTAAACGATTTACCGGATAACCTTGAAGTAAATGAAATTTTAAAAAATAACTTACAAAAATTAAGATTAGATCACATGAACGAGGAAGAGCGATTTGCTATCAAAAAACTTTGTTACGAGTACAAAGATATTTTTTTACTGTGACTTCCCTTTAACTTTTACTAACAATGTAAAGCATAAAATCCGCACTAAAAATGAAGACCCAATATATGTCAGACCATATAGGTTACCTCCAATGCAAACCGAGGAAATTAATAATCAAGTAGAAAAGCTTTTATTAGATAACGTTATTCAGGAGTCACATTCTCCGTGGAATGCCCCGGTACACTTAGTCCCAAAAAAAATGGACGCATCCGGCGTAGTTAAATACCGAATGGTAATTGATTACAGGCGTTTAAACGACTTAACCACTGACGACAAATACCCGTTACCAAACATCGCAGATCTCTTCGATAAATTAGGAAAATCAATTTACTTCACAACCCTGGATTTAGCCAGCGGTTATCATCAGATTGAAATAGAAAAAGACGATAGGCAGAAAACAGCCTTCAGCACACCGACAGGTCATTACGAGTTTTTGCGTACGCCCTTTGGTTTGAAAACTGCACCCGCAACATTCCAACGCGCGATGGACAACGTCCTACGCGGTCTCCAAGGCTTACATTGTCTAGTTTATTTAGACGATATAATAATATATAGTTCTAGTCTCCAAGAACATATTCAAAGCCTAAGAAAAATATTCAATAGACTCAGGGAAACAAATCTTAAAGTACAGTTAGACAAGTCTGAATTCGTGCGTAAAGAAGTCTTATATTTAGGACACACGATAACAAAAGAAGGTCTTAAACCTAATGATGACAAAATTAAGGCAGTTATTAACTTTCCTATTCCTAGAACTACCACAGAAATAAAGAGCTTTTTAGGATTAATAGGATATTACCGAAAGTTCATAAAAGATTTCGCTAAAATAACTCAACCGTTAACAAACTGTTTAAAAAAGAAAAATTAAATTATAATCGATGAAAAATACCGTAATGCATTTGAAAAGTGTAAAGAGTTGCTGACAAACGCACCTTTACTTCAATACCCAGATTTTCAGAAACCCTTTGTATTAACAACGGACGCTTCAAACTTTGCAATAGGCGCCGTATTATCCCAAGGCACCGTAGGAAGCGATAAACCCGTAGCTTACGCGAGCCGTACATTAAATGAAGCCGAGACCCGATATAGTACAATAGAAAAGGAGCTATTGGCTATAATATGGGCAGCTAAACACTTTAGACCGTATTTATATGGGAAAAAGTTCACAATTTTTACAGACCACCGACCATTAGCATGGTTAAATTCAATGAAAGAACCCAACAGCAAGTTAACACGTTGGAAATTAAGATTAGCGGAATTTGACTATGACATCATTTACAAAAACGGAAAACAAAACAGTAATGCGGACGCGCTATCACGTATTAGATTAAATATTTTAAATAAACACGAAAATAGTTCAATGCAAGTAAATATTGATGAATCCCGTAAACCAGATATCGTTAGCATTTCATCAGACAGTTCGGAAAAATCTGACTTTTCAAGAATCGATAAAGGATTCTATGGGCATGCGCCCGAAGAGTCAGACAACAGCACGATTTCCGCACCGGAATCGGCTACCGCACACTCAGCTAAAGATATCGATACCGTAGGTATCCCCATACTAAATGACGCAATAGACACCAAACCAAATCAAATAATTGTTGATACGTGGCAATTAGATGATTTAGGAATCAACCATGCATCAAACTCAAAACAACGTATTTTAGAAGTAAATTTGCCAATTAATCGACCGGACTTAATAACAAAATTCTTGAAAGAATATACAAAGCCTAAAGTAAAACATTTCATCCATTTTACCGATCCCAAGCTTCGTAAACATTTCGTGGAAGCCATAATTAGATTATTCAAAAAGGACACAGTGCGATTCTTCGAATGCACTGAGCGCATTATAAACATAACTAACGAAGATGAACAACGAGAATTAGTATTAGCTTATCACAATGGCAAAACATGCCATCGTGGCATTAGGGAAACAATAATTAGATTAAGACGTAATTATTTTTGGTCAAAAATGGAACAGACCGTCTCAAGCATCATAAATGCGTGTGAGACTTGTAAATGTATGAAATACGATCGAAAACCATTTAAACCCGTTTTGCAATTAACTCAAACACAAGCAAAACCTTTCGAGGAATTGTTTATGGATCTTTTTAGTATCGAAGGCAAATACTTTCTTACCATAGTAGACGCATTTAGCAAATTAGGACAAGCACTCGAAATTCCCAACCGATCAACACCAGAAGTAGTTAGGGCTTTACTTAAATACTTCTCGTTTTACGGAATACCGACAAAACTTAACGCCGACCCCGGCTCAGAGTTCAACAATGCTCTGTTAAAAGAAATGTTATCCTTTCACAAAGTAGAGTTACACATAGGGACACCTCATAACCCTAATTCAATGGGAATCGTTGAACGTTTCCACTCAACTATCATTGAAATTTATAGATTAGCTAAATTTGAACAGAAATTCGCAGACGCAGCATCAGTTATGACGTACGCCGTCATGGCTTACAATCAGACTATCCATTCAACGACAGGATTAACGCCGTTTGAAGTCACGTTCGGTCATACCGATACTTCAAGCCCTTTTAACGTAGATTTTAACAGACAATATACTCAACAGTTGGTTAGAGAACACGTTAGGAAAACTAATCATCTTTACAAATACTTAACAAATAAAATAAACGAAAAGAAGGAGGAAATTCAAAGAAAACGAGGCGGTGAAACCGACTTTCCTTTAGAAATAGGAGATACCACATTCATAAAAGGCGTCAATGTAAGACGTAGTAAAGATAAACCGCGTTACCAAAAAGCCGAAGTTTCGGGCGAAATAAACCGAAACATTGTCCCCATAGTTTCCAAAAATAGGCAAACTAAAGTCCCAGTTAAAGACATCAAACGTCCTCCGCAGGTTCCTCCTGCTGACGATGCAGATGGTCCTCGTCCTGGTACTTCAAATAGACCAGATTAAAATACATATTTGATTTTATTTTTGTATAACTTCCAAATTAGTTTGTATATAATATTTAGAGTTAAGATATTGCATGAATCCATAATTATATAACCGATATTAAGGAACTATTAGAAATATTACAGCAAATAGAACAAACAAATAAATTAGTTTTTCCAGCTACACTTGACAATCTCCTCAAGATTGAACAAACCATAGAATTAAAAGCTTATTTTAAAGAAAAACAAATAACGTTTATCATGAGCATCCCCCCTGTAACCCCAGAATTGTATAACTACTATAGAATCCTTCCCTTACCTGTCCTTAATTCCCGTAATGTTACCACTATCCTTGCACCCAAATTTCCCTTTATACTGGTAAAAGAGGCGAAAACTTGGGCGCTCCCCACACCGTGTCAGGAAATTGACGAAAACCTGTACCTGTGTCGTGATAATGAGATAGCCAAACATGAACAAGATTCATGTACTTCCGATTTATTAAAATCCGAAAATAATATAACTTCATGCCATCCTATTCCAGTGGAAATAAGCGACTTGTATATTAAGTCTTTCCACGAGAATTGGTGGATTGTCTATTCCAGGAAACCAGTTACTCTAAAGGAAACATGCAAAGGCGAAATTACCCGCAAGGAACTGCATGGCACTTACCTGATTGGCATGGATGGATCCTGTGACATTCTAATCCAGGATACATTACTTAGAAGACATCATTCTGGTACTTCCGAATTGAAATACCAGAAAACTGCAAAAATTAATTTACCTCAGCTATCACATTTCATGGAAAGCAGCGACAACCTGAAGCCTATCAACTTGGACAACGTTAACTTAGAAAATCTCCAACTTCTCTCGTACGCTCTGAAGCGATCCGAGATTCCAGAAAAGCCCAGTGTAGTAAATGTGAAAAGTGTTAGTGTCGGAACAATCATTTTATATATTATAGTTTGTGTTAGTATTATAACCATTGTAACCATTAAATTTAAGAAAATGTACCCCAATTGTAACTTTTGTATTTGTAATAGTTTGTTACGGGATTGCTACCATGTACCATGTAAAAAT
The DNA here is from genome assembly GCA_950371115.1 of Anania fuscalis. Taxonomy (NCBI): domain Eukaryota; kingdom Metazoa; phylum Arthropoda; class Insecta; order Lepidoptera; family Crambidae; genus Anania; species Anania fuscalis. The sequence continues at coordinate 5,548,304 of OX493326.1, read as the reverse complement.
AAGGTACATGGTAGCAATCCCGTAACAAACTATTCTAATGTTAGTGACCATGAAAGTTTAAAACAATATTTTGTATTTGTATTCGAAATCCTCGGATTCCTGTTAGAACCGATGATTTCGAACTTAAGGAGGGAGGAGTTATGTCCCCACGTCTGCCCTCACACATTATAGAGATGCCTAAGTAAGCACTTTCGCTTATTACTTCGTGGAATAATAATCCCTTAGTAAACACCTTTAGACAAAGGAATAAATTCGCTAAATCAGCATCCGGTCAATACTTGGAAGACGCATCACGTCTCTTGCACAACAAATAAATAAATTGCTTAATTAACATTTTTGATTACGACTTCTTAGAACGAAGTCTAGAAAGTTCCATTAGAACAAAGGACTGATTATGCTTGATCAGCATCCGGGAATATTCCAGGTAGACGCTTCACGTCTTGGTCACAACAAGTGACAAGTATAAAGGCACTGTGGGCTCAGGCATGGCGTCTTTCACACTTCGAAACTCCGCTTAGCTGTAGGTCTGCTCATCGAGAGCATTAGTGTAAATTAGTGTTAGTTTTATTAAATTAAAGTAACTTTCAAAATCAAAGTTTATTTTCTTTTAAAGTCTGCGCGCTGTCCCGATTTCACTAGTTTTATACTTCTAAATTAGATTTATTATCACAAAATTATTGTAATCAGTCTATAAAATTCACTTTCGGAACATTTTTTTATTAATCTACCTTCACTCATCTCTCTTCTGAACTTTACACATTCTATTGAACAATATGACTTTGCTAGCTAACTGCGAAATAAAAAAATGAACTGTAAAAACCGTAGAGCAAACATTGACCAGTTGGATGTGTTAAGGCACGTTGTTCAATTAACTGTCATATTCTCTTGTACACCCGTATATTCAAATTGCGCATACCTGCCTAAGTAATATTTTTATCAAAAATAACAATATTTAAATGTAATCATGTTTCATAAATGTTTAGCCTACAGTAAATTCTTAATTACTAACATCGTAACAAAAAAGAGTTCTTCTAAAACCAAATAAAAATTATGCCTGCTAAAATAAACTTAAAAAACATAAAAATATTCAATCTTCAGACTCTCTTAGTTCTACGAGATCAATGGAATTATTGTTTACGGGAAGATTTTCCCAAAATGGCAATCGGTTTTGAGGTATTATATTACTTAATTGTTTTAATATACCTGACTTCCTTTCTTGAGTTATCCCACGTGGCTTAGTATTTTGAACAGCATAAGGTATCAAAGCCTGTTTAACAAGCTTTGTTTTGAGGAAGTCGATTTCTTTTATACTTCCATCGGGGGAAATTTTGACAAAAATGGACATACTTTTTCTATGTACCTCAACACAAACAATGTCTTTTATGTATGTTCTTTCATCACGTTTCTTTAATTTATATTGAGATGAATGATCTTCATATTTGTAAAAATCTGAAACATCCATAGGCCTCACATTGACTTTTTCTGAATTTGCCAGTTGTACGCAATCAATAAAATCAGCAAAATTGTATAGTTTTTTTGCTTTTTGAAGTTGATTCTCTACTTGATGGTGAAAACTGTCTGCTGACATGAAAGTATGACCTGGTTCAAGGTACTTAATTATTATTTTAATGGCAGCGATCTCCGAGCTATTTACAATTTGGACTAAAAATGAGAAGAATGCCCAGTTTTTGTTTTGACCTGTGCAATTATCAGTCCAAATAGTAATTTCAGTGCCATCACGCTTGCTTTCAAAAAATGCTTTATAAGCACTAATTATATCTTCCTGCTTCCTTCCAGATATACCTTCATGCCACAGCACTGCATATGGTTTTTCTTTACTATTTGAACCTAGAGGAACAAAACTTTTATTAAAAGCTATTATTCTTGGGCAGAATATAGCTACTTTAAACATGTCTAACCTCGGGAGTAAGACAACTTTTTGTAGATCTGCTGACAAGTAAACTTTGGAAGAATCTTCACCGTTTTGTGATTGCTCAGCGTCTTGTTGGTAATGAGTTCGTGCCATTTGATACTTGATGCAGTGGTTACGATATGACGAACATTCAACGCATTGCTCGGTGTCTTTGCAAGTTATTTCATGTAATTTGTAGCTCTCACACAGCTCGCATTCTTCGTTAACTAACTGAGCAAATGATATGTTCATGTCTTTCTTCAAAAACTTTCTGTAAAGGTCATAGGATACCTTAACCGTTGGATTTTTTATAATAAAATCATTATGCATAGCAGAAACACTTATGTCGCTTGGCAAATATCTTCTATTAGGTGCATGTATTCGTCTATAGTGTGCAATAGCAGGTCTAAAACTCTCAATGTGTTCTTTAAGCATCTCTCTGTTCACTTTCTTTGGATGTTCTTCTTTGCTACGTCGGTCTGCTTGAGCATTTAGAGGCTTTTTTTAAATATCTAATACACGTCTATCGTTCTTTTTATCATATCCGAGAGTTGTTAAAAAGTATATCTTACAAACTTCTTTCTTTTCATTTTTAATCTCCAAAAAATATTTATATGTATGTATGTTTGCGCATCTGAGTGCTTTCTTTTATACGTCTATTTACTTCTTTATCGATAATCAATGATTTGATATATATTCCTTGAGCTTCATATCCGAGTTCTCAAAATAATTTATTTATATCTTGGCGTTCCAATTCCGTAAACGAAGACGAACATTTCTTCACGCAAGTTGACTTGCATCCAGGCTTTACGCTCATTCTCTCTAATTTTAACTTTTTCTTCTTGTCTGTTCTTGTTTCTAGAGATTCTTCATATTTACGTCTAAGTCTTGGTTTTCCGTGTTTTGTTTTTCCCTTAGGAGCTTCACCTGTATTTCCTGTGTTTTCGTTCGTTTCAAGGTCAACACCATTTCCTTCTAGTTCTTGAATTATTTCTTCATTTACATTATTTCTATTATCCGTGCTTTCTTCCTCATCTATTTTTTCTACAGATCCATTTTTTGTATTATCCATGTTTCCCTCAGATTTATCTCTTTCCTTGGCCCCATTCTTTGCTTCATCCATGATTTTCTCAGGTCCATTTTCCATTTAGCCATGTAGTCTTCAGTTTCATTCTTTGCCCCATCACTGTTGCTTTTAGTTCCATTCTTATGTACATTATTTACGTTATTTATCTTATCATTATTATCGTCGTTTTCGTCCTGACACATTTCTTCTAGTTCCATTGTTATATTAACTGAAGTTACGTTCATCACTGAACTTGGTAATGTCTCATCACACAGTAAGCTAAACCCCTCTGAATCTTCTTTTTCGTGAGAATCAAACGCTTTATGTAATAAATGAAGCTGTTGCTGCAAACTAGTTTGGGTCAAATTCAATGTCGAAGCATATTCGACTTCTGGCGTGAGTATCTTGCTGTAGTTATCATGGCTAAATTTGTGTGCCCAAAGTCCGCCAAAATCGTGAATATTACATGGCGAGACTATTTCAGTTCTCATTATTTCCTTTTTTGTTTTATCTTGAGGTGTCAAAGAGAGAGGTATATTTAAAGATTGGTTCGATTCCTCAAGCACCATTTCTACCATGTTTCTTCCTCTGGTATTTGAAGACATTTTAAACAAAATGATCTAAAAAGAAAACATTAATGTCAGTTAAATCGCAAGTAGGCACAGTTTAACGAAACGATGCTTTATTATTCCCTAAAAAATACCTATTTATATTTACATTTACAAGATTAGTCTACTAGCGATTATAGGCGTTACAATTTACCCCAATCGTCAAGCTAAGTAAATATTATTTAGTATTTTACACGGTTTCGGGAAAATAATAAATGGGTACTTCTACTTACGGTGGAATTTTATGGGATCATTTGATGAATCTTCTTTTTTGACGTAAATTTGGTAGGATACTGGAATCCAAGAATTTACTACAAAATATCCAATATTTAACGGGCCAGTCAAAATTATGCTAAATATTGATTTTATAGGAGTTTTTTAATTTTCGAAGGACAGGGAAGTGAGAACAAGTACAGGGTAGTAAAAATTAAATTGAAAGTTTTATTTGAGTCTATATTATTATTTATTAAAGACATAAAAAGCCATTATAACTTATTTATAAAAGAAAAAGGAACACTTTTAATTAAATTTGAAACTATCTACTTGAATTAATCAGGCTTAAATCTCAATAGGCGCTGTTTATCAAGATTAACAATAAGAGAGATCACAAAGACGTTAAACGACTCACTCAATATCAATAATCATCACAATAACAGTTGAATACTTTTTTTTTTTTTTTTTACTTAAGATGGGCTTACTCTTGACCCCAATCTTGCTCTAGAGCATAGATGGGATCTACGATGGAGCGAGCTTGCCCAGAAGATGCCTATTCACTCTGGACTTAAAGAGAGTCAGGTTATATGCACTCGGAAATACAGACGCAGGCAGGGAATTCCAATCTTTAGCTGTGCGCATTATAAAAGATGATGAGAAGCGCTTAGTGCGGATTATGGGTATATCAACTAAGAATGGATGGTAGCCGGCCGTGCGTCTGGATGTCCGATGGAAGAAAGGTGACGGTGGTATGAGCTCATGCAGCTCATGAGCACACTCTCCGAAGTACAATCTGTAAAAGACCGATAGGCAAGCAACTTTGCGGCGGTGAACCAGGCTGTGCAGCTTGGACGCCACCAGTTTTTTATCGCCTATTATTCTCTTGGCTCTGCGTTCCACCGAGTCTAGTGCAGCAAGTTGGTATTTCGCCGAGCCGTCCCAAAGGTGGCTGCAGTACTCCATGCAAGATCGGACTTGGGCTTTGTAAAGAGTTAAAAGCTGTCCAGGCGTGAAGTACCGCTTGACTTTATTCAGGACGCCCAACTTTCTAGCTGCAATTCGAGCCTTAGACTCGATGGTGGTGCCAAAGTTGAGGTCAGAGGACAACTCCATGCCAAGAAGTTGTAGAGTGTCGGTCATTGGAACAGATGTACCTCGGAAAGTAGGAGAAAGGGTGAAAGGACTCCTTTTTGTAGAGAAAAGACACGCCTGCGTCTTAGAGGCATTGAAGCTGACGAGATTGTCATCGCCCCACTGGGAGACATTACTTAACGTCAGGCTCGTACGCTCAACCATGGCGTCTCTCAATCTTTGGACCTCAACTCCACTGGCTCCTGCACTAGACAGATACTTCTCCGTGACAGTACTGTCATCTGCGTACCCAACAATACCTGAAGATAGCAGGTCATTAATGTGCAGCAGGAAAAGAGTCGCAGAGAGCACAGACCCCTGAGGAACTCCGGCGTCAATGGCCTTGAGGTCAGAGGAGCAGCCGTCAATGACTACTCGGATCGACCGTTCTCTCAGGAAGTCAGCCACCCAGCTACAGAAGCCAGTGGGGATACCGTACGCTGGAAGCTTGCTCAGCAGACTCGCATGCCAAACCCTGTCGAAAGCCTTCGAAATATCCAGCGACACTGCGATTGCTTCGCCGTGGTTTTCGATGGCTTCGCCCCAGCAATGCGTTACATACACTAGAAGATCCCCAGTTGAACGTCCCCGGCGGAAGCCATATTGACGATCACTGAGAAGATCATTGTCTTCTAGGTATGAAAGCAGTTTGCAATTTAGGACTTTTTCCATAACCTTACAGAGTACGGAAGTGATGGCGATCGGTCTGTAGTTACCAGGGTCGGCACGGCTACCCTTCTTGGGTACTGGTTGCACATTGGCAAGCTTCCAAGATTTTGGTACGATTTTTGTCGTGAGAGAGAGGCGGTACAGTCGCGTCAGTACGGGAGACAACTCAGGCGCACAATATCTCAGCACTCTTGCTGGTATGCCATCTGGGCCACAGGCCTTGTTCACGTCTAGACCAAGAAGGGATCTACGGACCTCTTTGTTGTGCACTGAGATCTCTGGCATCAAAGAATCGCAGTGAGGCATGGTGGGTGGATGTTTCGAGCCAGCGTCTAGACGTGAATTGCTTGCAAACAGATCGGCAAATAAATTTGCTTTCTCTGTTGCGGTGTGGGCAAGTGACCCATCAGGTTTCTGCATTGGAGGTAGTGTAGGAAGGCAGAAGTTAGATTCGACTGATTTCGACAGGGACCAGAACTGCTTACTACCCTGTGGGTAAGATGCAAGTTTCGCCCCAATACGGCTGACATGGTCGAACCTAGCTTTTCGCAGCACCCTTTTGCAAGACCTGGCGGCTGTATTATATGCTCTCTTCTTTGCTCGCACCTTTCGCGCTCGCACTTTTTGATCTCGAGCTTTTACCCAAGCCTGGTAAGCTGACTGTTTACGAGCCTCAGCTCGAGCACAGTCCGCATTGTACCAAGGTCGGGCTTTGTAACCGAGCGGGATGTCGGAAAATGGAATGAAATATTCCATTCCCTGCCGGATAACAGCTGTGATCGCATCAGCGACGCATGAGGGGTCTTTCGAAGAGAAACATAACTGCCGCCACGGGTATGATGCAAAGAAAGCTCGCATCTCGTCCCAGTCTGCTGACTCGTATCGCCATACTCTCCTCGTACCCCTAAGGGTGTTATCCGGAGAAGAGCAGATCGATACGGATTTCACTACACAGTGGTCGGACGATCCCAGTGGAGCCGAGACTGAAACCGAGTGTCCGTGTGGATCAGTTGTCAGCAGTAGGTCCAGGCAATTGGGTGTATGATCAGCGATATCCGGTATTCGCGTCGCTTGTTCCACCAGCTGAGTGAGATCTAGCGCCAATGCTAGCTTGCGGGCCTCTCGCCCAGCATGGTAAGTTTTCTGGTATGGGAACAGCCACTCTTTGTGGTGGGCGTTGAAGTCCCCCAGAAAAACAAGCTCTGCTGTTGGATATCGCTGAAGTGCGGAGTCTGCCGTCTCAGCAAGGTATTCCATGAGCCCAGTCGTCTCCCGATCTCCACTGTGCGAACGGTAAACACAAGCGCAGAGAGATTTCTCTACCCCAGTGTCCACCAAAAGCCACAGCACAGGAAATTTTGACTTCTCAAAGCAACGGAGACGCTTACAGCAGATGTCATCGCGAACATACACACAGACCCCTGCACATTTCTTGAACTTATGTTCGAGAGTGTATCCAGGGTAGTTGAGGTATGCCACGTCCGACGGTGTTGCTATCTGCGTCTCCGTTAAGAAGAATAAGTGCGGCTTCTCGGTCTCCAGGTGGTGGTGGACCGGGTCGAGATTTGAGTGCAGACCTCGGATGTTGGTGAGGTGCACTTTGCAACTTTGCACTTTGAGTGGGAGGAAGTGTCGCCGTTGATGAAACTTTTTCTTCTTCTTTAGCTTTGTCATTTTTTTTTTTTTGAGTTTTAGTAGGGGAAAGAAAAATATAGTCGAGGCGCTGCTTAGCAAACCCTACTCGTACTTTTCGGCTCAGCCGATCAGAGGGGAACTCGCTTGGAGACTGCGGGGACGCCCGAGCCCCCCCGATACCACTCCACCGGGTCCTCCCATCCAGTCGCCAACTGGCACGGTGGAGCATAACGGGATTTTTCGCAAGTTGGCGGGGCAGCCTTTACGCGTGGCTAGCGCGTAAGTCGGGCCCCCTACTGACTGCGGTCGGCCAACGGCTGGGACCGTGCCTCGGATCCCGCTACCCTCCAGAACGAGTTACCCGATACAGCATCGCCTAAAGACAGAGACCGGTTCCAACAGCGCAACTGACTTAATTTCAAACCCCCAATGGCACTGGCACTCCAGCACACCGACGAAACACAGCAGGGCTGCTTGGCGCCAGACTCCGGCGGGATGGTGGTCGCGAGCCAGGCGGCCCCTTCCAGGGCCTACCACCGCCTTTGGGATCTTTAGCCGCCATCACAAATTATGATGACGTTGCCCGGGGTGGACCGCTAGGCGGTAGATCCCAACCACCCATAACTCAACTAAAATAAGATAATTGGTAGTATCTAGAAATGGCAACAGTCTTAGGAACGTTCATGTTAAAACTCTAATAAAGTTACAAATAAATCAACATAATAATAATGATCACACGTTAGAAAGCCCTAAGCCTGTCTACGGTACAAAATCTCCATCTGGCAAACACTCTGAGCAGGTGTATGAGGTAAGATCGGTTTTACATTTAATACAATTAATTTGTGCCCATAGATGGCACATGATGCAATGGATCTAATCTTGACCAGTCGTATCTTCTTAATATAAAACTCCTCAAATCAGACACGAACAATCGTCTGATTAATTTTCTTTCAACTTCTTTTCCTTCTTTTTTACTGGCTTATTAGTTTTAATTTATTTCTCTTTTTCTCATTTAAACTGCTTCTTTTGCCGTCACATCCTTTTGTCTTTTTCGAACAATTCGTACCTCTTTCTACTAAAATATCATTTTCATTTATCTTCCTCTTCTTTCCTCGATGCTTTTCTTCGACTGGAAACAAGTCGTTAGTATCTATATCTATTCCGGGTTCCTCCAGCAATCCATCAAGATTATCAGTGATTAGTCCCATGGCACTCGTTATGTCAGCCATGTCTTCCATTCATCCATCAGCCGAAAGACGTCCACTGCTGGACATAGGCCTCCCCCATGGATTTCCACAAAGATCGGTCTTATGCCACCTACATCCAGCGGCTTTCCGCGGCCTTCACCAGATCGTCGGTTTACCTTGTCTGCCAACACTACGCCTTCCGGCCTGCGGCCGCCATTCAAGGACCTTCCTGCCCCAACTGCCATCAGTCCTGCGAGCAATGTGCCCCGCCCACTGCCACTTAAGGTTTGCGATTCTGAGAGCAACGTCGGAGACTTTGGTTTACCTCCGGATCGTCTCATTTCTGATTCGATCGCGAAGGGAAAACTCCGAGCATAGAAAGCTCTCTTCATCGCCCTTTGAGTGACCTTGAGATTTCTTATGAGGCCCATCGCTAGCTGCCACGTCTCAGATCCGTATGTCATCGCTGGCAACACACATTGATTCCATACCTTGGTCTTGAGGCATTGCGGGTAGTGTTTGTGAGGAGAAGATATTACGTAGCTTTCCGAACGCTGCCCATCCGAGTTGGATTCGACGATCGACCATGTCTGATGACATCAAAATACTAGTGATCTAGAAGATCTAGGTCTCCATGACTTCCTACATTTACGTTATTTACGCCCTGTCATTTCGTTGATTGTTTTTATTACTCCTGTAGCTTTTCCCTTTAAATATTTTTGCTTGTCTTTTTTTTATAAGCGGCCAATCGTACCGGATCATTCTTTATTTTGGCATAGCGTTCTCTTTCCTTTTTACGTTTCCTCTCTAATACCTCTTCTCTACTTTGAGGCCTTTTCTTTGGAGGCATAATAAATTCTGTAAGAAAGGGTTTTCTGTAAATGGAATGTAAGCTAAATTTCAGCTCAAGCGGAAACCGAGTAGTGGAACAAACTTAATTTGCAAGAAGCTTGTAAAAATAACTTAAACTGCAAAAAAATATACAAGAATAAAGAAATAGTGTAATTCAATAACATATAATAATGTAACTACATTCATGTAACTATGTTAAAGTTAACCATTTATAAATAAAAACTAACATTAAATTAAATCTCACTTCCTTGGTGGACTGTCACTTCCCTGTCCTCGTTTTTTCAGGGAAGTGATACACCGGTAAGTGAGGATTTTGATGTATTTTGTCAAAATTATGAAATATATTAACATTCTATCAAATTTGATACTATCGAATGTTGGACGTAAGCGAATATAAAAATATTGTGTCATAAATACCTAAAATAATATTAAATGCTGTTTTTAAATACGTACCAGACGAGTGAGAAGTTGACTGGCTCAGACACGACAGCCAGGGATGACGGCGTAGCCACGACTAACTGAATGGCGATTTGAACTAAACAAACGATTCGCTAGGTAAATTGCACCGGCATGCTTCAAAGCGTAAGAGCGGCAAATGTGTTGAAATTCAGTGACCAAGTAAGATCCAAGTTGAACTTTATTAATACTCTAAAATTAAAATCATTAATTGGTAAATTAAGGAGCTGCAAGTTGAGCACCCTTAAATTCCCTGATTTGTAGAACTACCCAAATAAATAAATAAATATTGGACAACATCACATACATTGCTCTGATCCTGAGGTAAGTAGATAAAGCAATTGTGTAACAGAAATTAGTAACAACGACGGTGCCACAACACCTAGACGCGAGCCAATATAGAAAAGTTCGTTTTCTACATTGACCCGACTGAGAATCGAACCCGGTACCTCAGAGATAATGACGCCATACACAGTCCGGCGCGCTCGCCTCTTGGCTACGGAGGTCGTTAAAATAATGTGTGCAAATCGTGCAAGTTTAGGACAGTGTAAGAGTAAGTATCTCTATATTTACCTGCAGTTACAGGGCAAGCACATACACTCTCGCATACCTACACATACATGCATACATACACATAAACATGCACACATAGAAACCCGCATAGAAATCTTTAAGTTAGTTTTCTCTCGGTTACAATGACATTTACATGCGTACAATAACAACAACACATTTAGACCTGTAAAAATACGAGTATACTTTGGTTAATAAATTTGTTTATTTTTGCTCTATGGATAACTGAGGTGAATTCTACGCTGTTCAAAAAATCTAACGCTGTGATGCTGTAGATAATAAAGTATTTCGTATTTTTTCTTGTTAAATCAAATCAATATTATTTTAAATTTTTCTTAATTAATACCATGCAAACTTTACACTAGAAAATATATATCCTACATTAAGGAAATTATATCAATCTTTTATTTTTATTTAAACTTACTTGCACTACTTTATACATGCTTTTTATAGTGTAATCAACATATTTTATACATAACACTTTAGATAGAGAAAGCAATGACTGTATTATAGTGTTGTACCTATGGTAAATACAGGAGTCGCCGCATAGCGCACACCGCGCTGGCAAAATGCGTCCCGTGCGTGTTTAGTGTGACGGCGACGACTTTTGTATTTACCATACAATATAGCCAAAAAGCAGGACGTCGCGACCTACACACGAACTAGATACTTGAATAAAGAAAATAATAAAACTTACCAAAACCACTGAAACATTGAATAAACAAATTATAAGCACCACGGCGTGGTTTAGGCACACACGTGCTCCGTCCGAAAATGACGTTTATGCACTGATTTGCTAACGGGAAACGCGGCAATGTATCCTGCGGCTTCGATGTGTGCGTAGGTAGCCTAATGTGTGGTAGGTTACCTTGCTATACTCAAATGCAGCACTGTAGAATACTGCGTTTAGTCTTAGCAGCGCAATAGTAGCTTTTTGTTATACTCCATACACTCAAATGCAGTACTGTGGAATACTGTGTTTGGCTTTAGTTTATATTCCTTGTTAACATAGTGTGTGTTAGATAACCTTGCTACTCTCAAACGCAGCACTGTAGAATACTGCGTTTAGTCGTAGTAGCGCAAGAGTACCTTTTTCTTATAGTCCATACACACAAATGCAGTACTGTAGAATACTGCGTTTGGCTTTAGTTTCTATTCCTTGCAAATAATTTTGTGCTAAATTAAGTTACAGTAAACGTATCAAGTACTGCACAACCTTTTAGTACATGTTAAATGCTGCAGATCTTGATAGCATAAGCAATACTTTTGGACAAGTACTGCGTTCTGCGTTAAATAAAAAGCATAGTTACAATAAAAAAAAATAGTTAATTATTTTTTTTATATATAGCTTAAGCCCATGAAATGTCATTTTTGCAAAAAAGTGAAAATCCCAGGAGTGTCGATTACTGCAAGTGCAATTAGCAGGGCAGAGATAGGTAGGTATTGTCTAAAATGTGGTAATCAGTATGTTTTATTTTATGAGGTCTACTAGTTTAAAAAATACGGCGCAGGTTATATTATAAATTCCACAAACAAACTGTTCTATTTTAAAAGTAATAAACTCAAATGTCCGACGATTATTAAACATACATATTCATATTCATTTAATCACTTCATAATGTAACAGCAGTATTATATACAATATACATTAGCATTAAAGGTGGTCAATGGTTACATTACAACCTCCATGAGGCAAACGTGAACATTGTCAAACATTGAAATCAAATAAAATATCATTCCATTCATGATTCCTGTTACGACATACGTCATCTAGCGGAGGCTGAAGACATTACTATCGTTTGCCAACTAGCAGGAGCTATGAAGTTTTCGACCGGTCACATCGTGGTTCTACAGATTTCCGTGTGGTGTCGCTGTCATCAACCTATATAACGCTGTGTCTATTACAATAAGACTCACTTCAACTCTGTAACACATTTTCATATTTTAAAAATATACGTATTAAGTATCACAAATTAAACGATTTATTGAAGAAGACTACCGACCCCCGCTGATCCTGTCTGCAAGCCTGTATACGAAACAATTCCTTATATAATTCATGCTATAACATTTTCTTAATTACATTCTATTCTAATTTTCAATACATTATGTCAAATGCTATTAAGCTGATTGATTACTAGATGTCAATTTCGTCATTATATTAATTGCAAATGTCAAAAATAAAAACTAAATGTGGTCAATATAGAATTATTAATATTATGAAATTACTAAGGTAAAGATGTCAAAAAAATGTCAAGAATAATAATTTAAAATTTATCTCTAAAATATTCATTCAAGTCATAGTACGATTTTGCAATTAATATTTTTTTTAACTCGTTATCGAATCTAGTACCTTGGAGGGCTTTAATCGAGTTGGGCAAATTATTGTAAACTTTGACGGCCATATAGTACGGACCGCTTTAACGGCTATAACGGCTCGACATGTCATCAAAGTGTTTGAAATACTTACCGTGTTTTCTTATAAAACGACACAATTCATATATATAAATGCAAGTAACTGTAAGTACTTTGTATTTTACAAATAACAATCTACATGACTCTCGTGGTGCTGTGAACGTTATAATTCTGAGACATCGCTTTTGTAATACAGATACAGCGGATACATCAGTCGAGTTTCCCCAGAATATTATTCCGTAACGTATCCAGGCAGCAGCGTGGCTGTGATACGCTGTGAGCGCACACTCAGTACTTGTATTTTTGCGGAGTTCCCGCAGAGCATACGAGAAGCTACTAAGCTTACTTACTACTATTTCCACATGTGGTTTCCACGAGAGTGTCGCGTCCATCGTGATTCCTAATAATGAGAATGTGTTGACTTGCTCAATGACTTGATCCTGGTAAGATATTGAGAGTAATACCTCTGTTCTCTGGTGTGGTCTAAACTGCATCATTTTCGTTTTGCCAAAGTTGAGGGTAAGTCCTATTCCTTTTAGATGTGATACAATTTTGTGTAAGCAATCTCTAATAATGCGTTGCAAATTACTTACATTATCACGCTCACAAGTGACTATAAGTGTGGCATCGTCAGCAAACAAAACAATTTTATGGGTGACTAATGAAGGTAGTTCGTTTATATAGGCTAAAAATAATAAACACCCTAACACACTGCCCTGAGGTATAGACCCTGTCACAGCTTGTGTTGAGGATTTAATTTGCTTTAGCTCTTTGGTTCTATTATTTAAATGTGTTAGCTGAACCAACTGCTGCCTATTTGATAAGTAGGAAGAGAGCCACTCCTCTGCTCTACCACGTATACCTAAACCCAGTTTTTTCATTAAAATATCATGCGAAACGCAATCATATGCCTTAGTCATGTCCATAAACAACGCTATAGCACACTGGTTTTTATTTAGCGCATTAAGTATTTCTAGATTGCACTCGAATACGGCCGAGACAGTAGAATGATTTTTTCTAAACCCGTGCTGATTCTCATTAAACACATTATATTTTTCAAAGAATGTATATATTATTTGGCATAAAACCATTTCAAATACCTTTGATATCACTGGTAGTAAGGCAATAGGGCGATAATTACTAACTTCAAGCTTATCCCCTTTCTTAAAAATGGGCTTTATAATTGCTAACTTCAAAGCATCAGGACAGATTCCTTCATTATAAGACTGGTTTATCAAAAACGTTAGTGGTTTAATCAATTCATCAACACAGTGTACCAGTAGCGTACCTGGAATTTCATCATATCCACATGAGTTATTACGCTTAAGGCTTAGTATTGCTTTTTTTACATCTAATTCGGTAACTTCCTTTAAGTAAATTGAATTAGTTGAAGATATGTTTTGTTGCTTATAGGCATTGTTAGTTCCATTAGAACCTATACTAACAAGGTAGTTATTAAATGTTTCTGCAACTTTTGTTTGTGAAGTTATATTTTTATTTTTATACTTTAGATATATATTTTCATGTTTGATATTGTTTTGTGGTTTGATTTTTTCATTGATCATCCTCCACATTTCTTTATATTTATTTCGTGATTTGTTAAGCCTATTCATGTAATATTTTCTTTTTTCTTTAACAAGTATTTTTTTTAATATTGTACTATACGTTTTAATGTAATTTTTTAACGTTTCATTCTTATTTTTTGATGCAAATAAACGCAATATACGTTTATGGTAACAGCATTTCCTTAAACCTTTTGTAATCCATTTAGTCGGTAGTAAATTATTAATCAAAAATGTTTTACGTGGAATATGTTTATCTAATAATTTCTGAATAATACTTAAAAAAATATTGTAATTTGCAGTCACGTCATTTTTTGAATTATATATTATATTAAAGCCAACATCAGCTCCGCCAGGCACCAGCGTCAGCAAGGTCGTATTCCTTCCCTATCATCTCCTACCTAATATTTGTGTTAATACCGTGCTTTTTCTCTGTAGAAAATATTCATACCCGTAAAACCGTGAGTACTTTACCTTTGTTTTCCCTTTAAGTCCCAAAATGAGTGTAGATGGTGGAAATTCTAATTTGGAACTGCCAAAATCTCCGATTAAAAATAAACTCAGTGATCTTAAACGTATACGCGGCACCTTAAAAGCCCGTATTACTAATTTACAAAAATTTGTCGTTAAGTTTGAACTGGGTACACCTACCCCCTTGCAAAATTCCGAATTGAAAATTCGTTTACAGAATGCCCAAGACACTTTTCAGGAATTTAATACTATTCAGAGTAAAATTGAGATTTTATCTGACGAAAGAGAACTCGATGAACAGTTAGAATATCGTGATACGTTTGAAAGTTCTTATTTTAGTGTTCTAGCAGTAATACATCAGTTAATTAAACCTGAGAAAGACTGTAACGTTTCTGAAAGTGTATCACAGCAATTTAAATCTGTTTCTAATATAAAGTTACCCGACATAAAACTACCTTCCTTTGATGGATCCTATGATCACTGGCTTGAGTTTAAAAACTCATATTTTTCTTTAATTCATAAACGAACTGATTTAGATTTTATACAAAAGTTTCACTATTTAAAATCATCTGTAAGCGGCAGCGCCTTACAAGTAAGCAGTGCATTGGAATTTACGGGTTCGAATTACATTCACGCATGGGAGTTATTAGAAAATAGATTCCATAACGAAAGACTTTTAGTGCATAATCACGTAAAGGCATTATTTAATGTTGCTTCTATTCCTAAAGAATCGCCACAGCACATAAGAACATTAATAGACACCATATTACGTAATTTACGCGCCTTAAAATCACTCAACGAACCGACAGACAACTGGGATACGTTAATAATCTATTTAATCATTTCAAAACAAGATGTCTCAACGGAACGCGAATGGGAAAATCATAAAGGTTCAATTATAGGATCTAGCACGGATAAAAAGTTAACCTTAGACGAATTATTACAATTTTTACGAAACCGGGCTGATACTTTGGAAATGATTAACATAAATCACCCAAAGGGTGCTTTTACAGGTCGAAATACGTTCGAGTCTAAACGACAAATATCACAAACCACTCACAGTTATGTCACTACAAATAACAAGCCTAAACCAGAAAAACGCATCCGTAATTGCTTGATGTGTAAAGAGAATCATGCACTTTATGCTTGTACTGTTTTTCTTAATTTACCCGTAAAAAATAGATCAACCTTTGTAGACGAACATAAACTTTGCCGAAACTGTCTACGTGCCGGTCATACTATTAACGACTGCTTATTCGGTCCCTGCAAGCAATGCAAATCCAAACATAATACATTGTTACATTCAGACTCAACAAAACTTGTCGGTGAGTCGAACATAATTAATAAAAATGCGTGCGGTAGTAGCACATCAACCGCGCTGCATTCGTCAACCGTCGCTTCAAATACGCCCAAGGTATTACGCGGTTCACAAGTTGTGTTACTTTCTACTGCGTTAGTGGAAGTAGCCGACAATAATAACGAATTTCATACCGTTCGGGCTCTTCTCGACAATGGAAGTGAACATTGCATTATTACGGAAAATTTAAGTCAACGTTTAAACGCTTCATATTTACAGTCCGCTATTCGAATTTCGGGTGTGGGACAGTCGGTCTCGCAATCAAACAACTTGTGTAATATTCTTATGCGTTCAAAGTCAAGTGATTATAATACGTATATTACTTGCTTAGTTTTACCGAATATTACTATGCGTGTACCTTCGAATCATTTTAATTGTGATTTAATACGAATACCAGACAATATTTCACTCGCAGACCCTACTTTTAACGTACCTTCAGAGATCGAGCTTTTGATAGGTGCTGATAAGTTTTGGGAGTTATTAAACGACAATAAATTCGATTACCTAACGGCCCGTTCTTGCAAAATAGCAAGTTAGGTTGGCTTGTATCGGGTCCGTTATATACAGATAGCCTGCGCATTAATAATCAGGTGTCTTGTAATTTTACTCAAAGCTTAGATAAGGAAATACGTAAATTTTGGGAAATCGAGGATATCCCTAAGGTAGGTCGGGTTCTCACTAAAGATTAAATCTATTGCGAGAACTTATTCGAAACTACAACTATACGCGAAAAAGACGGCCGGTTCGCGGTTCGAATACCGTTTAAAGAAGCGACAGATAATCTAGGTGAATCTTACACGATAGCATACAACAGATTCTTATCTTTAGAGCGAAAACTAAATCGATTACCTGAATACAAAAAAATGTATTGCGAATTCATGCGTGAATATGAGGATTTAGGACATATGACGCGTATTCAAGCATATGGCATTCCTCATTACTTCCTTCCTCATCACGGCGTTTACCGTGAGGGCAGTTTAACTACTAAACTACGTGTAGTGTTTGACGCGAGCGCAGTTACAGCATCAAATAAGTCACTTAATGACATTCAACACACAGGACCGCCACTTCAGAATGATACTTTTTCGATTTTATTAAGATTTAGACAACATAAGCACGTCGCATGCGCTGATGTGGAGAAAATGTTTAGGCAGGTCAATATACAAGACGATATGCGCCAATATCAATTAATTCTTTGGCGCGAGAATCCGTCTGATCCCATAAACATTTATCAATTAAATACGGTTACCTACGGCACCGCATCCGCACCATACCTAAGTATGCGTTGTTTACAAAAGTTAGCACAAGAATGCGAAGATAAAGAAACAGCTAGTGTCATTAGGGATGACTTTTTCGTAGATGATTTGATCACAGGACACGATGACCGTCAATCTTTACTAACGATATGCGAAAAAACATCTAAAGTGTTGCAATCGGGTGGCTTTCCTCTTAGAAAATGGACTTTAAGTTGTGACGTTACACATAATTGTTCAAAGGAGCTCTCGATCGGTGACCTTACTCAAAATAAAACGTTAGGACTGGGCTGGTTAAATTCCACAGATGAATTATACTTTGCGACTAAGGTCAACCCAGATAACATGATACTCACGAAACGTGGCATGTTAGCTATTATAGCTCAAATATATGATCCGTTAGGCTTGTTGGCTCCAGCCATCATTATAGCAAAAATATTATTACAAAGATTATGGTTATTAAAATTAGACTGGGACGCGCCGGTTCCCGATGACGTCACACACAGCTGGTTTAACTTTATCGATGCCTTGCAGTGTCTCAGTGAATTACGCATTCCACGATTCGTAAGGAGTGTTTACACTCAACATTCCGAATTACATATTTTTACGGACGCATCTCAACAAGCTTACGGAGCATGTGCTTATATACGGACATCTAACGGATTGGATGTTGTTGTTAAATTACTTTGCGCAAAAGGTAAGGTCGCGCCCCTAAAGGTTATCAGTATACCTAAACTTGAGCTTTGCGGTGCACTCATAGGTGCAAAACTTTATGAAAAAATAGTCGAGTCACTTTCATTAAAATTCGATAAAGTAATATTTTGGACAGATTCCACCATTGTTTTAGGCTGGCTTCGGATGTCACCTCATTTACTAAAAACGTTTGTGCAAAATCGAGTAACTGAAATAAACGAGTTAACAAGTAGCACACAGTGGTTACACGTAAATACTAAAGATAACCCGGCAGACCTAGTATATACCCGGCATATCTAGGGGTCTTAACTTAAAACTGCTTAAAGATTCGAAGTTATGGTGATTACTTAAATTCAAATCCTTCTAATTATACGATAAATGTAATAAACAATAACGAATTACCAGAATTAAATCTAAAGAAAGTCAGTTTTGTCGTTAGTAACTTACCAAACTTCATAGATTTCGATAGATTCTCTTCGATTTCAAAATTGATACGCACCGTTGCGTATGTACTCCGCTTTATAAACAACATGCGCTTGCTAGCGAGTGAGCGTCGCGATAGAAAAACAAGTTCTTTGACAGTTGACGAGCTAGAACGATCACAGCGCGTCGTCACTAAATTCTCACAAATGCATTCATTTCCCTACGTTTATCAGTGTCTACTGAATGAAGTGCCAATTGAGGAGTGTAACAAAAACAAAGAGGAAACCAATCGTGTGTTGGGACTCAATTTATTCCTAGATGAATTCGGATTGATTAGAGTTGGTGGCCGATTAGGTAATTCGTCGAGTTTTGATTTTAATAAGAAATACCCCATTCTATTGTGCTGTAGTCATCGTTACACTATGATACTTTTTAGGTACGAACATTTGAAGTTAATGCATGCAGGCCCACAACTTCTAATATCTCACATGCGTCAATGTTGGTGGCCTTTAAGGGCAAGAAATTTAGCAAGGAAAATTGTTAGTTTATGCGTGATCTGCACTCGAATTAAAGGTAAAACATTGACACCTATTATGGGAAATTTACCCAGTGCCCGTTTAGACCCGGGTAGCTCTTTTATACGTACTGGAGTTGATTATTGTGGGCCAGTGATGATTTTAAACAGAAAAGGAAGCGGGGCTAGGCTAGTCAAGGGCTATATTTGTCTTTTTATTTGTTTTATTACACGTGCTATACATTTAGAGCTCGTTAGTAGTCTTCCTACAAATGATTATATATTGGCTTTTAAACGTTTTATATCACGACGCGGGAAACCCGCAGAAATATTTTCCGACAATGGAAAAAATTTCGTAGGTGCAGAAAAAGAACTTTCTTTGTTTCTTGATGACAATTCTGAAAAAAATTCGGATTATGCTACACATAGCCGCATTAAGTTCCATAGAATTCCAATTTATGCAAGTCATTTTGGGGCGCTGTGGGAGGCAGGGGTAAAGTCCTGTAAATTTCATCTTAAACGTATTGTAGGAAACGCTAATTTAACTTATGAGGCGTTTAGTACGGTATTGACACAAATTAATGCCGTCCTGAACTCCCGCCCCATGTCACCTCTGTCCTCAGATCCAAGCGACTTTTTACCATTAACTCCTGCTCATTTTCTCATCGGCCGACCGCTGACCTCGACGGCTTCGCATGACCTCACCAACGAGAGAACCAGCTGCCTGACACGTTATCGTCGAGTCGAACAATTACGACAACATTTTTGGCAACGATGGGCAACCGAGTACATTTCCGAGCTGCAGCTGAGGACGAAGTGGAAGCAGCGTGCTGAGGACATCAAGCTGCACAGCCTTGTCCTTATTAAAGAAGATCATCTTCCACCGCTAAGATGGAGGCTGGGCAGAGTCATACGTCTGTACCCAGGCAAAGACGGCGTATCCCGGGTGGCTGACATACGCACAGCGACAGGCGAAATTCAACGCGCCTTCTCCAAGATCTGCCCACTGCCGGTGCAGCCCATGGAGTCTAATGAGTGATCCTGACCTTCTGCGCACCCATTTCGGAAGTGATACTTCCAAGGCCGGGGGCATGTTACGACATACGTCATCTAGCGGAGGCTGAAGACATTACTATCGTTTGCCAACTAGCAGGAGCTATGAAGTTTTCGACCGGTAACATCGTGGTTCTACAGATTTCCGTGTGGTGTCGCTGTCATCAACCTATATAACGCTGTGTCTATTACAATAAGACTCACTTCAACTCTGTAACACATTTTCATATTTTAAAAATATACGTATTAAGTATCACAAATTAAACGATTTATTGAAGAAGACTACCGACCCCCGCTGATCCTGTCTGCAAGCCTGTATACGAAACAATTCCTTATATAATTCATGCTATAACATTTTCTTAATTACATTCTATTCTAATTTTCAATACATTATGTCAAATGCTATTAAGCTGATTGATTACTAGATGTCAATTTCGTCATTATATTAATTGCAAATGTCAAAAATAAAAATTAAATGTGGTCAATATAGAATTATTAATATTATGAAATTACTAAGGTAAAGATGTCAAAAAAATGTCAAGAATAATAATTTAAAATTTATCTCTAAAATATTCATTCAAGTCATAGTACGATTTTGCAATTAATATTTTTTTTTAACTCGTTATCGAATCTAGTACCTTGGAGGGCTTTAATCGAGTTGGGCAAATTACTGTAAACTTTGACGGCCATATAGTACGGACCGCTTTAACGGCTATAACGGCTCGACATGTCATCAAAGTGTTTGAAATACTTACCGTGTTTTCTTATAAAACGACACAATTCATATATATAAATGCAAGTAACTGTAAGTACTTTGTATTTTACAAATAACAATCTACATGACTCTCGTGGTGCTGTGAACGTTATAATTCTGAGACATCGCTTTTGTAATACAGATACAGCGGATACATCAGTCGAGTTTCCCCAGAATATTATTCCGTAACGTATCCAGGCAGCAGCGTGGCTGTGATACGCTGTGAGCGCACACTCAGTACTTGTATTTTTGCGGAGTTCCCGCAGAGCATACGAGAAGCTACTAAGCTTACTTACTACTATTTCCACCTGTGGTTTCCACGAGAGTGTCGCGTCCATCGTGATTCCTAATAATGAGAATGTGTTGACTTGCTCAATGACTTGATCCTGGTAAGATATTGAGAGTAATACCTCTGTTCTCTGGTGTGGTCTAAACTGCATCATTTTCGTTTTGCCAAAGTTGAGGGTAAGTCCTATTCCTTTTAGATGTGATACAATTTTGTGTAAGCAATCTCTAATAATGCGTTGCAAATTACTTACATTATCACGCTCACAAGTGACTATAAGTGTGGCATCGTCAGCAAACAAAACAATTTTATGGGTGACTAATGAAGGTAGTTCGTTTATATAGGCTAAAAATAATAAACACCCTAACACACTGCCCTGAGGTATAGACCCTGTCACAGCTTGTGTTGAGGATTTAATTTGCTTTAGCTCTTTGGTTCTATTATTTAAATGTGTTAGCTGAACCAACTGCTGCCTATTTGATAAGTAGGAAGAGAGCCACTCCTCTGCTCTACCACGTATACCTAAACCCAGTTTTTTCATTAAAATATCATGCGAAACGCAATCATATGCCTTAGTCATGTCCATAAACAACGCTATAGCACACTGGTTTTTATTTAGCGCATTAAGTATTTCTAGATTGCACTCGAATACGGCCGAAACAGTAGAATGATTTTTTCTAAACCCGTGCTGATTCTCATTAAACACATTATATTTTTCAAAGAATGTATATATTATTTGGCATAAAACCATTTCAAATACCTTTGATATCACTGGTAGTAAGGCAATAGGGCGATAATTACTAACTTCAAGCTTATGCCCTTTCTTAAAAATGGGCTTTATAATTGCTAACTTCAAAGCATCAGGACAGATTCCTTCATTATAAGACTGGTTTATCAAAAACGTTAGTGGTTTAATCAATTCATCAACACAGTGTACCAGTAGCGTACCTGGAATTTCATCATATCCACATGAGTTATTACGCTTAAGGCTTAGTATTGCTTTTTTTACATCTAATTCGGTAACTTCCTTTAAGTAAATTGAATTAGTTGAAGATATGTTTTGTTGCTTATAGGCATTGTTAGTTCCATTAGAACCTATACTAACAAGGTAGTTATTAAATGTTTCTGCAACTTTTGTTTGTGAAGTTATATTTTTATTTTTATACTTTAGATATATATTTTCATGTTTGATATTGTTTTGTGGTTTGATTTTTTCATTGATCATCCTCCACATTTCTTTATATTTATTTCGTGATTTGTTAAGCCTATTCATGTAATATTTTCTTTTTTCTTTAACAAGTATTTTTTTTAATATTGTACTATACGTTTTAATGTAATTTTTTAACGTTTCATTCTTATTTTTTGATGCAAATAAACGCAATATACGTTTATGGTAACAGCATTTCCTTAAACCTTTTGTAATCCATTTAGTCGGTAGTAAATTATTAATCAAAAATGTTTTACGTGGAATATGTTTATCTAATAATTTCTGAATAATACTTAAAAAAATATTGTAATTTTCAGTCACGTCATTTTTTGAATTATATATTATATTAAACCAATTTATTTGTCCCAATTTATCTTTAAAAATGTCCATATTTTCTTTATTAATTGTCCGTTTACTAATTTTGTAAGAAACTGCTTTATTTATACCTAAGTTATTTTGTAAGGGAAATTTCCCAATCAATGTATGGTGGTCTGATAGACAATATTTCTCCACAGATGCTTTCATGTCTACGTTAGCAGTGACTATAAATTGGTCTATGCAGGATGAGCTACTTTCTGTCTCACGTGTAGGTTCTTTTATTAAACATTGTAAACCAAAAGATTTTAACAGGTTAAGTTATCTCTGCGACAATTTTGAATTTACTGTTACATCTATGTTTATATCACCTGCTATTATAATCTTTTTATTACTAGAGTTTTTTGCAAGATGATTTAACAATGATTGTATCTGGGAGAAAAATGTTTCTATATCTCTTTCTGGGCGATATACAGATATTATTAGTAAATTAAATTCAACGATTTCTACAGCACAAAATTCCACCACAAATTCAACTGTGTAAGACTGTATATCTATACGTTCTGTCGTCCTAATATAATTCTTAGCAAATATAGCCACACCACCATGCACATGACTCCGTCGTATGAACTTAGCGCACAGTTCGTAGCCCTCCAACGTATAAAGTCGATAATTATCAGGCAACAACCAGTGCTCAGCCACTACAATAATGTCCACATCAGCATCTATTAAAAATACATTCAATTCATCAACTATGTTAGTTAGACATTGAATGTTTTGACACATAATTTTTAAAGATTTAGGCACGAAAGGAAGGTTCAATCAGAGTTTCTTGGTATGCATGCAATGGTGATGAAACTGAGGCATTCTCTTCCTGCTGACTGTCATACATTACCTGATTGTCAAGATCTAAAATCAGTTGGTTAACGTCACTTAATATTGTTTTAAGGCCATTTAAATTGATTTGTCCACTAAATTTCAAAAACATGTCAAAAGAGTAATTTAAATTTTTGTTTGAGTCAATAATATAACAATATTCATATTTCAAATTATCATAATAAATTAAGTTATTGAACATTTCGATTCGCCTATTATAAATATTCGCTTGATAACAAAACTTAAATGTCGGCAAACATATTATAATATTTGTATATGTAACAGTCATTAAGATGTTTCTTAGTTGCTCAACATTTTTTTTATAATGACCTGATATATTAAAATCTGAGTCTCCTAAAAACAATATGCAATAATCACTTAAAGTATAGTTCCTAAGCTTTTCATGTATGCCGCTTAGCAACTCATTGATACCACCACCAGGAGTGCGATAGTAAATCATATTGTATTTTGCAAAGTTGGTAATTATAGTTTTCGAAGCTCTGTTGCGGTCAATACTGCTGATAAAACACAACTTCTTTTTTTCATTTCGTCGAATATTTCTTTCTCGCATAGGGATACTTTGGTTCAGTTCCGGCCGGTTTACGGTTTTTTCTTGTGTTTTTGGGGTTGACGTATTTACTTTTTGTTTTGGTTGTAACTTTTTATTTTCGAATTGACTAATCGTTTTTTTCAATTTCTGAATTTCTACCTTTGCTGTTTGTAGCTCTAAACGCAGTTGCTGAATTTCAGCCCTCAAAGATTCTACATTTAAATTATTTTCTAAATCAATGGTACGAGAGTTGGTGCTGCTCACTGACAGAAATGATGATGACAAATTAGTCACCGATTTTGTTTTTTTTTTCCCCCGCACTGTAACATAATTTGTGTTGTCCTCTTCTTCATGATCAATAATTTCTTTCTCAGATAATTCTTCAAATGAATTTTCAATTGGTATGTTGATTTTTAGGTGAGGGTTTTTATTAAACCTACAGCCATCACACTGACATTTATTTCGATTTTCTGGCTTCATTAAGTAGAACAGCTTGTCCCCAATACTTGTGCAATCCAAATGATAAAGATTTTCACAGCTTATACATTTTATGAAGTCTTTTTTTGTAATTTGTTTACCGCATTTCGCACATATTTGCGTCATTTTTTTATTCAAATTGATAAATAAAAAAAAAATATGTCAAAATAAAAATAACAAGCAATAATAATCCAAAAATAAAAAATCTAACGTAAAAAATAATATAAAATGTTATCAATCGTTGTCAATGTTGGTCTCGAACTTGTATCCGCACAGAAAGCTTGGTGTACATAAATGCAGCGTTTTACGCCAATGTTCCACAGAGCCAGCGAGGGAATTCTCGAATTTATGTATTGCTTGCTGCTTGCTTATAATTTTCGTTATTCGTTACCGTTTTTGAATGATAATATTTTTATAGACACCGGCACTTTAGGAAAACATTCACATTATTAACAATTTATTGTTTGTTTGTAAAACTGTTTTGCCCAAAAGTTATTGATGCACCTTTTAAACGTTTATGTTACATTTGACACTGCTTTAAGAATATTTTAAGTAAATCAAGTCACTTCCTTAGTCAATAATTTATATCTAGTTATCACAACAACGTCTTGTTACTTTGTCTTGCAAACATTATCACTAAATAATTGTACTATTGTTTACACATTTTTCACATCGGTTCTGAGAAAAAACAGGTTTTTCTATTTTTAAAGTAAATAAAATACAAAGAGCTTGTTTATACTGGTGGTGGCGCCATCTAGTCAATAATATAGTAAGTCGGGCTGAGAATCTGCGGATCCAAGAAAGGTCAACTGATTTTTGGGATACTAGCTTTACGATTTTTGGGATTGTTCCGCTCTAAAAACTCATAATGAAATACACTCGTAATTCATGGTGCTCATAAACACATACAAATGAATGATTGTAAATACCAGTTTCTTTTACTATTCATCTACTTACACGTTTCAATTTTCAAGTGAAGACTTTAATGTTTAAACAGATCAGACCGATAGATTATCCTAAACAAGGAAGGTTCCTTAGGTATGCATAAAATAGGACATTATTTAAACTTTATGACGTGGCTAAACATTGAAGCAAAGTTTAATTAAATAAATAAATAAATAATAAATAAATAAATATTGGACAACATCACATACATTGCTCTGATCCTAAGGTAAGTAGCTAAAGCACTTGTGCTATAGAAATCAGAAACAACGACGGTACCACAACACCCAGACCCGAGCCAATATAGAAAAGTTCGTTTTCTACATTGACCCGACCGGGAATCGAACCTGGAACCTCAGAGATGGCGGCGCCATTTAAAGTCCGGCATGCTCGCCTCTCGGCTACGGAGGTTGTCAATGTTAATTTAAGTGTGCTAAACACTTACTATAAACTAAATGTTACACGATTGATATCGTGTTACATCATTTATGCTGAACTGTCGGGAAAATTACTTTGTGTAATATGATATTCACTTTTTGCCAGTAATTACTAAGAACGTAGCATGTAGGTGTAACACGTGTGTCGAGACCCGTCTCGAAAACATTCCGAAAGTGAAGTTATGGACAAATTACTCGATATTTGCCAAAAAATGCAAACTCAATAAATAATACTACCGTAAGATAAAAAAAATATGCTATCTGCTATATAATACGCGGAGTATACATTTACAGAACCAATATTAAGAATTAATATAATATGTATAGTGCCTATATTAGGCACTGCCTATATTTGAGCTGTATAATTTACAAACAAAATGTCTATTTCTTGATTTTAAACGCTCTCTTACCGAATTTTTGCAACACTACTAAATAATCACAATTGTACCTGCCATAAGAACTGTACACTTGGTTTGTAAATAAAAACTTGAATAGTTGCAACAAAAAGCCAATATCTAAGGTTACGGAGCTATATATAGTATGAAATACCTTTTATAGAATGTAAAATAGCTACATTTTGTGTCTATTGGATCTGTGGCGCTTTGATCATCAACGATCGTATGAATTCGAATAGTACCTACCTACCGATACTCTGCATCCCATTCAGAAGGGTGGTTAGAGCTATTTTCTACAATATTTATATGAACCAGTTACGTCGAAAAATAAGTATTAATTGTTATATTTGGGGATTACTGATACATTTAGCAAAGTAATTAGTTAATTACTTCCACTATTAAGGTTATTGAAAATATTTCCTCGAACAGAGTACCAATTCAACTCTAAAGAATTCAAACCAAATCAAAATCATTTATTTCATAGAATATGGCTACAGGTTTAAGTCTTAAAGCTAAATAATATTCTACATACTCTGGCGCTGAAATACAAATAACACATGTGATTAATTTTAACAATTTCAATTAAATATAAATTAAAATAATATTGATATTGAAAATTAATCAAATATTAATTAATTATTAAAAATTAATTAATTATGAAGTATCATTTTAGTAGTAGTATAATGTCAAAGATAAATTATTGGTCTCTCTACTCGTCACAAATAGCACTACTGGTGCGAATGGCTTCAAACTTCAAATTGAAGGGTACCGTACCCTTGCTTGCACTATTTTGAACTCACTAGTAGGAATTAACCATGGTCAAGATGAAAAGGACTGTTAAGTATCTGGGTAGGCTACAATGGAATTGTAATAACAGGCAGTCAATAAAGGTAAGGGGAGATCACTAGCCGATTTATTAGGCCGAATAGCCGAATTATATTTACGAAGGTTATTATATAGTTACGAAGTATCATTAACGAGGAATAGATTGATGGGAACGTCCCTATGAGCGGTTCCCGGCACTAGCGGTCATCTCTCATCGCCATCGGAACGTCATAATCATAATATCTTTATTGAGGAGTACAGGAGTACAATAATGAGTTTACAACAATACAAATAGTAATTTGTCTTAAGAGCTAGCCGTGCCCTGCCCTTTTGGCGTACAATTAAACACAAGTTATAGAAATTAGAAGTCAGTATAACATTTAAATTACAAGAGATATCATTTAATATTAAATACATGCAAATCAACTCAGATATTGATTATTTAGTTTACCCGTCATAAAATTAATATCGAATTAAAGCAGTTGTCCATTAAATATTACTAAGTTTGGGTTTAAAAGTATGTATGTGGATGTATCGATTCTGGTATCCGGTATACGAGGAGCATTACAAAAATTGGCCTGATCAGTTACTGGGGTTAGCTCAAATGTAACACGGTTTCTTTTTGGGGCGAAAGCGTCCTTCGTTCTACGCATCGTACTAGTGCTTTCGCGCGTTATTCCGTATTAATACATTTTAATTAGTTAGTATACCGATTTATTTAGAAGATGCCAGTAACAGAATGAACATTGAAGGACACTCGAATAGCAAATACAAATTTGCTGCTGATCTTTGAAACCGTGGATTACATACTTTCATGATAGCTGCTTGACTAGTGATGTCAGTTCAAACAGTGATGAATCTTATCCAGATTCAATAACATTGAGGTTATTTCTTGCTTTCCTTGTTATCCTAAACTGTCATATTATAGCCTAGGGGCTTACTGACAACTTTAGATGTGGTAATTAAGATTTTGAGTCGCATATTTAGGTATCTATGCTCTTCGTTGGTGTGGATATCCTATTAATTGAGCTTAATTTTCTGAGTCCTAAGGTTTTGGACTTTACTTAACGCAAACATTACCTTGTGATTACAGCGTGGCGAATTATGTTGTACCCCCCAGAGTGCTACATCAGTAAAATATCGCCCCCAGTGTGGCGCAAATATGTTATACCCCTAGCGTGGTATGGCCCCAAGTGTGGCGTAATTATATGATAACCCCAGGATGGTAGAAATATGGCCCCAAGTGTGGCTTAATCATGGAATACACCCAGCGTTGTAGAAATATGGCCCCAAGTGTGGCTTAATCATGGAATACACCCAGCGTTGTAGAAATATGGTCCCAAGTGTGGCTTAATCATGGAATACACCCAGCGTTGTAGAAATATGGTCTCAAGTGTGGCTTAATCATGGAATACACCCAGCGTTGTATAAAATAGTATGGCCCCTAGTGTGGGAGATAATGTGGTGATCCCACTAATATTATAAATGTAAAAGTTTGTGAGGGTGTTTGGATGTTTGTGATTCAATCACATTATGCCAACGGATTTAGATAACATTTTCACTCATATAGAAAATTATCTGGACTAACACAGAAGATTCCTTATATCCCGATTTAATGTTCGTTTGAGATATTTTCTATATATATATAGGTATATTTGAACGTTCTACGTAAAATAATACATCATAGCAAACATCCTGTAGTCTAAACGCAATACAAACGAAGTAGCACAGGTAGTCTGTGAAAATTGTCATGCACCTAAGTGTGTAGCTGCACTTATGGTGTTGCTTTTTAAAATAAAGTATACATGATTTTTCATTATTAATTTATTTGTAACAAATTATTGAGCATAAAAAGTAAACATAAAAACTAGCTCTTTTTGTTAGGTGTAAGTACAATGTAACTCTAAGAGACACATAAAATCAATCAACAAGTATTGTGAGTTTATATTATACAGGATCTAACGAAATTAGTTACATTCCTTTATAGGGTGGTATCTAAAAATTATACTAAATACGATGCCAAAAAATAAGGTACTGTTTCATAGTCATTTTTAAAAGTTATGTTTTCTAACAAAATTATTCAATAAAATCACAGTCAAACCTGAAACACTCTGTATCTTTTCCAACACATGTGCAAGCTGTAGTTTACAGATTGTGTACGTACGTAGTGTACGTACACAGCGCACACTAGCAAGTTAGTTGTGTGTATACTAACTGTCAAGTCAGCTGATCTGCGATTGGTTTAGCAGCACGGCCGGGCTGTCTCGTCGACCAATCACAGACCAATTGTAATCTGCTCCTCTTCATGCACACATGTACCTACATGTGTGTGTAGAATGCGCTTCTTATCATAATAATAATGATTGTTATCAAACATTAAAACCAATTAAATTAATAGCCAACATTGCTTTTTTGTTTGTTCGAACTTCGAAGCTGCATCCTTATTTTAAGTAGATAAGGTTAAGGTTACTTGATTTTAATTGTTGTACTCAATTAGTAATTTTAAAGTTTTATCTTTCCTTAGCAGAGTCAGTAGGCGGATAGAAATACAAGGTTTTAATAACATTTATTTTATAATGACACCCTATCTCATTTTCACAGGCTACGGTCTTGCAAGTTAAGCGTTTTTGTAAGTGTAACTACCTACGTACCTATCTAATAAATAAGTTTTTGACAAACAACTAAATAAATTACAAATCAATCGAGTAACTAGGTGCCGCTTGGTCCCAATCCACCTTACCTTGCTTAATTAGGAGTCAGTTTGTTTAAAGGCATTTACAAATCACCAATTTATAAAAAAAATATGAAAATATCCTTCACTGACGCCTACAGACCAAAGGTCACCTACTGACGTCCTTTTTTACGCGCAATAACGCCACGTGTCACTGCCACTTTTCGCTTTCGTTATTGTGATGTGACGCACTTTGAATGTTAAGATCACTTTTATCACACACTAAGTCCTTCACTTCTCATGGAAGTCGAGAGGCATAGGGACCAGGAAACGTGCCGACCAGAGAACCGGCCCAGCACAACCAATCCTTCGCGCGATGCCGATGCGATGTAGGCAGGCAGGCAAGCAGGCACGCACGTACGTACGTGCAACGCGGTTGTAGTGCGCCGGGGCTCCATCTTGCTAGAAGTACTGCAATCCACGGCGGAGATGAAGAGGGATGTTAGATAGCAGTTCCTCCAAGGTTCCTTGAAGACACTCGAGGTAGCTGTGTCCATTGAGACGCTCCAAAAATATTGCGCCAATTAGTTCATCAACAAGTTGGTAATTGGCAATAGGGTAGTACATAACCATTTGTTATGCAGATCGTCGAAATCGTATACTGATAGAACATCGTGTTGCACCTGACTGACACGTCACACACGCAAGGAAGCAAGTAAGAGAATGACTGAGTGACTGACTGATTTATTTCACCATTCACAAAAACTGCAGCGCGCGCTTTGTTAAAGCCGAAAAAATGCCAGCTAGGGATGCGCTTATGATTGGATTATTTGTAAGATACGAAAACATGCCTGATTGATAGCGGATCGTGAATTAGGAATTGACACCCCGTTTTAAACTAAATCGAGAGTGCGACACAAGCTTTTGACGAGATAACGTCTTATAAATCGATGACCGACTGCACCACGACTGCACGCACGAAAGTTTCACGTTTCGCGTACGAGCGAGAGCGCGGAACAAGCGATAGAGAGGCACTATCGGCCTAAGCTTTCAGCTTGTGACGCATCTATCTCTCTTACACTCCATCGGGCTATGAGTCCGAGTTGCATCAATGTTTTATCGAACTCATTCAGTCCAAACCAATAATAATAAATGTGTGTGTTAAAGATACACACGCACTGATAAGTGATAACAATTAAGGACGTTTTAACTATTGTTTTAACAAATTAGGCCATATTGAACTGTATCAGACATTTTATTCTTAACTTACAGACGTAAAGGTTTTTTTTTTATTCTTAACCACTTAGGTTTTATTGTTAGCGGCAAAAGTAAGGGATTTCTAGAGAAATCAAAACACTTATAAAATGTATAATTTTTTAGCACGAAGACGCATAAAACATTGTTGTCGTCATTAACACTAAAATAATAACAATAAATCGCATTCGTTGATATTTGTTACTAAATGTACCTAAAAAAGTTTATTACTTAACATTACTAACTTTTAGATAGTGCAAGAATAAAATCTTTATTAGTAAAGTCCAGTCCGACCTCCGCCGTGAGTCGAAAATTTTTAGCCCTAAGATCGGATCTAATGTGGGCTGTGGCACATCTCTAGCTCGCTCATGCTTTGACCTTGCCCGACACGTGCCCCGGCGGCACCGGCGGCCTTTCGGCGCGAGCGGCCAGTCGGATACTCTGCGACTTGTTCTTTTCATACTTTTACCCCTAAAATTTATTGAAAAAATAAAGTGGAATTTGAATGGAATTTGGATTTAATGATATTGTATTTTTTTGTTTATTATTGAGACTAGCTGTTAAATTTAATGTTATGATATTATTAAACGACACTTCATAAATCTCGAATGTTAGTAGTTTTGTTTATAAAATTTAAGAACTCATTACACTACAAGTTGGCGGCCGTGATGAATAACTAATTAATCGTGTACCTAAGTGGTTTTATTAAAGCTGATTACGCAACATTACTTGAGCTTGCGACAACAATAAAATAGTAGCTTGTCGTTGTCTCCGCGGTTTTTTTAAATAATTCAAAATGATACGTAAGTAAGAACAGCTTTGATTATCAAAGAAGTGAATCTTTTCGTTTTTTGACGTGAAGCAAGTCGCAAGTTCAGATTACACTCTTTGGTCAGTTTGCGGCATCCTGATCCCTTCAATTTTGCGTACCTATTTTCGCAACCGCGTTGGCTACGTGATAGTGTGAACATAAAAATCATGGGTAAAAAACCGTTCGTTAAGTTTTAATGACTTAGCATCACAACATTAATTACAAACCTAGTCGTATTTTTTCTTATTACTTTATCGAAAAAAAAACAACTCAAAAACTTTAATTTACCCTAAAAACAGGGTAAATTTTTTCATGTTGGTATTCCTGACCCGGTATCTCACCCCACTGCTGACCGCGCTTGATTCTTGGATTTTGAGTTTGCTTGTGTGCGTATTTAGTGTGTCATTGTAGTAGTAATCAGCTGTAAAGGATGTTGAATTTTGTAGTTACGAAATGAGATTGTTATGATGAATATCTCCGAAACTAGCCTGAATTTTTCCCTTAAATTTTGTCAGGCTCCTTGGTATGACGTATAGATACCCCCATTAAAAGGAATGTAACTAAAATCGTTGAATCTTATATGGAACAGCGAAGGTAATAAATCCATATTATGTATACCATCCAGCCGTTATATATAACAGCTACTCAATTTAGACAAAGTAATAATAGACTTAGAACTAATCACATTTATAAAAGAGCTAGTTAATGAACTAGCTCTTTTATAAAATATCTTTAAAGATTTGGATAAAGTAACAAAATAAGTATATGT
This sequence comes from Anania fuscalis, assembly GCA_950371115.1. Taxonomy (NCBI): domain Eukaryota; kingdom Metazoa; phylum Arthropoda; class Insecta; order Lepidoptera; family Crambidae; genus Anania; species Anania fuscalis. The sequence continues at coordinate 5,515,698 of OX493326.1, read as the reverse complement.
GTCGTTTATAAAGTTTATTTCAAATTAAAAATCAAATTAGTTTTATTTTTTTATTCTTAAAAGTAAGGCTCTTGTGAAATTTTCACAAAGTTACACAAAGGCTTAACTTTTTATATTTGCACCAATTAAAAATGAATTTTCCTGTACAGTTGTAATGATTTTAAACGTTCATTTGCAAACAGTGAACTAGTTCCTTGCATTGATTTAAAATCCCATGCTTAGTACCTAACTTATACATTTCTTCGATCATCGGCTTTGGCACGGTCTTTAATAGGATTTTTCACCACTACATTATCACATGTATTAATAGAAGGATATAAAGCTGTAAGCAAGTCGGGCCGTATTTATTACTTTGACCTGCTGTTGTTTATATCTGGATATAGCGATTAATTTATCATATTGTCTAGACAATTTAGTCATTATATACAATAACCAGTCATTATGTCTAAAAACTATTTAATCACTTTGACTGTAACATTTAGATTGCAAGACATTTATCAAATATTTTCAGTATGCTAAGATCATCGTGATACTTTAGTCGAATCATAATATGCAGCTTAATAATAATTTAACACATAATTAAACACCTGAATCACTGAAATGTAGATTAGATCTAATAATCTATTTATGTAAGTAATTTTTACCTAATTATTTTAATTATTTCATTTTAACTAATAACAATCCAACAAGCTTTATATTCAAATTGAAATTCTTTATTGCCTTTAAATAGGGGTGTTTACAAAAAAATGAGAATGTTTAATTAACAGAAAGGTTCTTATGTCTATTTAGGGGTTAAAGTTATGCAGATTCATAACATGCAAATAATTACTGCATTTAAAATGTGTTTTATATCAAATTAATACTGGTTCACTAAAAATTATTAAATTCATTATCATTCATTTCAGTCAATAATACTCGTAAATTTATATAATTAGATTTAAGTATCTGCATGAATCATTATTGTTATATTTGTTTAGATTAAATTAATTTGTTTTATGTATAAAAAAAAAAACGTCGATTGTGTAGAATCTGTATTCCATATATTAGCTATGCTCTTAGTGTGTTTTTGAACCTATTACATTAAATAGGAGTTGCTGTTTGGTGCATAGAGTGTGTCTGGGGACTGATATCTGGTAGAGGGCGATGCACATTCACATTCACATTTATGTAATATTTAGAATTTATTATTGCTTCGAGAGACACAATCGCTATACAACGTTTTTTTTAATGTAGTAGAAAAGAAAAAGGAAGTGGCGTTCAGTGTTGCCACAGTAATAAAATTAACAGTAATTTAATGTTGCTTGCAACAGTTGCTTAAGTTCTCTTATATCGTTATTCGTATCTTAATCTGTATTGTTACAAGCCAAATTGACAAATGTTCTTGATGTGGATATTCTTGTATTATATTGATTTTGAATTTTGAAAACTTTTATACACATTATTTTTAGGTACATTTTTGTTACTATTATTTACTTTACATACATAGTTTTAGTTTTAGTTGTACAAGGCTGACATTTGATAATTGATGAAATTAATGTGTTATAAGTTATTAGATTCAATACAAATGTATTATATAAATAATAACAATAAGCAAAGTATGAGGACATACTTACCTCTGATGAATGGCCGAGCTGAATTGGCTACATAACAATTTTTATAAAGGGGTTTTTCAACTTTACAGCAAAATTATTTAAAACAATGAAAAGGCTTATCATTTAAAAAAAAATGGATTACACAATTTGTTGAAATAATGATATTAATAATTGATTATTTATAGGCCACCATAATTAATTATTTTATTTTTACGACAGTCAAGTACCCAATTAGGGCATGGGGACATCCCCGCGGCAGAATGGCCGTCTGTTAGCTTTTAGACATTTTTCTTCAGAATTAACTTCTCAGACCATTCATATGCGACTAAACGATTTTTAAGAATAACAAAATAAAAATAAGGGTTTACTTGTCTATGCCAATTTGAAATCAAGCGGCATTCCGACATCGGCAGTCATCGGGGAGTGACGTGTACGGCACTTTATTATTAAGAAAATTATATTATCGAGAAAGAGATTAAAGCAGCTAAATTAGATCCTGGCGGTATTATTTTCGGTGCAATCCTGATTTTATAATAGTATGGAGCAATGGAGTACAGTGCTTAGTCTCCAGGGCGAGAGAATGGCGGATGTTGAAGACCGAATATGCATTAGGAGGGGTATATACCAGGGTGATTGTCTGAGTCCACTTTGGTTTTGCCTTGCTCTGAACCCTCTAAGCAGATTGCTGGAGAATTCGGGGACTGGATTTCAGTTTCGGAGAGGGAGAGATTGGGTATCGCACCTTTTTTATATGGATGACCTGAAGTTGTTAGCCCCAACGGCTCCAAAACTGAGGGAGCTACTAAACATCGTTGTTGATTTTAGTGGCTCCATCAGAATGGAGTTCGGGGTTGATAAGTGTGCGGTTATCCATGTGCAAAGGATAAAATAACTCGGTCGTAGGAGATTAACCTTAGTATCATCCAACTGTAAACACTTTCCGAAACTGATACGTACCGGTATCTGGGTATGTCACAGAGTATAGGTGTGAGGGAATCGGACGTAAAACAGTCTATTGGTGAAGCCTTCGTCGACCGCCTCACAAAGGTGATTAATAATTCAATCATGAATGGAATGATATTTAATTTGATTTCAATGTTTGACAATGTTCACGTATGCCTCATGGAATGTAACTATTGACCACCTTTAATGCTAATGTATATTATATATAATACTGCTGTTACATTATGAAGTGATTAAGTAAATATGAATATGAATAGTTCTTTGTCGGGGGTCAATAAGGTCAAAGCCTATAACGGATGGGTTATGCCTATTCTCCTATACACCTTTGGCATACTCAGATGGACTCAGACCGAATTAAACGCCCTGGATCGGAAAGTCCGCACAACTATAACACTACATAGAATGCATCACCCTAGGTCGCCGGTCATGAGGCTGTATATCCCGAGGAAATGTGGTGCTCGAGGCCTGCTAAGTGCTAAAACCAAGCATGACCGCTAGGTATCTAGCCTCAGAGCGTATTTCTTGGCGAACACCTACACAACACAACGATGCAACGATATATTATGTCATAGAATGTGATAAAGGACTCGACCCTCTTGATCTGGCCAACGAGCAGTGGCGTGCATAGCTTTGAGATTTTGGTAGGCGCTGACAGATTTCAAGTTAGCTTAGAACGCGAAAAAGATAATTTGTAATGTCGGTATATAAAAAAAAGTTTTTATTGTTGTTAGACCAAAATTTAACCCTGTGTCTCGCAATCTCCTCCCCTAAATAGAGCACCCTAAAGTCGTAAAACTTAAATTAATACCCATTATACCAAATCTATCTTAAAAAAATAATTTTATGCACACACAAATCTAGGTAAAACCAAAATGCGAATAAAAACAAACAATGTGTCGCTCATTTAAAATTTTAACAGATAAGAATCAAACTGGACGACTAACTGAATGTCCGATGTTCACGCGCAATACCAACACCCACTATGCTTTGCTGTTTCTTATTAGCGCCATCTGATAAATTATGTGTGTCTCATGTGCCGTGTGGGGACGGCCGTAAAGAATACAATTCCCCACCGCCAACAGGAGGCGTGTCGTACGTAAGAGGCGACTAAATCCTGTAGCACGAGACGGGGAGCAGCGACTGCGTGCGAAATAATATAAAATACTGCACTCGCCAACCCGCCTGCCAGGCGTGGCGAGTATGGCAACAAACCCCCCAATGACAGACACAGAAGATGCCAGGCCCCTAGTCTCCGGTGGTCCTGCTGCTCCTGGCTACGGTAGCGGTCAGGGTGACGGTGGGGCAGGGGGTGCTATGAATCCTCGGAGGAGGATCTCAAGCTACCATCCCCGACGACGACTGGCCCTGGTAACACACAACGTACGCACGTTGAGGACCGACGAGAAGATTGTAGAGCTGGAAGAGGTATTGAGTACGATGCACTGGTGTATCATGGGGATATCGGAAGTCCGACGAGAGGGTGAGGACACGATAATCCTTAAATCCGGCAAACTACTATACTACCGGGAGGGCGACCAACAGTGCCAAGGTGGTGTCGGGTTTCTCGTCCACAAGTCTCTCATTAACAATATCGTCACCATCGGAAATGTGTCGAGCAGGGTTGCATACCTGATATTCAGAGTATCGAATAGGTACTCGCTGAAGGTAATTCAGGTATATGCACCGACCTCTACACACCCTGATGAGGAAGTGGAAGCTATGTATGAGGACGTTAGTAGAGCCATACATACTACTAAAACCCACTTTAATGTTGTTATGGGAGACTTCAACGCGATAATGAGCTGAGAGTGGGGCGATTTGGATTTGGGCAACGGAACCCTAGGGGACAAAGGCTGACTGAATTTCTGGAGAAAGAGGACCTCTTCGCGATGAATTCTCTCAGTTCACTCAGAGGAAATGGACCTGGATGAGTCCCGACGACGAAAAATGAGTTTGACTTTATCATGACTACAGAACGACGAGTGTTCAATGATGTCTCCGTGGTCAACGAGGTGAAAACCGGTAGCGATCACCGAATGCTTAGAGGCACATTGAACGTCAACGTCAAGCTAGAAAGTTCCCGTTTGATGAAGTCTACGTTACGACCCTCAAATGCCCATATTTACTGCCCCGAAAGCTTTCAGCTCGAGCTGGCAAATCGCTTTGAATGCCTAGAGAACTGCAATCCAGTGGACGAGATTAACAACAGGTTTGAGAAAAAAACTGTCCAGGCGGTCCAGTGAAAATTTTATAAGCCCCGTCGAAGAGACAGGTCGCAAAAACTTACCGACCACACCCTCAAACTCATGGCAGAACGACGTTTAAAGGCACTGCAGACCTCCGTTGATGTTAAGTGAGACTTCCTATCTAATACGTAAAATTTCAATTTCTGAAATATTTTTTGATTACCCATGCTATTTTTGGTTCTTAGTTCTTAAAAAGTATTATTTCAAATTTAATTTGTTTATAAGAGGTCACTTTTTTATTTTATAATGTCTTATGCCTGGTAGTTTTGAAAGAAAGTTTTGGGAAAGCACATGTCTTTGAAAAAACTTTGCTGGATTTTATAAGTTAACGTATAATTTTGCAGGATTCATAACACAAATGCTAGGATAATGCTAGCCTAAAAAGCAGTTATATGAAAATGTTTAGTAATTAACTGCTTTTAAGATATGCACAGGCTGTAATAAAAGTTGTTAATACATCATGGGAGAGAAGTTAAGCGATATCTACTTGGCTAAAAGGCGGCTATGTGTAGTTAGCCGCTTTATAGTTATGGATAAGATCGATAACTTCCTGTCCCAAAAAACTCTTTTGGCAGTTATCAATAAATCCATATCTATAAAGCAGTTATGAACCTTTAGCCGCTATATAGTTATGCACACTTGAAACGATCTTAAAAATTTTACAAGATTAGAAAGGAAAATATGTATTTATTTACATAAATATTAATATTTATCAAAATTAATAAATTTCATGTGAAGGTTGAAAAGAAAACCTTTCTTCTGGTATATGGCAACATGACTAAATGTTTATATGCTTTTTTTTGGCTCTAGCTCAAAATTCAACATATCGGCAGCTCAATAGGCAGATATGGAAGTCCTTGCGATTGGATATCCGCAACTTTAATACCAACAGTATTAAAGAGGCGGTAGAGCGGAACCAGGGCTCCAAAGTGTTTGCAAGAGACATGTCCATTGGGCAAAGCCAGCTGACGAAGCTGAAGTCAGAGGATGGTAGTTTAATGTCGACAAAAGCCGAAGTTTTGAGGGAGATCGAAAGTTTATATGGGCAGCTATACACCTCAGTCACTAAACCTGTTAGTGGTTCGGCCGCAGACCCAAGAGCTAAGCTGACCCGACACTTTACCGAAGACATCCCGGACATCAGCCTATATGAGATTAGGATGGCTCTCAAACAGCTCAGGAACAACAAGGCGCCGGGTAATGACGGAATCACCTCAGAGATTCTGAAAGCGGGTGGAACACCGATACTGAAGGTCCTTCAGAAACTCTTTAACTCCGTCTTGCTCGAGGAAATAACGCCGGAGCCATGGAACAGAGGTGCGGTGGTGCTCTTCTTCAAGAAAGGAGATAACACCTTGCTGAAGAATTACAGACCCATTTCGCTTCTGAGACATGTTTACAAGTTGTTTTCGATTCGATCGAGACTTGGGCAGTGCTACAGTATTTCCAGCGGTGCCATATTGACTTCGAGGTGATTAATTGTTTATATAAAAACGCCACCATGACGGTCTGAGTGCAGGAACAGAGCACGAAAGCTATTCCTTTGCAGCGAGGCGTAAGGCAGGGAGACGTTATTTCTCAGAAACTGTTCACCGCCGCATTGGAAGATGCTTTTAAACTCCTGGAATGGGAAGGATTCGGCATCAACATTAATGACGAATAAATTACTCACCTTTGTTTTGCCGACGATATTGTGGTCATGGCAGAGTCGCTGGAAGACCTCGGTACAATGCTCGATGGCCTTAATAGACTTTTTTTTGCTGACAAAGCCCGACGGATTAGCCGGCTAAATTAGCGATGGGCGGGGCACATAGCATGTAGAACTGACGGCCGATGGGGCAGAAAGGTTCTGGAATAGAGGCCGCGTACCGGCAAGCGCAGCGTGGCACGTCTACCCACAAGGTGGGCAGACGAAATGGCAAAAGTCGCAGGACGACGCTGGATGCAGGCCGCTTCCAACCGGCCGATCTGAAAGTCACTGGGGGAGGCCTATGTTCAGCAGTGGACGTCCTGTTGCTGAGATGATGAGGTAAATTCGGTAAAAGTCAATCTAACTAACAAAGTATTGAAGAAATTATTGGAAGGCGTTGCTTTTGGTATGATTAGTTGATATGTGAGATAATCATAGATGACGCTATGTGAGAAAAAAATGTTATAAGTACATTCGCATTAGATTGCGTAAACCTAAAAAAAAAAACAAAGAATAACAATTAAATCAATAAATATCTTACCATCTTTTTTCTTTCTGGTTTGTTTGATGATTTATTTTATTACCACAGATATCACAAAAATGAATGAAATTAGAACATGTCATTTATCTGAAATGCGTAGTGGCTTTGCGAAAAGCCGTTATTTTCGTCACTTTGACTTCCAAGTTCTAACACACGAAAATTTAACAAATAAAAATTAATTCACATTTAAAAAATAAGTATGTTAATTCCATTAGATACAATGAAGAAACGCAAAATAACATCCACTATGTACACAGATTTTCTATTTATTTATTTGTATATAAGATCGACACGTCTGTCTTTTTGCAAATAAATATCTAAGTTATCTTTGTAAAAAGTTCCAGATCGTTGCAAAGAACAGGTTCTGTCCTTGCGTATTACGTAAATAAGCGTGGATTCGCTTCAAACATGAAAAAGAACGTTCGGCCGACGCGTACGGGGATCGTAATCATTAATTTTGCTAATCGTAAAAATTCAGGAAAAAGCTAATACATATTGCTCAGGTTTAAAGTTTCAATCAAATCTAAAGGATTTAACTGTCTGAATTCGGCATTTCCGTAAATGCATTTAAGTTCACTACGCAAACGATCAAAATTTAAGTTGAATGTTGCATAACGACGTTTAAAATCATTAAAAGCGGTTTCCGGAAATTCAGTGGCATATTTAGCATAATTTTTCTTGGAAAGCAATTGAAAGAATATCAGATTTTTTATGTTACTATATCTATTTTGCGATTCCATCAAAATATTATCAATAATATTACGCAAAATGCGTCTGTAGTTTTTTTTCGGAGGGTTACCTTTATCTGGCAGAATTTTGTTGTTTCGAAATTCATTTGGCATAACACACTTGACATAATCTTCTCTAAACGAATATTATTAAGGCATAATTCTTCATTAGCATAATTATTGTTTGGCCGAATGTTTATATGTCCGAATTCATAATGGCATACTTTTAAGATGGCAGAATTTTATAAGGCATAATAACCTCAAGCAAATTTTTTTTCTGCATAATTTCACTAAGCATACCATTTACTTAGTGCGACGATTATTTGGCACAATTTTACTAGACATAACTATGAAGATAGCAGAATTTCGTTCAGAATAATCTCATAAGGCATATTGCAATTTTTATAATTTATATTTTAACCTTTAATTGAATTAAGATATTGTTTTAAAAAGTCAATATGTAGAATTACAAAAGTCAGTGACAAAAACGAATCGGTGCAAAACCGACGCCACGCAGTCTTGTTTGCCCGACCCCTAAAGTGTAATTCAAAACCGCGTAGGCGCGGCCGGCCAGCAAGCCGAAGCTGCGGGGGTAGGTGAAAACCATCTGCGACGATAAGCTTGCGTGGGACCGCCGGAGCTCCGCAGCGGCGGAGCCGTGACAGAAGTTATGCATGCTGCATGTTCCATGCTTGCATGCCATATGCAAACTGCTGCATGCTTGTTTGCATGCTGCTTTCTTGCATGCTGTATGCTTGCTTCAATGTTGCATGCTTGCTTGAATGTTGCATGCTTGCTTGCATGCTGTATGCTTGCTTGAATGCTGCATGATTGCTTGCATGCTGCATGTTTACCTTGCCATGCATGGTGTCAGCTAGTATTGCTCAGATAGCATTGCTTGGGTGTATCACGAATGGAATAAAAATTATATTTACTATTATATTTACTTTTTTACTAATAAGGTACTAAAGATATGAAATGTATGCCAAATGATGATTTTTAATGTAAACTGAGATATTATAATAGTTCTGCCTTTTAATGACTAAAGATATGAACTGTATCTCAAAAGAAGATTCTGACTGTAAACTTTTTACGATATGATGGTTCTGCCTTTTGATGACTATAGATGTGAATTGTATGCCAGAAGACGATTCTGGCTGTGAACTTTCTGCTTTATGATGGTTCTGCTTTTTCATTATTCTGGATAATAAAATGCCTAAAGATGATTCTGCATTACGAGATTATGAGTTTTGTACTTCTGATAAATGAGTGAATGCCAAATGATTTTCTGCGAAATAAAGTTGGTGCCATCCGCTGACATGCATAAAAAAATTATGACATTACAAGTTCTGCGAGACAAAGTAGACCCGTTTTCGGATTATCTACGTTACGCTTACGCTTAGGCGGGCCGCACTTCCTTTTTACATGCTCAAAGATCGAATCAAATTCCTAGATAAACTGACTGAGAAATTTTTCGAAGTTATCAATTTGCTTTAAGCAAGAAGTAATATCGCAAGTCTGTTTTTGCAAGGAATTGTAAAGCAAATCCGTTTTATCAAAAACTTCTCGAAAAACTTGCAATAAAAAGACAAACTCAAAGTCTTTGAGGCAAACTAAAAACATCGTAGCCTGGGTCAAAGTGTGCCCATCCCAAGAATCGGGATCGTCTACGATATTTTCAAAGACTTGTATAAGATTGTCAAGTTCAGCTGAAACTACGTGAACAGTTTGAGAATTGTATGTCCAACGGGTTGGAGAAGATTGAGAATTTTTTTTGGCGTCTGAATGCTCATTACTAGGTTATCTAGGTATCTAGGTCAATGCTTATCTTACTACGATAACCTTTTTGTACTGCTGTTTAAAAAGTTGCTCAATCAATCAATTTTTAAATTATAAAAAAAACGTTTAGTTTCGCTTATTCTTTCGCATGATTTAGACAAAACTAAGTTTAAAACATGCTCAGAACACCATACATACAATGCATGCGGACATTGCGTTCGAACAAGCATCTGGACCCCGTTCTCTTCCGACATCATACGTTTGAGCAACTAATTTAGCTGCACAGTTGTACTCTTTCAATGTGGACAGGACAATTTTACTAAGAACCTTTGCTGTTCGGTCTGAGCTAACATTTACGAAACCAATAAATCAATCCACTATTTCATTTTCATGCAAAATAGCGAAGGACTAGAACTAATTGTTCCTTGCCGCTAACATCGCGCGTTTCGTCAATCATGATGGCCACGAAATCAGTTTTAGAAAGTTGAACCTTACTGTTACGTAACATAAAAGATAAATTGAAGCTACGATTTCGTTTTGTGTTCTGTTAGAGAGCCCGGTAAAAGCATTTGAACTATTTTGAAGATGTTGCTCTAACACACTATCATATTTTGCTAACAACTCTACCGACTCCACATAATTGCCTTTATTAAAAGACGATTGGGTTTCGTCGTGAGCTTTAAATGGCAACTCTTGTTTGTCCAAAAAGCAAGTAATATCTATTAATCGGTAAAAAATACTGCGGTTACGGTCGACTTTGGCGTTATGACGCTCAATGTTGCCTTTTAATTGAACACTCATACCCAATTCTATACGATTTTTCCCGAAAGAATTCATGGCCGTACACGATTGAATGTGTTTTTAAGACTAATCATGTTTTATGGCAAGATTAGTTAAATTGCCCCAATCGACATAGCCAGTATCATTCCATACAGTTTTAATAGTGGAAAATAGCATGCACGACAAACAAAACAAGGAATATAAATGAGAACACCCGGCGAGCCAACCGTAGGTATCGTAATATTTCGAATTAAGATGTCTCACGTATGAGGCATTCCTTTTTTGCGTTAATGTTAAATTAGGAGTAGGTCAAGTGAATGATACTATTTTTGCCTTGTCCACAAATGAAAATTGATTAAAGGGATTGGCGCGCAATTTGTCAAAACAAATAGAATTCTCATTACTTATTTTATTTTATTTATTATATACTGTACATTGTAGTTTCTCCATTTTATAGAACACAACACTGAACTTTGAAAAAACTATAATAGCACTCAAAAGAAACAGTTTATGATCCGTAAGAGTAAAAACAATTTTTCAAAACACTCGCGGGATGAAAGCCAAAGCAAACTAAAGAAAAAAATATGGCCGATTGAAATGTTCTCTGTTTACATTATTTTTAGGATAGTATAAGCAAACAATTAATTATTTGTTTTAAAACTTAAAACTATTTACTTGTAAAATCTAACCGAAATAACACAATTTTACCACTTTAGAACATTTATTTCCACAATACTTATCTTTTTAACCAATCAATCCAAATCTATTTATAACAACTACCCGACTCCGTTTTCACAACCGTTCACTTTCACTGCTCAACGTAGAATGCCTCGCCTCGCCCCCTACCAGTCTATTTGTTACCTCCACTTCGTCCCACTACAAGTATCCTTCCTTCCTTCCTATTTTTTTACTATATATGTAATAGTTAACTATTCCAACCCAAATGGCCGCAAATGAATTAAAAATTGGTTTTATTTGTTAGAAATCTTACACTCGGCTATTCTGACGACGTGTATGTCCCCATACACGCATCTGGTGAAACCTTACACTGGGCGAAAAGAAGCATTCTTCATTTTAATTTAAGCTTAATTCGTAACAATTGAGACTTATCAAAGAACAAGATTTTGTCCCATTATTTCATTAGTGATGACAACCATGTCTATAAGATTTATTATAGGTATAGCTAATTATCTTTTACATATACTTATTAAAAAAATAGGAGTCGATAATGGGTACTACTTGTAATTTTATCTCACGGAACTACAAATTAACCGATAATTAAATTTACACAATAAATCTGTCTAAGAATAACAACGTAAACCATCATCTATCATTTAACCAAGTAACATTAAACAAGTCCCTGTTTTTTTTTTTCAAATAACATCCGTTTAACCAAGTAAAAAAAACTTATTTTATCCAAGTAACTATCTTACTGTTGATCTAAATAACCGTTTAACCATATAACTATTTAACCAATTAACCAAATAAACATTTAACCACGTAACCTTTAACCAAGTAACCATTTAACCAAGTAACCATTTAACCAAGTAACCATTTAACCAAGTAACCATTTAACCAAGTAACCATTTAACCATTAATCATTTATCCAGAAATCTATAAATCAATCCTTTCCTAAGGATGTCAGTTTGAAAAGATTAATATTACACAGCCTTGTTTCAGGTCAGGTCATGGGACCTTTTCATTCTCTTACGCCTGACCTGAAACAATACAACAACAACAAGTGTATGATTAAATAATTATTTCAAAAGTTATAACTATTGCACTAGAGATATACACAATTTCAAGAATTTAACCACTGCAGAGATAATTATGTTAAATAAATTTTGTCATTCTGAAATATTACCATCGCTTGTATCACTCCCGGCATCATTATTGTTTTCGCCATCAATTTCTAAGGAAGCTACATGGATCCATGGGCGCATTCGGTCAGCGGCAACGGTCGTCTTACGTTTTAGCTTCATTCCCTCGAAACCAGCAATTGGAGCTACTTTGTATCGGTCTTTACCTAACACCTTGACCACCCTAAAGGGGCCTTCGTACGAGGGCATAAGCTTAGTACTCTTACCATTATTTTGAAAGGCCACCTTTGTTATTTTAACTAGATCGCCGTTATTATAAGTACGTGCCGGTCGTCTGCCCTTATCATAATATTGTTTTTGAGAATCTTGTGCTTTATCAATTTTAGATTTAACTTCACAACGAATCGATGGTAGCGATGAGACTTCGCGTGTCTCCTCGATTATTTCGTTTAAAACTAGATTAAACTCGCTACTCATTTCTGTCCCGAACATAACATCTGCGGGTGACCTACCCGAGAATAAAGTCGTATAGGACTTTATTCTCGGGTACGACGGGACGAATTGTCTTTTGTATCGTGTTGTTTAGTCCCCATTGAATTCTTCCTAACATGCTATCCCATTCTTTCTCATTATTTCGAAGATTTTGTGCCGTCAAGGAGTCCAATACTGTCCTGTAATATCGTTCGACTTGACCGTTGGATCTAGGGCTCGCAACAGCATTCAAAACATGTTTTATCCCGCGGTCAAGACAAAACCTTCGAAACGCGTGAGAAGTGAAACAAGAGCCTCGATCACTTATTAGTCTATCTGGTGCTCTAAACGTATCAAAAATATCCTGTAAAACGTTTCTGACCGGTTTGATGAATAGGAATTTAGTAAATGAATCAACAACCGTCAAGATGTGAGTATTTCCTCTTTTAGACTTTACAAAGGGCTATCAAAGGTGGTCAATATGCACGGTGTGAAAAGGTTTTTCGACCTTTTCAATTGGATGTAGTAGTCCCTCGCGAGTATTTGTTACCTTCTTAGCGTACGCACTACGATACAGGCTTCTACGTACTTCTTAACAAATCTTCTCATCTTTGCAAACCAATAATGTTTTTTTATGCGGTCTAACGTTTTCTCGAAACCAACATGACCGATATCGTCGTGGTTCCGCTTGCATACCTGCCACCTTGCACCCTTTGGCACTACCCACCTTACCGTCTCCTTGTCACCTCCGTTGCATCTAAATAGTTTATTATCCCTCAACACGTAGTTTTCTTTAATATATTCTACCCCTTTTGGATCTAGGTTGTTATTGACAATATCGCGGATCCTAAATAATTCTGGATCACCGAGCTGTAACGTAAGTAACCAATCATCATCGTTAATAACCATCACCGAGGGATAGATAGCTCTCCGGGTTGAGAGTATCCAAATCATGGACGGGATTTCTAGACAATGCATCTTCGTGACCCATCCTCGTACTAGATCGATACTCCACAGTGCAATCGAATTCCTGCAGCGCCAACCACCAGCGTGCGATTCTAGGTATAAGGTCGCGTTTTTCAAACGTAGAACGGAGTGCACTGCAGTCTGTCACTATTTTGAAGGGTTTTCCTAGTAAGTATATAACTTTTTAAGGGCGCAAACTACAGCTAACGTTTCCAATTCATAGGAGTGAAAGTTCCTCTCCTCCGGCGAAGTCTGGCGACTATAGTATACAACAGAATGAAAAGAACCCTCACTCCCCTCAGGACGCTGCAACAAGATTCCTCCGACACCTATTTTGCTGGCATCGGTCTCAGTTGTGGGATCGTAAATGGCTAGAACGGGTCTATCAACTAATTTTGCCTTAAGGGTCCTGAACGCTTCCTCCTGCTCACTAGACCACTCCCAGCTTGAATTCTTTTTTAATAGTTTGGTGATCGGAAGGGCCATTTGAGCAAAACCCTGTATAAACTTTCTGAAATAACTAACTAGGCCTAAAAACTGTCTTGCCCCGTGAACGTTTTCCGTACGCGGAAAATCTACTACGCTTTGTATTTTGGCTTTCCCTGGTCGCATGCCATCCGAGCTAATTTCTAATCCCAGATAATTAATTGTATTTTGCAGAAAACTGCATTTAGATAAATTTACGGTCGGCCTTTTCGAGCATTTTTAGGACTTCCTTCAATCGGTCCAAACATTCAGATGAACTTCGTCCAAAGATAAGCAGGTCATCAATATATACTGAGGCTTTATTGAACCGAGCTGGCCCCAAGACATGGTTCATCATACGCTGGAATACGGCATACGATTGTATTCGTACTGACCGTCCGGCGTGACGAACGCAGTGAGATGTTTACTTTCTTCAGCGATCGGTATTTGGGTACTACCAATAGTACCCTGACATTAGGTCCAGGGTGATGAACCATGCCTGCCCAGATAGCCTAGCTATCTCGTCGTCTATCACCGGAATGGGATAACGTTCCTTCACCGTGATTGAATTTAGTAGTCTATAGTCTACGCAAAGCCGAATACCGCCATCCCTTTTCCGGACTAGGATAATCGGACTTGCATAGTCTGATACGGATTCCCTGATGATCCCTGCCTGTAACATTTCATCAATCATAGCTCTTACCTTTTCGCGTTCGTAGTGTGATAAGCGGTATGGCCGGTAAACCACAGGGCGTTGACTATTCAATTCGATCTTCATTCTAGTGACATCTTTGCAACCCAAACCCACTAAGTCATGCGCAAAGCAGTCTTTGTAGCGACGTAGCAGCTCTATAAGCTTGGCCTTGTCGTTATCACATACCGAATCTCCTATACTTATTTGACTCTCATCAAATTGTTTGATTGAATGATCATTAGCTAGCTGGTTTGATGCTGGTGTTAACGACGCTTCAACCTTACTGAGCCTATAGACGTTTTGCACCTTTTCAGCACGAGAACATATGAAACCCTCTTGGAGTTGGCACGAGTTTGAGCACGGTATTACCGTTATAAAGAGTACACCCTGTCTTACCTCATACACACCGCCGAATACTACGCGCGTTTGGTCTTCCTACAACTTTCGTTTCTAGTATTATGCTACCGGTAAACGTTGAGCTCGTTGCAGCCCTGACACTTGCGGCACCATGTATCACACAATGGGATACTATCCTAACCCTTTCGAGGTGTTCGTTATCCTCGTGGAGATCTGGCAACTCAGCGCCAACATGCACGAATTGTATTGTATTGTATTGTCTTTGCGTCTTTATAGACGACAATGTGTGGCTGCTCGGAGAAGGTCTGACCAACTAGCATAGGTTTATCCAATAAACAGTCGTCCACAACCCTGCATGATACGCTGGCCTTTACACCATCGATGGACATATTTCGTCTAACATAGCCCTGCGATCTTACAAGACTGTTACCAAAACCCTTCATCATCGTTGAGATTTGATCGTAACAAACCCCAAGTCTGGTTACATAAGATTGCTTTATAAGTGTCACCTCGCTGCCAAGGTCGATAAAAGCTTTCAGAGAAACACCATTAGCTACGACTAGTTTTATAAATTTGTTGTTTGGATTATCGCTCGAGATACACATAGTTTTGGCCGCACTGTCAGCCTTTGTCGACCCCGCGTCATGTTTTAACCTACAAGTCTCGGGTCTGTGCCCTACTTTGTCGCAATGACTGCACTTAATGAGAGGCTTAGGCATCTTGAATACGGGTGCCCTTTTTCTTTACAGTTGTAGCAATATAAATTAGGATTTACTTTTGTGCCTATCTTATTGTTAAGCTTGATATCTGCGGTGCTAATGTTCCTATCCCTAAACGGTGGCAGATGCGAGGAAAGTTCCTTATTATTGCTAAACAAGAAATTGAAAAGTTAATCGGGCCCGTCACACCGTAATGCTAGAGCACTTGACCTCAGAGTCCTATCCGTGATGCCGTGAATGACACAGTCGACGGCTCGTTTACCAGTTATCTCACACTGATTTAATAATGCGATCTTCTCATAAAAGTAGACTTCAATTAACTCGTTTGGTCTACTTTTACGCTTAAGCATGTCTTCTAAAACTTGCCCGTAATTTTGTTCGGAGGGAAAAGCATTTGCTAATTTTGCCTGCCACTCCTCCCAAGTAAACATTATCGTATTGAGGCTTTCATACCAGCTCTTAGCTAGTCCGGCAAGCTTTTGCATGGCAAAATGCACAGAAGTCTTCTCATCCCAACCGTAAACCTGTGCACATTCGTTAACCTTTCGGAGCCAGGCATCAACACGTTGATTCTTTTCCGAAGGATTGAACTCGGGAATAATATTGTTATAATCTAGGCTTCTATTTATCGACAACGTGCTATGGTTCAACGGTTGAGATGGTAAGACTTCTTTAATGGATTGGATTATTTGAACTACATCTTTCGAAGAAAAAGTAGGACTACGTGACCTTTTTGTATGGTGAGCGGCGCTCACCCTCGCACCCAGCCCTCTGCCGCGGCTGCTTCCCTCGCGGCTCGGCCGCGCACCCGGCCGCCTGCTGCGGCTGCTTCCTTCGCGGCTCGACCGCGCACCAGGCCGCCTGCCGCGACTGCGACCTTCGCGGCTCGACCGCGCACCCGGCCGCCTGCTGCGGCTTCGCCTTATTTGGCGCACACTAGCGTCGCTTTGGTCCGAACGTGAATTGTCCCTTTGAGGGGTTTTCAGACTTCGGCGGGTACCCTCCGCAGCATTCAGTATCTCAAAGTCACAGAAGAATAAAGAAACATTTGCGCCTAGTTATTTTACTAGACAATAAACTTTAATAAGTATAAATGTTAAGATATCTCGAAAACTAAGCGTTTTTGAGCGAAAATAACCAAAAAAGTCCCCCGTTTGAAACTCCTACTATGGCCCTAGGGTATCCATAAGGCATGAAAGAAAATTGTATTTCTCGGTCCTTGGGGGTATACACTATACTTGGTACATTGTAAGGCTTGGTCTATACCCAGCCGGAAACCGGACCGGGTTAACGCGGATTCACTCCATCGCTTGAGCAATAAGGTCGTTTTTTTGAACGTATTCTTGCGGATGCTTACGGACTCCGGCAGCGTAAAGACTGAGCCTAAGAAATTGATACTTTTTATGTAGGAACATGCTCTTTTTTTTTAACAAATACTACTAGGTGGATATCATACCACTCATTACTTGCGGCCATGTAAAGAATTTCGTGGTTTAAGGCTTCGTTAAGCCTTTTTTTACACCCTGTATATATAAAAGTTAACTATTCCAACCCAAATGGCCGCAAATGAATTAAAAATTAGTTTTATTTGTTAGAAACCTTACATACTATAGATATAATAAGGATTTTAGGGTTTGAAATTTTATTTTAACAAGTTGTAATGTGAAGTTTACTTACTACTCTGTCAAGAAAGTACCAGGAAAAGATTAATAATACACAAAATGTTAGTTATTCATCCAAATTTATTTTATCACCTTCAAAGTATGCTCCTTCTGAAGCGATACACTTACATCTTACGCCAACGAATAATCCAATTATCAAAACATTTTTAAACGCTTTTTCCAGAATCGAGTTCAGTTCTCGCCACGAATTCTCCTTTATGTCTTCTACCGAATGAAACCGGGTGCCACGAAGTGGTAATTTGAGTTTCGGAAAAAGAAAGACGTCGGCTGGAGCCATATCTGGTGAATAAGGTAGCTGCTCGATGGTATTTGTTGAGTTTTTGGTCAAAAATTCGTTCACAATGCTGGCCTTGTGGGAAGGCGCATTATCGTGGTGCAAAATCTAAGAATTTTCCTTTCTCATATCTGGCCTTTTTCGTCTAATTTGCTCTCTTAAACGCCGCATAACGTTTAAATAATACTCTTTTTTATCGTTTGACCTTCTGGCAAGAATTCTGAGTGCACAACACCGCGACAGTCAAAGAAAACAGTCAACATGACTTTGACTTTGGATTGAGTTTGTATTTAATCTTATTATCAGATGTTACTCAAACTCCGCGACAAAATTGAAAACAGGTGTGCCAATCTAACAAAAACAAAAAAAAAAATAATTTTGAATTTGGAACCATTAACAAATCATTGAACAGAAACGTGGCCTCTTACTATGGGCCTGATAAAAAAAGCTTAAAGTTGCACAGCGCGCTATGGAAAGGGCTATGCTCGGTGTTTCTTTGCGAGATCAAATCAGAAATGAGGAGATCCGTGAACGAACCAAAGTCGCTGACATAGCCTGACGGATTAGCCGGCTGAAGTGGCAGTGGGCGGGGCACATAGCACGTAAAACTGACGGCCGATGGGGCTGAAAGGTTCTGGAATGGAGGCCACGTACCGGCAAGCGCAGTGTAGGACGCCCACCCACAAGGTGGGCAGACGACCTGGTAAAGGTTGCAGGATGACGCTGGATGCAAGCCGCTTCCAATCGGCCGATCTGGAAGTCACCGGGGGAGGCCTATGTTCAGCAGTGGACGTCCTGTGGCTGATCATGAACAAATCATCAATTCCCGAAACTTTTTTGACAGAATGAAATGAAATGAAATGAAATTCTTTATTCTGTATATAGGCCCTCTTCCGGGAACTTATACACCTCCTGACATATAACTTAGCCCTATCACTGCTTCGGGACAACATATCGGCTGGTGATGAGAAGAAACGGCGCAAGAAACTCAGTCACCTTTGTCAGCCTGATTTTACTACAGGAAATACAATTACAGTTAGTGTAAGTGCGAGCTAGGCAGGCTATTAAGTCCATACACTCTTGTCGTTCAAGTAATCTTCAACTTTGTAGTATCCTTTTTCCATAAGGATTTTTTAATATGGTTTTTAAACTCATAAACAGGTAAGTCAACAAGAGTTTGTGGTACTTTATTGATGATTTTCATACATTTTCCCAAAAATGAATTACCCACTTTCTTTAATCTGAAGCTCGGAACGGCAAGTTTATTTTTATTTATAGTATTAGTATGTGAATCACATTTAAGGCTAAATGAACTTAGGTTTTTTCTAACATACATAATATTGTCAAAAATGTATTGTGACGCTACTGTTAATATTTTAATATCTTTGAAGACCTCCCTCAGAGAGTCGCGAGGCCCAAGACAGTATATTGCACCTACAGCTCTTTTCTGCAACACAAAGATTGACTCAATATCAACAGGTGAGCCCCATAGCAATAGACCATACGAAAACAAGCTATGAAAATAACTAAAGTAAACTAGTCTTGCCGTTTCGACATCAGTTAAAAGCCTTATTTGCCTCACAGTATAAGCCGCCGAACTGAGCGTTCCTGACAAGGCAATTATATAATGTTTTGTAAGACTTTAAATTGGAGGCGGAAATTGAGCGCAAACTGGTGGGAGCTAAGCAGGTAATCGCTGCATAATGCTTAACAAAAATTGCTATTTTGTAACTGGGTACGTGTGCGCACAGATTATATAAGTATGTGTGAAAAGTAAGGAAGTGTGCGAAATAGTAGGCGATATCGCCACCGCCTACTCTGGGCGGTCTGCATTGAAACGAGCGCGCTTTAGTTTATAAGTTTAATGAAGACGACAAAATGGTAACTTAGACTTTATTATATATTGTCAATTTGGCAAATAAGGATGGTTAGCTGTCCTGTAGGATTTTTCTTTAGGTAGGCACTGCCTTATTGCCTATCTTCACCGCACGCCCCTGCCAACGAGTCATGGCAGTCGCCGGCGATACTAAGTGTCTCTGATCACGAGACCGTATCAAAAAAGGGTAAGAGCTGCACGGACGGTTTTCAAGGCTCTACACGAGCCTCACGTGGACCGAAAAGCTTCCGTGCATTGGCTGCACTTTGGTGACCTCTTTGGGGAAACTGAAGGATTTGCTTGTGCGATACAAGACCAGGTTATCAGGACGAACAATTACCGAAAGTACATCATAAAGGATGGCACAGTGGACATTTGTCGGGCCTGTCGCCATCCTGGAGAATCACTCCGTCATGTGGTTTCGGGTTGTTCGGCTCTTGCTAACACTGAGTATCTGCACAGGCATAATCAAGCAGCCAAAATTCTCTACCAAGAGCTCGCCCTCAAGTACGGTCTCGTGAGCCAGAGACTACTCTATTATAAATACTCGCCACAGCCAGTTCTCGAAAGTGACAATATCCGACTCTACTAGGACCGGCCCATCATCACTCACAGGACTATTCTTACGTATAAGCCTGATATAGTGCTGATGGACCGGGCGCAATCGAAGGTATTTTTAGTGGACGTCAATATCCCTCATGACGAGAACCTTCACAAAGGCCGAGACCGAAAAGCAACGCAAGTACTTGGACCTAGTACACGAGGTTATCGAAATGTGGGAAGTGACGTCTACTGAAATTATACCAATTGTTATATCGGCAAACGGGATAATCCCAGCTACATTAGGTTCACACCTGAAAAGGCTGGGATTCATTGGCGGATCGCTTCCAGCAAAGATGCAGAAAGCGGTGGTGCTTGATACCGCACGCATCGTCCGCCGATTTCTCTCTTATTTGCACCGAACCCGGCCAAATGTGCATCTGTCGGTCATAACCGGCCAAGAGGCGAGAGGTTTTCGGCTCGGAGTAAATAATAATAATAAGAAGCAGTAGTTGGCTGCGTGGGCGAAGCGTATCAGAAGGTACTCCGAAAGGGTTGAGAGATGCGAGTAGAATCATCTTTTCGGGACTTCTGACCAGATAAAGTTCTACAGGTCTACGCTAAAAGGGTTCTCGGTATGCCATGCTACCTTGGCCCGCCAATTTTATGAGGTGCTAGAGATACGATCTCTCCCAAACTTTCTTACTACTGGGGTCACTCACCTAGCTCCTAAAACACAAAACACCGCGGACCCGAGTAAATACCGCCCGATAACGTGTCTGCCTACCATCTATGAGACACTAACATCCGTTCTGAGCGCCAAAATTCGTGATCATATAGACGCGAATCGTCTTATGTCTGACTCTTAGAACGGATGTCGGGCTGGTAGTCACGGTTCAAAGGAGCTCCTTCTCATAGATGCTGTCGCTGGCCAACTGGTCAAACGCAGTCGCCGGAACTTCTCTGTTGCCTGGATCGACTACAAAAAAGCATTTGACTTAGTCCCCCATACATGGCTAAAGAGGGTCCTCGAGCTGTATTAAATTGATAATACGGTTCGACACTTCCTCGGGAAATGTATAGAGCAATGGAGTACAATGCTTAGTCTCCAGGGCGAGAGAATGGCGGATGCCAAAGACCGAATAAGCATTAGGAGGGGTATATACCAGGGCGATTGTCTGAGTCCACTTTGGTTCTGCCTTGCCCTGAACCCTCTAAGCAGATTGCTGGAAAATTCGGGGACGGGATTTCAGTTTCGGAGAGGGAGAGATCGGGTGTCGCACCTTTTTTACATGGATGACCTGAAGCTGTTAGCCCCAACAGCTCCAAAGCTGAGGGAGCTACTAAACATCGTTGTTGATTTTAGTGGCTCCATCAGAATGGAGTTCAGGGTTGATAAGTGTGCGGTTATCCATATGATGAGGGGGAAGATTACTCGGTCGCAGGAGTCATCCAACTGCAAACACTTTCCGAAACTGATACGTGACGGTATCTGGGTATGTCACAGAGTATAGGTATGAGGGAATCGGACGTAAAACAGTCTGTTGGTGAAGCCTTCTTCGACCGCCTTACACGACCCTGACCTAGTACAAGAGGTTACCGAAATGTGGGAAGTGGCGTCCACTGAAATCATACCAATTGTTATATCGGCAAACGGGTTAATCCCAGCCACATTAGGTTCACACCTAAAAAGGCTGGGATTTATCGGCGGTTTGCTTCCAGCAAAGATGCAGAAAGTGGTGGTGCTTGATACTGCACGCATCGTCCACCGATTTCTCTCTTTTTTGCCCTGATCCCAGCCAAATGTGCCACTGCCGGTCATTACCACCCCAGAGGTGAGAGGTTTTCGGCCTGTAGAAAAAAAATAATAAAAATAATAAATTAACTTTATTTCAGGTACTAATATCCCATATTAATGTCACAATTTACAGTTTACACTTCAAATGTCACAGTTTACAATTTACAAAATAGGTTTTACACATTTAACAGAATTAATAATTTAATTTGATTTGAATTGAAAAGAAAGAAAGAGAAAACATTCCAATACTAATAAAAAAGAAAAAATATCGGTCAGCATAATTCATAGTATTATAAATCAGAAGTGAGGTTGATTTTTATAATAATAATGACCAAAATCACAAAATGAGATTTAATCACGAACAATGATTAATTAGAACCTAGGTACCCTAATGCACAATAACTATGAGCAGAACGACCGTCACATCAAACCGCCACGCTAAAAGTGAGAGAGCATTGAAACACGTCGCCTGTCGTGCCCCCCACGCACTACTCCCTACTTAACCGGGCTGCTACGTCACTGTGACGCGCTGCTTTGCCCCGCCTCTTCGTCGGGAATTGCCAACAATAGTTTATACTGAATTCAGTTAAATAATACCTACATAATCAATTTACCAATACGGTAGCCATAGTGTCTCCAATATTTTGTCATATACATTCTGTCAAAGAAGTTTCGGGAATTGATGATTTGTTTATGGTTCCAAATTCAAAATTATATTTTTTGTTGTTTTTAGATTGGCACAACTGTTTTGCGTTTTGGCGCGGAGTTTGAGTTAAATCTGATAATTAGATAAAATACAGTATTGTTTTTAGTTATACCATATCCAGTGTGTATTGCGAATTTCATAATGGACAAAAACATCGAACAAAGAGTTTGTCATAAAGGACATCATTTTTTCTGGGCCTAAAATACGTGAATATTTAACAGGGTCATATTAAGTTGTGGATTACTTTTGTACTTAAATACTTTCATTTAACATTATTTTTAGATTTTTTAATACGCCCGTTTTCTTTTTGGAAATATTTTATTATTTTTGAAGATGCGTCGAACAGAACGTTGATTTATACCGCTTTTGACATTTGATTTGCTGGCACTGACATATAACAGATGTCAATATTTCGAAGTGAATACTAGGAACCAAACTAAGTTTATTAAAAAACCCCGAGTTGGCCTTATGAAGTTGTTGTAGTTGAAAAGAAGAAGTTTATTAAACGCCAACACGATTTTAGGGTGTGTTTTTTGTTAGGGGCATAAGTCGGAACGTCGTTTTTTACATTGTACATAGCTTACTCACAGACGACGCAAATGAACGCGCTGCAGACGTGCGCTTGTATTTATATTTATATGCAGAGAATTTATTGCCCTTAAACAAGACTGCGCAGCGCTTCGAAAGCTTCTACTAGTTTTCAAGAGCTAGCTATCACAAATAGCAAGTGTTAAAAGCACAATGGAAAATTATATCTGCTGCGGTAAACAACATTGAAAACTTTTCCAAATATGCTTCACCTATTTTGATACTTCAGTCCAACCCTTTTTTGCTGGAAAAGTATTGAAGACAAGATGGATGACTGAATAAGTTACAGCTTATTGCAAGTGTTCGAAGGCTATCAGCATGAATGGAATTGCTAACCTTGTTTTGTGTCATAAAAATAATATCACCTACATCTCTTTTTAACTTCAACATAAGAGTTAAACCATAAAAACAGTACCTAACTTAAGCTTATTGCAAGTGTTCAAAGGCTATCAGCATGAATGGAATTGCTAACCTTGTTTTGTGTAATAAAAATAATATCACCTACATCTCTTTTTAACTTCAACATAAGAGTTAAACCATAAAAACTAGGAAAATAAAAGAGTTCTCAACATACTGTTGTCTTTTATTTACGCGAACACGATACATTTAAATGAAACTACTTTTACGGATTATTTCGCGATTTATTAACATTTTATTTAACCTGACGTTTCGAACACTTTACAGCGTTCGTGGTCACAGGTAGACTAAGGTGTTATTCGTCTTTACAATATTTTGAAAAAATATAAACTACCGTCACTCAGTTAATATTAATTTGTGTTTCTATCTACGCAAATTGTACCGGTGAGTTTTGAATCTCAGTGGACTGCAAAATCGAAAAACCGGGGGAGTACTAGTGTAATTTTGCACATTCATACACTTTACATTAATTCACCATCGCTCTATTCACTACTAGTCACTCCAGATCTCATGAAAGTGAGATTCGCGAGTTGACAATTCACTACCGGCCTAGTTGTGTTTCTTGTTACTTGACGAAAAGTGCAAGTAATATTGATAACAAACAACCTCTTGCCGTCCACGTCCTTTACAACAACAATTAAATACACATAACAATACACTCTGTATCCCTAGTTCTAAATTTAAAGCAGTAATTTTGTTATTCAAAAATAAATTACCCTACATTTAATTTAAAAAAAAAATATTCTTGTAGATCATTAGCAGACACTTTTTATTTTACTTTTTATTTTATTAATTATATTTTACATTGAAATTATTAAGATCTAAATTGTTTTACTAGTAAATTGTTATTGAATTAAACTTAGCTCTGTCCAATTCTGGTCACTTCAACTTAACTTGTTAAAATATAACACCAAAACTCGTGCTATACCTGTTGTTCTTTTGGATATTTCCAGACAAATCAGACATGCAAACCCGTAGGGGCGCGAAATTAGACATGGAATCAAAATTAAAGCGAGCGCTTCAGGAATTAAAAGAAAGCAGGGATACTTGTAACCAACTACTTAAGGAAAGAGAGGATAGTGAAGAGGAAATAAATTCTGTCGTTCAGAGAAACACAGAACTTAGGAAGGACTTGGCAGACCTACATGTTAAACACCAGGAGGTTGCCTTACACCGTGATCGACTACTAGCTACCATCAGCGGCTTCGACCAGTGCAGTGCTGTCTACGAGCAAGCTCTTATGCGCAACAACGAACTGGAGTCAGAGTTGCGTGATGCCAATAGGGCTATTGTGCAATTTGAATAGGAAAATAAGCTTCAAGAGTTTGCGCAGACCCAGAACTTATATGAGGAGTTGATCAACACCCCCCGGGTGCGCACACTTTGACTTCAATGTTGGATTCATCTGCCAATTCCGTTTTTGAAGAAAATATAATTCAATCTAGGTTAAACAGTAAAAACAAGTTAAAAAAGTACATTAAAACTGAATAGATTTATTTCTAAAACTAACAAAATTGTAAAAAAAACAGAAATGTTTTTATAATAATGTTTTATTAAGAAAACAACGTATAGATTTAGTAGATAGCTTAGAAATATATTATCAAAAACTACAGGAAAGTAGGTCTAAATATGATTTGGATATAGGACAACTGCAAGCTGATATCTCAAAATTGCACCAATCATTGGAGTCCATGACATGTTTATACAACTCTGCCCACGACCAAATAAATGAACACATCCTGGCAGCAAATAATTTACTAGATCTTGGTAACCATGATACGGGTTTTAAATCACTACCAAACATGAAAGTAAATTCAATACCGGACCCTTCACTGCAGATAAATTTTGGCCAGGAGTTGTCCTCCCCAGTATTAAATTTAAACAGCCCGGTAAAATCTTATAATAGACCCAACGATCATGATAATGTTATTGTTTTTTCAGATAGGTTAGGAGTTGGTTACGGTCCCTTATTAAATAAAAAAATAAAATGTAATATTGTTAACCATTGTATGCCGGACGCATCAATTGATGAAATAGTTAATTACATACAAAGTAGTAAATTAAATTCTGACTCAATACTAGTAATAATGTTAGGAGATAGTCATAAACTTACAAAGACAAAAATTATTCAAAATTATTCTATTTTGTCAGGACTCAATGTGAGAAAAATATTTTTTTGTGCCTTACCATTTTGTAAAAATCATACGGAACAAGAAAATACAAGTATTAATTTGTTGAATAATTTACTTTATAATATGACTTAAAATCATGACAAATTTGTGTTTTTTGACATAAATAAATTTAATTGAAGATAAATAACACTTGAAAAAAAATCATCGACCTCAGGTGGGACTCGAACCCACGTCCCATCGCATACCGGGCGAGTGCTTTGACCACTAAGCTTCCGAGGACGTCACGTGACAAGATGAAATTCCTCGTGTTTTTTCTCTCGCTGTCAAAGCCAGCGTATTCTTATCAATGTTGTAGCTATATGTATAGCTGAGTAGTATACTACCGTCAACAGCCTATAGAAATAATTTTACAAATATTTGACTATTGGTTAAGATCAGAAATGCTTAAACATTGTAAATTTTTGTTTTTAGCAATTCTATGCAAGGTTTAATTGAAGATAAATAACACTTGAAAAAAATCTCGGTAGCTTAGTGGTCAAAGCACTCGCCCGGTATGCGATGGGACGTGGGTTCGAGTCCCACCTGAGGTCGATGATTTTTTTCAAGTGTTATTTATCTTCAATTAAACCTTGCATAGAATTGCTAAAAACAAAAATTTACAAATAAATTTATTCATAATAATTTTATATTGACAGGCAGCTCTTTATACCTGCCTTATAAATTTAAGAAACAAATAGCTACCCTGTTAGCATATAATATTAACTGTTTTGTTAATAAAACAAAATTATTGGATAATAAACGTATTAGTACTTGTACTCATTGTAATATACCTCTGACTACCTCTGAGAATTTAAACTGAGAGGGAAGACAAAAGCCAGGCCTAATAGAAACTTTAATATTGTTCATCAAAACATGCAAGGTCTGGCCGGCAAAGAGTGAGGGTTAGGGTTATTTCTACAAGATTTTCATGTTAATGTAATTTGCATAACAGAACACTGGTTCAATAAACATGAGTTAATGTTAAACATTGATAATTATAAAGTTGGTAGTTCGTTCACAAGGGAGTCTACTACTAGAGGAGGATCGCTTGTCTTTTTGAACAAAGAATTAAAATGTAAAGAACGCAAAGACATTGGTCACTCTCATCTGAACGAAATATTGAACTAGCGTGTGTTGAGCTAGAGCAGTTTATTATAATAAGTGTATATAGCCCCCCATCTGCAAATTACCATATCTTTGAATCCATTATAGATGAGGCCTTAGGGAAGGTCTGTAAATCTAACAAGGAAGTAGTTGTTTGTGGAGATTTTAACGTCAATATATTAGTGAAAAATCAATATTCAGTCCGATTTCTAAATCTTTTTAAGTCACATAATTTGATAAATCTTTTTAATAAACCCACAAGGGTTACTCCCACAACAGCGACTTGCTTAGACAACATTTTTTGTAATGGCAATGTAATAAATAAATCTATTATAAATTGTCTAAGTTCGGACCATAGTGGACAAAAGGCATCATTTGTGCACCATCAAGTCTCAAACATAGTACAGGCTGTTTATAGGCCAGTTACTGTAAGTAGGATAGACAGATTTAAGGAGAATATTAATAATGGTGTAGATTTACTAAGGCCTAATAATGGACATAGTGTTGATAAATTATATGAAGATCTTTTTGGCTTAATCAGAAACGAATTTGATCAGATTTTTACTCAAAAGCAATTAAAAACAAATAAGCTGAACTGTAAGTTTAATGACTGGGCAACACCTGGTATTTACAAAAGTAGAAATACTTTATATGATTTGTATGATTTGTATGCTGCAAAAGCAAATTCTCAGAACCCACTAGTCATAGAACATGTCAAAAAGTACTTTTGATTGTGTAGATCATCAAACTTTACTTAAAAAACTGAGAAATTATGGTGTATCAAAGAAGTCTTTAGATTTAATAAATTCATATCTCACAGGTAGAACGCAAAAAGTATGTATAAATAGAGCTGAGTCTTCCGGATCACCTCTAACTATGGGTGTACCGCAGGGATCGATATTAGGACCGCTGTTGTTTCTTATATATATAAATGACCTTCCTTACTTTACAAGAGATCTATGTGAGATGGTATTGTTTGCAGATAGTACATCAATAATTTTCAAAATCAAAAGGGGCCAAGAATCTTTCGATGATGTCAATTATGCCCTCTCGCAAGTATTGCATTGGTTTACTACCAACAATCTTTTGCTCAATGCGAACAAAACTAAATGCATTAAATTTACAATGCCTAATGTGAGACAGGTCTCAACGCATATTATTGTAAAAGATGAACAACTAGATACGACTAATTCCTTAACGTTCTTAGGAATAACTTTAGATTCCCGTTTGCAGTGGGGTGCTCATATTGAGGCTTTATCGGGAAGACTTAGTTCAGCTGCTTATGCCGTGAGAAAGATAAGACAACTGACTGATGTTGAAACGGCAAGATTAGTGTATTTTAGTTATTTTTACAGTTTAATGTCATACGGCATACTGTTATGGGGCTCAGCTGCAGATATTGAAACCATATTTGTCCTGCAAAAGAGAGCTGTTCGGGCTATTTACAATCTTAGACCCCGAGATTCGCTAAGAGAACTATTTAAAGAAATTAACGTACTTACAGTCGCTTCACAATATATTTTTGAAAATATTATGTATGTTCGCAAAAATCTGCACTAGTTTACTAAGAAAAATGACATACATAAGTATAATACCAGGCATAAAGATAAACTTGCCGTTCCAATGTTTAGATTGCACAAGGTAGGAAGTTCTTTCATGGGCAATTGTATTCGTTTTTTTAATAAATTACCGCAATCCATTGTTGAAATGCCTTTATATGAATTCAAATTGCATGTTAAAAGGACTCTAATGAAAAAGGGCTATTACACCGTTAGTGATTATATAAATGATAAAAATGTGTGGATTTAAAACTGCTTAGCTCACAACAAATCTTGTAAAATATTTATTTATTTTTAAAAGAGGCTGACAATAGTGACCGAGTTTCTTGCGCTGCTTCTTCTCGGCACTAGCCCACAATAGTCCCAAAGCAGTGGTAGGTAAAAAAAATGGGACATGTAAAAGTGTCTTTTATGGCCAATTTACAGAAATAAATGATTTTGATTTTAATTTTGATTTTTTTGCTATGTTGCAGTTAAAGCATAGTGCTTGCATAGCCATTGTGAATACAATGTATATCTGAAAAAATAAAGTAAAAATAGATAAATAAATTATTTCAATGAACACACATTGGTGTATAGATAGTTGTATCTAGTCCTAAACTCAGCTTATCTTGTCATAGGACAACTAGACAACAAATTGACATACTCAAAACACATTGACAATAGAATTATATTAAGGTATGTTATAATTTGTAATTTGCATGCTAATGCATTTAACAGCAAAGATAAGTACCTACTTTTTTGTATTGTAACATCTTTGTATGTTTTAAAATACTTATAGAATAATTATGACATCCAATGACTTAAAGACGGTGGTTTAGTAAAAATCAGTTGATGAATGATAGCAGTTAACTTCTGACTGGCTACTGTTAAGTATGTCCAATAACTGAGCTAGCATACTTAATAACGACACCATTATACTCACATTCAGATTCGTTAGAAACGTCGGCGTCGTCGATTCAAATCGTTGGGAAGAAGAGGAGTCCATAAGGGTAGCACAGGTCGTATTATGATCGGGGTCGACAATTCCAATTCGTAAGGCAAAAATCGGGTCCAGAATACACAGCGTAAGTTGTAAAATGTAGAAGAAATCAAAAACACAACGAAACATTACCGCACGCGAACGAGAGCAAGAACCGTCTGACATACGCCTCTGACAGTGACAGACAAGTGTTTCGCTTAGTTCTTGGCGTTGCGTTTTGTCCGTCGAATTTACAGAGTCAAAATCTTTGTGTTAGGACAAGTATCAAGCTGAGTGTTTAGTGGGCATTATCTCTTTCTAGGTGTTTAATGTAATTTACGTATCTTTGTATTTGTTTTCTCAAAAATAAACAAAATAAAATGTTTATATAATTGTTAACAAAACGCACTTACTGCAGACAGTGTTGCAACTCTCTGCTGCACTTGCCAGTAGCAGAATATTTACATTGAGAATAAAAACAAAACCCACATCGAAAAATTAATAAAAATGTGTGTCATTTGTTTCTATGAATTTATTCTTTCCTTTGGTGTATCATTTGTTTCCGTTAGTTAGAATTTTATTTTAAGCCCAACTCTCATACATAAAAAATATTGTCCTTTTGCATCGCCAATAAGATTTCGTGTTCGGAGTCTCTGAAAATGTTACAGAAGGCTTACGGTGAATCGACTTTTTCAAAAACACGTGTTTATGAGTAGTACAAAGCGTTCAAAAGCGGTCGAGATGTGATGGAAGATTTGCCTCGCTCTGGTAGGCTATCAACGTCTGCTACTGAAGATAACATCGAAAAAGTGAAGGAAATAGTGACTGAAAATCCTCATTCAAGTTTGAGAGAGCCTGCCGTTGAACTTTCTGTGTCACACGAGTCGATTCATACCATTTTAAATAATCAATTGGGTATGAAACATGTTGCCGCTCGGCTAGAACCAAAAGACCTGAAATTTCTTCAAAAACTCAATCGCAAAAGAGTCGCTGAGGACATGCTAGAACGAGTCAATTCCGACCCAACATTCATGAAACGCATTGTTACTGGTGACGAGATGTGGGTTAACGAGTTTGATATGCAAACTAGTCAACAAGCTTCGGAGTGGCGCCTTCCAACTGAACCGAAACCGAATAAACCGCGCTAAACTTGATCGAAAGTCAAAGTCATGTTGACTGTTTTCTTTGACTGTCGCGGTGTTGTGCACTCAGAATTCTTGCCAGAAGGTCAAACGATAAAAGAAGAGTATTATTTAAGCGTTATGCGGCGTTGAAGAGAGCAAATTAGACATAAAAGGCCAGATTTGTGAAATGAAAATTCTTGGATTTTGCACCACGATAATGCGCCTTCCCACAGCAAGGACCGGAAAACCCCTTTTTTTGATTAACTTTATTTTTAGGGAAAGCCTATTGAAAGGTTACCCAAAGACAGGGTTTCCCTATTGATAAGCTGTAGTTGTGTCAGCCTTTCGTTGTGGAAACCTTATAGAATAGGTTTAACCTCTTTCAATGCGCTTACCGAATCAAATAGGGTATCGGTAACTTCAATAATTAAGCACTTACCAAATAATAGGGTTACCCTATCGTTTATCTCTTTTATGTTCCGGTGATTTCTATTAACCTGTTAAATGCGGGATCAAACAGATACGGCTGGTGTTTGCTTGTTTGACATCTTTTTTAAAGGTTTTATCAAGCTTTTATTTAGTTTCACCTGTCTCGATGTTTGTCACCAAAACTTGCAAATTAAATTTGATCCACTTTACCGATTGAACTGCAATTTTGCATACATATGTAAATTGCGTGACAATACAATATTATGATGACACGGTGCTGATCTCATGATGGAGCTGGCAGGTAGCCTTAGGAAACTTCACTATGAAATGACACAACCCCATCGAGTTTGGGCTCGTTTGAATCGTTTTGACGAGTAGTTTGTCTTTCAATAGTAACCAGGGACTGATGATGGAGCTGGAAGGTGGTCATAGGAACTCTTTAATAAAAACGACGCAACCCCATCAAGTTTCGGCTCGTTTGATTCGTCTTGACGAGTACTTTAGTGCTGAAAAGAAATAATTGGAATACACTTTAAAAAGTGTCGGAGCGGGCCTGCTGGATCTCGGCGACTAAAATGTGTACGATCTAAGTAACCGTATTCTTTGTTATTTTAGTGGATAACGGTGCTGGTTGCACAAATATAGAAATTGTTTCATTATGTAAGTGGTTATTGTATCCAAATGTGCAATTGTTTGTTGTCCCCAATAAATAAAATAAAAATAAAATAGATGGTAACCATGGTCTGATGATGGAGCTGGAAGATGGCAATAGGAATTCAGTAATTAAACGACATAACCCATCGAGTTTGGGCTCGTTTGATTCGTATAGACGAGTTAGTACTTTGGTGCTAGATTGTAACCAGAGTCTGATGATGAAGCTGGAAGGTGGCCATAGGAACTCGGTTATGAGGCGACACAGCCGCGTTTAGTTGGATTCGTCTTGATGGGTGGACCGTTTTTGATGGGTGGTGAGTGTTAGTGTTTTGGTGGACGTGAATTTAGGAAAATAAGTTCGTTCGTTCCGTTTTTTATTAATGTGGATTCTGACTTTGATTAGATGGATGACCCAATGCCAAGGTAAGCACAACTACGCCGTAGTCAATCTGATAAAAACGCAAAAATAGGCGAAGTATACCCTATTTTTTTCAAGATTTTATTCTGCTACTTAGTAGTGAATTAATTTAGGCGAACTTTGAAACGTTAGTCCATGCATGAACATGCACGTGAACTTGAACCCTGAAAAACTACTTTTTAAAAATTAAGGTGCTTTAAAAAAACCGGAAGAAAATAAAACGAATTTCATGTTTTTGCATTTACAATATTTTAAATTATCACAACAAAAGATTAAACCATTACACTGTTATAACAATTGTTCACAATTGTTTACAGCAAACACAATCTACATGATTATTTTTATTACTATAACAGTCTTGTCAAATAATAAACCTTAAATCTTAGCAATTGTAAAAAAAATATCTTTGTAAACATTTTGATCACAACATCAGTCTTATTAAATCATAACATAACCATTTAAAATAAAAGAAAAGTAAGCCCCTAAAACGTCCCACTGCAGGGCAAAGGCCTTAATGACTATAATAACGAGTACAATAATGTAAACACTAAAACAAATTACTATGATCGCAACAGCAATCTTTTAAATATCTTACTAATAATACATAAGTTAAGTAAAATATTTGAATCACAATACCAATAGTCTCATTCTAAAGAAAAAAATAAACATATAATTATAAAACAATGGACAACAATTCTTAAAACTAATCTATAATGTATTAAGTATTCTTGTCACAGCAACAAATAACCTAGGCTCGAACTTTGAAAAGCTATAATACTAACGTAAATCATCAACCTAAAAGTAACAAAAAAGGACAATACGCAAAATTGTCCTTTTTATATAATTACAAATATTGTATACTGATCTACATGTCATTCACAGCGCAGCTGTAGCACTGATATTTTTACTGAATTATAATTACTAGCACAATCAATCAACCGTAAAATTATTGATTTTTATAGTACAACTGTTTCTATCGCAGCCGCGATTTAATTTTAGTAAGTTTATACAGTAAAGTAGTCGTTCCAAAAAAAGTGGGGAATTTAAAATTTTGCGGGCTGCCCTGGCAATTTTTTTAATCACAACAAATAAATAGAAACAATGTTAAATAGAAATCAAACCAAAAACTAATAATTTACCTACTTAATTATAAAAAGAATACAGACACCATTTACAATAAGTCTTTGTTTTTTTCTAATTAGCATTATATCTTTTAAAAACATTGAACTAATATTACTCCTCAAAGGATGAAGCACAAATTTCAATGAGGAGAATAGTCGCTCCACTGACACTTGAGTTGCTGGCGCTCCTAGGACAATGTTAGCTATGGTGGCCATTTCCGAAAAAACAACGGCTTTGTTTTGCCAATGGTTAATAATATTTTCATTTAAATTAATTCGCGGGGCTACGCTAAGCTCTTGCAAACAAATATCAAAAGATGTAGTTCGCAAAATATTTCCTCACACTCTTTCGCTACTTTGTAGCATAGCCTCAACTGTAGAAAAATTCGCGCTAGTACTGGTACTAGGTATTGGCTCATCTTCAGTGTTATTAGTTTCACTCGAATCAGTGTCAATATGCCGTGTTGTGTCCACTTTTAAGTTTTTGCTTTGTAGGTATACTTCCTTTAATAGTTTTCGTGCTTTTTGGCACTGCTCTATGGACAGAAGTACATTAAGGCGACTATCTTAATACAAGGCCTCCAGAACTACATCATTTTGCATAAGTTTTGCTTCACGGTCTGTCATAGCAGTGTGCAAGGCAACTGCAAAACTTTGATCGATAGCTGCAATATTATTTTTGCAGTTGAGCCACGCGATATAAAAATCACCAATCGTCAGTTGTTGTTTTTGCAAAATTAATGTGGCTTCATTTGCCGGCTGTAAACATTTCGACAATTCTTCCACTTCATTCCAAAAGTTATCAGATACTAAACCACTTATTTCAGGTAAATCAGCGCAAAAACATTTAAGGCTTATTAAACGAACTAACATATTATATGTCGAGGTCCACCTGGTAGCACAGTCTTTGATGGGTTTCTTCAAATTCGCGCGACGTAAGACGTTAACAACAAGTTTTGCCATCCCTATTGTTGTTTGTACACCGGGATCCGAGTTAATCGCATCTTTGAAGGCTAATTGTAGGGTATGTGCAGCGCACAACATCCCACGCACTTTAAATGTTCTATCATTATTGATAAAATTCTCAATTTCTATATCAAAAGAGTTAAAAATGTCATCCACACGTTCCCGTTCAAAATTTTCTGCGTCAGTGTCACTGTCGTCCGTGACTTCTTCGTCTTGTTCGCTGATGCTGGAATAATCTTCAGAAATATAAGATCCTCCCATCAATTTTACCACCTTTATCATATTGCTACCGTTATCGGTGCAAATACAGTATATTTGATCCGGAGTAATCATAAATTGCGTCAAAATTTGTTCAATCATATTTTTCAAGAAAGACGATGTTTGTCTATCGTAAACTTCTAGGACGGCTAGGTTTCTTACAATAATTTTACCATTCAATATATATTGTATATTTATTCCGATGAATTTTCGTTCTAGACATGTTGCGGCATCCAACTTTAGGCTGATCATTTGATTTTTTACTTTAAACGATTTTTTTTTCGGATTTCGTCAGCTTCGTCATGAATTTTATTTTTTATTGCTTTAACATTTATATTTTTACATGCAGAATCAGTGGCAGCAGCAATATTTATAATATCTTGAAAAGCCTCATCTTCCATCATAGACAATGGCCTTCCGTGTACAGTAACGAGCTGAACACAAAGTTTCTTTAAGTTTTCAATTGTTCTATTTGTTTTGCTTTCATTTGATGTCGACTTGTTAGAGCAGGCCCTTTTGTTGTTTAAATCATTAATGATTTGATACTCATTTATATGTTTAGTCGCTACATGACTCTTCAAATTTGTTGTATGTTTGCCCTGGAATAAACGAAGCTATTTAAATATTTGTCGTTAAAGTGTACAGATTGAGAGTGAATGAAAATGGCGTACTATCGTAGTTTGTCTGTGCCTAATTCGAAATTTCGACTCGATATTATTAAAAATAATAGCGCCATAACATGAAGTCAGTCATCAAAGTATACTTGATCCCTATAATCTGGCAATTTCAGGGTATTATAGTTGGGAGATAAGGTTTTTAAAAAATAAAACAATTTCAGAATATCATATAAATTAGTGCAAAATTTTAGATTTAAGTATTTGTTTAGTAATGCGTCACCTTAATTCAGTGACTGCAATTTACCTGGTCATACATATCTGAATCCCTAGAGATATCATGAAATCACGAAAGATGTTGAATATTCTTGTTTATTACGTCTTCATACTAAAATGTTTAGTAATATGTCGTTTCACTAAACCAAATCTAGTAAAATGACAAAAAAACGGACACTAGAGAATGAGATTCGAGCCATGCATTTGTCTCGCTCTCACTGCCACGAGTAGGAGTGAGACAAATTAATAGTTTAGGTTTTTCGTTTTTATCAGACTTAAAAAAACCGGTCAAGTGCGACTCGGACTCGCGCACGAAGTGTTCCGTACTATTATCTATAAAAAAGCAAAAAAATCACGTTTGTTGTATGGGAACCCCCTTAAATATTGTATTCTGTTTTTTAGTATTTGTTGTTATATCGGCAACAGAAATACATCATCTGTGAAAATTTCAACTCTCTAACAATCACGGTTCATGAGATACAGCCTGGTGATAGACAGATAGACAGACAGACAGATAGACAGACGGACAGACGGACAGCGGAGCCTTAGTAATAAGGTCCCGTTTTACCCTTTAGGTACGGAACCCTAAAAAGGAGTTAGTCAAACCACGCATACATTTTTAAAGCGATTTAATTAGTTTTACTGTTTTTTCGCTGTGTGAATTCACTTAATAAGGGCATCATCATCATCAGTCATATTCAGAATAATATCTAATAAAAATGTATCAGATCATTTGTTATTATTTTACCTAACAACACTTTTCACATTTTCCTAGATTTAGTTTAGTAAAACGACATCACTAAACATGTTTAGTAAGAAGTCGTAATAAACAAGAATATTCGACATCTACCGTGATTTCGTGGTATCCCTAGGGATTTCGTGAAATCCGTAGTATCCTCATTTCCCTGCGACGCATATAAACAAACATTGCAAGTTAATAAAAAGCTCGTAATAAAGATATGAACAGTAAAGAATTGCATTTTTAACAAAAGTAAGTTTTACACGACCTCAGGTAGGTCTATCTATTTTAGAAATTTCGGCACCTTAAAGATTTAATAGAAACTTTTGTAACATGCATAACTAAATAATACAGACTTCTAAACAAGAGTGTATTTCTTTGTCGTTTGTTGTGCTAAAAAGAGTGTATTAACTATCTTTTAATGGGTTTTACTGAAAACAAAACAAATTGTGCAATTTACTATGATAAATGAATTTCTACGTTATGATGAACGACGTTACAAGAAGTTAACACTAAAATTAACAAATATGTAGATAATTAATTACTTACCTTGAGTTTATTCTTGCATAATTCACATATACTCGTGTTAGAAGTTTTATCGTATTTAAAATACCGATGGACAGCGTCCTTTTTTTCTGGAGCCATATTACCTGATTTGATATTTTTTTCACAAAAGCGCACTGCATCGCTTGCAAAACACAAAAAAGTGACATGCACATTGACTTATATATTACTTACTTTACGTGATGCACTATGAGTTAAAAATTTAAAACATGCAAAAATAACAAAAGGCAAAAGTTTAAAAAAAAATGTTTTATTCGAAGGACAGTGAAATGTAATAAATAAAAATATAAATTATCTGATATAGTTTTTTTTTTAAGTTTTAAGGTATGATTCCGTATATAAAAATAAATTGTATCCACAAACACTCAATTATCTAGCCAAACCAAGCAAATCTTGTGCTTTTGCGACTAGATACAGATAATAAACATATTTAAATACATTTATAAACATACTGAAATACATTTACAAACATACTTAAATACATTTATATTTATTGATATTCATTCTATAGACACGAAAATTAACGAAGTAAAACAAACGAAGTTCCTAGGTTTAACTATAGAACAAGACGTGAATTGGAAAACGCATATAGATAATGTTTGTACAGCAGGCAAGAGCTTTGGCAAGAGCTGCGCGCGAGCCGCGCGAACGCGACCTTTAAACTGGCTTGAATGTAAACCAGAACCGCACGCGCGCAGCTCGCGCGCACTGTACAAGTCTTGCATGAGTTGCGCTAAAGAGACGCACCAATCGGTTGCAGTAACGGATCGCGTGCCACGCGTGTGCAGCTCGCGCGCGACCTGCGCATTCGTGGCGCGTTCGCCAGATCTGGACCTATCCTTACAAAGTCATCAAGTTTATTTATGCCTTAAAGCAGGTTGGATCTGTAACAAAAACTGCGATTGCTATCTATCATGCATTGTAGGTTCTAAATTACGCTACAGTTTACTGATGTGGGGCAATAGCACTTGACTAATATAAATAGAGCTTTTATTGCCATAAAAAGATGCATAAGACCAATATGCGGTGTCCCTCCACGAACATCATGTCGTCCTCTATTTGCACAATTGTAATTACTAACATTGACGTCCCTGTATATATTTGAAACATGTGTATTTGTAATGCAAATTATGCATATTTTTAATAGGGCATTTGACATTTATCCACGGAACACAAGAAATCACAATATCCTGGTACTACTAAAAACTTCAATAACAATGCAGTATAAACAAAGCTGCATGACAATGAGTATAAAAAAATCTTCAATAATATACCTACTAATGAATTCAAAACATTGAATAATAATCAATTTAAAACAAAACTGAATAAGTGGCTAATCTCACATACCTACCTACTATAAAGGAGTTTTTTTTAATAATAAATATTAATTTCAACATAATTATGATATGACTGACATCTATGTAATTTAATTTAATGCAATTTTAGACTCAATTTTATATTTAATTTTAGTTCAATTTTATATTTAATTTGCATGCCTCGTTTTGGCTAAACATGCTTGGCACGTTCATTTTAAAACACCTATGCATACCGTGTTTAAGCATATAAAGATTATTTTATTTTACTTTAATTTATGTTGACGTATTTAATTTGAAAAAGCAAAAAGTTATATTTACTCTGACACTACTTTAAATATAACATCTGTGCAATAAAAACTTTTTTCTTAGTTCCTCTTTCGTTTTAAGCCGCTCTTACAAGGTTGCTATTTGACAGTTGACATCAAAGTCTAACAGATGGGGTTAGTGTGTCATGTATGGAGGAAATGCAAGGGGATTTGTTCTGTCAGCCGTATCTTTACTTTTTACATCAATGGACATGCAATTGATGCAATAACAAAAACAAACTGTTCGCACGCGCCGATCCCGCAGCATGTCACACGAAAATGAATTTTAGTGCGAATAACCTAAGATTTGTTATTATCTGTTGCAGCGATGATGTGCGGCAAGCTCACCTTTGTCGATAGCCACACAAACAAAAAAATGCATTTATAGGTCTAATATAGTGGGCGTAGAGCCTTCAATTGCTTGAGCGCATTTAAAAACCCTTTCATAGTGTAAGTCTCAATAGGGTTTTCGGATTCCGTAAGTGCTAACCCGAACTAACTGTATTAATTTGGTTCGCTTTTAGTAGGAGTAGGTCGACGACATGCTTACCGAATTGATATTGTTATCGCCCGTGTCGTCAACAGCGCGTCAGAGTGATATCACATCCCGATGACGCGCATCGACCTCCCCGCTGCGACGTCCCCACCCAAACGGTCTGCGTCGGTGCGGAGCACGAGCTCTCGGCCCCTTTTGCTTTTGCCACTCACTGCGTGCACAACCGTTTAAGTAAAATTGTTGCCCCATTTCCGAGATAATTAATTGCCCAGCTTTGATTAATTTGTAAGTGTAAATATTAATTGCATATTAAATAGAATTACATTGTCTCTAAATTTGAACATTATAATAATAACTTGTAAATATTATAGAACTAATTTCTACAGTTGTGTTCATTTACCCTCCTATCAACTTAGAATAATTATTATTATAGGGTTTGTACTAGATTACAGTAATTATCTAACTAATCGTAACGCAATTTGTTTTACATCAGAAGTGGTTCGTACTACGTTTACCGGCCACAACATGCCGCGAAGACGAAAGCGCGGGCGAGCACGGATTCTTCTGCTCGGACACCGTCACGGAGTTCAAGCTCCAGTTCTTCGAGCAGTAGCAGTAACCGCCATCACCGGAGGAGAGTGAAACGTCGCCGCAAAGGATCGCCAACCGTGAGTCAGAACGTTGTGTTATCTTCAGTGATTCCCGAATTTGACCCGTTAGTGGATGACGTAGATATGTGGGTTAATGTGCTAGAGGCAAACGCTCGTGCTTTTGGGTGGTCCGATAGTATGACAAAATATCAGGGGTTACAAAATTACGTAATACCGCCAAAACTTGGTTAGATTCTCTGCAGAAAAATGAAACTGCGTGGACTAATTGGCGTTGGAAGCAATGGCGTGAAAGATTATCGAATACTTTTCAAACCAAGCGGAATATGTATACGTTGTTAAAACAGTTGGTAGAAACCAAGCCTTTGCCGAACCAGTCACTTTATGAATTCTATTTCCAGCAAAAAGGAAAAATTGATAGGCTGCAATTAAAATTCAAAGATCGTGATATAGTTTCGATTATTGTAGGGTCAATTGAAGATCAAAATATTTGCACTGCCGCGGAGGCAGGAAGTTTTTCATATTGTGACGAATTAGCAGCGTTTTTACATGGCAAAATTTATAATATACCCGATAAAACCATACCACAAAAAAAAATATTCATCTTCAAAGCCCGTGCTGCGTCATTTATTGTAGCAGGGTAATAGTAAGTCTGACTTTAAATCCGAAATGTCTAATAACGGACATAGATTTGCTCACAACAATTTAAAGTGTTTTCGATGTGGTGAAT
The DNA here is from genome assembly GCA_950371115.1 of Anania fuscalis. Classification (NCBI taxonomy): domain Eukaryota; kingdom Metazoa; phylum Arthropoda; class Insecta; order Lepidoptera; family Crambidae; genus Anania; species Anania fuscalis. The sequence goes on along the minus strand of OX493326.1, from coordinate 5,475,593 downwards.
TAGGACATAGGCGGAATAACTGCAATATAAAGGACGAGGTTCAGTGCAATTTGTGTAGTAATCGTGGCCATTTAGAGAAAGCATGTAAATCAAAGCCTAAGCCTAAAGTTGAGACAGGGGTTGAGGTAAAAATGGTTAGTGAATCCAAAAGCAAACAAAAATGTTGTAAGCAGGTTTTGCTTAATGATTTCTCGTGTGAGGCTTTTTTCGATATGGGTAGTGAATGCTCATTAATAACAAGGGATTATGTATCGCGATATAATTTACAAACTTTTTCGCTGAATTCGCTAATTAATTTGGTAGGTTTAACCAATGGCACATCTATTCAAATTTCAAAAGCCGTTGCTGTCACTTTAAAAGTTGATACAGTGAATTTGGTCACGGTCTTGTACGTAATCGACGAGTTAACAGGTTGCGATTTATTGATAGGTCGAAATTTCACCGAGGACAGTAGCATTATGTATACGCGTGTAGGGAATACTTTGACCTTTGAACCTATTACAAAAATTCAAATATTTAATATGAATAATACTAATAAAAATGAAACTTTATTGAACTCGATTCTTTCGAAGTACCCTCATTGTTTTTCTGAAGATTTGTCCACTTTAGGTAAAACTGATTGTGTAGAGTTAGATATTGAGTTAACTACTAATAAACCAGTTTGTTTTCGACCATACCGAATGTCCGAATCTGAGGGAAAGATAACTCGAGAGATAACTGATGACCTATTGAAGAACGGAATTATTAGACATAGTAATTCAGCATATGCGAGCCCTGCTCTGTTAGTGGACAAACCTTCAGGGGACAAAAGGCTTTGTATCGATTACCGTCAGCTAAATAAAATTACAATTAAAGAAAAATACCCAATGCCGTTCATAGAAGACTTAGTTGATAGGTTACAGGGCTGTAAATACTTTACTTCTCTAGATTTATAAAGTGGGTACCATCAAATCCCTATAAAACCAGAGTCCATACCAAAAACAGCGTTCATTACACCCGATGGACATTTTGAATATTTAAGAATGCCCTTTGGGTTAAGCAATGGACCATTGGTTTTTCAAAGGTTAATGAATACTGTCCTGGGGAATCTGCGTTTTGGCAATGTTATTTGTTATATGGATGACTTACTTATAGCCACAGAAAGTTTAGAAGCAAATATTGCTTGTTTAGAAAAAGTGCTAGAAATATTTGAAAAAAATGGGTTAACAATTAATCTATATATTTTCGCAAGTTTATAAAAAATTGTGCAACTCTCTGTAGTCCTCTGACAAAACTATTAAAAAAGGAGGCAATATGGAAATGGGGTTCTGAACAAGATCAGGCAATTGTTAATATAAAAAAATCACTAATTGAAAATGCTGTTCTGAAAATATTTAATCCTAAAATTCCAATTCGTTTATACACTGATGCCAGTCGTGACGGTCTAGGTTGCATAATGGTTCAAGTTACAGATATAGTGAGCAACCAGTCCATTTTTATAGTCGTCAGACTAGTAATGATGAAAAAAAATTCCATTCTTTTGAACTTGAGCTTTCAGCAATTGTAATAGGCTTACAAAAATTTAGGCACTACTTACTTGGAACCCAATTTAAGATTTTTACTGACTGCAATGCTGTTAGGCACGCTCTACAGAAAAAAGAGATTATTCCACGTATAGGTAGATGGGTATTACAAACCCAAGAGTTCAATTTTGAGATACTGCATAAACCTGGGACGCAGATGCAACATGTAGATGCCTTGAGCCGCAACCCAGTCATAGATAGTACTAATTTGTCTGATGACGTAATGTCCATAACTGAAGGTGATTGGCTTTTATCTGTGCAGCTCCAAGATTCGGGCATATGCAGTATCAGGGATATTTTATTGTCAGGTGAGGCCGATGCGAATAAACAAATTTTAATCAATATGAACTACTTGGCAAAAAAGTGTACCGTCGAACTGAATATGGTAGGAGATGGTTCCAAAATAATGTATTTGGCAAATTATCAGGGCTAACCATGATGATCTAGGACATTTTGCAGTAGATAAAACTGTTGAAAGAATTAGATCCAAATATTGGTTTCCACGTTTAAAGAAAACAGTCTCCAAATATATTAAAAATTGTCTTAATTGTATTTATTACAAAAATATTCACGGCAAAAAACCTGGTAAATTGTACCCAATTCCGAAGTATGCCAGGCTATTTCACACACTCCACCTAGACCACTTGGGTCCCTTCATAAAGTCCACACAACAGAATTCCTACTTGCTGGTTATAGTTGACTCCTTTACCAAATTTGTGTTCATTTCTGCAGTGAAAAATACAAAGGCAAAGACTGCTGTTAATGAATTAGATAAGATTTTTAAAGTATTCGGTAATCCCAAGCGCATAATCAGTGATGCTGGTAGTGCGTTCACTTCAAATGTCTTCAAGATCTTTTGTAGCGAGAGAAATATTAGGTCACATATCATAGCCACGGCCGTGCCACGTTCGAACGGTCAAGTCGAGCGGTATAACTTAACTATTTTAGAAGCATTACGTAGTATGGGCGCTAATACGGATAATAATAAATGGAATCAACATTTTACAAGCATACAGCAGGGCATTAATAGCACGATTAACAAAACCACGTCTGCCATCCCTAGCGAGGTTTTCTTTGGATATCGTATTCGGATGATTAATGATGGGGTCACTGATGATGATGCAACTGACGGTGGACCTTACAGCCTTGCGACGTGAGGTTGATGCAAACATAAAAAAAAATGCGGAGAGACAAAAAATTGCCTTTGATGCAAAAAGGAAGGAAGCACCTGGATATACAGTTGGGGACTTGGTCGTTATCAAAATACCAAGCATGCCTAATGATGGGCAGAGTACAAAGTTGATGCCTCTTTATAAAGGTCCATTTCAAGTCATTGAAGAACTGAGCCACGACCGCTACAAGGTTGCTGATATGAGAGGAGCTGAAAGAAGTTCAAAACGCTATAATGGTATAGCGTGTGCTGAGAACATGAAGCCGTGGATTCGTATCTCGGACCCACATACGCCAGATGTTATTAAAAGTTAAGGTAACAAGAACAACTTTATTTTTAGTCAACTAGTTATTTGAGTAATTAGCAATCATTGGTAAAGGTTGGTTACATTTTACTTATTAATAGTCAAGTACATGAGTAACTGTTTTATTCTATTTAATCATAAATTAAATAATCATTACATTAGATACATAACGTAGTCAAATGCATTCGCTTTGAACATTTTCCAGTAGTAGTAGAGTGACAGAATTGTATAGTTGGTAATGGATATCCATGGTGAACACCGTTGCCATATACATGGTGATATACGACTGAAGTGATCCTGAACATCACTCGGTTAAAGCCATTTGGTTGAGTTGGTTGGCCGGCGATGGGATAGCTAGCTCCGCCAAATTCTGTCGCCCTGCTCAGCTGGCAAATGATGAATTAATGTTGTGATCAGATTTCTTTTCAAAGTTGAAACTAAGAAGTCTGGTTGGAATCTCATCTATTACGATTATCACATCTATCACTGTGACTTATTGTTCTATCTTTCTCAGCTCCTGCATCAGACCACATCGCTGTTCGAGGACGAACGCGACAGCAGGACGGCCGGATGTTATCGCCCGTGTCGTCAACAGCGCGTCAGAGTGACGTCACATCCCGATGACGCGCATCGACCTCCCCGCTGCGACGTCCCCACCCCAACGGTCTGCGTCGGAGCGGAGCACGAGCTCTCGGCCTCTTTTGCTTTTGCCACTCACTGCGTGCACAACCGTTTAAGTAAAATTGTTGCCCCATTTCCGAGATAATTAATTGCCCAGCTTTGATTAATTTGTAAGTGTAAATATTAATTGCATATTAAATAGAATTACATTGTCTCTGTAATTTGAACATTATAATAATAACTTGTAAATATTATAGAACTAATTTCTACAGTTGTGTTCATTTACCCTCCTATCAACTTAGAATTATTATTATTATAGGGTTCGTACTAAATTACAGTAATTATCTAACTAATCGTAACGCAATTTGTTTTACAATATGGTTTGTGGAAACAAGTCTTTGAAATACCCAATCAAAAACCCATTTAATGGTAAGCGGTTCCGGTCCTTGCCCACAAGGCCATCATTGTGAACGAATTTTTAACCAAAAACTCAACAAATACCATCGAGCAGGCACCTTATTCAACAGATATGGCCGAATTCTTTCTTTTTCCTAAACCCAAATTACCACTTCGTGGCACCGGTTTCATTCGGTAGAAGACATAAAGGAGAATTCGCGGCGAGAACTGAACTCGATTGCGGAAAAAGCGTTTACAAAATGTTTTGATGATTGGATTATTCGTTGGCGCATACTTTGAAAGTGATAAAATAAATTTGGATGAATAACTAACGTTTTTAACCGACTTCAAAAAAAGGAGGAGGTTCTCAATTCGTCTGAATGTTTTATTTTTTTATTTTGTATGTTTGTTACGCGATTACGCCGTCAATTATGGACTGATTTCAAAATTTATTTTTTAGTTTGAAAGGGTATACTCCCGAGGTGGTCCCATTTACACCAAGTCAGATTCTGATGATGGGATTGTTGTTTTGTATTATCTATGATAGTAGTCTGTGGTAGTATAAAAATAATGTGCAACACTAGCGCCACTTCCTGTGTGTACTTTATTTAAAAAATAAAGCGTTCAGTACGTTAGAAACACTACACGAGTTTTATCAGGTTATGGGCCCAGACCCGCTTAAAATAGTACTAATCTTTATACAGCACAGTAATAATGTCAGGAAATTATTCAGTGAATGTCCCGAAGCTCAAAGGTAGAGATAATTACGATGATTGGGCATTTGCGGTGGAAAATTTTCTCATTCTCGAAGGCATCGACATCCAAAACTGCGAAGCTTTGAGTGTACAAGACAACCGGAAGGCTAAAGCTAAGATGGTGATGATCATTGACCCATCTCTGTACGTCCATATTAAAAGTGAAAATACAGTACATAGCTTGTGGACCAAGTTAAAGTCATTGTTCGACGACTCTGGTTTTACCCGGCGGATAAGTTTACTCAGAACCCTAATCTCCATTCGTCTAGAAAATTGCGAGTCAATGACTGCGTACGTGACACAGCTGGTGGATACAGCGCAGAAGCTGAAGGGTACAGGTTTTGAGATAAACGAAAATTGGTTGGGATCCCTTTTGTTGGCTGGATTGCCGGACAGATTCGCGCTAATGATTATGGCCATTGAGCACTCCGGGATGAACATTAGTGCAGACGCTATAAAGACAAAACTATTGGATATGAGCGCAGATTCCGAAATTACGAGGTCTGAGGTGCCTTTATTGCTAAAAGTTCATACCACCAAAAGGCACGCTCCAAAGATAAAGCAAATGGCGGCGGTCAAGGTCATTCTAACACCGAAAATTCGAACAAGCCAGTTAAAAATATTAAATGCTATAAATGCAAAAGAACAGGACATTATAAAAATCAGTGTCGATTTTTGAACTTAGAGAACGAAAAACAAATAAACGCATTTAGCGCCATGTTCCTAACAGGTGAATTTAGTGACAAAGACTGGTACTCATTTAATTTCAGAGTCAAACAAAAGTTTGTTGAAAAATATTTCTTACAATACAGAAACTCGAGATATTGTAGTGGCAAATAAAGAAAGTGTGCCGGTTTTATGTTCTGGAGATCTACAGATTACGACATATTCTTTTAAACTTTCATGGTCACTAACATTAGAATAGTTTGTTACGGGATTGCTACCATGTACCTTATTTTTGAGTTCCCGATATTTCGGCACTGTTGCAAGCGCCATGATCACGGAGTAACTGAAGATCTTGCGGGTAAGTTGTTAAGGGCAAACATATCGGTCTACCCTCTTTCGCAGTCTTTTATTGCACGCGTCGGTACCACTGTCTACAAACTCACTATTTTCTCGCACCTGTTCTCGACACACAACACTAACAGTATCTGACCGCGACACAGCAGTTTGTTGTTTTTTCCGGTTTTTGCACATACGAATCACTGGATTCCAGACACTTGACAATTTAAACCCATCCTCACGATTGAAATTTTTGTACTTTGTAATTTCAATCGCTTCCCTGACCATTCTTGGTATGTAGTGGCGTTCTGTCGAAATGATCTGAGGGTTGTGAAACTCAATCCAGTGATTGAGACCTGATTCCAACAAATGTTCCGCGATTGCCGATTTCTGTTTGTCGTTGTTTTTGACCGCTTTTATGTGTTCCTTCATTTGGCACGCTATGGTACGTTTTGTTTGGCCGATATATGAACTGCCACAGCTGCAGTCAATCTTATAGACACCCGGTTTCTCCATTGGGAAACTATCTTTTGGAGATCGTAGACATTGTGTTACTTTTCTTAATGGAGTAAAGACAGTATTAAGTGAGTATTTATGAAGTACGTTTGAGATCTTGTCTGTCACTCCTCTTATGTATGGCAAGAACACAGGTTGCCTGTCTACTGTGTCTTTAAAGTGTCTTGATTTGTGTCTAGATGGTAGCTGCCCTCTATATCCGTTATTCTGTAAGACTTTCTGAACATGTTCTAACTCTTGGTTTAAGTGTTCAATGTCACACAAGTCATAGGCTCGGTTTGTCAGTGCAGTTACTACAGAATTAAGATGTCGAGGGTGGTGATGCGAGGTTGCGTTGAGATAGCGGTCAGTGTGAGTGGATTTTCTATAGACAGAGTGACTCAGTGAACCGTCACTCCGCACTTCAATCTTCACATCCAAAAATGCTAGGCTTCTGTTTTCTTCTATCTCGCAGGTAAAATTTATTTTTGGATGGATACCATTTAAATATGACAGGTGAGTTTCTACATCTTGGTTGTTTCCTCTCAATACACAGAATACGTCGTCTACATACCTCTTCCATAGTTTGATTTCGGTGCGGGCGGTGGCCAGGGATTTTTCTTCGAAAAACTCCATCCAAATATTAGCTATAACTGGAGCTACGGGGCTGCCCATCGCGACTCCGTCTATTTGGAGATAGTATTGACCCTGGTATACAAAGAAATTCTTCGACAAACAATGATGTAGAAGTGTGCCATATTCCATCGGGATGTCATTATCTTCCAACTTTACCTTAACCACTTCAAGACAATCTGCTACTGGGACATTTGTGAAGAGTGATTCTACGTCAAAACTGACCATCAACTCATCCACATCAACCTTGTTTTGGTGCAGAATTTCAATGAAGTGACGAGAATCTTTGACAAACGATGACGTACGGCCTACTAATGGTTGCAAGACTTTAGCTACGTGCTTGGCCAGGTCATATGTAGGTGAGTCTATCTGACTCACAATCGGTCGTAGTGGCACGTTCTGCTTGTGTACTTTAGGCAAGCCATATAGTTTCGGGGGCTGGACATTTCTAGGCCGCAGTAAGTATTTAAAAGTCTCGTCGTCGAAAACGTCCTCGCACTGTCTAATGAGTGAGCGAGTGCTTCGATCCGTTCTCGCCGTCGGGTTGTAATTTACCTTCTTGTATGTATTGACATCACTGAGTAGATTTTGTATCTTTCTATCGTACTCAACGACATCCATTATAATAACGCTTGCAACAGTGCCGAAATATCGGGAACTCAAAAATAAGGTACATGGTAGCAATCCCGTAACAAACTATTCTAATAAGATTACGACATGTGTTGGAGATTCAGAGTACAACATAAAAGTAAACAATGTTTTGTGCATACATAACCTAACAACAAACCTTCTATCCGTGAGTAAGATGATATCAAGTGGCAACAGAATCATTTTCAAGAAAAATGTCTGTTACATTTATAATCAGCGAAATGTATGTATTGGTGAAGCTTAGCAAGTTAATGGTGTGTACAAGTTAAACATTGTGAAGTCGGAAGAACTGCTAGCAGCAATGGCAGTGACTACCAGCAAGACTTGGCATAGACGTCTTGGTCACATTAATAATAGTGATCTGACTGCAATGAGAAATGGTGCCGTGGAGGGCTTAGATTTCCAAGATAAGGAAGTAATAGACAAAAATAACTGCACGATTTGTTGCGAGGGAAAGCAAACAAGATTACCCTTTCCGACTAGTATGTCAAGAAGCAAAGAGGTTCTGAATTTAGTACATGCAGACCTGTGCGGACCTATGGAGATAAAGTCACTCGGCATGGCCAGATACTTTCTGTTGTTTGTGGATGATTACAGTCGGATGGCCTTTGTGTATTTTCTGAAATCTAAGGATGAAACATTCACCTACTTCAAGCAATTTAAAAATCTTGTAGAAAATCAGAAAGCAACAAAACTTAAGATCCTAAGAACTGATAATGGTGGTGAGTTTTGCTCAGCAGCTATGGAAAATTATATGAAGCAGTGCGGCATTATACATCAGAAGACAAACCCATATACCCCTCAACAAAATAGGCTTTGTGAAAGATATAATAGGTCTATAGTAGAAAAGGCCAGATGCCTGCTTTCAGATGCTCAATTTGACAAAGTATTGTGGGCAGAAGCAGTCCATACTGCAGTTTACTTAAAAAACAGGTCTCCGGCTGCGGGTCTTCATCTGAAAACTCCATTTGAATTATGGATGGGTAAAAAGCCAAATATGGCCCATATTCGAGTCTTTGGAAGCTTAGTCATGACACACATCCCGAAAGAGAAACGTCAAAAATGGGATAAGAAGGCAGAGAAGTTATTTCTTGTTGGATATGCTGAAAACATTAAGGGTTATAGACTATATGACCCCTTGACACATAAAGTGACAGTATCAAGAGATGTCATAGTTATGGAAAATGATCATGACAGTAGAATTTCACAGATTTTTGTACAAGAGAGAAGTAGCGACACATGTGCTGAAATACAGGATCCAGTGGGGGAAACGCAGTCTGAATATGTTCAGTGCATATCAAGCTCAGACACTGAAAATGAGCAGTTTGATGAAACATATGAACCAGAACAGGAGTCCAGTGACTCAGAGAACAGCTCCTATGAGTCAATGATATTGACATCCGAAGATAAAGCGGTAAGTTCTCAGCAGCAAAGTACTGAAAGGACAGAAAAGCGTACTCGGCGTAAACCAGATTATTATGGCTATGCAAACTTGTGTGTTACAGATGACTTCTCTGGTGAAGAAATAACTCTAAGCGATGCCATTAATGGACCAGAAAAAGAACAATGGCAGAGTGCAATCAGTGAAGAATTGCAGTCATTTAGTGACAGGGATGCGTAGGGGTTGGTCGAAAGGCCTGTGAATAAAACAGTGGTTAAGTGCCAGTGGGTATTCAAAAGAAAGTTTAGTGAAAGTGAAGTGCGGTACAGAGCTAGGCTAGTGGCAAAAGGATTCAGCCAGAAAAAAGGTATAGACTTTAAGGAAACCTTCTCACCAGTGCTCAGGTACTCTACTTTGAGGTTATTATTTGCTCTTAGTGTATATCTTAACCTAGATATTGTTCACCTAGATGTTCCTACTGCTTTTCTAAATGGACTTTTGACTATAACTATTTTTATGGAAATACCAGCTTGTTCTAATTTTCCTAACTGTAAAAATAAAGTTCTGAAACTGAAAAGGGCAATATATGGACTGAAACAGTCGGCCAGAGCTTGGTACCAAAGAGTAGAAGTGTTTTTACTGGAATTGGGTTACATCAAATCTCAATATGAGCCATATTTATTTATGAAATGCATTGGAAATGTTAAAGTTTATATTGCTCTGTTCGTTGATGATTTTTTTGTATTCTATAACTGTAAGGATACCTGTGAAAAATTAAAAATTGAATTGAAGGTTAAATTTAACGTAAAGGATTTAGGTTAAATAAAGAAATGTCTAGGGATGAATGTAACTGTACAAAACAATTGCATTATTATAGATCAAAAGGATTATATTGATATAATTTTAAAACGATTTAACATGTTTAACTGTAAAAGTTCAGATACCCCAATGGAAAAAAAAATTAAATTAGAAAAGGCTGATAAAACTTCTCAAAAATATCCTTATCAGCAATTGCTAGGTGCATTGATGTATTTATGTGTCCTAACTAGACCAGATATTGCCTTTGCAGTGAGTTTTCTCAGTCAATATAACAATTGCTATAATGAGACACATTGGAAACATTTAAAAAGAGTTTTGAAATACCTAAATAAAACAAAAATTTGTGGGTTAAAATATGTAAAAGGTGATTGTAATATAATAGGATATGTTGATGCTGATTGGGCATCATGCTCAATAGACAGAAGGTCTTATACTGGGTTTATTTTTAAGATGTCTGGATGTGCAATATCATATGAATGTAAAAAACAAAAAACGGTTGCCCTATCCAGCACAGAAGCCGAGTATATGGCTCTTACTGAAGCATGTAAGGAAGCAATTTACTTACAAAACTTAATATCAGAAATAATTAAAAACAAAATTAATAATGTTCCAATAACTTCATTAAATGATAACCAAAGTTCACAAAAGTTGGCATCTAATCCTTTATTTCACAGAAAAACAAAACACATTGATGTTCGACATCATTTTGTTAGAGAGTGTGTAACTAATAATTTGATAAAAATATCTTATTTGCCCACTACTGACATGCCAGCAGATATGCTAACAAAGAGCCTTTGTAATGTGAAACATTATAAATTTATGAGTGCTATAGGGCTGTCACAGATATTATAAATAGTTAAAAAAAATACTGTTTAATTTTTTATAGAGTGCTTATTATTTTTATAAGTGGGGGTGTTGTTTTGTATTATCTATGATAGTAGTCTGTGGTAGTATAAAAATAATGTGCAACACTAGCGCCACTTCCTGTGTGTACTTTATTTAAAAAATAAAGCGTTCAGTACGTTAGAAACACTACACGAGTTTTATCAGGGATCTTTGGGAAATCGAGGGCAACCCTCAATTTTTATAGGCACCCATAATGTTTTGCATATATTTTCTGACTAGGCATGACAATGATTGCTATTTTTCATTCATTGTCATATGACGAAATGATCAATGACAAATTGTCAATTGTCATATGAAATCACCTGTGATAAATCATTGGCAACGATTTTTTGTCACAGTGTCATAATGTAACACTTTTGCTATTTGCTACTTAAAATGAAATATGATTTATTGTGAACAGTTGCTCCTTGCTACTTTGCTACTTTTTTATGAAATGTCATAGGTATATAGTTCATGCGCTACGTAATGTGCTATGTGTATTATTTAAGCATATTTTTTTCAAACAAATTGTTATTAAAGTCCTGACCTGAGTCAAATAACTACAAAGTCTACAAACTAAATATCCGTTCACTATTTACAACATTTATTAATGCTACACTCGTCACAAACAAAACAAATTTTAATAAACATACATAGCACTCAAAAACGCACCTAGCAGTCATCACCGGGCGACTAGTGAATTTGAAAACATCATAAAAAAAATCATAATTCATACTTACTAATAACGAAATTTCATTGTAAACAAAACGAGCTCGACGTGGCCTACTACAAAATCATAACAAGATAATCTAAACCTTACGGCGCTCAGCATAAAATTCAACAAACAAGGTTTCAAACTGCCACTCATAACAAAAATCATGACAAACGAATCTAAACTTTACGTTCATAAGTTTAAAGCTCTTAAAATGCTCAGTATCGTTATCGTTCGTCACCTATGATGGCATAAAAAATAGCACAGCATGTTTTTGTCTTTTTCTAACACGCATCTGTAGCAAATCATTCCTACTCGCTCGCGCGCTCAAGGCCTGCGCTCGCTAGACCCGCTCTGCTACATGTCATCAACGAATAAAAAGAAATTTGCGCATGACATATGATTTCACAGTCTGTGATTTGTAGCAGTCAATATGATAAAAAATAGCAGGTGTGACAAATGATTTTCAAGTCATATGATTTTTCACCTGCTCCTCATGAAATCGTCCATGCCTATTTTTGACTCAATGCTGATTTTTGGGTCTGGTAATTATCATGTCATGTTGCTGACCTAATGATGGAAGCCACAGAACTCCTTAACGGATAGGAGTTAGAAGATAATACTGCTTTTTGTCGACAGAACGTACTTCGCAGTGTGTTGAGCAGACGTGGAGCTTATGAGGTACCAGACCGCCAATTTTTATTTACTGGGGGCGTACCCGTACCCGTACGCGTAACATACCTAATCAGTTCTTTTTGGAGTCGGTGCGAATGAACACATTTTAACTCTCGGTGGCTGGCACCGACTCCAAATAGAACTGATTAGGTATGTTTTAGTCAATATTATTTTTCGCTTGTTAGTTGCATTTTGAAGTCGGTTTTTAGTTTTTTATTTGTATTATTAATCTTTTCCCGATAATTTCTTGACAGAGTAGTGTATCCATCCATCCATCCATCCATCAGCCGAAAGACATCCACTGCTGGACATAGGCCTCCCCCAAGGTTTTCCACGAAGATCGGTCCTGTGCCAACCGCATCCAGCGGCTTCCCATGTCATATATATACAATATACTAAATACAGCCTGTATTACGGCATTATTACATAATTGTAATCTCTTGTGAAAAGACATCATCATCATCATCACCAGCCTATATCAGTCCACTACTGGACACAGGCCTCCCCAAAAGGAGGATTTTGCCATAATCGCCACGCTTGACATGCGGGTTGGCGGGTTGGCGTTCAAGATCGTCATAGTCATCAAGCCTATCAGTCAAATAGTGACCAAGGTATTTAAATTTTGTTAAAATGTTGAGTGTTGTGTTACAAAGCGTTATAGACGGCATAGCATTAGCTTTATCATTTTGTTTAAAAACCATTATTTCAGACTTTGAGACAATGCTGAGCAGCATACTCCTCGCAGATGCCAAGAAGGTGTCGCATGCCATTGATCGAGGGGCTCAGCAAGACCATGTCGTCCGCGTAGCTTGTGTTATTCAGGCATTGCCCTCCGGCGTAGCATCCAACACGAGCACTGCTGAGCTCCTCGATCAATTCGTTTACATACAGATTAAATAGAATTGGAGAAGTGAGTCTACCCTGCCTCACTCCACAGCTCAACCTATATTGCTCAGATAAAGTGTTACCCCAACGCACCTGATTAATTTTCTGTCTATACCAATATTACAATAACTTGATCGCTAGAGGGACCGAGGTCGCTCTTAGTTTTTTCCACAGTATATCATAATTTATCGTATCGAAGGCCCTACTAAGGTCTAGAAAACAAGCGAAAACATTAGTGTTTCGATTTGTGTAGTATTTAACACTATGTTTAAGTGCAAATATTGCCATATCTGTTCCCAGGCCTTCTCTGAAGCCAAATTGTGTATGGGCTAATTTAATGTTCTTGTTAAGATTAGGGTGGATTAACCTTTTCAGGATTTTTGACAAAACAGTAGCCGGCGAAATTGGACGATAATTATTAAGACAAGTTACATTCCCGGTCTTGTTCTTAATGATAGGAACAGCTAATTGTTTTCATAAATCGTCAGGCAAGTAGCTGTATGACATACAAGTGTTATACAAATGAGTCAACCTCTCAAATAATAAATCACCTCCATATAAAACATGTTCAACGGACCCATCGTGCCCCGGAGACTATCCACGCTTCATGTTACGCACGTACTCGAAGCTACGATCTGCGCTCACGGCAACGGGCGCGCAGGCAGACGCGGAGGCGCCGTCGCCTGCGGCTGAGCAGGCACTACCGTCGCGGGCGGCGGCGCCGGCGTTCAGCCTTCGACTCGCGGCCGATCCAGATCGCGACCGCTCCGGCGCACGAGGGGCTCACCGCCCACCAGAATGTACATTCATACTTGTTGAGTTTACATCCTTGTTAAACTGACTGTTGGAATTATTGATTTACAATTTATGTTTAAAACTTCGCGCCTTTTTATATAGACTATGGAAAGCTCTCTCTACTCTGTGAACGACATCGAGTTGTACACGTTTAATAAATTTAAATTCATCTAAGTAAACTTGCTATCATTTCTTTCATTGCACCATTAAGTTTATCAGGTTACGGGCCCAGAAGCCCTGTTAAATGTGGACACAGTATAAAACAGTGTATTAACTAAAAATATTACACGTTGGCATAAACATAACCTCAAAGTGTGCGCCGGTTTTACAGACTGTGACATATCATTCAGTTCGTCAAATTATCGTTTAAAAATGTCGTCAAGCAATCCTTTCGTCATGATCGACAAGTTAACTGGCCGGGAAAACTATTCTACTTGGAGATTTGCAGTAAAAACATATCTCCAACACGAAGGATGTTCAAATGTAGAAGAATATGTGAGTAAAATCATGACCACAGCTCACAAACTCCGCAACATCGGCTTCAAAGTAGATGACGAGTGGCTCGGAACTTTGCTACTCTCCGGTCTACCAGAAACAAACAAGCCTATGGTCATGGCAATTGAAAGTTCAGGCATGAAAATAAGTGCAGACTCCGTTAAGTCAAAAATTCTACAAGATGTCAAAATATGTGAAAGTGACACAACTGCATTTGCAACAAGTCATAGTAAAGGTAATGTAGGTTCCAAGAAACCGTTCAGAAAGGGACCTCGTTGCTATAGCTGCAATAAATATGGTCATGTCGAAGCCTAAAAAGAAAAATCAAGAGAGTTCAAGCTATGCAGCTGCGTTCATAGCCTCTTCGATGAACCCTGAAGATGATCTATGGTATATAGACTCGGGTGCTTCAGTACATATGACCAACATAAGAACTAATTACAAGATGAGAAAGTGTCACTTATCAAGACAATAAAGGTAGCAAATGACAAGTCATTATCTGTTCACAGCACTGGACAGCTAAGTTTAGATGTGTGCAATGGCAAAGATCAGTACAATAAAATTCTGTTTCAAAATGTATTGTATGTGCCAGATTTGGCAACAAATCTACTATCGGTCAGTCAGATTATACAAAATGGAGGTCAAGTGAAATTCAACAGTAAAGGCTGTATAATATTAAACAAAAATAATGTGTGTGTTGCAACGGCAAGCTTAGTCAACAATATGTACAGACTGAATGTAAAAACTGAACATGCATACTTATCTGATGTTGACAAGCAAGACGCTTACCTCTGGCATCAACGCATGGGCCATTTGAATTTTCAAGATCTTGAAAGATTAGTAGATAACACTGAAGGTGTAAATTTTTCAAAGAAAAATGATAAAATAACATGTGTAACATGCTTACAAGGAAAGCAAACATGTGAAACTAAATCCACGAAGCTACTTGAACTGGTGCATTCAGATATCTGTGGTCCAATGGAGACGAGTTCACTAGGTGCAAAATACTTTATGACTCTAATAGACGACTACTCAAAGAAAGTCTTTGTTTATTTTTTACATAAAAAATCTGAGGCTCTAGAAAAACTCAAAGAATTCAAAAACCAAGTGGAGAAACAACTGGAATGCAATATGCGGTGCCTTCGCTCTGACAATGGCCTTGAGTATTGTAACTCCACTTTTTCTGAATTCTTAAAAAGTGCTGGAATAATTCATCAAACCACCACTCCATACACCCCTGAACAAAATGGAGTTGCCGAGCGAATGTACAGAACACTGGTAGAAAAAGCAAAATGTATATTAATCAACGCCAATTTATCGAAACAATATTGGGCTGAATCTGTACATACTGCTGCTTATCTAATTAACAGAACTCCTACTCGATCACTGGAATATAAAACACCAGAAGAAATGTGGTCCGGACAGAAACCAAACATTAACCACTTAAGAATATTCGGATGCAAAGCAACGATTCATCTTCCCAAAGAAAAGAGGAGAAAATGGGATCCCAAAGCAAAGGAAGCAATCTTCATTGGTTATTGTGATCATACAAAAGGATTTAGATTTGTATTACCTGTTTCCAGAACAATAATAAAAAGTAGAGATGCAGTTTTCCTTGAATCTGCAATACAAAGAAATTATGTTCCGCTGGAGTTATCACAAGACAGCTCAATGTGTGACTCATCATCTGAACCAATTGACAAGCACACATCCGAAAGCTCTGACTCTGATAATACTTTACTGTCCACAAACACTGAATATTACTCTGAACCAGATGACACTGCAGAGAGTGAATACTTACCTAATAAAAATATAGAAACGCCGTCTCCTTCACGGATAACTCTGAGACCCAGAAATAAAGACATGCTCTCCAAGAATAATCAAGGAAAAAGCTACCTGTGCTGCAGTGAAGATATTCATATGCCACTGAATTATAACGAGGCAATCACATCAACTGACTCCGAAAAATGGAAAATAGCAATAGAGAAAGAACTAGAATCTCATCGTCAGAATGGAACGTAGGTATTGGTAGAAAAGCCCAAGAAAGCGAAGCCAATTGGAAACAAATGGGTTTTTCGGGTTAAAGATGAACCAACAGGTCCTCGTTATAAAGCTCGACTATGTGCAAAAGGTTATGCTCAAAAAGAAGGCATTGACTATGATGAAACATTATCACCAACGGTCAGGTATGACTCTATCCGTGTGTTATTGTCCATTGCAGCTCAAAGAAAGTTAGAAATAATTCAATTTGATGTGACCACCGCGTTCCTCTATGGCGAGTTAAAGGAAAACATATTGATGACAGCACCTGAAGGACTAGACTGCAAGCCAAACATGCTGACCCAAACGTGAAGTTACAGAAGGCTGATAATGTACCAAAGAAATACTACCCTTACCGAGAAGCACTAGGATCATTAATTCATGCAGCCACTGTATGCAGACCTGACATTATGTTTGCTGTAAGCCAGGTGAGTCGATACTTACATTTTTATGATGACTCCCACTGGAATGCTGTAAAGAAAATATTGAAATACCTGAAAGAGACAAAAAGTTATGCACTATGCTACACATCTGACTGTAACAGTACTGATCTAATTGGCTACAGTGATGCTGACTTTGCTAATGACATAGCAACCAGACGTTCGATAACTGGCTATGTATTCCTTAAAAACGGAGCCGCCGTTACTTGGTCATCTCAACGTCAACAAACTGTGGCCTTATCCATGACAGAGGCTGAATTCATGGCTGCCTGTGCAGCTACCAAAGAAGCTATGTGGCTAAGACAGTTACTCAGTGATATCAGTGAATTTAATCAAAAATCTGTGTGCATAAACATTGACAATCAAAGCGCTATAAATGTGATTAAAAACAGTGAATGCCATAAACGATGTAAACACATTGATATAAAGTATAATTTTGTTAAAGAAAAATACCATGATAATATTATTAGTTTGAGCTATGTACACACTAATAATCAGTATGCCGATATTTTTACCAAAGCCTTACCTAAAAATAAATTCATTACTCTGAGAAACAATATTGGTATGTCAAAACTTGTTATTTAACTTAAGAGTCATTGTAATGTAATATCAACGATTGTTGTCTTTGAAATAGAATAGGTAACTATTTCAATACTGTAACATCATAATTTTCTATAAGCTTAAAAATATGGAAAGCTCGAATTTGGTAGGAGTGTTGGAATTATTGATTTACAATTTATGTTTAAAACTTCGCGCCTTTTTATATAGACTATGGAAAGCTCTCTCTACTCTGTGAACGACATCGAGTTGTACACGTTTAATAAATTTAAATTCATCTAAGTAAACTCGCTATCATTTCTTTCATTGCACCATTAAGTTTATCACTGACAAGCAAACATATTTACTATTAACGTACCGTCCTGGGTCCCGTTCACCGATACCGGGGTGCTACGTCTGTAGTTCAGTTTACTAGTCTCTTTCCAAAACTTTGAAACATCTTTATTATGCCTACGGGTCGCGATAACGTCCATCTTTATTTTCTCTTTGTTTTTCTGGCACCAATGTACCTTATTTTTAAAAACTTTTTTAGTAGTTATAACCATTTCATTGTGCAAGGAGCCACGGACGGGCAACCGTTTGTTTTCCGGGTCCCAAAGGCAAGTCGTGCCCCACGATGAGCCTGTTGTACGTGAAGGTTCCACCCAATTAATATATTCTTATGCCTAAGTCTGTTTGTAGGGAGTTACCAATTTGAGTGCGAAAAACTTTTCATCGATGTATGATTCTTCAAAACCTTTCACCGATACCTCCATACTGCGACGCTATGTTATGTTGTTGAGGAGGTGTAATGTAGGTACTTTAGTTATTATAATATTATGTGGGTATGTCCACATAGGTAATACAGGACTGTAAAAGTGTGTGTGAGCCAGTTACCAAATATACGCCATAACGTTAACCCGTGTTTCATCTAATTCAATTTGGTTGTAAGTCTGAGACGAATCAATTTTGCTGTAATATTTACTGCCTTTTAACCTAGAAAGCAAGTCATCGGCAAGTTGCAAGTTTCGAGAATGTCAGGGCTCCGCCCTACATTCTCGAAACGTTGAAAATATATTGCATCCCATTGAAATCAAAACCATCGAAGTATGTCTTGCAAGTGATGGAGTATAAGGAGCAAACGACTAATCTCCCTTATCCCACCGGGATAGGAGATCAAATACCTACTTTACTCTTCCGTTGACATAAGGAAACTAGGGCACCACCCTACGTTTTCAAAACGTTGAAAGTATATTGCTCGGCGATGACTGTACCTCCGCCGATGGAGAATAAGAAGCTAAAATCTCCCTTATCCTGCCAGCATAGGAGATCAAATGACGGTCTGTCTACACTGTAGCCGCTACATTCATGCCGTACTACCACCCAACTTTATTTTTCCGTTGGAATGGACACTAGGGCACCGTCCCATATCCTCTAAACGTTAAAAATAAAAGAGTATAAAGCTCCTTATCCCACCGGGATAGGAGATCAAATACCTACTTTACTCTTCCGTTGACATAAGGAAACTAGGGCACCACCCTACGTTTTCAAAACGTTGAAAGTATATTGCTCGTCGATGAAATCCAAACCAACCAGGTAAGTCTCGAAACTTCCGACGATCAAGGTTAAGAAGCAAAAATCTTATCTTCCTTATCCCGCCGGGATAGGATATCAAATACCTACAGATGCTGGAGTTGCACTCTTGAAACACGTGTTTGATGCTTGGGAAAGTAGGCAGGACGCTTTGGGAGTTTTTTGTGATCTTTCTAAGGCTTTTGATTGTGTGGACCATCAAACTTTACTGAAAAAACTTAGACACTATGGTGTTTCATGCGATGCCTCAGATTTAGTAAACTCTTATCTCACAGGCAGAACACAAAAAGTTTGTATCAATGGAGCTGAGTCTTCTGGGTCGCCTCTTACTATGGGCGTGCCGCAGGGATCGATATTAGGGCCTCTGCTCTTTCTAATTTACATAAATGACCTTCCATCTTTTACGAAAGACCTCTGTGAGACAGTGTTATTTGCAGATGATACTTCATTGATTTTTAAAATCAAGAGAGGTAAAGACTCATTTGACGATGTAAATAATGCACTCTCGCAAGTATTGCATTGGTTCACCACCAATAATCTTATGCTCAATGCAAATAAAACAAAGTGCATCAAATTCACAATGCCCAACGTAAAACTTGTCTCAACACATATTACTGTAAAAGATGAACAACTTAATACATCTAGTTCCACTACATTTTTAGGAATCACTTTAGATTCCCGTTTGCAATGGGGTGCGCATATCGAGACTCTGTCGGGAAGACTTAGCTCTGCTGCTTATGCCGTGAGAAAGATAAGACAACTGACTGATGTTGAAACGGCAAGATTGGTGTATTTTAGCTATTTTCATAGTATAATGTCATATGGAATATTGTTATGGGGCTCAGCAGCAGATATTGAATCTATATTTGTACTGCAGAAGAGAGCTGTACGGGCAATTTACGGCCTTGGACCCCGAGACTCCTTAAAAGAACTGTTTAAAGAAATTAATATACTTACAGTAGCATCCCAATTTATTTATGAAAATATAATGTACATCCGCAAAAACCTGTCCTTATTCCTTAAGAAAAGTGACATTCATAATCTTAACACACGGAATAAGAATAAGCTTGCCGTTCCCAATTTCAGACTGCATAAAGTGGGTAATTCGTTTATGGGAAAATGTATTCGCTTTTTTAATAAATTACCAGCGTCTATTGTAGAACTGCCCCTGTTAAAATTTAAATCGCATATTAAAACAACTTTAATGAAAAAAGGATATTATACTGTTAATGATTATATAAACGATAAAAATATTTGGAAATAAATACTGCCCTGCTCGCACAGGTACATTTATCTTGTAATGTAAAATATATACTATTTAAAAAGAGGCTGACAATAGTGACCGAGTTTCTTGCGCTACTTCTTCTCGGCGCTAGCCCAAAATTGTCCTGAAGTAGTGGTAGGGAAAAAAAATATTGGGACGTGTAAAAGCGCTTAGTTTAAGCCTATTTACAGAAATAAATTGGTTTTAATGGTTTTAATGGTTTTTAATGCACCACCATACGTTTTCAAAACGTTGAAAGTATATTGCTCGGCGATGACTATACCTCCGCCGATGGAGAAAAAGAAGCTAAAATCTCCCTTATCCTGCCAGCATAGGAAATCAAATGATGGTCTGTCTACACTGTAGCCGCTACATTCATGCCGTACTACCACCCAACTTTATTTTTCCGTTGGAATGGACACTAGGGCACCGTCCCATATCCTCTAAACGTTAAAAATAAAAGAGTATAAGCCTCCTTATCCCACTGGGATAGGATATTAAATTATTATAATCTGACTTAATTAAAATTTTTGTTTTAAGCAATTACCATGCTAGATTTATCTAAGATTTTTATACTTGAAAAAAATCGTCCGCCTCAGGTGGGATCCGAACCCACGTCCATCGCATACCGGGCGAGTGCTTTGACCACTAAGCTACCGAGACGTTAGTCAACTCGACGAAATCTTTCAAGTGGTTCTCGCTGTCAAAGCCAGCGTATTTTCTAATCAATGTATAGGTATATACTACTACCGTCAACACCCGATTGAAATATTTTTACAAATATTTAACTATTGGTAAAGATCAGAAAAGCTTAAACAATTAAAAAAAAAATGTTTTTAGCAATTACCATGCTGGGTTTATCTAGATTTTTATACTTGAAAAAAATCGTCCGCCTCAGGTGGGATCCGAACCCACGTCCATCGCATACCGGGCGAGTGCTTTGACCACTAAGCTACCGAGACGTTAGTCAACTCGACGAAATCTTTCAAGTAGTTCTCGCTGTCAAAGCCAGCGTATTTTCTAATCAATGTTGGGATATATACTACTACCGTCAACACCCGATAGAAATATTTTTACAAATATTTAACAATTGGTAAAGATCAGAAAAGCTTAAACAATTATTTTTTTTGTTTTTAGCAATTACCATGCTAGGTTTATCTAAGATTTTTTATACTTGAAAAAAATCGTCCGCCTTAGGTGGGATCCGAACCCACGTCCATCGCATACCAGGCGAGTGCTTTGACCACTAAGCTACCGAGACGTTAGTCAACTCGACGAAATCTTTCATTTGTGCTTTGAAAAGGTTTATCTCTAGAAGAGGAATACCTTCTTGTTTGTATACGGATAATGCTACTAATTTTAAAGCAATTCTATTTTAATTATTTGTCAGAATTACAGTCTAGAAATAAATGGCTTTAATTGAAGATAAAACTTGCATGGAATTGCTAAAAACAAAAATTTACAATAAATGGCTTTAAATTCAGAAAAATTGAAACATTGGAGATCTTGTTATAATTAAGGATAAAAATACTCCACCCACCTTTTGGCCCCTAGGCAGAATAATTTCTATTAATATTAATAAAACTTATGGCTTAGTTAGATCAGCACCTGTCCGTACATCCAAAGGTAAATATACTAGACCTATTCATAAGCTAATTTTGTTACCTATTAAGAAATAATTTTAATTAAGTACATAACCCATCAAATATTTTGTTAGCTTTACTTAACTTAGCCTACTGATTGTATGTTTTTAACCTACAATTTAGTTTTAATTTAAATAGATTTTAAATCAACTCTAGCTTTGACTTTAAAATAAGGTGCGAGAATGTTTAGTATTACCTCAACACTAAACGTCTCAAATAAAAAAAATATTAGAATAGTTTGTTACGGGATTGCTACCATGTACCTTATTTTTGAGTTCCCGATATTTCGGCACTGTTGCAAGCGCCATGATCACGGAGTAACACTACATACATACATACATGTACATGGTAGCAATCCCGTAACAAACTATTCTAATGTTATGAAAGTTTAAAAGAATATATTAAAAAAAATATGTATCTTTTTCCCACTCTCTTCCATCTCTGTCAAGAACACAGTGACACGTCCTCGCACATTATTTAAATCAATAAATTCATAAACGCAACCTTATAGCTTGAAAACATTATCTAAAAGTGTATTTGTGTATGTGGAATAATATACGGTGTTTGTGTAGCAATCAGTGTTTTACTTCTATCCATAACAAAGAAAGTACCGGGAAAAGATTAATCTACTATATAATCTACTATATAAAATTCTAAACTGATTGTTGGTCTATCAACGCACAGCCCAGACCGCTGAACCTAGAGACTTGAAATTTCGCACATAGATACTTTATACAGTGTAGGCATCCACTAAGGAAGGATTCTTGGAAATTCCACCCTTAAGGGGGTAAAATAGGGGGTGAAAGTTTGTATGAAAGTCCGTCAGTTTTGAAGTTAGGATCTTCAAATTTTGTGTTTAGGCTGACGTATGAAAATAAATAAACACGTATCTCAGCGTTTTCGATAAATTAACCATCGAAGGGGTAAAAAGGGGGATGAAGTTGTGTTTTGAAAATACGTCGTTTTCAAAGTAAAAATCACTAAAATTATTACTTAGGCGTACGGTTGGGAACTTAGTCAAAATATATCGTTGTTGCTGGAATTTTAACCCTAATGGGGGTGAAAAAGCGATTTTTGCATTTAAAGTTCTTAATTTTCTCACTAAAATTTACTCAATTTATTTTTTAAGCTTAACTATAAGCTATAGGCAGTAACTATAAGCGGTAACTCATGCAGAGTATATCGTTGTTGATGGAATTTGAACCCTTAAGGGGGTGAAAAGGGTGTAAGTTTTGTATTTGAAGTTCTTTATTTTCGTGGAAAACAAATAGACTTATGGTTGGGCATTCACGCAATCGGTGATACCTACAGTGCAGGCATCCAGTAAAGAAAGATTTTTAGAAATTCAACCATTAAAGGATTAAATTAGGGGTGAAAGTTTGTATAAAAGTACGTCTGTTTTGAAGTTGGATGTCCAAATTTTGTGTTTAGGCTGACGTATGAAAATAAATTTATAGTGTTTCAGCATTTATATATAAATTAACCCCCGATGGGGTGAAAAGAGAGATGAAATTGTGTGGAAATTCCTTTGTTTTCAAAGTATAAATAACAAAAAAATATATTGCTTATAAAATATATATTGTTTTAAGCTTTGGCAAAGTTTATGGATGTTGGTAGAATTTTAACCCATAAGGGGGTGAAAAGAGGATACATTTTGTTTTTTAAGTTATATATTTTCGGCTAAAAAAAATTTATTTATTTTTAGGCTTATAGTTGGAAACTCACATAAATGGTGTTTTCAGAGTAACAACCCCTAAGAGGTTGAAAAGGGGATTTCATTTCGTATTTGAAGTTCTTAATTTTCGAACTAAAATTACTGATTTTTTTTTAATCTATATCATCCCACTGCTGGGCAAAGGTCTTCTCCAAACTCCTCCACCTATCTCTTTCCATGGCCAACGACTCCCAATACTTAGCAAAACTAACCAAATCGTCACACCAGCGCTTTCTGGGTCTGCCCCTGCGGCGATAGCCATCTGCTGGTATCCACTGCGTGACGATTTGGGCCCATCTATCTGGGTGCATCCTACATATGTGTCCCGCCCACTCCCACTTTTGTATTTGTAAAAATAATGTAGGTATTGTGACGTGTTTCGTGTTATTACTAATTATCTACTGCTGCAAGTCTTTCCGTCTGTCTGTTTGCCACGAACAAATATCTCAGCTGTCTGGGAATACTTGACGGACTTTTGGATATGGAGTATGGCGTAGGGAATTTCCCGATACCTCACATATAATATTTATAAAACGTGAAAGTTTACAAGTGTAGCAATTCAACGATACCTACTGTGTAATATATACCTACTGTGTATAAGGGTACTAAGATCGAAAAATTTAATAAAATTTGACCTTTCCATTTATCTACCCCTACATCAGATACTGTATAATTATTATAAATTGGCGAACTGACTGACTAGGTGATATATCAACTGGACTCGGGATTTTGCTGATTAATATCTTATAACCAAGCAAGAATTTTAGTAAACTGTGGGATTAGAATAGGTAACAAATATACAAACTTTACTTCAGCTTAATTGGAAAAGCACTCGCCCGGTATGCGATGGTCGTGGGTTCGGAATTCGGATCCTACCTTAAAATTTTTATTATTTTTACGGTTTAGTTATATGTGTCAAGTTTTATTATAATATTATAATTGGATTAAGTTGAAAGTTTATATTATTGTTCCTTATTTTTAATACTAGGTTAGCGCGAGCGTAGCCGCGGGCCAATGCTAGTAATACATAAAATGTTAGTGATTCATCCAAATTTATTTTATTACACTATTTCCTTCACTTTTGCGATGCGATGCGAAAAAAAAAAACAACTTAGGGCAGCTGTCATTTAAAACAGCCTAATTAAATTAATTATTCTAAATAGTTTTAAGTATTAGTTTTAACTTCAAAGTTTCAAAATCTAAAAATATAGTAAACAAAATATAAGTTTAATAGTGGGAAACCTGGAATTCGTAGGAACAACAGAAATATCACACTTTGACGTGACGTCAACAATTGTACTGGTGAATTTTGAATCTCAGTGGACTGCAAACTCGAAAAACCGGGGGGGTACTAGTGTTATTTTGCACATTCATACACTTTACATTAATTCACCATCGCTCTTTTCACTACTAGTCACTCCAGATCTCATGAAAGTGAGATTCGCGAGTTGACAATTCACTACCGGCCTAGTTGTGTTTCTTGTTACTTGACAAAAAGGGCAAGTAATATTGAAAACAAACGAACGTCTTGCCGTCCACGTCCTTTACAACAACAATTAAATACACATAACAATACACTCTGTATCCCTAGATCTAAATTTTAAGCAGTAATTTTGTTATTCAAAAATAAATTACCCTACATTTAATTAAAAAAATATATATTTTCTTGTAGATCATTAGCAGACACTTTTTATTTTATTAATTATATTTAACATTGAAATTATTAAGATCTAATAAATTTATGAATAATAATTTTATACTGACAGGCAGCTCTTTACACCTGCCTTATAATTTAAGAAACAAATAGCTACCTTGTTAGCATATAATATTAACTGTTTTGTTAATAAAACAAAATTATTGGATAATAAACGTATTAGTACTTGTACTAATTGTAATATACCTCTGACTACCTCTGAGAGGGAAGACAAAAGCCAGGCTTAATAGAAACTTTAATATTGTTCATCAAAACATGCAAGGTCTGGCCGGCAAAGAGTTAGGGTTAGGGTTATTTCTACAAGATTTTCATGTTAATGTAATTTGCATAACAGAACACTGGTTCAATAAACATGAGTTAATGTTAAACATTGATAATTATAAAGTTGGTAGTTCGTTCACAAGGGAGTCTACTACTAGAGGAGGATCGCTTGTCCTTTTAAACAAATAATTAAATTTAGAATAGTTTGTTACGGGATTGCTACCATGTACCTTATTTTTGAGTTCCCGATATTTCGGCACTGTTGCAAGCGCCATGATCACGGAGTAACTGAAGATCTTGCGGTTAAGTTGTTAAGGGCAAACATATCGGTCTACCCTCTTTCGCTGTCTTTTATTGCACGCATCGGTACCATTGTCTACAAACTCACTATTTTCTTGCACCTGTTCTCGACACACAACACTAACAGTATCTGACCGCGAAACAGCAGTTTGTTGTTTTTTCCGGTTTTTGCACATACGAATCACTGGATTCCAGACACTTGACAATTTAAACCCATCCTCGCGATGTTCTAATGTTAGTGACCATGAAAGTTTAAAACAATATAAGAATTAAAATGTAAAGAACGCAAAGACATTGTGTCACTCTCATCTGAACGAAATATTGAACTAGCGTGTGTTGAGCTAGAGCCGTTTATTATAATAAGTGTATATAGCCTCCCATCAGCATATTACCATATCTTTGAATCCATTATGGATGAGGCCTAAGGGAAGGTCTGTAAATCTAAGAAGGAAGTAGTTGTTTGTGGAGATTTTAACGTCAATATATTGTGTAATATACAGTGAAAAATCAATATTCAGTCCGATTTCTAAATCCTTTTAAGTCACACAATTTGATAAATCTTTTTAATGAACCCACAAGGGTAACTCCCACAACAGCGACTTGCTTAGACAACATTTTTTGTAATGGCAATGTAATAAATAAATCTATTATAAATTGTCTAAGTTCGGACCATAGTGGACAAAAGGCATCATTTGTGCCTCATCAAGTCTCAAACATAGTACAGGCTGTTTATAGGCCAGTTACTGTAAGTAGGATAGACAGATTTAAGGAGAATATTAATAATGGTGTAGATTTACTAAGGCCTAATAATGGACATAGTGTTGATAAATTATATGAAGATCTTTTTGGCTTAATCAGAAAGGAATTTGATCAGATTTTTACTTAAAAGCAATTAAAAACAAATAAGCTGAACGGTAAGTTTAATGACTGGGCAACATCTGGTATTTACAAAAGTAGAAATACTTTATATGATTTGTATGCTGCAAAAGCAAATTCTCAGAACCCACTAGTCATAGAACATGTCAAAAAGTACTCAAAAATATTTAAAATTGTATGTGCCAAAGCCAAGTCCAACCACCTTCGCAGCTTGATTTCAGGTTCTACTAATAAAGTAAAGGCCACATGGAATATTATAAATAAAGAAACATGTAAGCAAAAGTCAAGGGATCATCACACTTACTCTCTCAAAATTAGGGATAGGCAAATCAGCTCAGACATAGGAGTTGCAAATACTTTTGAGACATTCTTCTCAAACATAGCTACTTCTACAACTAAAGATCTTGCTTCGTCTGCTGAACTAGCTGAATCTCTTCTAAAATCAAGTGTTGTATGCAAGTCCCCATTAAATTTCAGATATATAAATCCCGATGGAATAATAAAAGCATTTAGAGAATTAAAACTGAAAAGCACAGAAGACCTATGGGGAATCTCTGTTAATATCATTAGTACAATTATAAATACTATAGCCCATATCTTACAATCATTTTTAACAAATGTATTGATGATAGAGAATTCCCAACTACAATGAAATTTAGTAAAATAATTCCTTTATTTAAATCTGGTGAGCAAAGTGACCCCTCCAATTTTCGACCAATATCTATCTTACCAGTTCTTAGTAAAATATTTGAAAAAAAATATGTTCAATCAACTATTATCTCATTTTTTTCTGAATAAATTACTACATAATAAACAATATGGTTTCACGAAAGGTAGAAGCACAACCGATGCTGGAGTTGCACTCTTGAAACATATATTTGATGCTTGGGAGAGTAAGCAAGACGTTTTAGGTGTCTTTTGTGATCTTTCAAAAACTTTACTTAAAAAACTGAGACATTATGGTGTATCAAAGAAGTCTTTAGATTTAATAAATTCATATCTCACAGGTAGAACGCAAAAAGTATGTATTAATAGTAGTAGTAGCTGAGTCTTCCGGATCACCTCTAACTATGGTTGTACCGCAGGGATCGATGTTAGGACCGCTGTTGTTTGTTATATATATAAATGACCTTCCTTACTTTACAAAAGATATATCTGAGATGGTATTGTTTGCAGATGATACATCAATAATTTTCAAAATCAAAAGGGGCCAAGAATTTTTCGATGATGTCAATTATGCCCTCTCGCAAGTATTGCATTGGTTTACTACCAACAATCTTTTGCTCAATGCGAACAAAACTAAATGCATTAAATTTACAATGCCTAATGTGAGACAGGTCTCAACGCATATTATTGTAAAAGATGAACAACTAGATACGAATAATTCCTCAACGTTCTTAGGAATAACTTTAGATTTCCGTTTGCAGTGGGGTGCTCATATTGAGGCTTTATCGGGAAGACTTAGTTCAGCTGCTTATGCCGTGAGAAAGACAAGACAACTGACTGATGTTGAAACGGCAAGATTAGTGTATTTTAGTTATTTTCACAGTTTAATGTCATACGGCATACTGTTATGGGGCTCAGCTGCAGATATTGAAACCATATTTGTCCTGCAAAAGAGAGCTGTTCGGGCTATTTATAATCTTAGAACCCGAGATTCGCTAAGAGAACTATTCAAAGAAATTAACGTACTTACAGTCGCTTCACAATATATTTTTGAAAATATTATGTATGTTCGCAAAAAGCTACACTTGTTTACTAAGACAAATGACATACATAAGTATAATACCAGGCATACAGATAAACTTGCCGTTCCAATGTTTCGATTGCACAAGGTAGGAAGTTTATTCATGGGAATTGTATTCGTTTTTTTAATAAATTACCACAATCCATTGTTGAAATGCCTTTATATGAATTCAAATTGCATGTTAAAAGGACTCTTATGCAAAAGGGCTATTACACCGTTAGTGATTATATGAATGATAAAAATGTGTGGATTTAAAACCGCTTAGCTCAAAACAAATCTTGTAAAAATTTATTTATTATTTTTAAAAGAGGCTGACAATAGTGACCGAGTTTCTTGCGCTGCTTCTTCTCGGCACTAGCCCACAATAGTCCCGAAGCAGTGGTAGGGAAAAAAAATTGGGACATGTAAAAGTGCCTTTTATGGCCAATTTACAGAAATAAATGATTCTGATCTTTGATTTTTGATTTTGATGTTATCTTCAGTAGCAGACATTGATGGCTTACCAGAGCGAGGCAAATCTTCCATCACATCTCGAACGCTTTTGAACGCTTTGTACCACTCATAAACACGTGTTTTTGATAAAGTCGATTAACCGTAAGCCTTCTGTAACATTTTCAGAGACTCCGAACACGAATAAATATTTTTTCCACTGACGATAATCAGATTACAAAATGATAAATGAATGTTATTTAAAGATCGGCTAATCTTTTGTCTTACTTTAAATCAAATAATACAATAATTATATTTTAATTGTGTTCATCTCTGCCTCTGTGCTTCTTCTTTAAGGAATCAACATATTTTAAAATATGTACTACTCTGTCAAGAAAGTACCGGGAAAAGATTAATAATACACAAAATGTTAGTTATTCATCCAAATTTATTTTAGCACCTTCAAAGTATGCTCCTTCAGAAGCGATACACTTACGCCAACGAATAATCCAATCATCAAATCATTTTTTTAACGCTTTTTCCGGAATCGAGTTCAGTTCTCAACGCGAATTCTCCTTTATGTCTTCTACTGAATGAAACCGGGTGCCACGAAGTGGTAATTTGAGTTTAGGAAGAAGAAAGAAGTCGACTGGAGCCATATCTGGTGAATAAGGTGGCTGCTCGATGGTATTTGTTGAGTTTTTGGTCAAAAATTCGTTCACAATTATGGCCTTGTGGGAAGGCGCATTATCGTGGTGCAAAATCCAAGAAGTTTCATTCCACAAATCTGGCCTTTTTCGTTTAATTTGCTCTCTTAAACGCCGCATAACGCTTAAATAATACTCTTTTTTTATCGTTTGACCTTCTGGCAAGAATTCTGAGTGCACAACACCGTGACAGTCAAAGAAAACAGTCAACATGACTTTGACTTTCGATCGAGTTTGGCGTGGTTTCTTCGGTTTCGGTTCAGTTGGAAGGCGCCACTCCGAAGCTTGTTGACTAGTTTGCATATCAAACTCGTTAACCCACATCTCGTCACCAGTGACAATGCGTTTCATGAATGTTGGGTCGGCCACTGACTTAAATTTTCTGTTTAAAGCGCAAAAAAAGTGCATAAGGGCAATTTGTGGTATGTCCCCTCGTCAGTCTTGTGAACCTGTATTTAGAAGTTTACAAATATTGCCATTACCTTGTATGTACATCCTTGAAGTAGCTGTATTTGTCAAAAATAATATAATGTTGTTCAAAAAGCGAAGTGACGATCATAGCTTAAGGCTCAGAGATCCAAATAAATTAGTGTATAATTTTTTACCAAAACGACACCATTATCATAGACAATGTGATGCTATGTGTGTTAAGATTTACAATGCACTTCCAAATGACATTGAGATGAGAGATCCGGAACGAGGTCATACGACATAAGACTAAGGTGACTGATATTGTCCAAAAATGTAGCAAGCTGAAGTGGTAGTGGGCTGGCCATGTCTGTCGCAGAACCGACGAGAGGTGGAGCCGGAAGGTTTTATTTTATATTATATTATTAATCATACAATTTTTAAGCCTTGATGCTAACATTGTCCCGCAAAACTGTTTACACAGTTTGTCTGCGGGATCAGGTGAGTCTCATTTAAGTTACTTAGTATTTATTATTCACCAAGGCTTGCCAACAAGTGTTTCTTAAGTTCATTCTTAAATATTTTTTTAACTGGTTCTCGTCGTATGTCCTCAGGCAAACTGTTCAGAAAGTACGGTAACCTTTTCTTTAGAGTTCTATCCCCAAAGTAATTACTTACTTTAGGTACTGTAAATTTGCCTGCTGACATCGACCGGGTGCCACTGCCATGCTTAACCAGTGTTAGGTTACACTCTTGAGAGCCGTGATTATTTATAGCTAGTAGGTATTTATGTTTTAAACGGACTGGGAGTATTTTACAGATTTGAAATAATTTTCTGTAATCACCCTTACAACCACGTTTAGTTTTTTTACTAACCAATAATTTTAAAAATCTAATTTGTAATGCTTCAAGCTTGTCTGTATATGTTTTAAAAGTAAGGCCGTAACAGCCAAGAGCGTACCCCAAAATCGAATCAACTAATGAAAAATACAAGCATTTTAATATAGCAGATGGAACCTTAAAACTTAAATGATAAAATTTACCTAGCAGTACTCTTAGCTTATTACAAATATAATCTATGTGATGGGACCAAGTGAAGTTAGCATCAACTTTAACACCGAGGTAGGTTACACAATCGACTTTTTCAATAGGCTTACATTTACAGTCAACTAGACCACTGTGTAGGCAATCAAAACTATGGGTATACATATGAGGAGACATGTTGGTTGGACGCAAATAAGGAGAGTCTATGATTATAAATTTAGTTTTATCAGAGTTTAAGATGATGCTATTATCGTGTGACCATTTAACGACTGAATCTATGTCTTGCTGTACTAGGTGGCACGTCTCCAAGAGATTGGTACCGGCGCGTAGTGTACATAGGTCATCTGCAAACATGTATGCTGAACAATATCGGAGTACGCCACATAAGCTATTGACATGTAATAAGTAGCAGATAGGCCCACATCCCGACCCCTGGGGTACGCCGCACCTCACCCTAGTTGCCCCACTCAACGTGTCACTTATTTTCACACAAAAAAGCCGTGATGAAAGATAGTCACAACCATTGGTTCAGTGGCCGACTGACGCCACACTCGTCCATTCCATTCAAAAGTGTTTCCGTTTCTAAAGTATCAAAAGCTTTTTTAAAATCGTAAAAAATAGCAACAACAAACTTTTTATCCTCTAAATATGTATTAATTTCGTTAGTAAATTTTGACAACAATGTGATTGTGCTTTTTCCTTTTTGAAAACCGTGCTGACATTCGTTTAATATATTATTCTTTTGTAAAAAATTCCCAAGTTGATTTGTTATACATTTTTCAATAATTTTGTCCACACTTGATAATATAGCTATAGGCCTGTAATTAGAGTAAATTGTACGGTCATAGCATAAAAAAAGAGCTTTTAGGAATTTTAACAAATAGAAATGTGAAACTATACAAAAAATACTGCATTTGAAACAAAAGGATCATAGAAAGGAACGCCATTAACTCCGCAGGCGAAACTACGCACGTGTATCCCATAGCAAGGCGAGAAGACTTGAGGTCAGATGTAGTCAACTTTTGAATGATACTAAAATTAAAATTATTAAGATTTGATTTGTCTTCAATAATGTACACTATGAGCGTAAGTCTTAGACGTAGGAGCTAATTTATAGTCATTTAGTAATTTACATTATGTCAAATAAATAAATAATAAATAAATAAATAAATATTGGACAACATCACATACATTGCTCTGATCCTAAGGTAAGTAGCTAAAGCACTTGTGTTATAGAAATCAGAAACAACGACGGTAACACAACACCCAGACCCGAGCCAATATAGAAAAGTTCGTTTTCTACATTGACCCGACCGGGGATCGAACCCGGAACCTCAGAGATGGCGGCGCCATTTAAAGTTTCCAAATCTTTTGATATACCCAGGTAAACAGTGATACGCAATATTCATATAATAACTAATTAAGGAAAAGGGAGTAAATTTATATTTCCAGACAGTCATATTTGTATTAGTCCAATATAGTAAAATAATAGGAATTTAGAAAAAATAGAGTATGTGTTAGAATATTTGTCGTGCTATGTTGAAATGGGGCTCGTGGATCATAGAAGGTTGAGTACCCCTGCAAATTGAAAGATTTCGAACGTCAGCTCTTAAGACATGGGGCGTGGGACGCAGCGAAGAAATGTGATGTTTAAATAGTTTAGCAGGTTAGGTTTGAGGGACAGTCAGATTTGGGCGGTCTGACGTAGATCGTCTGAATTGCACCCGGGATGGTGCTCGCGTGTGTCCTAAGAAAAGATGCATAGGGGTAAGTGTTTTGATTATTACAAATTCCTTTTGAAAGTATTTTAATTAAAATATTTAAAGACACAGTAACTTTTAAATTTTGATGACGATGATGATGTTGATGCCGATGATAAAGTATTTAATATTGAATTATTTAAAACGTCATTATAATATTTTACATAATTCTCTTGTTTTTCGTAATTTCTTATCAAAAGGAATTTAACAACTTTTTTTGATGTCCTCATAGAAAGCGAAATGGGATTTAATTTGATATGCTTTAAATAATAATCAATATAACGTAAATAATTGATTTCAATCATAACTACTTATTTCACAGATTTAATGCCAAATGAATTAAAATAATGTTTATTTTGTAGCTTGGTTATTTTGATTTTAAAGATTGACATGTTGTTTGCTATTAATTTACCTAATTTCGATTATTGGGTAACATTTTGTGCTGATTTATACTATTAGTTTGAACACATTTTCTATTTCCTGATGACGTGATGCATGCTATTTTATTTGACTCTTTTTGTTGTGTTTTATTTTGAGTGTTTAAAGATCTTCCTACGTGTTAAAAACCTTTGAAAATATATAATGGGTTTTGAATATGATTTACGTATCAAAACGTTTATTAATTGATGATTTAGTGCGTTTTGTGCTATTTTACATAAAACAACCCCAGTGGTTTAATTTAACAAATATGACTGTCGTTTATCTTTTAAATGGTTCCTCGATTATTGAGCCAATTTACAACAAAACAACTTTGAAATCGCCATTTTACCTTTGACTTATCATTATTTTACGTCTAAGACTACGCATTTTTGACAGAAACCTTTACGTTTACCAAATTGACTTACTTGATCTATTTTATCTAACGTTTGGTGAATTCTGACATCCATTAAATATATTCAGGTTCCAAGTGTCTTGTGTTGTTTGGGAGGATTGATCTGAGATCGCCGCAAGGGTAGGCAACCTGGAAAGAAAATCGGGAACAACATTGTCCTTACCACGACGGTGTTTAATGTCAAAGTTAAAGGCAGATAATCTAGCGAGTCTTGCAGTTGGGTTTGAGAGTGAGAGAAACCACTTAATTGCTGAGTGATCGGTGTAAAACCATTTAGGTTTTCTACTCTCTAAATAACATCGCCAGTGTTCAAGGGCTACCAGAACAGCAAGAGTTTCACGTTCAGTGACGCTGTAATTCCTCTCAGGACCTGTAAGTGATCTGCTCATGTAAGCGACTGGGTGTTCAACTCCATCAATTGTCTGAGACAGGATAGCTCCCACACCAAAATTACTAGCGTCAGTATGAACGTCAAAAGAGCAACTGAAATTCGGACAAGCGAGAACAGGTGCGTTAACAAGGAGAGATTTAAGTTTTTTGAATGCACTGTCTGACTCGTCCGTCCAGAGGAAAGGCGGTGTATTCTTTTTAGTAGAAGTCAGCTTGTTTAAAGGTCCTGCAATTGTACTAAAATTCGGAATGAAGCGTCTATACCACGAAGAAGTACCCAAAAAACGTTTTACCTCTTTTCGATTTCCAGGAGTTGGGTAGTTCAGAATAGCTTCTACTTTTTCCGGCTCAGTACGGAGCCCCTGAGCATCGACAATATAGCCGAGGTCTCGTAGTTGGCTACGGAAAAAAATACATTTACTTAAGTTAACTGTCAAGTTTGCTATACGTAATTTTTCAAGGACACGCTGGAGTAAGGAAACATGTTCTTTAAATGAACGGCTAATGACTATGACGTCATGTAAGAACGCAAAGACCTTAAGCTCAAATTCAGGACCAAAGAGAGTATCCACTAAGCGTTGTTGAGTAGCTGGCGCATTTAAAAGACCAAAAGCTGTAACCCTGAATTTTAGAGTTCCACGACCCGGAACGTAGAATGCAGTCTTCTCTTGATCCTCTTTTTTGATAGGTATCTGCCAAAAAGCTTTAGAGAGATCAATACTAGACAGATACTTAGCATCTCTTAAGTTGTCTAGTATTTCGGAGACATAAGGAAGGCAGTAAGCATCTTTTTTAGTGATAGAATTAAGTTTTCTACTATCTAAGCAGAATCGTGGCTTACCGTCTTTTTTATATACTACTAATACCGGTGATGACCAAGGGCTTTCGCATGGCTCAATGACATCTAGTGACAACATTTCATCAACTTGCTCCGTGACAACCTTTTGTTTTTCTGGAGACATGCGGTAATAGCGTTGTCTTATTGGTTCGGAATCACCGGTATCAATATTATGAGCGATAATATTAGTTCTACCTAGTCCCTTCTCCTCAAAAGAAATTGAACTAAATTCTTTAACCACATCATCAGCAATAACCCTTTCAGGAACACTTAGATTCTCATAGCAGCAAAGAAATACTTCTTTAGAGTCTAGGGAAACATTAAATATACCAGGTTTATTAGAAAGGTAATTGGTATTATTAAGGTATTTTGGCAAAATTTTTAATTGATTCCAAAAATCTATCCCAAGAATCAGAGTTGAGTCAACTTCTGGAATGACGTGTAACTTAATGACTTGAGTTTGGCCATCAAAAACTATAGGCAAAACCATATAACCTAAAGACTGAAGCCTTTGGCCACCGGCAGCATTTACCGATATTTTGGTGTCATCAAGCAGAATGTAACCGAATTCCAACAACGTTTTATAAGAATCATGACCCAGGATACTGACCACTGAACCCGAATCCAGTAAGCCATACATATTAAGATCGTTGTTATTTTCAATTTTTATTTTTACATATGGACGTGGATCATTACTCGGCTTGGAAGTGAAAATTGAAGCAACATTATAAGATGAGAAAAAGTTTTTGATAACCAGCAGCCAACTTTTCCAATCCGAGCTATCAAAGAAATAAGGCGCTGTTTTGCTGCAATTTTCACTTACTAGTTTTTTTTAGTCTGTTCTGTTTTATTATCCTTATTACAGTCGGGGCACTCCGTAGAGCGCACATCTTTCTTACCACATTTAAAACAGAATATAACTCGTTCAGCGGGGCATTCTCTCATACTGTGGTCATCCGATCGGCATCGAAAGCAAAATTTAGGTTGCGAAATAGCATAAACGCTGTTAGAATTCGATTGTATTTTATTAGAATTATGGTTAGGGTAAGATCTGAAATTATTATAGTTTTTAGCCACAAATTTACTAGGTGCATTATAAGCAAATTCAGGAGCTAAAGTTTTAGAAGATGACGCTATTGGTTCTTTAAAATTTTCTGAACGGGCCTTTACTTGTTCGTAATTTCGACATAGCGTTTGTAATTTAGAAATAGATGCTACCTCAGGACAATTTGCTAGTACGTTTGAGTAGCATGGGCGAATATTGTGAAGTATGATCTCAAGCTGATCTTTTTCAGACATAGGAGTACTGAGCCGAGAAGAATACCTTTAACTATTGCCAAATAGACAATTATATTTTCTGTTTCACCTTGAGTACGATTACGTATTTCAGTGATCATACGATAGTCATAATCAAAGATATCAAAATCTTGTCGTAGTCGAGTAACTAGATTATCCCAATTTACAACCTCATTCTAAACTGAACGGAACCAGTGGAGAGCATCGCATATCATATGCATATGACATAAGTTTTTCATCGGTAATATTTTTTGCTAAGCGAAATTCTTCAAGTTTTTGAATAAAAGATCTAACACACGTCTTACCATCAAATTTAAGTTTAGATATATCTGTGGAGAGTCCACGATAGCAATGCACTGTTACGTTTAAGTTGTCAGTGCTTAAAGTTTTATCTTTATCAAGGGGTGCAGATTCAGAATCTCTAAAGTCTTCCGGTTCTATTATTTTAGAAAAAAGAGTATTATATTCGTCATAAGCATTTTTCACCACTTTTAATTTTGAAAAAAGATCAGATGTTGGCTCAGGGTCTTCTAGGCGACGAAGCCTATGATGAATGTGGTTCAACAGTGAGCGTGTGCGGTCAACCAGGCTTTCTTCTAATGTCGACGACAAACTTTCTAAATTAACTTTAACTTTATTTAGAGAATCTGAAACTCCTCTTATATCATCGAGTAATTCCAGACAAGAGTCAGCGATGTCACTCGATGGATATATCTGTGTTATTTTACATACTTGACGCCTAAGCTCTAGAACAGTACTAGCCAGTACTTCCCCTCTTATAGTGACCTCATATTGCAACTCAGATTTTTGAAGGTGAAGAAATTTTATAGGATGAGACATTTTATACAAAATATCTGGATATGTTGTGCAAATAAAAGCAGAGAAAAAAAAAACTAGTCAGTAAAACTAGACAAGCACAAAAAAGCCAAATCAGTCAATTCCGTTCTGTCACAATAATCATCTTTGATCTAGAACGATGAAGTAAAAATAAATTTAAAATATATTTACGGTATGTTTTTAAAACAGTATCTTTTTTTAATGTTAAGTTAACTTATAATCAGCTTAAAATAAAATCTCAAGCTATATGTACCTCTGATTATGAGTTACAAATTACTATACCAGTTAGGTTAGTACTCAAGTTTTTAAAGTAGGAATAAGTTTATGTGTAAGAATTTGCTTAGTAAAATTTTAATAAAAACTATAAAAATTTATATAATTAATGTTTAAACACATAGCTTGAGAAAGCAAGTACTATCATCGTTTTACAGTGATAACATGCACACAACCATCACCAGAAAAAAGCAAAATAATGAAGAAGCTACGATAGAACCAATCTTGGAACTTTTAAACGATAAGAGTGGGCGCCATTTGTCACGTTTTATTCAATAGGCATAAATAAAACGGCCAAAATAAGTAATAAAAGAATATTATTTAGGTAAGAAAATGAGTTCTGAAGCCGTGGTTAGGTTCACAAAAATTGGTTCCACGCAACGCCCTCAGCCTGACTCCCCTGCACAGCTGCTTCCTCCTAGTCGCCGAGATGTCCGAGTCTTGGGCTTAGCTTTTGCTCGATATTGAGTGAGCCCGGTCGTAGTTCCTGCATAAACGTCGGTAGGAATTAATCATAGGATAAAACGAGGACTGGTACTGCCACTAGTCTTGAGTTGATGAATTCAAAGCAGGAGTAATGTAAGCAAAGCCGGGGAAAACAGCTAGCTAGTACAAGAAAAGTCTAGGCATTAAAACTTTAACTGGGATGAAGTGGCAGTTCTATGGATAGCAGAGACGGTTTCAGTAAACTGATGGCAATACAAATATGTTAACGTATTTCTAACTAAGCAGTATCTTTCTTATTATACCTAGATGTATTGCATACGAATACGAGACTAAGAGTAACTAACTAATGACTAAATTGCTAAGGAACTATACATGAATAAATAAGCTAATAGGCAATTACAACAACACTGGACTGCTACGAACATTAACTATTATCATTAAAAAAATTAATAAAATTTCGAAGATAAGGAAAATGTAAGTAACATTAACATGTTACAACACGTAAACACAGGTTTCGCAACGAAAACGTAACGAAAGCACCGAACACGCACTTGTATCGGCGCGGGCGCCCATTGTGCGCTCTGGTACTTGGCTAGTGGTCGTCAACAGTTGTAAACGTGTTTTTTTGTTTTTAAAAGATATAACTTAGAATTTATTTTTAAAACTTATTTTCATTTATTTATAAACTATTGCAATAATAAGGTGTAAGAAAACATAGATGTACCCAAAAATAATTTTCTTCTAGTTAAACCTAGTTGAGTTTAGTTTACGTAAGGTGCGGGTGACATATCGCGTTAACAGATTTACTTATTAAGTTAGTTAAGTAGATAACCTACAAAACGTAAAAGCTTTGTCTATTTTATAAGTCTCGATAGCCAGTCATATTTTTTTTTATAAGTAACATAAGGTAATTTTTGACTTTCATACAACAAATGATTCGATTCGATCAAGCGAATAACCAAGTTTGCAAGTAAGCTAATCTAACTAAAACTTTTATGATAAATGAGCCAAATTGCTGTCTTATGATGACCTGCTTTTATCACTTGTCTCCTAGGTGTAGTTGATCAAATTGTAATCTGCAAAGTTTTATTTAATTTAAAATCAACAAAATGTCAAAATGTTGTTTAACTCTTCGTCTGTTTGGTTTCGCAAGAAACTGTGAAAACCAAAATACGTGGGCGGGAACAGTGATGTTGTCCTAGTACTTTATTCCCGTCAAACCCCTTAAGAGGGTTCCCTCACCAAAACTTCGATTTTTCCTACTTTTTAGCTGCATTCTACTCCTTATTTGATGCGTATAGCGATAATTGAAAGACACCAAAGTAATCTTTGAAGTTTTATCTGTAAAATTATCGTTTAAAATGTGTATTTCCTCTAATTAATAGTTACGAAAACAAGCTTTTAAACGACGTCGATAAAAATGTATTCTGTGCGTCTCCTCCGTAATTAATCCTTATCTTATTATTTGGTTTGTACCAATCGGTAGAAAATGAAAAAATCTATAATTCATCGCAATTTTTTTTTAAATTGATTCATTATTGACAAAGTTATGGCTATTATTCATTATCTACGAACGTCTGATTCTCTGGCGTGCTGTGCGGGGCAGCGGGAGGCAGTGTGCCGCTAGCTATCCGAGGGGAAGCCTGTGTCGCTCGTTCCGCCGTGCCGATCAATCACTGCTCGGAACAAAACAGCACGCAGCAGCAACAGAAACACTTAAAAATTTTTGTCACT
This sequence comes from Anania fuscalis, assembly GCA_950371115.1. NCBI lineage: Eukaryota > Metazoa > Arthropoda > Insecta > Lepidoptera > Crambidae > Anania > Anania fuscalis. The sequence goes on along the minus strand of OX493326.1, from coordinate 5,436,235 downwards.
GAGCGTGAGTGACTCGATAGCTTAGGTCGCAGAGCACTCGCTATGTATGCGATGGTTGAGGGTTCGAACCCCACCTGATTCAGTTTTTATTTTTTCAATTCATATTTTGTTTTTTTTTATTTTGCAGTTTTTTTTTTATTTCTAGTTGTATTTATTTATTTGTATTATGAACAAATTAAATATAAAAAATATGACCTAACTTTATATTACTACTAACTTGCTATGACTGTGGTCTTAGTCTTAGTAGCAAGTATAATTCTGTAAGTAATAAAGAAATAACCTAAATAAAAAACACCAAAAAACAAAACCCTACTTAATATAAAATACACCACAATGTAATATCATAATATATTTTGTTTTATTTTTAAAGGATATTGACCAAAAATCTATAGAAACTCGGCCCACTTTGCGTCAGCATGCGTCTTTACGAAATGTTCGGGGAAAAAGTCGAAATATTTTAAAGAGTACCTACAAAAAATATTTTTGAAATATAATTAGGGGTTTACGAGGAATTCCATGGAATATTAGGCCTTTTGAGGTTATGTTATGTAGTTGCAGTAGGTAATGCATCTCACCTAGTTTTTATAGCTAGCTATTGTTTAAAGACATACCAAATGAACTGAACTGAAGGCAAGTGAAAAGGATTGACGAGAATTACTTAGTTTAGGATTAGAACACTCCAGTTAAGCTTGTACTATGGTGACTAGATAACGGATGAACATACCTACCTAAATACGTTTTTTAAATTATTAAGTACATGACTTAGGTACAAGGTCCCGTGCTCATCACACAAACATTTGCCCCTTCATCATCATCATCATAATCATGTCAGCAGTCCACTGCTGGACGTAAGCCTCCAATAAAGATCAGTCTCCCGCGATTTTCATCCAGCCATTGCCAGTCACCTTCCTAAGGTCGTCGGTCCATCGAGCTGGGGTCCACTTGCCTCTTGCGGGATCCAAACTTACACCGGAGAGTTGTAGTCCAGAGGATGAACTATTCCAAACGATTGTCAATGATTTTAAGGTCATGATTTACAGATTTTACAATGGTTAAATACTCTGTAGAGGCTTGATTCTTGTGACAGATGTTATCATACATACATTTCTCAAGTAAGTAGGACTCACCATCCTAAGTATGACAAATATAGAACTGCATCCAATTGACACAAAAATCAAGCTATACTCTACAAAGTAATATTACAAGTAGAAGTAAAACAAGTACCTAGTTATTTAAAATGTATTTATTTATACCCTTATATTTATTTATTTTTTATTTATTTCCTGTAGCACTGGTCGATTTGTATCATGTTGGCGTTATCTTTGTGCTTCTGTATTAGCTGATAGCAAACAGGCAGCACACTCTTTCCAATCTTGGAACCTGCATTAAAAAGAGAATATGAAAATAATCCTTTAATAAATAAATAATAATTATTGGACAACACCATATACATTGCTCTGATCCTAAGCTAAGTAGATGAAGCACTTGTGTTATAGAAATCAGAAACAACAACAGTACCGCAACACTCAGACCCGAGACTATAGAAATGATTGTTTTCTATGTTGACTCGATCAGGAATCGAACCTTGAACCTCTTTGATGGTGACGCCAAGTCTGGCATGCTCGCTTTTGGACCATGGAGGTTGTCAAAGGTTTAATATAAACTACAAACTAATTACTACACATTGTATGGAATACCCACTTAATTATATATACACCTATGATACAATGAACTTATATCAAATATTATCTTTGTAAAAACATAAGTTCATTAAAGAAATATTTTTAGAGCCTTCATCATCATCATCATCTCAGCCACAGGACATCCACTGCTGAACACAGGCTGCCCCCAGTGATTTCCAGATTGGCCGGTTGGAAGCGGCCCGCATCCAGCGGCTTTAAAGCCTTACTAAAACATTATTTTTATTACTAAGTTTGCTATAAATATATCAAAAGTACCAGGTGGATTGGAACCTATCCAATGATAATAGCTCTTTCTTGACAGTCAGGTGATACTCTGTATGAGTGAGATCTTAATATCGAAGATCCACAGCCAAAACAAACATGCTGGTGTCCAAATTGAGGTGAAGGTATCTCGTCAAGAGTTCCAATAGCTTGAATGAATGAAAAACATTCAAGGCTTATGATACCTGCATCCATAACCTGTGACAAAAAACCATTAGTTTTATTAGAAAAAACGATGTATTAGTTTGAAATATAAGAATTTTACTTTTGATACCCTTAGAAGGTAATTAATACATTTTATTAAAGTAATTCAATACTTACTGAACCAGGTGCAAACTGCAATCCATGAGTTCAAAACATTAAGCATTAAATTGGAGAGCTTGTCCAATGAATGCGTTCGTTGTTGGCGTGGGACTACAAACGAGCAGTTTTTTATACACCGTCGTGATCGACTCTGACGTTGGATCTTATAGAAAATAGAAAACACAGTAGGTATGTAGTTAATAACACAAAACGAAAAACAGAATCGGGAGGCAATTCAAACAATAGCTCACGCTTTGCTTGACTGACAGTTGACACATGACATTGTGTCAATGGCAGGATAGCTCTCCGTTCCGAGTTGAACCAATATCGATTTAGGCGTGCTTTAAATCGTTTCCAAATTCATAGTTCTTTTTTTAAATCCGTGTGTCAGAACGGTATCATCGATTTTGGCTCATTCCGGAATTCTAAACCGGAAATGCATTAATTTGCATAAACATGAAATTAATGCGAGATACAAATTGCAACTATTTATGTGTTTTTTTTAAACCCCTAATCATTAGATAATTTCAAAAATACCAGTGCAATTAAAATTCAAAACAAGATTTTTGAAATATAAACTACAAAGACGCAATCTGGGCCCGGATTTGGGCAATATCCTTTAATAAGAATAATTAACAGTTTTTAAATCTAAAAAATAAAAATAACTAAACAATTTATGTTTATATACATAAATTGTTTCATCTGATATTTTATTTATCAATAACGTAGCGAGAGACACTTGAAAGATTTCGTCAAAACACCTAGCGACTTGGTAGCTTAGGTTGCAGAGCACTCGCTATGTATGCAATGGTTGTGGGTTCGAACCCCACCTGATACAGTTTTTATTTTTTCAATTCATATTTTGTTTTTTTTATTTTGCAGTTTTTTTATTTCTAGTTGTATTTATTTATTTGTATTATTAACAAATTAAATATAAAAAAATCTGACGAACTTTATATTACTACTAACTTGCTATGACAGTGGTCTTAGCAAGCCGCGGTTATGCTTAGGAATACATTACTATTCGTCACCTAAAAATCCTTTGCAGTGCCCCCCCCTTACAGTATAATTCTGTAATAAAGAAATAACCTAAATAAAAAACACCAAAAAAAAACCTACTTAATATAAAATACACCACAATCTAATATCATAATATATTTTGTTTTATTTTTAAATTTAATAAGAAGAATTAACAGTTTTTAAATCTAAAAAATAAAAAAAACAACAATTTATGTATATAAACATAAATTGTTGTTTTTTTTTTTTTTTCATCAGATATTTTATTTATCAATAGCGTAGCGAGAGACACTTGAAAGATTTCGTCAAAGCAGCTATCGACTTGGTAGCTTAGGTGTCTAAGCACTCCCGGTGGTTGTGTATCCGATGGTCGTGAGTTCGAATCCCACTTAATTAAGTTTTTATTTTTTCAATTCATATTTTGTTTTTTTTATTTTGCAGTTTTTTATTTCTTGTTGTATTTATTTATTCTAACAAATTAAATATAAAAGAATCTAACTTAACTTTATATTACTACTAACTAAATAAAGAAATAAATTGTTAATCTACGCACTGCATTTGTTAATCTACGCACTGCATTATCTGGCTGGTTTACTACACTGAATGTCTCCGTTATACTCATAGATAGCGAATCCTAAGTCTATGGTTATACTCAACAGAACCTTCTTGAGATTGATTGCTTGAAGCATAGTTTTCTCCATTCACACTGATTAAAATCACACGGTCAAGCACATGCCGGAACTTGTTGGCATTTTTATTGTTTTAATTACCCACTTTACCAACAAATTGTGTGTAGGTTAAGTATAAACTATATACAAATGTACTCTGTGGACGGGTCGGACGAAGTATCCACTGATTAAATAAAGTATCAACAATCAATCGGGGCTGAGAGTGCACAGATTAGACAGTACGGACGGTGACATGTGTCATTCGGGGCACGTTCCGAACTTGACCTATATTACTTCCTATATCGATACTTCGTTCGACTAGCAAGGAAAGGAGAATAAAATTGTATTTGTGTCATCTAATTATATATGTATATTGTGTCTTTTTTCTGTCTGTTACTATTACTATTATTCTTCTTCTACTGTCAATATTATTAATTGCTTGTTAAGCTGTTAGTTTTAGTTTTTTCTTTTCCTGTCTCTAGTGCCGTGCTTTTGTACCCCTAACGTCAGGGTCCCTGCTGAAAATCAGCGTCGTGATATGTCCCTGGCTGTCACGACAAATGCTGAGCGGGGGCCTTTCTGGCACATTTTTTTTTTCTAATCTTAATTCTTTTGTATTCTATGTATGATGTGTGTGTCAAATAAATATTTTTCTATTCTATTCTATTCTAAATTAACCTTAATAAAAACACCAAAAAAACCCTACTTACTATAAAATACATCATAATATATTTTGTTTTATTTTAAATTTGATAAGAATAATTAACAGTTTTCAAATGTACAAAATCAAAAAACTAAACTATTTATGTACCTACATAAAATCAGATATTTTATTTATCAATAGCGAGAAACACGTAAAAGATTTCGTCGAGACAGCTAGTGACTCGATAGCTTAGAATGGTAAAGCACTTGCCCCGTGCATTCGTGGTGTGTGGTGGGTTCGGGTCCCCCTGATGAAGTTTTTTTTTTCAAGTTTTTAAAAATCATATTATGTTTCGTTTTTAAATTTGATTAACATTTTAAACAGTTTTAAATTCTAAAAAATATCTCCCATGCGAATATCGTCCGGCTTCAAAGTGGATGTCATTTTATTTTATGCTTTGGTGGCGCAATTTCACCATGTCGCTCAGCCTCAGTTTGTCGTGTCAGCTCGTCATTGAATGCTCCGAAACGTGTTACTTTGATATAGCCTGCAATTCTTTGGTCTACCCTAGCGATTACTTAGACTGGAAATGTCACTTTACGCATGATTTGACCGTCAGAATTTTCCTTACCTTTTTGGTGGCGTTTTGTTCAACGACTTTTAAGATTTGGTGTATCGTTTTCTTAGTTTACGCACAAAAATTTATAAGGTTATTTAAGATTTTGATATTTAGTGTAATCTATGTCTTTATTACGACATTTAACTTATGCAGTGAATTTTCAGAATTATATATTTAAATAATTAATTCTGAAATTGAATCATAGTTTTGGTGGCTCAGTTTTGGTGGTTTCTTCTTTCTTCTTAATATAACAATACTATCCCATGACTAAAGACATCATTAGAAACACGCAATGCTTAATGATTTTCTCTTAGAATCTATGCTACTGTGGATCGAGTGAGGTGTCAGGTCGGGCGCACGTTCCGAAATGGGCCATTGCAAATTGGGCCCAGTCTATGCCCTGCTGAAAACCGGACGATTTATTAAGCCCGCGCTAAACCGTTAGTGCAGGCTCAATAAATCGTCTGCTGGGCGCAGCAAGCTCGTTCTTAAACAGATTCCCACGGATACTAACGCTAAGTAAGTTTTTGTTTGTTGTTATTGTATTCTGTTAACTAGAGTACTAGATAGTAAATATGTTTACAAAGTAACAGTTAGTAATCTCGAAGGAAACTCACAATAATAGGATGTAAACATTCAAAATTGTAAATTTTTGTTTTTTAGCAATTCTATGCAAGGTTAATTGAAGATAAATAACACTTGAAAAAAATTATCGACCTCAGGTGGGACTCGAACCCACGTCCCATCGCATACCGGGCGAGTGCTTTGACCACTAAGCTACCGAGGACGTCACGTGACGAGATGAAATTCCTCAAGTGTTTTTTCTCGCTGTCAAAGCCAGCGTATTCTGATCAATGTTGTAGCTATGTGTATAGCTGAGTAGTATACTACCGTCAACACCCTATAGAAATATTTTTACAAATATTTGACTATTGGTTAAGATCAGAAAAGCTTAAACATTGTAAATTTTTGTTTTTTAGCAATTCTATGCAAGGTTAATTGAAGATAAATAACACTTGAAAAAAATCATCGACCTCAGGTGGGACTCGAACCCACGTCCCATCGCATACCGGGCGAGTGCTTTGACCACTAAGCTACCGAGGACGTCACGTGACAAGATGAAATTCCTCAAGTGTTTTTTCTCGCTGTCAAAGCCAGCGTATTCAAAATTGCTTAGTATTCTATCTGTCCCTAATTAGTTGACCACGACTGTATGTCCAGCAGTAGGCTGACGTAAGCTGATTATAATGGACTGAGTAGGGTGAATCTTGAAACGCATGAATTACGTTGTCCGGAGTTATAAAGTACCCGAGGTTTAATAATGGAACATCAAAATATATTTTTTTATTTAGTTCTAGGTGTATTCTAACTAATGCTTCATGGTTTTTGGCTTCATTGACGACCTCCGTAGCCGAGAGGCGAGCACGCCGGACTTTAAATGGCGCCGCCATCTCTGAGGTTCCGGGTTCGATCCCCGGTCGGGTCAATGTAGAAAACGAACTTTTCTATATTGGCTCGGGCCTGGGTGTTGTGGTACCGTCGTTGTTTCTGATTTCTATAACACAAGTGCTTTCGCTACTTACCTTAGGATCAGAGCAATTTATGTGATGTTGTCCAATATTTATTTATTTATTGAATTTGCAAATAACTGTAAAAAAATAATTAGGGTAGGAAATTTGATCCCGATGGCGTGTCCATTCAATAAATTTTGATCAAACTGTAGAAAAAACTGCAACTTAGGGATAAAACCAGATGGTAAAATGCTACTTTTATATAAAAAGATTAGTCTGTAAATAGATCAGTCAATTAGAATCTTCACTTAAGTATTTAGGTATACTTTAATTTAGAATCAAAATTTTGTCCAGATTTGAGAGTTGATTTCCGTGGTACGACACTAATCTTCACCTGCAGCTCTAGTAATAAAAAGTAGGGATACGAGTCTGCGTTGCCGCGCGAGAATCAGTCGTGGTTAAGTGTAGTGGAAGGCGGTCACTTCACAGCATGTATCTGTCGTGGCCCGATCTTAGAATTAATCACTTCATGATGTGGCCAACCATTTCATAAAATGGTCGTTTTTCATGATGCGGCAAAGTACCCGGTGGCCACATCATGATGTTGATAGGTCAGATCAATGAATCAGTCAGCGTTTGATGATATGACCGACTACTTCATGTAATGGCCAAACGTTGGTGGTCATATCGTAAAACAGTTATATTATTTACCGGTAGAGGCGCTGATGTCGCTTTGTTATTGTGGCACAACATGGCGGCGGACAATTATTATTCTCTTCTTGTGAATTGTGAAAGTGAATAATAAGTGTAAATAGAAGATTAAATTGCAGTAAATTATCGTTAAGACATCAAGCTATGTGATTTTTATGGAAATCACTCTAAAAAAAGCGGAACGTCAAATTATTGTGGAGTTCGACACGTAATTTGGAGGTTAGTTAGGTTATTTAAATCTTTCTATTTATTAGTTTCCTTTTAAAATTACAAATATTTATAATGTTTTATTTATCTATTGCCCAAAATTAATATTTAACGAATTCCAGTAACTAGTAAAAGTCTTTATACCTATTTTAATGATATGGCCAAACGTTGATTGACATATCATCAAACACTGACGTTTAAACGATATGACCAATTTTGTTTGGTCGTTTTATGAAATACGAACATTTTATGAAATGGCCGGCCACATCATAAAGTGTTTAATTTTAAGATCGGGCTACGACATATCCACGCCGAGTTACGAAGGTAAATATTTGATTCCCGTGGCATTGTTTCTATACATCGTTGATTACCGTGATAGCCATAAAAATATTTTTATTGTTTTTAAAGATCGCTTCTTATAACAAACAAAAACTATAGATAGTGCATTATTTATTTAAGTTTGCATTTAAAATATATGTTTGTTAGTTAAAGAGCAATCGATAAAAATTGACGAACTTTGATTCCCGTGTTATTGATTCCCGTGGTTTTAATGCTATGGGAATCAATCTTTCTTTATAAAATGAAGGATGCTATGCCAATGTATTTGTGATTCATAGATAATCTTAATTTGTGTCATTACTTTGTAATTTGTTAACAACACTAAAATTTTATATTCATAGAAACTTTTACATATTTCAGACAACAATTGCTTATATTTTCGAAACTAATTGTGCAAAATGAGGGCCTATTAGATCAATATGTTAAAAAGCTAACCAAATTTAATATTACGTCATGATTTTAGCATATCTTTATCATTTAAAATTTTCCACGAGAATCAATCAAATACGCCCAATTTCAAGATTCACCCAGTAGGTAGGTAGGACTATGGTCTTTGCCTGGCATTTGTTACTAACAAACTGACTGATGCATCGGGCATTTTCTAATATGAAATGCAAACGCTCGGTCATTTGACATTAGTAGCATCGTAAACCCTTCCCCGAAGTGTATCGGTGTATCAATTTCTCTAATGGGAGGAATGGCTTGCACAGGTTTGTCTATTTGCTTTGTCACCTTCCATAGAGAGTAGTCTGTACTACGGTCACTGGTCAAATGCTCAATCAATTCTTTACAATTTTCAAATTTAAAGTTTTCATAATGACTAAGGTTATTTCTTACAATAACGGCGCTACCACCTCTAGCACGGTTGTTCGAGTGCAGTGCATGATAGACGTCGTATCCTTTGAATGTTATATGAGATTGTTTGGTAAAATGTGTTTCTGATACAAGGCATACGTCAATGTTTTGTGTGACTAGAACTACTTGCAGCTCATTTTGGTCTCTGAGTAGTCCATTGGCATTCCAAGCCATAATTTTTAAGTTGTGAGTCATTTTTTAGGTTTTGATGCGCAGTTTTGGCACTGTTTTCCAGTTTTTTTAGTCGTTCATCAAACGAAGACATATATTTTAGGATTTGATCTAATTTCGCAGCACTATCAGTAGGTACATTTGCATCATCGTTATGTACATAATTGATTTTGCTTGTGCGTAGGTATTTTTTTTACTTACATTAATAATAATTATTAGCATAATTGGCAGGATGTTGTTCACCGCAGTGCACACATTTTGGCTTCTCGTCTGCAGGTTTTCTGCAGTCTCGAGTAAGGTGTTTTCCAGTGCACTTTACACATCTTGGTTCTTTTGCGCAGTATTTCTGGGTATGACCATACGCCTGGCATCGTTTACATTGAGGGACAAGTTTGTGCTTTTCCATGGGTGTATTTCTACTTTACACCCTAATATGGACGTGATGCGATATATTTTATCAATCTCATCTCATCCCATCTTTTGACATGCCCTGCGTGTCCCTACACCTGCACACGCGAAGATCTTTGCAAGGCCACCGATAATGCTATATCGGTGGTTAAGTTTTGGTCTTCACACATATGAAAGCCTGAGTCGATACGCAAAGAAGAAGATCAAGTTTCACACCTCCAAGTTAAAGCTTTATAACCACCGTATAGAACAAGTACAATTTTACGACACAAATTATTGTAAACGTTTTAAAATGTATCAAAATATTTGTATTACAAAATAATATATTGACATAACAAACAATTTCTTCATATTTTGATTTTATGATGAAACTATTAGAAATGCACTATTAGCACTAAGCCACGAATACATTTAAATAACATAGGTAGGCAACACAAGCATTAGTGACCATTATATTTGGTCGGATTCGCGCTGATAGTCTGACAGACAGCTGATCCGACCAGAATAACAAACACAAACTTTATTTGGCTTCAAACTGTAACACGTCGTTAAATGTTTTTTATTTTTCTTAATTTAAAAAGCATTATTTAATAAGTAAGACTCATTTTCTACAAAAATCTTATTATTATACCACATAACACCAAATATCGAATTATTTTTTTAAACGACTTTGCGATCGAGTTACGCAGGACATTTTTTTAAAATCAATAAGCAAGAAATGACATTTCATGTGTCCAGCATTTATTTTTCTAAATGTCATAACAATTGGAATGTTGCAATTTTCTTAGTTTGAATATCTAAAATTGATTGAAATAAACATTTTGCTATATTATTGTCTTTTTATTTTACGCGAACACGAAACACGAACGCTGTAAAGTGTTCGAAACGTCAGGTTAAATAAAATGTTAATAAATCGCGAAATAATCCGTAAAAGTAGTTACATTTTAACATTTTTCTGTTAATAGAAACCATGTTTACGCATTAGTTTGCTAATATTTTGAATTGGCAAGAGACTTTTACAAAACCGGTAAAATTTTAATACATAGGCATAACACTAGCACTCAGTATAATTCATTCTGATACTCTTCTACAATTGTCTGTGGCCTCGACGGAATCCCGCGATTTCGATGTTGTTTCGCGTTAAGGTTCCAATCGAACCTACGGTCGGGGATCGGTCGGATCCGAACATTTGGATGGTACATTTCGCGCTAGACCCCCTGGTCACCTATTGAGATCCTTACAAGCATCTAACGAATTTTTTTTAGTGATATTTAGTTTCGGTGGCGGAATTCAGTTTCAGTGGCGTTATGTTAAAATTAGGTGGCACAATTTCACATATGTTATGTTTTACCCTAAAGATTAGTATTATCAATTTATTTCGTGTGAAAACTTAAAACAAAATTTGCCATCAAAACTGACAAAAAGTCGCATGTATTGAAATTGACCCTTTTAAACTTCGACTAGTCTGTATAGGGAATGCAAAAAATCACCATCTTTTAATTTTAAACATTTATTTTTAAATGATAATACATGATTCCTTCTATTTTAAATGTTTAGAAGTACACATTAATGTACAACCTTCTATTTCATTATTTAATTTTTCTAATAAACCACATAGTTTTTTTAATGATTACAGTGAAATGTCGTGAGACATCGTGAAAAGCGAAGGGACGTCTACTGGCGAAAATGCCCACAATATAAAATCAGATTATTATCACCAAAAGGCTGGCCACATTGCCACACTCTATACATACTTAGCTAATTACGGTAGTATACCGCAACATTAATTAGAAAAAACGATGGCTTCGACAGAAACACTTGAAAGATTTCGCCAAATCGATTAGTGGTTGGATAGCTTAGTAGAGGAAACACACGCCCGGTAATCCGAGGTCGTGGGATCGCATCTCACTTAAAGCAGTAACTTTTTCAAGTTTTTTTTCAATTTTTACTATGTTTTACTTTTAGATTTCATAAGAAGAATTAACAGTTTTAAATCTTAAGATAAAACAAATAAAAACCGAAACTATTTATAACATAAAATCAGATACTTTATATAAATGACAAAAACCTATAAATGGGCACACAAATTGCCTGATCAATGCTGCATCATAGATAAAAAAAAAATCTGCGAGGAACACTTGAAGATTTCGACTTAACAGCTAGTGACTTGGTAGCGAAGTTGGAAATGCACTCGCCCGCCATTCAAGATTCAATGGGCTAGGGTTCGAATCCCACATGTAGTTGTTAAATTTTGTTTCAATTCATACCGTTTTATTTTTAAATTCAATAAAGAAAAATTACACTTTTAAATTCTAGTATTATTAAAAACCATTTATTAATAAACGTAGCATGGTAGGTAATTGCTAGAAAACAATTTTTTTTTTTTTTTATAAATATTGGACAACATCACATACATTGCTCTGCTCATACATTTAAATTTTAGTATTCTGTTCTGCCAAAAATATTTTAATAACTGACAAAATAAACTATAGAGGTTGTCGCTATAATTTATGTATTTTCGTTACCTTATTTATTCACAGCTAATTTATTATGTTTTTTCAAAATATTCCACGTGACTTGTCAAAATGTTATGTGCGTAAGGTAATAATAATGTGTAGGCGGCGAAAGTTGCGAGCAAATTATTTTACTCTGTCGCCTGGCCGCCTCTTATAATTATTCTACGATCCGTGCTTTACGTTTGTATTTGCTTAATCATGCCACGAGTACATCGTAGTTTGGCGTAAGCTAACTAGATGTCGCGGCGTTATCTCATTCACTACCGCAATCACTTCACGAAATAATGCAGCGGTGAAGAGGGGACGAGAGGCAGCAAAATGCTCAAGGTCATTGGCTAGGGGAACAGCCTTAATCTAGTGGATCGAGTATGGATCTCGGTGACCGAAGGTTCTAGGTTTGATTTCTAGGTCAAAAATAAGATATAATTTGTTAAAATAGCGGCTCATAAAGTCTTACACCAGGGTGTACATACACCCCAGCATACATGCCAAGAACAATGGTATTTTCTTACTCTATTCTGCCGGTTATTTTAACGATATTAATTGTATGTATGTTAGAATTCAAGGGCAATGAATAATGTATTTTACCAGAGGTGCGATTGTGTAAAGCAATCGTATTCATTTGACGGTTCAAAACGTACGGTATGATCTGTCAAACGGGAAATTCTAATTGTGTAAGGAGTTCATAAATCGTTAACGATTGGGTCGTCAATTTTAAACGATGAGTGAATGATGTACATGATTTTGACAGATAATTCGAATTGCGTATTTTTTTGAGCTCATTGCTAATGTCAAATGATTGCGGTGACTCTTGACTCATGACAATCGTAAATATTGCTGGCAAACTTACGTTCGCTCGCCACCTAGAATAAAGAAGAAAAAGTAAATGTTGTGTAAATAAAGTGTGTTTTAACGGTGAGTGTTTATTGTTAAAATGGAAATAAAATTTGGTGAGATTCAAGAGTTCTTTTTCAGCACAATTTATTGTTTATCTGTGCTTTTTTAGAATAAACGCCTATATGATGGGTATGATTAAACGCGAGCGTCGCATGAGACGCTCGCAGGTGAGGAAGAGGGAGCTGCGGAGATCGTCGATGCCCTGGGACATGCCGAATGACGAGTTCATCAACAACTACAGGCTGTCGTTACCATTATTTCAACAGCTTGTTGATGAACTCGCGCCGTTCATGCCCCAAAGGCTGAGATCTACAGGGATCTCTGCTGAGCTCAAAGTGAAAATGTTTTTTTTTTTGATATGATGTTAGGAACGGACAACAGCACGTCGACCTACCACAAAATGTCAAATTATCTCATGAAAATTTTGAAAATGAACTCTATATGTCAGGCTTAAAGTTGAAAATCTATTGGAGAATTTTTGACTTTTGGGGTAGGTCGACGTGCTGTTGACTGTACCATTAGGTTACAGGAATAATACGACTGTTATAGTGAAGCTTGGGTTGTTTTTATTTAATATACACTTTGTGTTGTTTGTTTTTGAGAGAGTGCCTTAATTTAGTACAATATTTTTCACTTACTTGTGTTTCTACTTTAAAACAAATTTAAAAGTTTTCTGACGCACTGACACACTGACAGTTAACACTTGTCATTCTTCACAGCACAGAACACTTTACGCAGTCCACTAACGCCACCTATTGTAGAGTAGCAAAAAACTTTGCCCATCCTCTAGGGACGGGTAGCGAAACTTGTATTTCATTCGTTCTTTGCGTTTGGTTATTTGAATTGCAGAGTTAACTTTTTAGTTTTAATTCAATGTTTTAATGAATAAAAGTTTGTTCTTGAGGTGAAATCGTAAAGTTTGATTAAAAAAACGCACTTTTATTTGAATTCGATTTAATATTTGTTAAAAAAAATAGTTTTACCGAATGTTTTGCGATAACGCAAATCCATGAAACGTTTTTATACCACCGGTCACTTTTCGGTCTTCATGGAATGGACAAAATTACACAATTCTAATTACATTAAACGATCGATGATCAATTGTATTCATTGTCCATCCATGAACAACTTTACACAATCGCACTTCAGATTTGCAAAAGCGACAACGTAGATTTTTTCTCAGCTTCTGTCTTGTTTTTTTTAATAAACAAGTTAATAATTATTGACGATTGGCAGCCTATGGTCGGAAATCAAAAAGTTTTTTATTTATACGGAACACACTAAAGAATCGCTACCAGGAGTAGCAAAAAGGAGTGAAATGAAACGTTGCAAAGAGTAATCAACAACAGAAAAGTCTTTGGCAACTTCCGATAATGCATCAGGCACATAAGTTTAGGTTCAGTTCTGGTGGTTCTGGTTTAGGTGTGGTGATTAATCATAAGTTACTTTCAAATAATAGGAACAAGACATGAAAATTATCATTACTTTCATACGATGTTTTAGTGTTGTTAAACCGACAGCAGTAAACCAGTTAATTATTACAAGCATTAGAATATCAGTCTCAGCTTCTTGTTTCTGGTCTTCTGTGAAACCACGACCAGTGCGAAGATTGAACTCCTAGCTTCTAGCAAGTTTTATGTTTTTGGATGATAATTCACGATCAAAGGTTACTATTTTTTATTACATTAACATAATTTTAATGAATTTGGCATGTAATATTACGTGTCATGTGCAAAATAGGCACTAAATGTGGAAAAAGTTTTATTCTGAATTTAAAATAGTCTATGATTTATGAGGCCAATGACTCTCACAGCTGATAGAACAGCGTGGAAATTACGATAAATTCATATCGATATATTTAAAATACTTCGATATAAGTTTTTTCCGAAAGCATAACAGCTAGAACAAAAAGGACAGCGCCAGTAATCTCAGTTTTATTCACCATCTATCTCATTTCAGGAATTATTCGTTTGTTTGAAACACCTTGTATAATGAATGAATGAAATAAATAATAATAAAAAATAAATAAATATTGGACAACATCACATACATTACTCTGATCCTATGGTAAGTAGCTAAAGCACTTGTGTTATAGAAAAAGAAACAAAGGCGTTACCACAACACCCAGACCCGAGAAAATATAGAAAAGTTCGTTTCCTACATTGACCCGACCGGGGATCGAACCCAGAACCTCAGAGATGGCGACACCATATTCCATAGTCCGGCGTGCTCGTCTCTCGGCTACGGAGTTCGTCAAAAATTACCATTAATTTATACCTACGTAGCTTGATAGCTGATTAAGCTGTTTGAAGCGATAACGAAGTACAAAATTTCTTGTCTATCATTATTATCCATTTTTTGTTATGTAATATTTGGAACACTTTTTGTTGTGTTTAGGAACTACGTTAAACTTGCATTTTTTATATATTTGTAATTTTAATTTTATTGTACACGTTTTAATCATCTAAATTCTAAAAGGTACAAATAGCACCTAAACATTATTCATTGTTTATTATTGTATACAAAAAATAAATCAATATAAAAATTACCAATATTGTTTTTTTATCTCCTTTTATCCAAATTGCTTTACTTAACAACTAAAAAAAACAAATATACTGTCAATGGCATATCAAGCTTAATCAGCTATCAAGCTATGTAGTTAGGTATAGATTTATGGTGCAAAATCGTTCATTCATTCATTATAATCTCAAAAGGTCGACAATTTATTTTCAATAATAAATTACAAATTATAGTGTATTGTTATGTACAAAAAAAAAACAATTCACATTTCATTTCATGTCCCTAATATAAACTATTTTCCAACTTAAGGATTCTGTACGCATCTGTACTATTTTTTCGTTACAACGCCATCAAGTGAGAAGGGATAGTTTGATGTATCGTGCGGCCGCTTTTTAATGTCATCTTGTATTAATGTCTTTTTCTGTCTGTTATTATTTTGTCTAATGTTATTGTTTGTAATGATCTTTTTCTTTTTTTTTTTCTTCTCTCTCGTGCCGTGCTTCGTACCTCTGGCTCGGTCTAGGCTCTGCCGGAATCCGTAAGCATCCGCAAGAGTCCGTTCAACAACAACCTTTTTTCTTAGCGATGGATTGATTCCGCGCTAACCAAGTCGGGTTTCCGGTCGGATATGGTCCGAGCCTACCGTCAGGGTCCCTGCTGAAAACCAGCGTCGTGATACGTCCCTGACTGTCACGACAAATGCTGAGCGGGGGCCTTTTTGCCACATATTGCTTTTTATTATCCTGTAAATGTTTTTTTTTTCCTTTTGTATTCTGTGTGTCAAATAAATCTTTTTCTATTCTATTCTATTCTATTCTAATGTTCACTACAATTTGGTCGGATAATCTACCAAAAATATTTCGAATGGTTTTTTATCGTTATTGTCTAAAGTAATGGGTACCGTTTCCGTTATTTGTATCAGCTGTGCGCCTATTCATCACAATTAATCGTATTCAGCGCATAATTTTTACGTTAATTAACGCCTAAACTTTACACACACACTAATTTTTCTTTAGTTTCTTAATTTTTAATAAAAATATGGCTGACAAATTAATTAAAAAACGTAGCTCAATTAAAGCTAGAATCACTAATTTTAGTAACTACATGACCATCATAAATAGCTGTGAACAGTTGTCCGACCTGCAGTTACTTGAACTGGAAGGTCGATTTAACAAAATTGAAGGCTAATACGACGAATTTAATGAATTACAGACCGACATCGAACTTTTATCAGACAATCCCGAGGATGCCTACTCCGAGCCCTTTAAATTTGAAGAAATCTATTATCCCTTGATCGCCATGGGACAAAAGCTTCTGGCTGCTGGCAAAAAACAGGACAACTGTTGTGCAGGTTCCGTATCAGGCTCCGAGGTATCAGGTGGGACAAGAAACAATTTTATTCGTTTGCCTAAAATTGATTTACCCCGCTTCGATGGCAGTTATTAGTGTTGGTTGGAATTTAGGGACACTTTCCTTTCCTTAATTCACAATAACTCTAGCATCGATAGCATCAACAAGTTCCATTACTTGCGTGCTTCTCTTCAAGGCAAGGCCACTGAAATTATTAAAAATATAGATTTTAAAAGTGGCAACTACGAGATGGCATGGGACTTGTTGTGCGATCGATATAACAATATTCGCCTTCTCATTAACAATCATGTTCAGGCATTATTCAACGCTGACCCCGTAATTAACGAATCCAGTGTTTGTTTGCGTTGTCTTGTTGACGTCATTAATAAAAACATACGGGCCTTAAAAGCGTTGAATGAGCCTACGCAGCATTGGGACACTCATTTTTTACATGATGTCATTTGTAAAGAAAAAACAAATCAAAAACTTTACTTTTTACTTAATAATTGGATTTTATTTGCAAACTGACAGAGTTTTAGCTTGACAAGTGATCGGTACAAAATGATTGACTAAAAATAAGTTTAATAAAAAACTAAAAACCGACTTCAAAATGAAACTAAAAAGCTAAAAATAATATTGATTAAAACATACCTAAGCAGTTCTTTTTGGAGTCGGTGCGAATGAACACATTTTAACTCCCGATGGCTGGCACCGACTCCAAAAAGAACTGATTAGGTATGTTTTAATCAATATTATTTTTCGCTTTTTAGTTTCATTTTGAAGTCGGTTTTTAGTTTTTTATTAAACTTATTTTATTTCACAATTTTAAGTGTTAAGTCCTCTATTTTTTTCCTCCTAACTTCGCCAAAAATGACTTTACAGCAAAGTAACCTTAACTAATATTGGTCCTCTATGGACCCCCATCCAATGGTATGATAAAAATAAGGTGTTATATAGGGTCAATTTTTCGACGAAAATTTTTAAGTCTTAAGAAAAGGGTTTACCTACACTCCAACCAGAACGGCGGCTATTTTGGATAAGGTAACCATAGGATAAGGTCTTGCATTAAATAACAAGTCAAATTAAGAAAGGATCTTTCAATTTTTTTTCGTTACTGGGTGTGCGGGTACGCCCCCAGTAAATAAAAACTGGCGGTCTGGTACCTCATAAGCTCCACGTCTGCTCAACAAACTGCGTAATACGTTCTGTCGATAAATTGCAGTATTATCTTCCAACTTCTATCCGTTAAGGAGTTCTGTGGCTTCCATCATCAGGTCAGCAACATGACATGATGATTACCAGACCCAAAAATCAGCATTAAGTCAGAAAATATATGCAAAACATTATGGGTGCCTATTAAAATTGAGGGTTGCCCTCGATTTCCCAGGGATCCCATCATCAGAATCTGACTTGGTGTAAATGGGACTACCTCGGGAGTATACCCTTTCAAACTAAAAAATAAATTTTGAAATCGGTCCATAATTGACGGCGTAATCGCGTAACAAACATACAAAAAGAAAAAAAACAACATTCAGACGAATTGAGAACCTCCTCCTTTTTTTTAAGTCGGTTAAAAATGAGCTTGCATGGCGTTATAAAGGCTTGCCCCCACCGACGTCCGCTGCCCAGCTGACTCGGTGGGGACGGCTCGGCGGGAACGTTCCTGATTGGCTGGCGGCATGGCAAGCTTTACAGGCTTGGCTTCGGCGGGAACGTTCCTGATTGGCTGGCATGGCTAGGCTAGCTGCGATTGGCTGCTGCGTTTCGTTACACTCGGCCATCCTGCAACAATTGCTCCCACAATGTGCGAGAAAACAAACAAAAGTTACTAGCTTGTCAAATAATCAGATGATCAGTTAAATAGTTGCTAGTCCGAATTTCTGGTACTGTCAGATGCAGGAAAAACTTATTTATGGATTTCAGAAATTAACCGCTTTACTATATATTCCAAAATCTGTATCTGTCAATGCCCAGAATATTAGTTATTATACTTGGACCAGAGAAGACTGCCTCCAACTTTATTATATTGCTGGCTAACAGGCTCGGCGGGGAGACTTGGCGGGAATGCTCGGCAGCTTAACCTTGGCTAGTCGTTTTTGTTCGAAGCTAACAACGTAAGTCCTGAATAGATAGCCGCTGTCTAACAACAACTGCATGATACCTCTTTTTTTTTAAATAAGGAGGATATTACGGCCATACAATGAAGAGTATCTAGGTTATGTCTATCATGCAACATAGTTGCATATCAAACACCTACATGTCATTAATCTTAATAATATTATGACTACAAGCATTGCTACAAGCCGTTGCTACAGGCCATTGCTACAGGTCATTGCTACAGGTCATTGCTACAGGTCATTGCTAAAGTCACAGCTACACGTCACAGCTACACGTCACAGCTACACGTCACAGCCACACGCCACAGCCACAAATCTCGCTGACCAATGTCTCGCTGATCAATGTCTCGCTGATAAATGTCTCGTTGATCAATGTCTCGCTGATCAATGTCTCGCAGATCAATGTATCGCTGATCAATGTCTCGATGATCAATGTCTCGCTGATCAATGTCTTGCTGATCAATGTCTCGCTGATCAATGTCTCGCTGATCAATGTCTCGCTGATCAATGTCTCGCTGATCAATGTCTCGCTGATCAATGTCTCGCTGATCAATGTCTCGCTGCCCAATAGCTCACTGCTCAATAGCTCATTTATCTAACATTCAAAGCTAGCCTCTATCCACAGATTTTTACACGTTTAAATTAATCTACTGCATTTGCCATGCAAGGTTAAAATATAACTTCGAGTTAGGTATCATGATAACTTTGTGCTAGATAAAAACTGGTAAAGTACCTTTTTGAGGGAAAGCATAAATCCACCCCGTTGATAACCCCTACTTCTAAGAATTAGGGGATTATGGCTTTAAATCTTACTGTTTTATTCTCTAACTGCGACAGGAGTTAAGATTGACGCTAAACGGGCTGGTTTGTGTTATTAATTTTATGTTTATTCGCGATAAATTGTTGCAATTCTTTCATTTTACTTGCTGTTTGCAATCGCTTTAAGAGCACATAGCTCAAATTAGTTCTAAAATTAACATTATGACGGCATTTTTCATTTATTAAAAATATTAAGTATGGCACACTTACGAATATTGCTATGACCTTAAGCTAGGCAGTAAAAGCACTTATGTTTAAAGAGAGATTCATTGGTAATAGCTTAACGATTTCGTCGGGAACCGGACAGTTTGTATGCAAAACAATAAAACTTACGTTTCTCGTATGCATGAGCTAACAAGGAATGAACTAGGGTTTAAAATAGCAATAGCTAACAAAATATGAACGGCTGGCAAAATGACTATAGCCGGCAAAATGACAATAGCTAGTAAAATGGTACTGGCTTGCAAAAACGGTTATGGCTAGCAAAAGTAAGCTAATGGCTTATCGACTGACCTTTGTCATCTGGCAGTGGTGGTGCCTCGCAGACATCGGTTAAAAGCTTCTCGCCCGGCTGCCAGACAATGTTCTCGGTGCTCATGTTGATAACCTCCATGTAGTGACTGGCAGTGAATGGCCGATGCCTTGTAGTTCGAAGTTGCCATTATTGTTCTCAGTAGCACGTTGTCGAACGAAAAAAGCTGATAAAGCTGTATTGCAAGGCGAGTAAAATAAATTAGCGACAAGGAATATGCAATTCTTCACAATATAGGCATAGGCACCTAGCTACCATACCTTCCAGCGACTGCTGGCATAGGCATAGGTTTAGCATACCGCACAGGTTTTCCATACTGTAGAAATAGCCACAGAGTTAGCGTACCTCCTAGTGAATGCCAGCGTAGGCACATTTTAGCATACTACATACATTTTAAATATTAGTCCGCTGAGAAATAAATGCGGTAAATATCACCAAGCTGAATGAAGGCGGAGCACCCCACAAGCATACTTCAGCTGCACCGTGAGCGCAACACGCCCGATGCTGTCACCACCACAGACGCGCACTAGCTGCGCTGCGCCAGCTCCGCACCACAACACAGAGCTAGATGCGCGCCGAGAGCGCTGCACAAGCGCACCATGAACACTGCTGCACTCCGTGATCGCTGCGTCAACAGGCATGGATACCCCAACCCAAGAGTACCTCATCGGATACTCTTGTGTGTATACGGTTGAGTGCGTAAAACACACAAAGCACGAACTCAAGGCAGCACATGAAACAGAAACAAATTAACAAGCTCGGCCGCCTGATACGAAATACTAAGTAGGACTTTTCAGTTTGAAACATCTGGAGGTACCTATAGAGGTAAATACTTACACATTCTAGGAAAGTAATAAATGGTAGATAATTAACTAGTGGTTTTATTTCCTCAATCGCAATCTCAACAGGAACAGGAATTCCAATTTCAAGTTCTACGTTTTACTTACGTTATGTATTCTGGCAAATAAAAAACTGAACAGTAAATTCAAACTTTGTTGCAACTTGCAACTAAATAATAATATATAAGAGGTACCCAACAAGAATTAATATCTAAACCAGTGACCTAAAAACTGTCGTTTTCGATTGTTTCAAAGTAGTAAATTAATTATTATAACCATGGCTAAGGCTGGGTTGGTTTTAGTTTTAAATAACCTTTACCCAATGACTACATGGTGTCGATAGACAGTCACACGTGGCCATGCTACACCTCAAAAGCTATTAATTAAGCAATTAAATTATTTTTGTTAAAACTTTGCGGGTAGGTATTTTTTATCTAATCCTTCAAAAGATTCGATCTAGCGCGTTGTATAGCTTAATGTATGCACTTCGCCTATTAGACAGCATCTATGCATCTTATAAGCACTATTTTAACTAAAAATTACAGCCACTTTTGAACAACACCAAAATCGAATCAAACTGTTTAGGTAAAAGTGCATAAGCATCTCCGCTACCATTATGGCTGGCTGGCTGGCTGGCAGCAGTTATAGTGGCTAGCTCACGCCAACCAGTTATAATTTGCAACTAGTTTTAGGGATTGTCGAAATCGTGGGACATTTATGCCTCCGAAAAGTACACCAGCTACATTTATTGTCAAAAGCATACATGGGCATTTAAGCTGGAAACATACTATCGGACGCGGCTTACGGACGCGGCTTACAGCCGCGACTTAAAGGAATCTAGGTATTGAATGTACACTAAGGTGTGCAAACCATCGGACGTCAGTCGCGGACGTAACCTTCGCTGACCTTGAGCGGTCGGACGTCCGACAGCAATCTGGCGCGCTGGATGTTTCTGTAAGTCGAAAACGTCCGCGGACGGTATGCACGGGGTGCGGACGCGTCCGAGCGTCAGAAGGACGCCGGCTGCGCGAGAGCTCGCACGTGCTTATTGATTGCATAAACATTTTTATTATAAGATAGCTAGCGATTTGATAACGTATGCGAAAAAGAAACCCGCTTATCACCGTATTCAGTATTATGTTACAGGAAATCTCCGGGACCTGGAAAAGATTTATTTAGGGTTCCGTACCCAAAGCGTAAATCGGGGGCCTATTACTATTCCGCTGTCCGTCTGTCTGTCTATCTCATGAACCGTGTTAGCTAGACAGTTGAAATTTTCACAGATGATGTATTTTTGTTGCCGCTATAACAACAAATACTAAAAACCAGAATAAAATAAATATTTAAGGGGCTCCCATAAAACCAAAGTGATTTATTTTGCTCGTTACTAAGGCTCCGCTGTCCGTCTGTCACCAAGCTGTATCTCATGCACCGTGATAGCTAGAAAGTTGAAATAATAAATATTTAAGGGGGCTTCCATACAACAAACGTGATTTTTTTGCCGTTTTTATAGAAAATGGTATGGTAATGGAACCCTTCGTGCGCGAGTCCGACTCGCACTTCGCCGGTTTTTACAGATAATGGTGCGGAACCCTTCGTGCGCGAGTTCGACTCGCACTTGGTCGGTTTTTTTGGCCTGGATAATTGTATTTTGGATTAGCTACTATTTTTCAGAATTTTCTTCCAAAATCTACTAAACGATACAGATTTTCTACTGAAATTACTACTAAATCATCGTCACACTAAAGTGGTCACACTTATGGCGTCCGCAAGCAACGTCCGATGACCGTGCACACTGATCAGTCGCGGCTGTAAGCCGCGTCCGTAAGCCGCGTCCGATAGTATGTTTCCAGCTTTAGAATGTTTAAAAAAATACTTTACTATCACCAGTAAGCCACTTCCGCATAAAGCCTGAGCTCAGTAACTCGAAATAATTTCCCATCTACAGACAATTAATTATCAATTAGCTAGTTTCAAACTAAGCATAGCTTGTACTATGGCAACTAGATAACGAATAAACATACTTAAATACGTTTATAAACATCCATGACTTAGGCACAAACGATCGGGGTCATCACACTATTATTTGCGGGATTCGAACCCGCAACCACCAGGCTTTGCAGTCTGGAGCGCAAACCACTACACCAGACGGTCGTCTAATTATATCAAAAGTAGTATCATAAGAAGTAAATAAATCAAAAGTAGTATCACTTACTGATTTTAGCAATAAAATAACTCCGGCTTTGACGATACCTCTGTACTTGCAAATACCTCATTGCCGACGATTGTCCCTCGAGCAGTGTAGGACGCCTCCGGAGCTCCGTCCCGAGCGCGAATGTCCGCGGTGCGCCGCGGCGTACGCGACTGCTGCGAGTGCTTCTGCTTACAATGCGGCATTGACGCCGTTTTTAGGACCGATTGCGTTTCTGACCGCATTTGACTGTTTATTACTAGGAGTCGCGGAAAACTTACTACTACCCGTACTTTACACGTAAAGTTTAAACTAAACAATTGTAGCCGAGAAATCTAAACAGTGGGAGTGAAAGTAATCCAACTTCTGATTTGTAAAGAAAAAACAAATCAAAAACTTTACTTTTTACTTAATAATTGGATTTTATTTGCAAACTGACAGAGTTTTAGCTTGACAAGTGATCGGTACAAAATGATTGACTAAAATGAGCTTGCATGGCGTTATAAAGGCTTGCCCCCACCGACGTCTGCTGCCCAGCTGACTCGGTGGGGACGGCTCGGCGGGAACGTTCTTGATTGGCTGGAGGCATGGCAAGCTTTACAGGCTTGGCTTCGGCGGGAACGTTCCTGATTGGCTGGCATGGCTAGGCTAGCTGCGATTGGCTGCTGCGTTTCGTTACACATTAAAATTAGATAGCATCACATCTAGAAATTGGGAGAAATATCGCAATACATTGCCTAGTCCCCCAACTCAGTTTTGTACTTTCATGAATAACAAGGCTTATCTACTTGAAACAATAGAGGACAATAAAAAAATCACAAATAACACATACAAATATTTTTTTATAAATCAAAAGTTTTTATTGTTACATCATCTAATAATAATTCATCAAATAATCAATCAAATCAAAAACAATCATCAAATAATAATGTACAAAATAAAAATAAAATAACCTATCCTTTATGTTCACAAAATCATTTTCTTTATTCGTGTGATGCTTTTAGAAAATTAACTGTAGAGGATAGATTACAGAAAGCAAAGGATTTTAGGTTTGCATGAATTGTTTGCGTATCGGGCATACAGAAAAACGCTGTAGATTTTCACACTGTAAATACTGTAAAAGTAAACACAATACCTTGTTGCATCTGGATCAATCTGAGTCTGAAAATACAGTACAAAACTATCCGATGCCTACTACCTCGTTCAATACTGTCTCCTTGTCTACAAACATACTGCCTACTTCTCAGAACAATATTCTACTGTCCACAGCTGTGGTGAGAGTGGTGAATGACAAAGGCGAAAGGTATAACGCCAGAGTCCTACTTGACAGCGGCAGTACAGCACACTTTGTTACTGACAGCTTGTGTACAAAAATCGTATTGTCTCGAGTTGACGCTGGTTCCAAGGTCACAGGTATCAATAATCTGTCTAGTACTAGTACACAGTCTTGCAACCTAACTATCGAGTCCTCATACAATAAATACCAAGTTAAAATTAACTGTTATTATAAATCAGAAGTGAGATTGATTTTTATAATAATAATGACCAATAGTTTGTTACGGTAACATATCGGTCTACCCTCTTTCGCTGTCTTTTATTGCACGCGTCGGTACCATTGTCTACAAACTCACTATTTTCTCGCACCTGTTCTCGACACACAACACTAACAGTATCTGACCGCGACACAGCAGTTTGTTGTTTTTTCCGGTTTTTGCACATACGAATCACTGGATTCCAGACACTTGACAATTTAAACCCATCCTCGCGATTGAAATTAACACAATGTCTACGATCTCCAAAAGATAGTTTCCCAATGGAGAAACCGGGTGTCTATAAGATTGACTGCAGCTGTGGCAGTTCATATATTGGCCAAACAAAACGTACCATAGCGTGCCGAATGAAAGAACACATAAAAGCGGTCAAAAACAACGACAAACAGAAATCGGCAATCGCGGAACATTTGTTGGAATCAGGTCTCAATCACTGGATTGAGTTTCACAACCCTCAGATCATTTCGACAGAACGCCACTACATACCAAGAATGGTCAGGGAAGCGATTGAAATTACAAAGTACAAAAATTTCAATCGCGAGGATGGGTTTAAATTGTCAAGTGTCTGGAATCCAGTGATTCGTATGTGCAAAAACCGGAAAAAACAACAAACTGCTGTGTCGCGGTCAGATACTGTTAGTGTTGTGTGTCGAGAACAGGTGCGAGAAAATAGTGAGTTTGTAGACAATGGTACCGACGCGTGCAATAAAAGACAGCGAAAGAGGGTAGACCGATATGTTTGCCCTTAACAACTTACCCGCAAGATCTTCAGTTACTCCGTGATCATGGCGCTTGCAACAGTGCCGAAATATCGGGAACTCAAAAATAAGGTACATGGTAGCAATCCCGTAACAAACTATTCTAATGTTAGTGACCATGAAAGTTTAAAACAATATAATAATGACCAAAATCACAAAATGAGATTTAATCACGAACAATAATTAATTAGAACCTAGGTACCCTAATGTACAATAACTACGAGCAGAACGACCGTCACATCCAACCGCCACGCTAAAAGTGAGAGAGCACCGAAACCCGTCGCCTGTCGTGTCCCCCACGCACTACTCCCACTTAACCGGGCCGCTACGTCACTGTGACGCGCTGCTTTGCCCCGCCTCTTCGTCGGGAATTGCCAACACTGTTTTATTCTGCTCGAAATAACAAAGAGATTGCCAGCTTCCTATGTAAACATTGAATGCATTCCAATACCTACAGGTTTATTTTTAGCGGACCCATCTTTTAATATTTCATCAGATATCGATATTCTGCTAGGTGCCGAGCTATTTTGGGATGTTATTCAGAGCAATCATATTAATTTAGGAAAAAATATGCCAAAATTGTGTGAAAGTAAGTTGGGCTGGTTGATATCGGGTTCCGTACTTTCTAAATCGACTTTAAATCAACCACATTTTTGTAACTTTGCTAAAACATATGGCGTAGAGTTAAATAAATTTTGGGAATTAGATTCAATTTCACCCAAACACTGCATTTCCTTAGACGAGCGCGTCTGCGAAGCAAGTTTTAGTTTAAATACCGCCCGTAGTTCGGACGGCCGTTTTGTAGTTACTATGCCGCTCAGTGCGGACCCCAGTGTTCTCGGTGACTCATACGGTATGGCGAAGCGTAGGTTTTTATCATTAGAGAAACGGTTTGAGCGCGATCCTAAATTCAAGCATTTGTACGTAGATTTCATGGACGAATACGAGTCCCTAGACTAGAGACATATGACTGAATGCAAAGATTTGTCAACTAACCGGGATGATAAAACTAGTTATTTTTTACCCCACCATGGCGTGTTGCGCGAAGCAAGCACCACTACAAAGCTGCGAGCTGTTTTTGACGCATCAGCCAAAACAAGTACTGGGATATCACTTAATGACATCCAATACGTGGGTCCTACGGTTCAGGATGATCTTTTATCTATCTTGGTTAGGTTTAGGCAACACAAATACATTGTTTCTGGGGACATCGAAAAAATTTATCGGGCCATTCTTTTAAATCCTGTTCAACGACCATTACAGCGTATTTTATTTAGAAGGGATCCCTACGAGCCACTCAAAACCTACACATTGAACACCGTCACCTACGGAACGGCGTCTGCGCCGTATCTCGCTACGAAGTGTCTCGTAAGCCTCGCTGACGTCACGAATAACAAACAGGTAAAGCGTAGCATACAGCACGATTTTTACGTTGACGACTATTTAAGTGGCTCGGACACTATTCGCAGTACAATTGAGCTCTGTCAGGAAGTTAAGTCTATATTAGCTTCAGCTAAACTTAATTTAAGAAAATGGCAGTCTAATAGCCCTGAGATTTTAAGGGAAATCGTCGATGTCGAAAATGACTCGAACCTCGATTTAGATTTATCTGACAATTATTCGACAAAAACTTTAGGGTTGTTATGGATTTGCAAATTAGATATTTTGTCGTTTTCTTTAAACATTGATATTCATGCAACTGTTACAAAAAGACACATATTGTCTGTCATTAGTCAGATTTTTGACCCGTTAGGCTTAATCGGACCCTGTGTAGTCGAAGCAAAAATAGTCATTCAACAATTATGGCTCAATAAATGCGACTGGGACGAGGCAGTACCTCAAAACATTAGGGATCAATGGCAATCATTTGTCAACACATTACATTTTTTAAATGCATTAAAAATTCCAAGATGGGTTCTATGTAACGACAACATTTATCATGAGATACACGTATTTACGGACAGCAGTGAAAAGGCATATGGTACTTGTTTATACATACGTTCTGTTGATAGCTCAAATTCGGTCACAATACGTCTACTGGCGTCTAAAAATCGTATTGCCCCTATTAAGCCCACAACCATGCCTAGATTGGAGCTGTGTGGAGCACTGCTGGGTGCAAGACTGTGTAACAAGGTGAAGGAATCAATTACCTTACCAGTTAGGCGCTGCGTATTTTGGTGCGACTCAACGATCGTATTGAGTTGGTTATTTAGACCGTCAACTGATCTTAAACCGTTTGTTAGGCATCGCGTCAATGAGATACAGGAGACTACTTTTGGGTCTAAATGGAACTATGTGCCAACTAAAGACAATCCCGCAGACTTGGTTTCCCGAGGCGTGAAGGCTGATCATAGTGAGTGAGTAATTGACCAAAGTAAGAATAAATAATAAAAATACTTACGAAACAGACTCCGATGCTGGCACAATAGCCAGGCAGTGAGGTTATTTGGCTTTTGATTGATTTGAGCTATTGGGTTATACCCTTAGGTCGTACGATAACGGGAACATTCTTTTTTCTCTGCACTTTCACGTAACACTTGATAAATTTTGTTTTACACCACCTATTACTAATGCACTAATGTTCACGTCCACAGTCTTAGTAAATGGATATATTTCATTTCGTTTGCGGGTAGAAGTTTCCGTCTCGACGGCCCCACCCGTACTGGTCGCCTGTCGCGGTGGTCTGTATTACGTCATCGGGCGCACAATATATATATATATATATATATATACATACATATATATACATATATATATATATATTTTATTATTATTTTATATATAAATATGTATATATAAATAAATTGGTTATTATATTGCTTATAAAAGTTTATGTATTTATTTATTTTTAAAAGTTAATTATTAGATATACTTATTGTTATTTAATGTAGTTTACTGAGCACGCATTAATTACGAACTGGGCCACCTAGGGCTCCAGCTGAAAATCAGCGCTGCAATTTTCTGCAGCACATGCTGAGCTGGTGCCCATTAGACACCACATCGATGCGGATCATGGTATGCAATCTTTTGTGCTTTTTCTTGTTGTTTAATGTTGTTATTTGTCTGCCTTTTCTTTTTTATGTTTTTTGTTTTTTTTATGTATTCTACTTTTGTATTGTTGTGTGTGTCTAATAAAATATTTCTCTCTCTCTCTCTCTCTCATATCAGCGAGTCTACTTTGTGGTGGTCAGGTCCCACATTTTTATTGCAAGATGAATGTTTTTGGCCAAAGTTGTCAAAAGATATCGGGAAACAAGACCTGCCAGAGTTAAAATGTAATTTTGTAAATCAATCAGTTAATCAAAATCCTAATTCAATGAATCAAATTATACACGAATTAATTATTAAATATTCAAATTTTAACTATTTACAAAGAATCTTAGCCTACATTAAAAGATATATTTACAATTTAAAGAATAAAAATAATAAATTACAGGGTTACTGTTGTCTTTTATTTACGCGAACACGATACATTTAAATGAAACTACTTTTACTTACTTCTACTTACTTCGTGCGCAAAACCACCAAAATTATATGGGTTGCCAAAAATACACAAACCAAATGTCCCGCTACGTCCTATTGTGAGTCAGATTGATACACCAACCTACAGACTGGCTCAGCACGTAGCTAGATCACTATCTCGGCTAAGAGGAACAACTACAGCACATGTGAAGGATTCCTACCATTTTATCAGCGAGGTTAAACACCTACACCTAGCGGATAATGAAACTATGGTCAGTTTTGATGTACAGTCCCTATTTACAAGTTTACCAGTACAGGACTGCATTGAAATTACTAAAAGGAAGTTAGTTGAACTTGATATGCCTATAGAATATGCGGAACTATTGGAACATTGCCTAACATCGGGATATTTACTGTGGGACAATGAATTCTATGTACAAGTAGATGGTGTGGCTATGGGCTCTCCAGTATCACCTGTTGTCGCAGACATTTTCATGGAGGACTTCGAGGCCAGAGCTCTAGGCACATCACCTATAACACCCAGGTTCTATAAACGGTACGTAGATGATACTTTTACAATTTTACCCACCAATCAAGTCTCTGCTTTTCTAGAACATTTAAATTCAATCCACCCAAAAATCAAATTTACTATGGAAATTGAGGCAAACAATAAACTAGCTTTCTTAGATATTTTACTTACTAGGAATCCGGATCATACTCTTAGTCATACAGTTTTTCGTAAAGCCACCCATACAGATAAATACCTCAATGGTGCCTCTCACCATCATCCTCGACAGTTGGCTACCGTAGACAAATCGTTGTTTCAGAGAGCAAGGGGTATCTGTGACGACCAACACCTGGCTGGCGAGCTCCAGCATGTCAGGAAGGTACTACGGGAAAACCAGTTGCCGGTACCACGTCGTTCCAGACCCCGGGTCAAGCATTCCACCGTCGAACGCCAACCTGCTGTACTACCTTATATGAAGGGTGTCACTGACAAGATTGGAAACATTTTGAAGCGCGCTTCAATCAAAACCTACTTCAAGCCGCCGAAAAAGATTAACCAATTTTTACCACCTGTCAAGTGCAACATACCTCTTCAAGATGCGGGGGTGTACAGACTGGAATGTGACTGTGGGCTCTCCTATATCGGTCAAACAAAACGAAGTATAGGCGTGCGGGTAAAAGAACATATAGCCGACATCAAACATAGACGGAATACTAAGTCTGCAGTGTGTGAACATGCCTTAGATACACCCAACCATTTCATACGATTTGACCAGCCTAAAGTCCTTGCAAGAGAACGACGATTTGTTCCTCGCATGTTACGGGAGGCAATTGAAATTAGAAGACACCCGAATTTCAACAGAGAAGATGGTTGGAAAATACCACCAGCATGGGATCCTGTTTTAACGAAATCCCATGCTAGGCCCCGCACTGCAAGACCTCTAGATACAGTTAGCTCTTTTTGCGTAGATAGGAACACAAATTAATATTAACTGAGTGACGGTAGTTTATAGTTTTTTCAAAATATTGTAAAGACGAATAACACCTTAGTCTACCTGTGACCACGAACGCTGTAAAGTGTTCGAAACGTCAGGTTAAATAAAATGTTAATAAATCGCGAAATAATCCGTAAAAGTAGTTTCATTTAAATTACAGGGTTGTCTGTCAAATCAAGAAATCTAATCTTCATTAACTTGCATTTTGCGCACTGCTCAATGTGAAATGTTCCAGGATGAATATTCTAATTTAAAATCCGGGAATGCATTGCCTTGTAAAAATCGTCTCATCTCTTTATCGCCTTTTATTGACTCCGACGGCATCATTCGCGTCGAAGGAAGGTTAGATAATTCTCCTTATGACTACAATGTCAAAAACCCGATACTTTTGTGCAGTAAACATCACTTGTAAAATTTTGCACGCGGGACTGCAATTACTTTTGGCAAACATACGTCAAAATTATTGGCCTCTTGGGGGTAGAAATCTATCGAGAGCCACAGTGCAGAAATGTACAGTATGCTTCCGACACAAGGCATAAAATACACAACCCATAATGGGACAACTTCCTAATTCACGAAGCAACCTTGAATTTCCATTCCTAAATTCCAGTGTCGACTATGCCGGCCCAATACTTATCGCTGACTGTAAGGGAAGGGGCTGCAAACTTCTAAAATCTTACATTTGCATTTTTGTTTGTCAGGCTGTTAAAGCTGTTCACCTGGAGCTTGTTACGGATCTTACCAAGGAAGCATACATGGCTGCTCTAAACCGGTTTATTTCACGATGTGGCAAGCCTCGCAGTATATTGTCTGATAACGGCACTACCTTTGTCGGTTCTTGTAATCAGCTACGTCATTTTCTGCAGGAATCTAATATAAAATTGATAGAATCAGGCGTTACTTTGCGGAAATCCATAACTAAATATTTATGAAAATGTAATTATTTTGCTTACAACTTCCGCTTAGTTACGCCGGCATAGGAACCCTAATTACACCACCTGTAACCCACAATCTGAGGACAATCACAGGCACATGCAAACCTCGCTCGACATAAACACCGACATAAAAACCTCGCCTCGGCTGCGCTTCGACGACTAAACTGTTTAGTCGTCGAAGCGCAGCCGAGGCGACAACATCTCTCCTGATGATGCCACGTGAAGTGGTGAAACGCGCGTCGAGGTTTTTATGTCGGTGTTGGGTACTAACTTTTGCATTCGTCTGTTTCGCATGCAATTTGAGGGAGGGAGGGCGGTGCTCTTTGCATGTGCCTGTGATTGTCCTCAGATTGTGGGTAACAGGTGGTGTAATTGGGGTTCCTATGCCGGCGTAACTAAGCGGAAGTTGTAAGCAAAATAATTACATTTTCATAATTATTTGGAATCTAATATTGCCGATAATGTTGCTCAGGAGGGAATTGATTTTAATTTTGCACCTGCATACAGCCCGCATTTCAATGGGCTTGCAGAAGCCTTAGTTCGTTCCACTAAGCATCACCTGAAAAAGACTCCTTAAACTAACCCATTTCACGTACGAAGAAATGACTACGTGTCTAACTCAAATAGAGGCTATTCTCAACTCCCGTCCTCTTACTCCTCTTTCTCCTGATCCACTTGACTTCTCTGTCCTAACTCCTTCACACCTTTTAATTGGAAGGTCACTCACGTCCGTTCCGCATCCACAGGTGGCTGACAGCGGAAACATAAGTCGACTCGAGCGATTCCAAAGGGTGGAATTTATAAAACAGCACTTCTGGAAACGATTTAATACAGAGTATGTATCTTTGCTGCAGCAAAAAACCAAGTGGTTTTCATCAAGGGGAAATATCACAGTGGGGAGCCTGGTCCTGGTGAAGGATAAGGCACTTCCACCTCTTTGCTGACTGCTGGGTCGCGTCGTACAGGACTACCCAGGCTCCGACGGCGTCATAAGGGTCGCTGAACTGAAGACCAAGAAGGAGACCATTCGGCGAGGCTTCAACAACATATGCCCACTGCCAATCACTTGAAGTTCCCACTTCAACCCGGAGAGCATGTCCACGCACGGGCATCGTACCACAGACAGGAGAATGTGAACGAGGAGCGGCGAACGGCGGCGAACGATTGCGAGCATCGTTCGGTTCGCGAGCGAACACCGATGCTGGGCCGAACACTCACTACTCCTCTCCATTACACCAAAGTGAGCGGTCACTGTTCTCTGCCTTTGTATTTTAGTACCTAGTCGACTTGAATATTATATTTAATTTAAATACAGTCCGCTCTTTTATTCCTCCACCTGCTACCGAAGAACTAACAACATACATGATTTTTTGCATACGTATTCTTAAAACAGCGCTCATATTATTGTAGAAGCATGTAATAAGCCAGCTCACAGGAAATTAGTGTTTTCGTATTCTAAGTAATGTCACTCAAGATAACCTCAAAAAATGGACAAAATCGTTTAGAAATCGGAAATGATATGTAGTAGGCCCGCGAAACTTTACAGGATCATGTGAATATACAATGGGTACCAGTCGGCACTAACGCGAAGTCCTTGGTCTTGTTCGTTCGGGAGCCAGAGCATTTTTCAGTTTTTTAGAAAATAAAAGAATTGCATATCTGAACCATGCTAGTCATGTTAATAGCAGCATTTTACCTGAAATAAAATGCTTATTAAATACTTACCTTATTTGAAGCTTATTTGTTTGAGATAGGCCCTATCTGTTTTCCGCTTCCGCTACGTCACTTCCCACCTCCTACCTTGTCTATCTGTTACCCCCACTTCCGGTTCCACCAGGCAGGCCCAAGTGCAAGAGCTCTGGGCCCGACTTGCTTCATTGAGTCGAAAACACCAGGCAGGAATTAAATTTAAGCTTCAAATAAGGTAAGTATTTAATAAGCATTTTATTTCAGGTAAAATGCTGCTATTAAATTCTTGACCGTTATTTGAAGCTTATTTGTTTGAGACGTGTTTGTTATCGCCTGGTGGGTGGACGGACGCCAATGTGAGGAGAATCGAAGAGTACTATATTGAATAATAATATTAGAAGGAGTGCATTACAGTTTTCAGAAAAATAATACGACTATGTTTAAGGGCAGAAGTTTAGTTTTATTCAACCAATCAAATATTAAGTATGATAATTATAGTAATGTTGGAAATAGCAGAGGTTTATCTTATGAATCCCTGAATTTAAATTAAACAGATAGACAATCAATACAATTAATTATAGTTACACTTATTCTTTCATTAAAATCTAACAAAATAATTTTAATCAACAGGATTGAATAACCCCGATATATTGTTATTATTGCTGCCCACAGGGGCTGGAGCAATCTCTCGTCTGTAGAATTTAGCAAAAGTATTAGCTGCTTTCCAGTTACCACGAGATAAAATATCATCTAGTACAATCTTGTTAGCCCAATTTTTAGAAGCTACGGCTGAGCGTAAGCTCTCAGGAGTAGAAGTTATACCAGCTTCTGTAAGAAGAGTTTTAATCCACCCTGCGATCAATGTCCGTGATGCTTCCTTAGCCTGACCTCTAATATTTGTAAAAAGGTTAGTACATTTAGCGAGTTTGCGCCTATCATCGAGCAGTCTGATAGTTTGCTTGACCCAATATACAGGGTCAAGGTTCTTGTTCTCCGGATTAGACAGCAACCGCCAACCTGACTGCCTATGATCACCACTGTCCGTCTTGGATCCAAATTTTGGCCATAAAATCAGGCTGTTGTTGCAATCTACTAAATGCTCTGAGTCCACTGCCAGCAAGGTCAAATCATGCACTCGTCTCCCTGAGCATTAAAGCAATAGTGCAGAAGTATGCCTACAAGTAGCAAAGACGTTGTTCTCATTCACATTGCTTGTCTTCATAGATGAAGCTAAAATGTCTATATCCCATATCGGTGGCTTTCTAACTGTCGGTTTCTATATGGAGATAGACTTTAAAATATGCTTCATTAAGGTATGTGAACTTAGCTGCCCTGCATTATCTGGATTACAAAGTGTGGCGACCACAGACTTATGCACCAAGATCGTATTGTAGGCTAACTTGTGTACAATATATAAATCTGCTAGAAATCTCGCTAAGGTAGATCCAGAGGGTTGAAATGGGTCTACTTTTTTCTGTTTACTCCATTGGAGCCACCTTTTCCATGCCACTTCATAAGTTTTAGTTGTAGACAATCGCCAGGAGGACTTTAAAAGACCCAATTGAGTTTCATTCCATTCTGTCAAATCCCTTGACCACCCCCACATTTCCAAACTTCTAGAGTCATATCTTGTACTTTGTGGGGAGGCTGACCGGTTGCTGTATCCACTAGGTTCTGCTTGAGATTGTAGATGGTGAATGGAGCTGTCAGTGCTCGTGACTTGATGTTGGCCCTCCAAAATACCCGATCCCAGCGAGGCACTACTAGTAGGTACATCCCTGTCGCTGAATTCAGATGTGACAGCACTTCGGGGATCAGGTAAGGCGGGGGAAATATCCACGCCAGCTGATAATTCCACGTTTGTGAGAACGCGTCGTGGTACAGAGCTTAGCGTCTTTGAGATCTAATGAAACGTAATTCGCTACTACATGAGCTCGTTGGGATGCAAAGAGATCTACTATTGGGATCCCAAATTTCTGAAAAATTACATCCGTGCTCTGTGGCAGCAGGTGCCATTCTGGTGGTGAGCGATGTCTGGAGAGATGGTCGGCGTGGCCGTTGTAAATTCCTGGTATGTGACATGCTATCAGATCGATCTGGTATTTGTATAGCAAGAGAAAAAATTTGTTCGTCAAATCCATCAGACCAATAGACTTGCTCCCTCCCTCCTTCGTTTCTCAGGTAGGCCACCACTGTTCGATTGTCGCACTGAAATAGAGTCGTTGAATGGCATAATTGGTGACCGTGGATCTCTAAGACTTTGAGAATAGCCAGCATTTCCTTCATATTGCAATGCAGGGTTTTCTCTTCCTCGGTCCACGGGCCTGAGATCGGTTGACCGTCGATTTGAGCTCCCCGAGCTATGTCGGAGGCATCTGTCGTAACGAAACGTGTCGGTGGTGGTCGATGAACCGCCGAAGAACGGTGACAGTTGGAAAGCCACCATTCTAGTTCCCTTTGAGCTGTTTTCGGTAGGCGAAATCTCGTTTTGTCCGGCTCGTTCATCAGAGAATTGAGAAATTCTAGCAGCGCACGAAAGTGTAGCCTGCCTGTTGGGACAACAAATGCCGCGAAATTCAACAGCCCCACTAGGCACTGTAAGTCCTTCAGACATGCCCCGTCCGCATTGATCATATCCGATACCTTGTGGCAAAGTTTTGTTATTTTGTCTGAGGGTAGACTCTTCTCGTTGAGCCAGGGATTCCAAAGGATCCCTAAAAATACAAGGCCTTTTTGGGGAATGGTTATGGACTTCTCGGAATTGACCTGCCACCCTAGGTAATTTAATCGATCCAGTAACATTTGAACATGAAGCTTTAGAGTGCTTCTGTCTTGGTGGGCAACCAAAAAATCGGTTCTCGCAACCCAATTCGTTAAAGAAGCGAACACTTTGGGTGCAGTGCTTAGCCCAAAAGGGAGGCAAGTCATTTGCATTAGCTCTCCTTTGTATACAAGGCGTAGAAAGCGCCTGTGACTGTGCGCTATTGGCAGGTGAAAATACGCCTGAGAAAGGTCGACCTTGCAGAGCCAGTCGTTGGGCTGAAGGAACTCCGGGACCCGAGACACATTTATTAGATTAAAGCGCTCTGTGTACACATACTCGTTCAATGCTTTGAGATTGAATATGGGGCGAGCCGTGCCGTCGCCTTTGGGCACTAAAAACATTGTCGACAGAAAACTGGGGGAGCACCGAACTAATACAGAACTCTAATACACCTTGGTCCTTCATTTGTGCAATGATTGTGGACATCATCTCGGATTCTGTTGTTTGAAATGTTCCGTTCCACAGAACCGGTAACATTAAGGGTGGTTTCTCCATAAAGGGTATGCGGTACCCTTTTATTATGCACAACAGAAATTTGGGTGCTCCTTCTTTTTTCCATCTCTTGTGATAGTGTACTAGACGGCCAGCTCAGAAGTCAATATTTTGGCTTTTTGCCCCCGGAGTTATAATTGGCCGGAGGTCCTGAACGTTTCCGGTTGACCTTATTTTGACCTTGGTATCTATTTGTCTGTCGGGTACCTCCTCGTGGGTGAAATGACCCTCTCCCAATATTTGCCGGGCGCCGTTACACATTGTGACCCTGCGAGGGACGGTTATGGCAGTAAGCCTGCGAGGCTTGATTGTGTGTGTAATGTGGATGAGGCGCGGGCGCACTGTATCCATGGCTGGTACCCTGCGAGGGTGCACATTGATAAGCCGACCCCTGCGGGGGGTGGCGAGCAGTAGCTTTACTGGTACCTAATTTCGAACCAGGACCACTTAATGACTGCTTGGTCAAAGGCATAAAGGCTTTTCTTACTCCACCTATTTTCTCAAGGGCAGTCGTGAAGGCTTCAGCATTAAACAGATTTTGATTAGACGGCGGAATTTTTCGCAAGGTTGATTTTATCAAGGGATCACGTACGCAATTAGTTATGCCGTCTCTGCGCATCTGGATCACCTCTGCTCTGTGACCACAAACTAACTGCAATAAGTCTGAAGATGTTTTCGAAAAATCACCTTTAGAAAATATGTTATTAATTTTTTCATGCAAGTTTTCGACTGTGAAATTGTCTGCACTACGAGCCCACGTGAGAAACTCGTTAAAACCTGTTTGCAATGCTTGCTTCTGCTTAAGAATGCAAAAGGTGAGAGCGGAATATGCTTTATCGGCATAGGCCAGGTGTCGCAGTTGATCATAAGACCAAATTTCGTCATTGGCTTCCAGATCTATGAATCCGGGGGTATGGTTATAAAGTTTTTGAACTTCGGAATACCGAACTTCACACCATTCTTTTTTATCAAAATGTTGCACATCTTGTAAAATTTTCAAAAATAATTCCGGAGTTTTGGGGACCACAGGCTCTTTTAACTGAGTCTCAAAGTCAAAGCTAAACTGTAGCTGTGACTGGTCAGATTCACGTGCGGCTGGTTCTTCAACGCCGTCATACAAAATACCACTTACATTATCGTCTACAAGGATATCAGACTCACGGTCGAAGTGAGCAGAGTGGGAAAGGTCGGAGCAGTTATAGTTTACAGCGCGAGCGGTGCCACCTCGATCATCATGATGGGAAGCATCGTAACTAGAATACCGATTGTGTCGTTCATTATCTGCTAATTGTTTACGTAGCTCACTAACTTCCCGTGATAACATTTCAAGTTGGTAACCATCCTTGTTTTTGCGATGCCCCCCCCTTTTTTTGTAACGGCGATGGCGCCTACGCGACCTCTGTTTTTTACGAGCTTTTGTATCCAAGGAGCTCCTTGAAGAATTGCTACTATTGGAAGAGCTACCACTAGTACTAGACGATGTACTAGTAGTACTACTGGTACGATCACGATTAGAATTACTCACGATTTTCGATGGAACTCTTGAGAGGCGGCGATCAGATGGCCCTGGTATTTCGCTAGCGTCGCGTATATCAGCACACACTTTCGATTGATTTGCATTGTCTTTTCGTCGACTTTCAGAACAATTTACATTATTCAAATCATCCATCCTAAAAAGAGAAATATTTTAGTAAAGGTTCATAGCCACAAGCCACAACCACCAAAAAGGACAATTTACGTAAGCAAATCTTACAAAAACCAAAATGAGGTAGAAAATTAAAACATCATCGGAAAAAAAAAATCATCACTCACTTTAAAATAAAACAATAAGTTTAACAATCACGCATCGCTAAGCTGCTAGTGTGTTTACCGAGGTAGAAAATTTAAACACTATCAGGAAAAAATCATCACTCACTTTTGTGTTTGATTCCACAAGGCTATGAACAAAATCAAATATTCAGCACACTAATTCCTGCTTATTGACTTTTGTTAGAATAACGAATATAATTTACTTCGATTTTGCAAGGTGTTGAAATAAAATTAACACTCAGCACATTAAATTACGAAAATTAGCGGGTAGTTACGTTAATTGAAATGTGTCACAAGTAAAGGCGAAAATATGACACGCATTTCTTTTTAAAAATAGTTACTTTTTAAACCTTAACGAACGAAAATATCGTTAACAATCATAATTTCAGATTTTATTTAGAGTTATACTCACGTTTTTACTTTTAAATTTACAGCGGTTGAATACGTCTGTACTGTTTTTATTTTAAATTCACAGCGGTTGAATACGTCTGTACTTTGCGGAAAACAGGACGCCAATGAAGCAAGTCGGGCCCAGAGCTCTTGCACTTGGGCCTGCCTGGTGGAACCGGAAGTGGGGGTAACAGATAGACAAGGTAGGAGGTGGGAAGTGACGTAGCGGAAGCGGAAAACAGATAGGGCCTATCTTAAACAAATAAGCTTCAAATAACGGTCAAGAATTTAATGAAAATTCCGGCACAAATAGGCACAAATGTACCGAATCTGTATACAAAAAATCATGAATGTGCGTTCAACTGTTTCCGATATACAGCAATCGCCAAAACGTTCGCCCAGCAAAAAACTAAATAACTCTGATATCTTAAGAGGCACAAATCTGGCTTTCACGGCACATTTATGATCGTATATAAGCTATCTTTTTGCATATTTAATATACAGCTAGGCCCATCAATTAAAAAAAAGTTGCTGGGCGAACGTTCGTGCAGCAGAATCCGTTTTTCTTATATTAATCTGAAGCTGTTGGACGCACAAATATAAACATTTACACAATATAGGGCACTGTGAAAGTCGCTCGAAGAGGGAGGGGTTGAATACGAAATACCGAGTGAGAGGCACGAAAAGGGACACCTCGAAGTCTCAAGACTTGGGAGCTAAGGGTGTACCTAGCGCAGACACTCAGTAAGATCGGAATCCGGAATCAATCCAGAATTAACTTACAAATGTATCGCGGGTGTCTTATACTATTGAAAGACCGTAGGTGTTTGCGCGGGTCAAACGACAGCCAGCACCATCTAGTGTATAGTAGTGGTAGTAGTAACCTGGGGTCTTATTCTATTTGAAGACTGTAGGTGATTGCGCGAGTCAATCGGCAGTCAGCGCCATCTAGTGCGTAGTAGTAGTAGAATGATTCGATACTTGACTACCAGACCAGAGTTATAAATTAATGTTTGCTTTATGACATTATGACGTGGTGTTACAGCACTAATTATCTGCATCATCCAATCCTTGAATGGCGATACTTTTTGCTGCGCGAACGCACACAAGCAAGTTGCTGTTGTGGGAGTCACTCTTGTTGGTTCATTAAATAAGTTAATTAAATTAAACGATTTAAAAAGATTAAGAAAACGAGTTGAATTCGGTCAATTTACTAATATAAAATCTCCACACACAACTATTTTCTTACTAGAACTACAGACTTTTTTCAAAGCCTCTTCCATATTGGATTCAAAAATCTGGTGATTGGCTGATGGGGGGCTGTACACGCTTATTATAATATACTGCTCTAGCTCAACACATGCTAGTTCAATAGTTCGTTCAATCGAAAGTGACACTATATCTTTACGTTCTTTACAGTTTAACTCACTATTTAATAGTATAAGTGACCCCCCCCCTTGTAGTGGACTTCCTTGTGAATGAACTGCCGATTTTATAATTTTCAATGTTTATCATTAACTCATATTGATTAATCCAATGCTCTGTTAAACATAGAACATGTACATTTAAATCTTGTAAGAATAAGGCTAATTCTAACTCTTTGCCAGCCAAGCCTTGCATATTTTGGTGCACAATATTAAAGGTAGGCTTAGCTTTTGTCTGCTCTCTTAGTTTAAATTATTTGAGATTGTCACAGGAATAATATTTAAATTAGTACTACTACTAATATGTTGGTCACAGTTTGAATTTTTATTAAGTAATACATTGTTAATATTATATGCTAACAAAGTAGCAATTTGTTTTTTAAATTTATATGGCAGGTGTAAAAAGCCGCCCGTTAATACAAATTTATTGTTAGTAAATTTGTTTGTGTCAAAAAACACAAATTTGTCTGTATGACGTTCTGTGAGATTGTAAAATACATTATTCAATAAATGAATTTTGTCATTTTCTTCCGTTGTTTGGTACCTACAATACGGTAGGGCACACAAAACAACTTTTTTTACATGAAGGCTAGACAAGATTGAAAAGATTTTTATAATGTTTTGTTTTGTTATATTTTTGCTATTTCCAATTAAAATTACAAGTATTGATTGACTATTAAATTTACTGTTTTCTATGCGTTTCATAATTTGATCATAGGACGCATCTGGCATACAATTGTTAGTTACATTACACTTAATTGACTTGTGTAACAATGAGCCGTAACCAACTCCTAACCTATCTGAGAAAACAATAACATTGCTTACAGGCTTACATGAGGCTAATTGAGAGTGAGATGCAGATATTCACAACTGTCGGCTGGCGTCCATCTGTAGACTTTTATCTAATACCTGGGTGATTTTAATATTGGGTAGTGATTTAAAATCTTGGTTGGAATTGTCTAATTCTAAGAGTTTGTTTGCAGCCAGGATGTGCTCATTAATTTGGTCCTTAGCAGAGTTATATTTAATAGTCATGGATTTTAATGAGTCATGTAACTTTGAGATGTCAGCCTGAAGCCTTTCAATATCCACATCATATTTACATCTACTTTCATGTAATTTATTATTATAAATTTCTAAACTGTCTACTAACTCTGAGCGTTGTTTTCTTAACAATATATTATTGTAAAAGCATTTCTGTTTTTTAATTAATTTATTGGTTTTTGTAATGAATTTACTTATTTTTATATATTTCTTAGCCTTATTATTACTTGATAATCTAATTTGCTTGTTAGTTTTTAATAATTGAGCAGAATTGCTATTTAAACCTAAGTCTGAAACTACTGCATGCCCACCAGGGCTCCTAATCAACTCCTCGTAAAGGTTCAAGGTCTGCGAGAACTCTTGGTTGTTTTTTTCTTCTTCTAAATGCAATAATGTCCTGTTGGCATCTCGAAGTTCGATCTCCAGTTCATTATTGCGCACAAGTGTTTGTTCGAAGAGATTACTGCACTGGTCAAAGGTGTTGATGGTCTTCAGTAGCTCGTCACGGTGTTCAGTGACTTCCTGGTGTTGGCATGTAATTCAGCTAGTTCTTTCTTGAGTTGAGAGTTCTTGTCAATAGTAATTTTGATCTCTGATTCACTCTCATCTCTTTCCCTAAGAAGTTGGTCACAGCTTTCCCTACTCTGTTTCAATTCCTCAAGCGCTATTTTGAGTTTCAGCTCGGTGTTTTGTGAAGCCATTCTTCGGGTCATAATTCCACTCCGGGTAGTCATTTTGTGTGATTAATATTGACTTCACCTAAAATTATTCAAAAAGAAGTGTACAGGAGATGTTTTAAACTTGGGTTTATGTTATGAGCCGGGAAACTAACAGAGTAAGTACTTTGATATTTATTAAAAACGTGGATGGTTGTTTTTACTTTGATAGATAGCTACAAATCTACAATCAAATCTCTTATATAAAATAAAATAATAGGGTTTTAGCACAAAGTATACAGATTTACTGTTTTTTTTTATAAATTTTAACTTGAGGGTATTTTTATCCAATACTAAAAATAGTTTATTTAGGTAAACTAGATTTCTTTTAAATAACTATCAACATCGCCCACTGTTAATTGAGATTAAATGATTTTGATAAGTGTTAGAAGTACAATGTCTGCGGCAAAAGGTTATTTTCATCAACTTTACTTCCACTGTACGTCAAGTAAAGAGAGGCACAACTAGGCCGAATGTGATGAATTGTGACGAGTCTCACTTTCGTGAGGTTTGTGCAGTGTTACATGTTGTGAAAACAGTATTACAGTAGGTAAATAGTTGATAATTATCACTATGTACGGTTATGTAGACTGTTTTTACTATACTAGTATTTTATAGGTAACCCCAACTTAATTGAATAAGAAAGTAATTTATGAGTCAAGATTCACAATGAAGCTAAATATAAATAATAATTGAAAACAGTACTCCCCTGGTTTTAGGTAATCCGTTTAACTCCTTTTAAATTTCGTTGTCAAAGCCGGCGGGCAGCTTTGTCAGATTGTATTATATACCTAATTTGTATTTTAGGGTTTGTTTACACGTCACTTATTGTTTGTTATGTTTTGTTTTTATGATTTAAGCCTAATTACGGCTAATTTACACAAAATAATAATAAATTTTAATTAAAATTACAACAGCTGTTTTAGCTGCGTCTGACAGGCAGGGTTGCCAGAGTGAAAAAAAACTGACTTGATTAGAATAATTCTAAATATTATTTTTAAATACATGAATGTCATTTCCGTCTAATAGATTTAAACAAATCCTAACTTCATGATGTAATATTAAATAATTAAAATATTGCAATACGAGTTTATTAATCGTTCATATTTATTTTTATAAAATGTACAATTATTTAAAATATATTTAAGATAGTGAAATGTATTTTTAGAAGCGATTAGCATCGTAGCTTCCGGTAGCTGATTTTAGTGAATTCTGGTTGCAGACCCACATATTATTGATACAATTGATTAAATATAAAAACCGTAAAAATGATAAAACAATTATTGGTATACTCTAAACATTTTTAATAATTCGATAAAATTATATTACATTAGCTTAGCATTTGTGGACTATGAGAAGGCGTTTGACTCTGTCGAGACCTGGGCTGTTCTAGAATCCCTGCAGCGATGCCAAGTCGACTGGCGATATATCCAAGTGTTGAGGTGTCTCTACAATGCAGCCACAATGGCCGTCCAAGTACAGAACCAGCAAACTAAACATATCCCCTTACATCGAGGTGTGAGACAAGGGAATGTTATATCCCCCAAATTGTTCACAAATGCCTTGGAGGATGTGTTTAAAATGCTGGACTGGAAAGGACAAGGCATCAACATCAACGGTGAATACATCTCACACTTGCGATTTGCGGCATCGTCATCGTGGCCGAAACGTTGCAGGATCTACAATCCATGCTGAACGGCCTTGCTGATTCTTCTCAACGCATCGGTCTGCGGATGAACCTGAACAAAACCAAGGTTATGTTCAACGACCACATCATTCCGGAACCGATTGCAGTGCAAGGCAGTGATCTCGAGGTTGTTAAGGAATATGTCTACCTCGGGCAAATTTTGCAGTTGGGCAGAAACAACTTCGAGAGAGAGGCCAGTAGAAGAATACAGCTGGGCTGGGCAGAATATGGGAAATTATGTCGAGTATTTACGTCGCCCATTCCACAAAGTCTTAAGACAAAAGTTTTCAATCAGTGCGTCCTACCCGTCATGACATACGAAGCCGAAACGTGGACACTCACGATAGGGCTGGTCCACAGATTTAAAGTCCCTCAGCGAGCTATGGAAAGGGCTATGCTCGGAGTTTCTCTGAGGGATCGGATCCGAAATGAGGTAATCCGACAGAAAACTAAAGTCATGGACATAGCCCATCGAATAAGCAAGCTGAAGTGGCAGTGAGCCGGCCATATTTGTCGCAGAACCGATAACCGCTGGGGTAAACGAGTTCTTGAGTAGAGACCGCGTGTCGGCAAGCGTAGTGTGGGACGCCCTCAGACTAGATGGAGTGACGATCTTCGCAAGGTTGCTGGCAGGAGCTGGATGAGAGTAGCCGTGGATCGTGCAGAGTGGCGTGCAATTGTAGAGGCCTATGTCCAGCAGTGGACTAGTGTGGGCTGATGATGATATTACATTAAATCAACTATTTTCCGTATCCGGCACGCTATGGCTATATGAGGGCGAGCAAACAGAATTCACGGCATTGATTCGTTAGCTCTTGTGTAAGCAACTTGTAAGCTCTGAAATAGGAAAGATTCGTTAAGAAACATCTTTGTATTATTGTGAGTTTGGTTAAAAATGAAATAAAATCGTTTTGTGCGAAATTGTGTTTGATCTTTCGGCTGACGCCAAAAATTGTTATCATCCTCTTCGCCTCGGACCGCGTAAGCGCTCGGACATGCCCACTCGTACGTAACTTGTTTTAAACGCGCGCGAAGTAAGCTACGTACTGCACATACTACGTCACAGTGACTAGCAGCACGCTGCTTGCTATAACTCACAAGCGGAAGCGTTCGCGGATATAGAAAATCCATCCATTTTATAATGGCCAACAATATGAACAAATCAGTCTCTGATTCGGAACCTAAATGAAGTTGGATTGGAAAAGACACCGACTAAATATGTATTTCCAAGACCTAAAAGGAAGCGAGAAGATAATTATTCAACTGATTGGCAGGATTTTAAAACAGAAATGAAATCTATGATGTCATCACAAGAAAAGGAATTTAAAAGGGGTGCGGGGCGCGGTACTGGAGACGGACGTGTTTCGTGACGCTCTGAGTGAAAAATAGATTTTATAAACAGAACTTTATTATTTTGCAATCAAAAGCGGTTAAAGTGTTAACTAACGCGCTAGGCATCGAGTTACATAATAAAATCTACCTAAAGTGGTTAAATCAA
This sequence comes from Anania fuscalis, assembly GCA_950371115.1. Lineage (NCBI taxonomy): Eukaryota > Metazoa > Arthropoda > Insecta > Lepidoptera > Crambidae > Anania > Anania fuscalis. The sequence goes on along the minus strand of OX493326.1, from coordinate 5,391,258 downwards.
ACATTAAAACACAATAAACAGCTGTGATTTGTTGAGTGACTGTGTGACAATTATTGTGCATTGTGGGTACTCCGGACATTGACAACAACACCTGTTGAATTGGTTCACTGACCGGTTGGCCATAACTTATAAACAGCTGTATTTTTCGCGTGGATCCCGTAGTGATACACTGGCGCAGAGTACGAAACGCTAAGTATTAGTACGAGCGAAAATCCCAAAGAGCGTGGTTCGAACCCAAGTGCAACAAAACTTTTTTTTGTTTTTTTTCTCCGTTTAATTTTTACTTTTTTTTTGTTTTTATCTTTTTTCTGGTATTTTAATAACATTTGAATAATGTCTCCAAAAAACAAAAAGCATTGTAGTGGCTGCTTTAAAAAGCTGGATAGCAGAAGGTTTTTGGTGTGTAGTGTGTGTCGGGACTGCTACGATCTGGACTGTGCTGGTGTGCCGGAGCAGCTCTTCAGCTCGATGACGGGGGAGCACAGGGTGGCATGGAAGTACAGCGCGTGCAAGTGTAAGGAGCCCAAGACCGTCAACACGAACACGCCGGCCCGGGCTCAGCTCGACCACGTGACGCTGCAGTGCGGTGCTGACGCGGGGAGCCACTCGCTGCTCGACTGTTCCATGATAGATCTGGGCCGTGACGAACTCAATGACACGGTCAAAGTGTCGCAAAAAAGACGCAGGTGCTGTTGCTAGAACTGCGACAGTTTAGGAAGGAAACGCGCGACGGGATGAGTGCGATGCGGGCCTAGCTTGACGCTCTCCGAGGCGACATGCTGGAGGTGACTGAAAGGGTGGAGCGCTGTGAAAGCCAAATCAGCGACCTCGATCGTTGCGTGAGCGGTTTGGAGAAGTGCTTCGCTAGCGTCGTGGCTGCCAATGCGGCGCGCATGGTTGCCTTCGAGTCGAGAGTGGAGTCGTTGGAGAGGCGGCAGGCAGATTCTAAGGCGGAGGCGGGCTCGGGTGCGGTCGCGGAGCTGGAACGAGCCGTTTCCCAGCTCAAACTCGAGCTGAGCGACCGCGATCAAGACGCGCTGCTGGCGGACCTGGAGATAGGCCACCTCCCTGAGGAGAAGGGCGAGAACCCGGTCCACAGTGTGGTCGTCCTAGCGAGCCGCATAGGGGTGACCCTGGACGAGCGGGACGTCGTGTTCGCGGAGCGCGTGGGCGCGCCGCCGGCGGAGGCGGGCGGGCGCGCGCGCCGCCTGGTGGTGCGGCTGGCGCGCCGCCGCCTGCGCGACGACCTGCTGGCCGCCGCGCGCGTGCGCCGCTCGCTGTCGGCCGCTGACGGCCAGCGCGTCTTCGTCAACGAGCGACTGACCCGCTCGAACCGCCAGCTGTTCCATCGTGTGCGCGAGGAGTGCCGCAGGCTTCAGTGGCGTTACTCCTGGACGAGGCGCGGCCGTATATTCGCTCGCAAGGCTGATGGCGCTCAGGCATTCCAGATCCGGACGGACGAGGACTTTTTGCGAGTGTTTGGAACGGCGACAATCTGACTGTTATTTGTCTGGATTTTATTAATATATTATTATATAATTTTTCATGTAAAACATCCATAATCAGTGTAGTTTGTGTCTTGTTGGGTCTAGGTCTTAACGTAAACAATTATTTTAATGTATTAGTATATAATATAAATGTCTCCAAAACTAAATAAACTTAAAACCAAATATATAAACGTACAATCGCAACCACAAGTAATTTTATACAGAAACGTTTGTTTTTTTTGTTTGTTTTTTGTTGTCCTCCCAGACGTATCCGTCGATGGCGACACCCTGCATATTGCACTAGATGTTCGCATTCTTCCTAGCATGCGCACGCACGTGACTCGCGAAACCAAATTAAGATTTGAAGGTGCGGTCACAGACAGCGCATTGAAGCTGTCCACTGGTGTTGTATGTGTAAACATAGGAAGGCTTAGGTCGAGATTTTCGAAGTTGGCGTTTGGCGTCGAGATCTTCAATACGGGACCGTTCGGAACATTCAACACCCGAACTGACTGCTTTGCGCCACTCCGGTCTCCGAATTGCCAGCTCCTCCCACGTGTCACTACTTATACCGACAGATGTTAAATGCCGCCTGAGAACATCCCGATACCGCAGGTATTGTCCTCCAGGTCTGCGTTTACCTAAGCTGAGTTCAGAATAGAAAACAGACTTCGGCAGCCTGGTAGAGTCCATACGTACAAGGTGTCCACACCAGCGCAGTTGACCCTTGGTTAGCAAGCTTTCCATGCCAGACATTTTTGTACGACGAAGAACCTCCGACTTTGGAATACGATCTTGCCACTTTAACCGGAGAATAGCTCGAAGACATTTGAGATGGAAGGAGTCCAGACGTTTTATATCCCCCCTATACAAGCACCAAGTCTCCGAAGCGTACAAAAGTAGCGGCAGCACGATTGCCTTGTACACGGCGATTTTCGTATGCAACTTAAGGTCGTGTGACTTCCAAACTCGATGATTAAGCCTGCCAAAGGCGCTAGCAGCACTAGCAATCCGTGCAGAAATCTCAGACTCGAGACGATTGTTGCTACGAACCAGACTCCCAAGGTAACAGAAAGTTCCCACTTCGACTAATGGTTTTCCAGCCAGATGAACAGCAACTTCACTGACAGATTTACCCCTAGCAGGCTGTTTTAGAATCTGTGTTTTTGAAGCACTGATCACTAGACCGAATTTGCGACATGACTCATCCAAGTTATCAAGATAATTCTGCAGGCTTTCCAAACTATCAGCCATAAGACAGTCATCGTCAGCATACAAGACCTCCACCACAGACACCTCTTCGACTTTGCGTTTTGCCCTAAATCGTGAAAGGTCGAATACGCCTTTGTCAAACATGTACTGAGCATGAACTAAACGGCTGTTTAGAGAAACAAACATAATGTAACACAGTATACTTAGGTTTATGCTTATAGTCGTATACTAAAACACAATGCTTAAAACTATTACTGTAAAGAAGGTATCATTCATTAAGTTTTCTATGTTTATCATGCAATGATATTCTTTACTTACTATTCAATAGGAAGTACACAAATTTTATATATACTAGTCTTAATTATTGAACCCTTAGATGTTCTAATGGAGAGTGATCTCACTTTGCCATCTGCCCCAGGAAACACATCAACAATTCTAGCCATGGGCCACTTCAGGGGGAAAACATTATCCTCTCTTACAATTACTAAGGAGCCAATTTTAATACTTATTATTACATTCATGAAGCCATTTTGGTCTACTTTGTAACTGTACAAGATATTGCTTGTGCCATTGCTTTCAAAATTGTTGAACCATTTGTGTAAACTGTTTCCAAAACTTTAAACGATTAATAGGGTAGGTTTGGGATAAGAAGTTAAAGGAGCACCTGTCAAGAAGTGACCTGGTGTCAAGTATGGCATATCATGCAAATCTGTTGTCGGCAATGCTATTAGTGGACGGGAGTTTAAAATTCTTTCTATTTGAATAATAACAGTATTTAGCTCTTCGTATGTCATAATAGCATTTCCCACGACTCTCTTTAGGTGGTGTTTACACGATTTAATACCAGCCTCCCAAAGTCCTGCAAATACTGGTGAGTAACTTGATATAAACTTAAAGGTTATGCCGTTATCGGCAGCAAAGCTTTCTATAATATTTGTGTGGTCTGAATCACGATGTAATTGATAGAAACTATTCAATTGATTCTGGGCACCTTTAAATGTACTAGCATTATCACAATATATAATGTCCGATTTTTTTAGCACTCATCCTGCTAGCCGGTGACTATATAGGTGAAAAGCAATCGTGAAAACCAACTTTCAAATGTGTATCATAAAAACTAAAAAAATGAAAATAAAAATACAAAATAACAACAACGACTTGATATTGCATAAGCTCGTCCATCTTCAAACGTAAAACCATCTGTGAACATCTGTCTTATTCCTTCCCCTTGTAATAAGCGAGAAAGAGCTAACAGACGTAAAAAATGGCCGGAGTTCATTCATAAACTTATACTACACGGTCAGATGTTTGGCTTGTTTACCTTTAACATTGTTAACTTAAAATAAGGGCTTAAATGTAGCTTAGTGCAAATTTTCTAATTTGAAAATCTACATCATTTAGAACAAACCAATTAAAAAAATACAATGTCTTAGCTAAGTAAATGTTAAGTTAGCAGCTTACCAATGGTAAAACCAGTAAAACGGCCCTCATATCAGCTTATCAAGTAAGTACATACACTGATATTCAGGGGGTTTGTTTCCAGATAAGGTAGTGATTCAAATTTCCCATCACACTTTCACAGGCTGTGGACTGACGAGCTATCCGAAACCATGTTAAGATTGTTTAGGTATGCGACTTTATTATTGAGAAAGGTAATTAAAACTAACCGAAAACGATAAGTTAGATTATTCTAACTCAATGAAATTCAAAATACCTAACATAATTTTATGATAACTCGGCGTGTTTAAAAATTTGAATCATCTCTCTAAGTACAACGATTGTTTATTTACACTGTTCCTTACTATCGAAAATTGAACTCGTCATGATTAAAAATACACGAAAACATTCCTCATCTAACTCAAGATTTAGGTATTCTAGTTTCTACATTTTTTATTACACTGACCGACCACTCACACGCACACTCACATTGTGACTTTTTATGGTTCTACATTGACTAACTATCACAGAACAAACTAGGTTAAAATTGTGTTTTTAATAAATTACAGATTTTGCGATACTACGACGCGCGCGGAAGCCGGAAGCGCGTCCGTATGACGCATCTAATCGCGACAGGCGCACGACCCGAACTAAAAGAAAGCGAAGCGCACTGCGCAGCAGCGAACGGTCAAAGTGCGGCCGCCAGCGCACCAGACGAAGCAGTAGTGATGTAGTATCTTTCGAGATAGCGCGGATCGATACACTGTCATTTAATTTTAATACTAACAATTAGAAGAAGTTCAATATCATTTTTGTTTCTGTAAATTAAAAATCAAAAAGTGATTTAATTTAAACGGTGTAAGGCCGGGTATAGCAAAAGTCTCATTAAATGCCACAGGATGATAGCTTGTAGCCGTTTGAGTTCTTGCTTTTGAAATTTAAAACCTACCTACCGTCATGACGGGTGGCCTAAAAGTAGGCCCAGCTCTGGTTATTTTAAACTTTTCTGCTAAGATTGACTGATAAAGAAGGCTACAGAACGTTTGCCTTCCTCTGTACTTTGTTTGTGCTAAATGCAACTGTTCCCAAATTGGCCGCCAGTTGAGAAGTTATTTAAAAAAGTATAAAATTATGTTATTTCTTAGTAAAACAGTCTCGCATAAGCAATCGATCGAAAAGTAAAAGTAATAGTATTCTTTATTTGCATAATACAAATTGCTTTTACTCTTTGATTAATTCGATCATAAGTGAAATTATTACTCATAATTGTTGATATTGTGACGTTTACAACGATATCAATTGCATAGCGAGGTGAATGCCAATGGTTTTACACGTCGATACATTTCCCTTTTGATACTCATCCCTAGGTGTCTTTAAAATTCCGACAATTTAATTGGCATAGGCTTAGAGCTAATTTGGTCAAAATAAATGATTGCATGCATGGAGGTAGGTCTTGCGTTTGATTCACGGGCTCGATATTTTTAAATGACACAATAGTCTAGGCAGCACTTCTCAACTGAGATTGTATGCTCGATTGATAGTTAGTCTAAAAGTGATTCAGTCAGTACCCAATGGCCAAAAAAAACTACAGGAAATCGGCACAATTTATAAACTAAAGATTTTAATTAAGTACCATGAACTGTGCCAGGAAAAGACCGACATACCTCGTAACTTTATATCGCGCTCAGAATACCCACAATCTAGGTACGAACAGCCTTGTCCAACCTAGAAAGCGCTAAACCGCCTTCGGGCAGAGGTTGGCCCATACAGATAACATTTGGTAAAAAGATAGAATCAAACTTAGGAATCTTAGTAGTTAGGATAGGAATAAAAACAAATAATTATTATTATTTCATGAGCCCTGGCAATACGTCAAAATTTTTAGAGATTGGGTACCTGGACGCTTCGAGTCAATTAGAGCGATTGGGAACTTGTATGGCCTTTGCGTAGGTAAAGGATCTCGGAGATAAGATCACTAGCTCCTGGTCTAATTTTAGTCGGTCTTTTCGGTGCATCTCAAACGATCTAGTACAAAGGGGCCGCCGGCCGCCGCGCTTTTCGGCAAGTGTTTTCGCTGCTTGCCGACAAGGCGGCTAATTCAAAGAATGTTTGGCACGTGTCAAGGTAAAGATTCACCTGAATTTTAGTATCGAAAATCTAGTTGCACTAGCAAGACGTGTGATATCGATCACAATTTTACGATCATGCCCTACCGAAACTCCAATCAGGAGTACCTTGATATGGTACTCTGCTACAATGAGACCGGCTTTAATTTAACCGCGGCCTCAGAACTGTTTGCGAAAAGAAATGGAGGAGTTCTGCCTGCCCGGCAGACTATTTTGAGAGCAGTGCAGCGGCATCGTGACTGGCAGACGTTCCGACCGCCAGCTGCTGACGCCGGCCGGCCACGCTATTCAGCCTCTTTAGAAGAGGAAGTGCTGGAATTTTTTTACCAGACACCCCATGGCTAGCACCATGGACGCGGCCATAGTCTTCGGAGTCAGTGATTTTTATGTGTGGAGACTTTTGCGGGACGAAGGGTTGTACCCGTATCACTTCACCCGGGTGCAAGAACTAGAGGTTACCGATATTCAACCCCGTGTCCGCTTTTGCCAGTGGTTGTTAGCGGATGCGACTCGAAACATTTTGTGGACTGACAAGTCAACTTTTACGAGAGTTGGGCTTTTTAACCAACATAATGCCCACTTTTGGACAGAAAATAACCCACACGCAGTGCGGCCGGATCACTTCCAAGTGAGATTTAGTGTCAACGTGTGGGCTGGGTTATTGGGCGATAGGTTGTTGGGGCCTGTTTTTCTCGAGCGGTTAAACGGGGAGAGCTATGTGCATTTGCTAAATACTCGGGTCCGGCGTATGTTGGAGCGAGTGCCGCTGGCGTTGCTGAGAAATTTTTATTTCCAGCACGATGGTTGCCCAGCTCACTACGCCAGGACGGTTCGTGAGTATTTAACAAATGAGCATGGTGATCACTGGATTGGCCGCGGAGGGCCGGTTCCTTGGCCCCCTCGTTCCCCAGACCTAACGCCCATGGACTTTCATGTCTGGGGTCGTCTTAAAGACCTTGTATATGGACACGATGGCCACGAAATACGGACGGAGGACAATTTAAGACGTCGTATTAAACGGGCCTTTCGTGTGATGCGCCGCGATCGCGACGTGTTGGACTGCGGCGTGTTGGATTGCACGCCCAAAGACGTGCAGCAGTATGTATCGCGCAAAACGGACGCCATGTACAGCAATTAATGTAAATAAATAGTGATTATTTTAGTGTAAATAAACTGAAACCAGTAGTGTAAATAGGAGGAACAGTGTGTTAATAGTCGTGTAAATAAACAATCGTTGTAGATAGTGTTGATTCAAATTTTTAAACACGCCGAGTTATCATTAAATTATGCTAATTTGTTTCTTTAGTTTAATCAAACATACCTAACTTTAATAAATTTGCATACCCCTAACACAATACATTCTAGCATGATTTTGGATAGCTCGTCAGTCCACAGCCTGAGAAAGTGTGATGGGAAATTTGAATCACTCCCTGTCTGAAAAATACCTACACCCCTTGAAGATTAGTGTACTTACTTGATAAGCTGATAAGTGGACCGCAAATAGGTAAGCTAACTTAACATCTACTAATTTAAGAATTTCCAAAATTATGTTTTTATTTGTTTGTTTTAAATTATGTCGATTTAATCATTCGAAAATTTGCAAAAGCTACATTTAAGGCAATTTTTTTTATTAACAAGGTTGAAGGTCATTCCCCCTAGTTATTCAAGCCAAACGTCTGTGCGTGTTATGAATGAACTCCGGCCATTTTTCGTCTGTTAGCTCTTTTTCGCTCTTTACAAGGGGAAGGAATAAGACAGATGATCACAGATGGTTTTACGTTTTAAGATGGACGAGTTTATGCAATATGAAGTCGTTGTTGTTATTTTGTATTTTTATTTTCATTTTTTTTAGTTTTTATGATACACATTTGAAAGTTGGTTTTCACGATTGCTTTTCACCTATATAGTCACAGGCTAGCAGGATGAGTGCTAAAAAAATCGGACATTATATAACAAGTGGTTTATTCCTTCTAGCAATAAATCTTTTTAGTGAGTTTAAAAAACAATTATAAATTTTTGTTTTTAGCAATTCCATGCAAGGTTTAATTGAAGATAAATAACACTTGAAAAAAATTTATTTAATTTTTTTTTAATTTAAAATTTACAATGTTTAAGCATTTCTGATCTTAACCAATAGTCAAATATTTGTAAAAATATTTCTATAGGGTGTTGACGGTAGTATACTACTCAGCTATACATATAGCTACAACATTGATCAGAATACGCTGGCTTTGACAGCGAGAAAAAACACTTGAGGAATTTCATCTTGTCACGTGACGTCCTCGGTAGCTTAGTGGTCAAAGCACTCGCCCGGTATGCGATGGGACGTGGGTTCGAGTCCCACCTGAGGTCGATGATTTTTTTTTTTTCAAGTGTTATTTATCTTCAAAAAACAATTAGTAGTTAAGTCCGATACTAATTCCATATGTATGGCCTTCGTTATGAAACAGACTTAAAGTACAATTATAGGCCTTCCGTATTACAGGTTTTCTAACTCTTAGCATTTTTATACTAAATGGTCCCCCATAGTCAATTCCCACCTTCTCAAAGGCACGACAAGGATTGACTCTATCTGATGGGAGTGAGCCCATTAATTGCTCAGCATGCTTAGCCTTTAATTTGAAACAAGTTATGCACTTGTATAATGCATGTTTTACTTCTCTTATTCCATCTACATTATGGTATCTCAGGCTTATATTAGCAAGTACAAGCCTAGGTCCAGCATGCATCAATATTATCTGCTCCTTTTATTTATTTATTTATTCCTTTTCAATTAAATAGTGTACAGTTTTCGACCCTTTCGGCAAAATGATTAGATGCTATGTGGTGTATAGAATATCTGCATGCTGAAGACGTCCACCTACACGCAGTACATTCAAGTTGTCCAGAAATGGATTTAATGCCTTTAGGTTCGACTTTGTTAATGTTTTAGAATTCAAAAAAGTAATTTCTTCATTGAAAAACTTATTTTGCTCAACTCTGAATATAATTTTCAAGGAATAGTCTAACTCTTGTGGCATCAAATTTCCATACACTCTATCTACAGCGTTGCTTTTACAGTTGTTTACAAATCGATATACATAGGCTAATATTCTTTTAATTTTGTCAATACTAGAGAATTTAGAAATCAATTTTAATTCTTCAGTTTTTAGTGTAACATGAGAGGACTTTATTTCAGGTATTTCTCTTGGCACTTCTCATTTATAATCTCGTGGCTGAAAATCCAGACGTCTAAGAAAGGTAGGTCCATGAAACCATAATTGGTTTTCCTGCAATAAATGCGGCTCTACGCCTCGTGCGTGACAGACAGTCGGCTGGGTTTTCAGTTGTACTTACATAGTGCCATAAGAAATCTTTTGTTAATTCACATATACATTTTACTCTATTTGCTATATAAACGCTAAGCTTTAGTGGATTTGTTACAAGCCACGCAAGTACAACCTGCGAGTCCACAAATAAATAAACATTTACATTGAATCTGGGTATAATGATGTCGTAGACTCTTTTTACTTTTTTTTTTTTTTTGAAATGGGCTTACTCTTGACCCCAATCTTGCTCTAGAGCATAAATGGGAACTACGATGGAGCGAGCTTGCCCAGAAGATGCCTATTCACTCTGGACTTAAAGAGAGTCAGGAGTCTAGCGCCAACGCTAGCTTTCGGGCCTCTCGCCCAGCATGTTCAGTTTTCTGGTATGGGAACAGCCACTCTTTGTGGTGGGCGTTGAAGTCCCCCAGAAAAACAAGCTCTGCTGTTGGATATCGCTGAAGTGCGGAGTCTGCCGTCTCAGCAAGGTATTCCATGAGCCCAGTCGTCTCCCAATCTCCACTGTGCGAACGGTAAACACTAGCGCAGAGAGATTTCTCTACCCCAGTGTCCACCAAAAGCCACAGCACAGGAAATTCTGACTTCTCAAAGCAACGGAGACGCTTACAGCAAGCAGATGTCATCGCGAACATACACACAGACCCCTGCACATTTCTTGAACTTATGTTCTTTTTTTTTTTTTTTTACTTAAGATGGGCTTACTCTTGACCCCAATCTTGCTCTAGAGCATAGATGGGATCTACGATGGAGCGAGCTTGCCCAGAAGATGCCTATTGTTCGAGAGTGTATCCAGGGTAGGTGAGGTATGCCACGTCCGACGGTGTTGCTATCTGCGTCTCCGTTAAGAAGAATAATCGCGGCTGCTCGGTCTCCAGGTGGTGGTGGACCAGGTCGAGATTTGAGTGCAGACCTCGGATGTTGGTGAGGTGCACTTCGAGTGGAAGGAAGTGTCACCGTTGATTAAACTTTTCCTTCTTGATTTGCTTTGTCATTTTTTAAGAGTTTTAGTAGGGGAACGAAAAATATAGTCGAGGCGCTGCTTAGCAAACCCTACTCGTACTTTTCGGCTCAGCCGATCAGAGGGGAAATCGCTTGGAGACTGCGGGGTCGCCCGAGCCCCCCCGATACCACTCCACCGGGTCCTCCCATCCAGTCGCCAACTGGCACGGTGGAGCATAACGGGATTTTTCGCAAGTTGGCGGGGCAGCCTTTACGCGTGGCTAGCGCGTAAGTCGGGCCCCCTACTGACTATGGTCGGCCAACGGCTGGGACCGTGCCTCGGATCCCGCTACCCTCCAGAACGAATTACCCGATACAGCATCGCGTAAAGACAGAGACCGGTTCCAACAGAGCAACTGACTTAATTTCAAACCCCCAATGGCACTGGCACTCCCGCACACCGACGGAACACAGCAGGGCTGCTTGGCGCCATCACAAATTATGATGACGTTGCCCGGGGTGGACCGCTAGGAGGTAGATCCCAACCACCCCAAAACTACTTACTAACTTGGCCACAAACAAGGCACCGTTAAGCTCCACTCGTGGCGTGGTGGATGGTTTTTTATAGGGTTAACACGTGATTTTGAGCATAATAAATCCACATTAACATTTTCATCTGTATCAACAATTCAAGCAACAAGCACAAAAGATACAAGCAACAACCAAATGCTAAATTTGATGCATCAGAAAAACCTTGACCTTTACAGTAGGTAACAGTACATTGTCACCTAGGCTTCCTAACAAGCTCACTTGACCAGTATTTTTAATTAGAGTTTCAGGATGAGACACAGTCTCTTTATTGGAAGGAACATCCTCATGCAACATAGTGTTGTGTTTTCCCTTGCAAATTGAGCATTTAAAATTATATAAACTCCTTTTATCACCATGACTGTTCAAGCAAATTTTACAAAGTTTATTCAATATTTTACAAAATCTATTCTTTTTGAAGGTTCGGCGAGCTTAAAGCTTAAGCACTGGTGCAGTTTATGAAATTTAGATGAGCAGTACTTACAATTTGTTGGCTTATTATGTTTGGCTAAAACAAGGCTGGAGTGGCGCTTGCTACTATATTCCCCAACTCCACCTTCCATGGCTTCCAAAGCAGAAGCTTGCTGTTCTAAAAATAACAAGAAGTCATTAAGCTTGGGCAAATCATTGTTGCTTTGCTTTTCAAGGTGATATGACCTCAATGTGTACTGATCAATCTTTCTTTGCAAAATGGCAATGATTATCAAACACCAATGCTCAGTAAGAGCCCCTAATTTTTTTTAATGCACCAATATACACTAAGCTACGTAGTCCTGAGGCGGTTGTCTTAACCATGTCCAGTATTTGATTAATATGATGATTAACTATTTGTTTTATGTTGTCATACCGCTGCCTTAACGCCTCTCCTGTGAGATATGATTTTAAATACAGCATGGAGACAACATTCAGAGATTCGAGAGCTGGAGCATTATTTCTTTTATACTTTTAACAAAAATGTCTGCTTTTACGTATATGACAACGTCATCATTCTGGTTTATGTGATTTGTCGACGAGTATGACTTGTAGTTAGAAAGTGAGGGAACTTGTTTACTGGGATCAATTCTACATTCACTTAAAATAATTACATCTGGGCTAAATTTGAGTAAGCAAAGCATGATATTTAAATCGTCTATGTAACAATAAACACTTCTAATATTTTGTTGTGTAACAGTTATAACACATAACTGTTACACAAAGCGAGATTCGAGGTCAATATTTTGAATGTCGCAAGTTACTGCATAAGCTATATGGAGCTCATCTACTAATTTCTGAACTTCAAAACTGCTAGTCATTTTTACTATTAGATGAACTGTGGGTGTTTTCTGTATTGTTATGTAATATGTCATTAATGAATTCTTGGTTAAGGCAGACATGACAGGGCTGCAGCAGAAGTATAACATTTATTAAAGTCATGGAATATAGTGTGTGGGAATTGCATTTGTATTTTTGGACAGTGAAATGTGGATGAGTAATAATGTTAAATCGTAAGGCAATTCTAGAAAAAACAAAAAGTACAGTAGCTAAAAATCACTATGAATAGTTATTATCGGCGAGTTCTCTTCTTTTCTCACATAAACTTTGCCATGCAGTCCAGCAAAACTTGTAGTTTTTGGATATGAAGAGATCACGAGCCAGGAAGTGCAAACAAGATCCTTTAGCTGTAAGGTTCTCCGAGACAAAAAGTGGTGTATCTTCAGATGTTTTGAATCCGAGGTGTAAGGCACGAAGTTTGTTTTTATGTTTTATATTGTAAGTCTTACTTAGTTTTAGGATTTCAGTCTTTAGTATGTTGGATGAGGTCTCCACAATTATCGGTGCATTTTTCGCGCCTTCCTTTTTTGTTTTAACACGATATATGTCTTTTATATCGGTTTTCGTCAGGCTGCTGCCAACAGTCTTGGAAAGGCATGTCACCATTTCTAGCAAGTCATCCTTAGTCTCATTTTGTTTCTTAGGGGCGCTTTTAATCTCAAAGTTGGATTTACGTGAGGACATTTGCATTTCTTCAATTCTGTCTTCCAAAACAGAGATGTCTTTCTTGTCTTCTATTTGCTGGCTCTCTAGTGTGTAAATTTTCTTCTTATATTCTTTATTTTGTGATAACAGAAGTTCAATAGAAGCATGGATGTTATAATTACTATGTTGAATGTCAGCCAGCATTTTTTTAGAATAAAATAGAATAGACTAGAGAAAAAGATTTATTTGACACACACAGAATACAAAAGGAAAAAAACATTTACAGGATAATACAAAGCAATATTACGTGTCAAAAAGGCTCAGCATTTGTCGTGACAGTCAGGGACGTATCACGACGCTGGTTTTCAGCAGGGACCCTGACGGTAGGCTCGGACCATACCCGACCGGAAACCCGACTTGGTTAGCGCGGAATCAATCCATCGCTAGGCAAAAAGGTTGTTTTTGAACGGACTCTTGCGGATGCTTACGGATTCCGGCAGAGCCTAGACCGAGCCAGAGAGGTACGGCACCAGAGAGAAGAAGAAAAGAAAAAAAAAGAGCATGACAAACAATAACATTAGACAAAATACTAACAGACAGAAAACAAAGCCTCACTTTTGCCAGACAAAAGAAGCATCACTATTTCTTTGAGCCAAAATAATAAATAATTAAAACTGTTTCACCCAATTCGGAACACGCTCCGAATGACATATGTCACCGTACTAGTGCGCACCGTAGTTTATTTGATCAGTGTGCGTACCTCGCCCTAATTCATGGTGGGTGATACTTATTTTGTCCGACCGTACACACAATTAATTTGTTGGTAAAGTGTGTAATCAATAAAAATGCGAACAATATCCGGCATGTGCTTGACCGTGCGGATCTTAGGAGATCAGAACATTATGTTTTATTTAATCAATAGAAAGTTCTTTGTGGTTAGTAGAACGAAAACAGGCATGAAGTACTTCACGTACACAACCAGCTAGATATTACACAGTGCATAAATATTGAAATACAGTGGTCCTTTCCAAATAGGGTTGCCATACGTCCGGAATTTTCCGGACAAGTCCGGTATTATATCCGGTCTTTGTCCGTAATGCGGGGGGAATCATAAACCATCCGGAATTTCCACATTAGGTGAAGAGAAAAAAAAAATGAAATAAGTCAAATAGTTTTTATTACAAATTAAAGTACTTTCTGATATTTAATGGTCCCAGAAATATTGTTCAATACTTCCGAATCTTTAATAATAGTTTTGTAGAACATTTCACAAGTCATGTGTTTCAAATTATATTGAGTTAAGAGAATTGACTTGACAGACTCTACAGAAAGCCTGTTTCTTACTTTTGACCATTGGGTCCCCATTAAGGAAAATACCCTTTCAACATTGGCGTTTTGTGCCTGCATCGCAAATATATAAGAGCATGTTGGTCGTTCCCGTAAGCTTTCCTGGTCCAGCTGTCTTCAGAATAATATTCCATTGGTTTTAGCATTCATCTGAAAAAAAACTTGGTTTGTTGTTTGATCATACTATTCAAAAATGTGATCTCGTCAAACAACTTGCTATCATCCAGATGAACCCCCTTTCCAATGAGAAACTGTATTGATGGAATAATATTGTCATACTCAATAGTATTGTCTTTTTTTATTAACATCCTTACAAAATGTTCAAGTCCATTAAAGGCTGTCGCCATTTGTTTAAATAGTCCCGGCAACATTTGTAAGATTTTTGGATGTCCTCCAAGAACTCATCTTTCTTCTCACTGCTGCAATTTGAAATCAAATCTCTAACTTTAAGTGGAACGAATTGTGATAAATTGATCCTGCTTGGCGACTTCAATGCGCGTGTTGGAACAGAGCACATTGCTTGGAAAGATGTGTTGGGTAAACATGGTATCGGCAAGTGTAATGCAAATGGTTTCAACTTGCTGTCTCTGTGCGCGGAGTTCCACCTTAGCATCACGAACACGTTTTTCCAGCTTCCCGACAAATACAAAACATCTTGGATGCATCCACGCTCTGGGCATTGGCACCTTCTCGATTACATCATTGTGCGTAGACGCGATTTAAAAGATGTACTAATCACGAGAGCTATGCGCGGTGCTCAGGGCTGGACCGACCACCGTCTTATCAGGTCCATGTTGAAGCTTAACTACAGGCCTCCGCGCAGAGCAGGGCACAGAGTGCCAGCTAGATTGGCCTTTACAAGCTTGGTCCACAGCGAGAAACTGCGGCATCGACTGGACGCTAAGTTTGAGAGTGCTTTTACAGACTCTGACGTCGGCCTCGGCACAGTAGATGATAAGTGGCGTATCTACGCAAAAACACTGCATATTGTTTCTCAGCGAGTTGTAGGTAAGTTTCAAAAGAAAAACCAGGATTGGTTCGACGAATCTGATGCAGAAAACTCCAGAGTAGCCCTCAAAAACGTAAAATAAGTTTTTCTTGAAAAATATTTATTAATATGTTAAATTACATAAGGATATTTTTGCTGCTCGGCAACATGTACGGAACGTACCACAAATTTTAGAACGGAGTGTGTATATTCTGTGGTGTTAGTAACCGCTTCCGTGTACGCGCGATAAGTGTTGAACTTATATTTATGAATTTTATTTATATGGAAATACAGGTAGCTTTTATATATTATTTTACGTGTTTCATTGCGACCGAAACAGTGGCGACTCTGATAACTTTTTCCGCTTGTGATTTCTAGCCACAGGTACCCTTTGCCATTCGGGTGGATGTATGGTTTTCTTTCTAGCTTCTCCTTTTTCTGGTGTTATAGTGTTTGATTTCAGTAGTGGTGCACTTCCCAGAGATGCACTTCTAGGTCTAGTAAACAGGCTAGGGTGGATGGCCTGTTGGACGAACTTTCGTCTACCAGTAGCATTCACTAGGTACAAATGCCTGGTTGCCCGCATCTGCACAGTCTTCGGTAACATATTTTACACCATGAGGCCCGGGTACCTCATGGCGCCGGGGGTAAGCCGGATCGCAGGACAAATCGCATTCATCGTATTCCATTTTCCATAAAAAAGGGGTTGGGAAGTTAGCAGCAGATATTCCCCCAAGTATACTTTTAGAGGGTATTTGGCCGCTCTTGGTTTTCGATGACCAGATTGATGGGTTATTTAACCGCCGCCCATAGCTCGGCGTTGACGAATTTTACGGCTGACTTCCTAGGTGTTTAAAGGAAGTTCTTCGCCGTTCTCAGCCAACCCTCCTCTTTTTACCCACGACGGAACGGAGATGGTATATGCGTTTGGGGTGAGAGGTTGTTTGTGAAATCCAATGTTGCCAATTATCTTCAAAATTACTAGTCCGATTTTGATGCGGTTTTCAGTGATAGGTCCAGTTTTGATTGGTGCATGTTCTTTAAAAGGAGTTACGGTGACGATTCATCAGGGGGCGCTGCAGTCAACATTTTTTTGCCAAAACCAAAACTACTAGTACGATTTGGATGCGGTTTTCAGTAATGGATTTGTACTTGATTAGTGTAGGTTCTTAAAAATCTGTTACGGTAGTAACTCACTAGGGGGCGCTGCAGTAAAAAAATGTTTTTGCAAAACTAAAACTACTAGTAGGTACGATTTTGATGCGGTTTTTAGTGCCGGGTTTAAATTTGATTGATGCATTTTCTTAGATGGGTGAGACGACTCACCAGGGGGCGCTGCAGTAAATATTTGTTTGTGCCAAACCAAAACTACTAGTCCTGGCGTTTATGACTAGGCGTCATATTTCTCTCTTACAAAATGTTGATTACTTTTTGCTATACTTATTTATGAATATATTTATGTTGAAGTTTAAAATAGTGATGGCAGCCCCCGACGGATTTTCTTGGGTTTTTATTAAGTTCATAGGTAGTTGAATATGATATTGACACATCTATATCTTCAAGAACCAGTTAGATACGTAGGGAAGTGCTATGAATACTGATACTCTATTGTTTATATAAAGGACTCCGCGATAGATCAACTCTACTTGTAAGTTTATTATCTCTCGTGACATACTTAAATCTTTAAGTCGAGGGTTTGTTAAATTATTTTATCCTTTTTCAATAACGTGTTAAGCGTAGTGGGTTTTTTCAAAAAAATTTAATTTTGCTTTTTTTTTATATTTATTGTACAGGTTACAAAGTCTTGGGATTGGACTGTTGGAGCCCAATACAGTTTTATAGAAAGGTGGGCTTAGGATATTAATAGGATGTCGAGGGTACTTATATGGAACCTTAAATTGAATTTTAGATGTAAGTTCAGGACTATTAATATGACCGTTTATAATTTTGTGAAGGCATATAAGATCAGTTGTGTTTGTACGATTTTCCAATGAATTAATTCTAAAATGTGCTAGACGATTCCTGTTACCTTTATTTTTTTTTGAAATGCCAGTGAAATAAGCCAAGTGGTTGAGAAATCGTTTTTGAATCCTTTCAAGTCTTAAACTATGTGTTGCATAATGAGGACGCCATACTACCCCGCAATATTCAAGTATGTTTCGAACGATTGAGTTAAAGAGTTATATAATACTATTAAATAAACTATATCGATATGTATGCCCTCTAATGCCCATATTTACTGCCCCGAAAGCTTTCAGCTTGAGCTGTCAAATCGCTTTGAATGCCTAGAAAACTGCGAGTCAGTGGACGAGATTAACAACAGGTTTGTAGAAACTGTCCAGGCGGTCGGGTCGAAATTTTTCAAGCCCCGTCGAAGAGACAGACCGCAAAAACTTACCGACCACACCCTCAAACTCATGGCAGAACGACGTTTACTGGCACTGCAGTCCTCCGCTGACGCTAAGTTGTATCGGCAGCACAATAGACAGATATCGAAGTCCTTGCGACATGATATCCGCAACTTTAATACGAATAGTATTAAAGAGGCGATAGAGCGGAACCAAGGCTCCAAAGTGTTTGCAAGAGACATGTCTATTGGGCAGAGCCAGCTGACGAAGCTGAAGACGGAGGATGGTAGTATAATGTCGACAAAAGCCGAAGTTTTGAGGGAGATCGAAAAGTTCTATGGGCAGTTATACACCTCGGTCACTAAACCTGTTATTAGTTCAGCCGCAGATCCAAGAGCTAAGCTTACCCGACACTATACCGAAGATATCCCGGACATCAGCCTATATGAGATTAGGATGGCTCTCAAACAGCTCAGGAACAACAAGGCGCCGGGTGATGACGGGATTACCTCAGAGATTCTGAAAGCGGGTGGAACACCGGTACTGAAGGTCCTTCAGAAACTCTTTAACTCCGTCTTGCTCGAGGGAATAACGCCGGAGGCATGGAATAGAGGTGTGGTGGTGCTCTTCTTCAAGAAAGGAGATAACACCTTGCTGAAGAACTACAGACCCATCTCGCTTCTGAGCCATGTCTACAAGTTGTTTTCGAGGGTCATCACGAATCGTCTCGCACGTAGGTTCGATGACTTTCAGCCTCCCGAACAAGCAGGTTTCCGAAAAGGCTTTAGTACCATAGACCACATCCATACGCTGCGACAAGTTATACAGAAGACCGAAGAGTATAACTTACCACTATGCTTGGCGTTTGTGGACTATGAGAAGGCCTTCGATTCAATCGAGACTTGGGCAGTGCTACAGTCTCTACAGCGGTGCCATATTGACTATCGGTACATCGAGGTGCTGAAATGTTTATATAAAAACGCCACCATGACGGTCCGAGTACAGGAGCAGAGCACAAAAGCTATTCCTCTGCAGCGAGGCGTAAGGCAGGGAGACGTTATTTCTCCGAAACTGTTTACCGCCGCATTGGAAGATGCTTTTAAACTCCTGGAATGGAAAGGATTCGGCATCAACATTAATGGCGAATACATTACTCACCTTCGGTTTGCCGACGATATTGTGGTCATGGCAGAGTCGCTGGAAGACCTCGGTACAATGCTCGATGGCCTTAATAGAGTTTCCCAACAGGTAGGTCTTCAGATGAACATGGACAAAACAAAGATTATGTCGAATGCCCATGTTGCGCCCTACCCAGTACCAGTTGGGAGCTCTATTCTTGAAATTGTTGACAAATGTGTTTACCTGGGACAAGTGATCCAGTTGGGTAGGTCCAATTTTGAGAAAGAGGTCAATCGACGAATCCAATTCGGATGGGCAGCGTTCGGGAAACTACGCAACATCTTCTCGTCCAAAATACCTCAGTGCCTAAAGACGAAAGTATACAACCAGTGTGTGTTACCAGTGATGACATACGGAACTGAAACGTGGCCTCTTACTATGGGCCTTATTAAGAAGCTTAAAGTTGCACAGCGCGCTATGGAAAGGGCTATGCTCGGTGTTTCTTTGCGAGATCAAATCAGAAATGAGGAGATCCGTGAACGAACCAAAGTCGCTGACATAGCTCGACGGATTAGCCGGCTGAAGTGGCAGTGGGCGGGGCACATAGCACGTAGAACTGACGGCCGATGGGGCAGAAAGGTTCTGGAATGGAGGCCGCGTATAGGCAAGCGCAGCGTAGGACGCCCACCCACAAGGTGGGCAGACGACCTGGTAAAGGTTGCAGGACGACGCTGGATGCAGGCCGCTTCCAATCGGCCGATCTGGAAGTCACTGGGGGAGGCCTATGTTCAGCAGTGGACGTCCTGTGGCTGAGGTGATGATATGTATTATTACATAACCAGCGTAGCGGCGTTGGGGTAGGGCGAGGTGGGGTGACCGCTCCAGGGCTCCAGATACAAGGGGCGCGCAAGTGCCCTCCCTAGAATTCTTTATTCTTTATTACTAGGCGTCATTTTTTTTTTTACAAAATGTTGATTACTTAAAAAGAACGGCAGTATAAGAAGAAACATTGTAGCAGTCGCTAATTTTTTGCGCTCGCTTTGCTCGCGGATTTTATATTTAGTACATAGAATTTATTCTACAGACGACGGCGCGAACATACTTGCTTGCTTCTCACCAAAGAACCTTAGACCATAGGAACAAGAACTCACGTTATAAATGTTTCACCAGTTTCTTAAAACTTTTCGAAAATAAATATTAATTACGCGTCATCCCTGTCAAAAAAGCTTTTTTATTATCTCTGGCAAAGGTAGAGGTATAAATGAATAAACGTGCAATAGCCATTGACTTATATATTACTTCGTAAGGACAGGGCGGACCACACGTCTGGGTGTTGGACCTAAAAAGACCCGAAAATGACCCGACCGAGGCCGATGTGACGTAGTCAGTGGTCGGCGGTCATCGGGAACTGACATTTGTATGAAAAAATAAAAATGCCTAGATGTTTACTGAAAGGTTGCTTAAATTACGACAGAAAGGTCATTAAAACAAATTCTAATATAATTTCTCACCAATAAGCAAATTTGTTAAGCACTAAACTTATTTACATTACTTTAACAATTTTCTAACTTCTTTGTCAATTTTACGAAGCAACGCCATTTTTACCTTGCAAAACCGATACAACTTTGTAGCGGCGTGCATTAGTTGTATGGTTATAGTATAGCCATAATAGTGCTCATAGTGCACGTAGTGCAGTCGAGTACATGCGATGTAATATAAATATTGTATTTTATGATGATTTATTGAATACTTATTTTAAGTTTACGTGATAAAGCATGCTAGCAACATGCATGCATGCAAGTTAGTATGGAAATAGGGTTATGAACCAAGGTAAAACACAAGATTGAAGTTACGGAAATCAAAGATGTATTCTTTTAATTATCTTTTTCACTAGGAAGCTAGTATAGATCCGACGCCTATAACAGGAACAAACGAAGTGATTGAAAGAACGAATGAGAGAACCAAATCAACTACCCATACACTCATAAACTCATTCTTACTTATCCTATACTCATCTATCATTCCTTTTTTTATTGTTAAGGCAAAGACTGCCTATCTTAAGGGTGAGCAGATTAATTTTTGCTTTTTATATTAAACAATTCAACACGCCCCCTCAATAATTAATCAGTAGACTAATTTATATAATAACAAATCATATAATGTAACTAAACGGATCATATATAACTGCCCAGTGATTGCTGGGGAGAATTACAAAAATGGTCCAACATTTGTTGCATGGGTAAGGAAAAACCCAGTAAAACCTTACCAGACCACTTGACTTAATTACTAATATTATACACTATCAATTTAATAGTCAAAGTACGAAAAAATCAAATATAATACATTATTGTAAACCTACTTTGGTTCTGAACTCATTAAAAGAAATTGCTGGTAACGGTTTGGTCATTATATCTGGGTCGTTCTTCAAGACACGTTTTTTAAGCGGCATCACCTAAAAAGAATGGAAATCGAAAAGCTAGCTAGCCACTTTTTTTTTCGGGTATACTTCCACTCCTCTCTTAACTGGGTTATTGATTATTATTCAATTATCTTTATATTTAATATCATAAAAAAAATAAGACACCCCGATTGTTTGATTTTCGTGGAGTGTCCCAAACCCCGATCTGGTCACTTAATAAATTATATATTTTAAACTAAACGGTACATGCTTACCAAAAAAAATATACTAAGTCATAAGAAGTTGACAATTCTATGAAAAATTAGATCGTAGTTATAAAAGAATTACATTATCTAAAAAAAATAAAAATGTGACTGTCCCGGGGTAGTTACTGATTTGCGTGGATCATTGTAAATTCACTTGCAAAACCCTAATTTCGCGACCTGATGTTGCGTCATCCTAATTCACGTTAAAACTAGGCGCGCCTCGACGGCCGGGCAGAGTACTTGTGTGACGACGACCTCGAGTGTCCGAAAAATTAAGGAAAGAACCTCGTTGCATCGGTATGGTTTCTCAAAAATTTGATTTGTGTGGTACAATTTTCTCCGGTGTCTGTGAATTTATTTATTGAATAAAATTTTGTAGCGATCAAATAATAGGTTACGTAACCTATATTCAAAACACAGTTTATTTGCTTAAAAGGTTTATTTATATTTCTAGGATAAAGGATTTATTTTGATTTTCGTGGTCGTGATTTCCGTGGTTTACGTGGTAGTTTTGACACGCGAATCAATTATTGGCCATGCAAATGAAATAACTTTCGGGTTTTGTAATAGTATTGTATGATCATTTTTAGTTTGAAATGTCAATACGTTTAGATCACAATTAAAATGATGCAGTTGATGGGTTTCTAATTTTATAAGTACCTTATTATAGTAAAAATAGTGTCAGATTAGCTACCTATATTAATAAATATTAAAATTGTCATCATATCATCATCATATCAGCCTGTTGCAGTCCACTGCTGGACATAGGCCTCCCCCAAGGAGCGCCACAGCGCTCGCCCTTTGCATCCAGTCGCTGCCAGCTGCATTCTTCAGGTCATCGGTCCATCTAGCCGGGGGGCGTCCTAAACTACGTTTGCCTAAGCGTGGTTACCATTCGAGAACCTTCCTGCTCCACCTCTCGTCAGTTCTGCGACAGACATGGCCAGCCCACTGCCACTTCAGCTTGCTACATTTTTGGACAATATCAGTCACCTTAGTCTTATGTCGTGTGACGAGGATCTGGCGGCGCGACACCCCTAGTACGCGAACCACACTATCGACTCGACAGCCCTACGCCCGTCGCCCATGCCTACGCAGTTAGTGACGCACCGTACCGCGGCGCCCGCGCCCGCACCGCGCCCGCGACAACGCTTTATAAGGCGCGGTGGGAAGGAGCTCCGCGGCACTCGTCCGAGTTCCGCAGCCGTGGCAAGACGTCTTCGCGCGCGCGCACGTCCACCGTTCACATTGCCTCGGAGCATCGGAACTCTGACGATTTGCTGTCCCCTGTTCCTTACTAACATTAGTTAAGTACCCGACCCCATCCTGATCCAAAGGTTCGTAGGCCTAGCGGCGAGCTCGCGTGACTCGAACCTTTTCTCCCAGACCTTGACCGCGCTCCTGCGGTGAACCCATTCCCGGCCCGGACGCTCTTGCGGCGAGTTCGCACACGACTCCGCATGCCAGCCTTCCTCACCCGTAGACAAAAGTAGATTATTAACAAATACCCGCCTCGCTACGCGCCGACCGTAATCCGTGATACCGTCCGTGGGAACCGCGCCGATCCCCGTCGCCCTGCCTCGTCCGTCCGTGTAGGATAAGTTAAGAGTAAGACAGCAGTCACAGCCCTAGGTAGATTAAGAAGTGAACTAGTTTTAAGGAACAATTGTGTGTCTTTCAATATAGAGAGTGCAAACGTCCCGTTGGTTTCCTTGGTTAAATCCCTGTTAGGATCCTAAAAATAGGTACAAATCCTCACACCGCACGCATCGCGGGCTGGGGTCAGTACACATGTTGACGAGGAACTCAGGCCTGAGCTAGCCGAAAGGGTTCTTCGTCACATTGGCGCCCAACGAAAAAACCCACAGAATCCACAGGGAAGGGTACTTACCGAGCCGTCGCACCCAGGCAAAAGAAGGCCGAAAGAGAGCGACGCCTTGGGAGTAACCACACTCCGTAATTAACCAGAAACCGAAACTAATGCCCACGTCCTGGATATACAACCTGCGAAAACAAGAACTTGAAGAAGAGTGCAAGAGAAGAAAAATAGAAACCGAAAACTTGACAGTACGAGACCTGAGGCAAAACCTCGCACAGGTACTAAGAGAAGAAAAACCATCCAGGCCAAAAAACCGATCCGACCAACCTGACCAGTCCTCCAGCGACAAGGAGGAATACACAGACAACTCCGACACAGAGTTCCAGGACACAAAGATGTCACACGACGAGCAGAACGTCGAACAATCGAAAATTGGTA
This sequence comes from Anania fuscalis, assembly GCA_950371115.1. Taxonomy (NCBI): domain Eukaryota; kingdom Metazoa; phylum Arthropoda; class Insecta; order Lepidoptera; family Crambidae; genus Anania; species Anania fuscalis. Next base: position 5,367,464 of record OX493326.1, on the reverse strand, counting down.
AGCCGCACAGTACTAACACAAGTGAGTGCATAGTATCGAGGTGGAACCTGCATTTCGACACGTACGACGACCCCGTGGAATTCCTGGAAAGACTGGACGAACTGACCGAAATGGGAGAAATCGAAAAAGAAAACCTGCTGAAAGTGATCCCGAGACTTCTAAAAGGTAAGGCTGTGTTGTGGTACCGAAATAACAAAGACTCGTGGACGACATGGGAGGAGTTTATCGAATGTTTCATCGTTACCTTCATGCCGCATAACTACGAAAACGAACTCCTAAGAAGAATAGTAACATCGAGACAGAACTACACCCAAAAATTCACCGATTATTTAATCGAATTACAGACATTAATGCGCAGATACGCGAAAATGTCTAAAGAAGAGAAGTTAAATAGAATTTACGACAATATGAACCCGAAGTACAAGTTATACATAAAAAGATCAGAATTTAACACAATAAACCAATTAACACAGCTAGCAAAAGAGTACGAGAACGTCACAGAAGACCGCCAGAGAAGTTTTAACAAGAAATTCAATGGAAGAAGCAATATTAACACCCAAATGGAAACAAAAAACCAGGGAGAAAAACAACCCGCACAAACACAACAAGAACCGAGAGATTCCGCAAAATACATTTACAACTACAACCCAAACACATGCTGCTGGAGTTGCGGCAAGCCCGGACACGCGTCCAGAGACTGCAGAGGAAGAAAGATAATATTCTGTGGAGGATGCGGTAAGATCGGCGTGCTCAGCATCAAATGTTGCAAGGGAAATAGGAACATGATACAGTCCATTGTTTTAAACTTTCATGGTCACTAACATTAGAATAGTTTGTTACGGGATTGCTACCATGCACTGACAAACCGAGCCTATGACATGTGTGACCTTGAACACTTAAACCAAGAGTTGGAACATGTTCAGAAAGTCTTACAGAATAATGGATATAGAGGGCAGCTACCATCTAGACACAAATCAAGACACTTTAAAGACACAGTAGACAGGCAACCTGTGTTCATGCCATACATAAGAGGAGTGACAGACAAGATCTCAAACGTACTTCATAAATACTCACTTAATACTGTCTTCACTCCATTAAGAAAAGTAACACAATGTCTACGATCTCCAAAAGATAGTTTCCCGATGGAGAAACCGGGTGTCTATAAGATTGACTGCAGCTGTGGCAGTTCATATATCGGCCAAACAAAACGTACCATAGCGTGCCGAATAAAGGAACACATAAAAGCGGTCAAAAAACAACGACAAACAGAAATCGGCAATCGCGGAACATTTGTTGGAATCAGGTCTCAATCACTGGATTGAGTTTCACAACCCTCAGATCATTTCGACAGAACGCCACTACATACCAAGAATGGTCAGGGAAGCGATTGAAATTACAAAGTACAAAAATTTCAATCGCGAGGATGGGTTTAAATTGTCAAGTGTCTGGAATCCAGTGATTCGTATGTGCAAAAACCGGAAAAAACAACAAACTGCTGTGTCGCGGTCAGATACTGTTAGTGTTGTGTGTCGAGAACAGGTGCGAGAAAATAGTGAGTTTGTAGACAATGGTACCGACGCGTGCAATAAAAGACAGCGAAAGAGGGTAGACCGATATGTTTGCCCTTAACAACTTACCCGCAAGATCTTCAGTTACTCCGTGATCATGGCGCTTGCAACAGTGCCGAAATATCGGGAACTCAAAAATAAGGTACATGGTAGCAATCCCGTAACAAACTATTCTAATGATACAGTCCATGACTCTAGGCGCAGAAACAAAAAACGGGGACAACCGCCCGTACGTAAAAATCACCACGCTAGACACAACGTACCAAGCTCTAGTCGACACCGGAGCAACAAGGTCCTACGCAAACAAACAGATATACGAGGAATACCTAAAGAAAAACCTCAAGCCCGAGATAGTGTCAGAAATAGCAAGTACAGCGAACGGGGAAACAATAGAAATCAGACAGGCCCTGCCATTACAAGTAAAGATTAAAGAAAAACTAATAAAACACCAAATGTTGTACCATCCACAAATAACGAAAATAATCATCGGTATGGACATACTAAACAGAATAGGACTAAAGCTAGAATGGAACAACAAAAACGACATACAAAATAAAGAGGAACAAATAGAAACTATCACTAGCACCAACAATATCATAGATACAGAAAAGATGGACCCAACCCTTACAGCCGAACAAAAGACAAAATTACAGAAAACAATAGCCGAAGAATACGATAAATGTGACAAAAACCCCAAAGGCAACACATGGACAACACATGAAATAAAACTGAAGCACGACCAACCAATAAAACAGAAATATTACCCGAAAAACCCGAAACTTCAAGAAATCATCAACCAACACGTAGACGAAATGCTGAAAAACGACATAATCGAAAAATCAAACAGCCCATACAACTCACCAGTAGTGTTGGCAAAGAAAGCAAACGGAGAATACAGGTTCTGCATAGACTTCAGAAAAATCAACCAGATATCACACAAAGACGCGTACCCAATACCACAAATAGACAACACCCTAGACAAGCTAAGGAACGCTAAATACTTCTCGAAAATCGATCTGAAAAACGGCTACTGGAACGTGAAATTAAAAGAAGACAGCAAACCAATAACAGCTTTCACCGTTCCAGGCAGAGGACTGTTCCAATTCAAAGTAATGCCGTTCGGACTTCATTCAAGCGGAGCTACATTCCAGAGATTACTTGACACAGTAATAGGACCGGAAATGGAGCCACACGCATACGTCTACTTAGATGATATAATTATCTGTAGCCCATCATATAGCCTGCATATAAAACACTTAAAAGAGATATTTAAAAGGATAAGAGAGGCAAAACTAGAAATAAACAAGAAGAAAAGCGAATACTGCAAAACAGAGGTCGAATATCTAGGACACATAGTGAACAGGGACGGAATAAAAATGAACCAAGAAAAAATACGAGCAATTACAGAACTGAAACCACCCTCAACAGTGAAAGAAGTAAGAAGACTAGTTGGAATGACATCATGGTACAGGAAATTCATACCAAACTACACAGAAAAGATGAATCCACTGTTAAAGCTATTGAAAAAGGACACAAAGTTCGTCTGGAACACAGAGCAAGAAAAGGCATTCACCGAGATTAAACACACCATTACACAAGACCAGCTACTCAAAAGAGCAGATTTTAACAAACCCTTCACACTGCAAACAGACGCAAGCGACATAGGCCTCGGAGCCGTACTCCTTCAGAATCAAGACGGAACAGACTACCCAATAATGTACGCAAGCAGATCACTAAAACCAGCAGAAAAAAAATACACAACATCAGAAAAGGAATGCCTAGCAGTAGTATGGGGGATACGTAAAATGAGACCATTCCTAGAAGGTTACCAGTTCACAGTCATGACCGATCACCAAGCACTGAAGTGGCTAAACACAATCAAGGACCCGTCAGGACGACTAGCCAGATGGGCACTGGAACTACAGCAATACGACTTCAACATAGAATACAGACCGGGAACCCTTAACAAGATCGCAGATGAACTATCCAGAAACCCAATATGTGAAATCGGCAAAAACAACACAGAATGGACAGAAAGAAAGATAAAAGAGATCAACCAAAAAGAAGACAACGACTTCAAAATCGAAAACGGAAATCTATACCGAAAAATAACCAACTACGCCTACGGTCCAAGGTTAGAACCCACCTCGGAATGGAAGTTATGCGTTACCGAAAAAGACAAACAAGAAGTAATGAAGGAAAACCACGATACACCGACATCAGGCCACCTCGGAACAGCAAAAACACTTAACCGAATATCACAACGATACTATTGGCCAGGAATGTATAAAGACGTTTCAAAATACGTAAAAACTTGCAAAACTTGCCAAGCTTACAAGAAACCGCAACAAAGACAGGCAGGACTCATGCACATAAATAATGCAGAATCACCCTGGAGCATAGTATCGACAGACCTCATAGGTCCATTACCAAGATCGTCAAACGGATTCACCTGGATTATAGTTTTTCATGACAAATTCACGAAATGGACAGAAATAAAACCACTACGCACAGCAACCGCTAAAACAGTGACGAAAGCTTTCAAAGAATGCATTGTAATGAGATATGGATGCCCGGAAACAATACTAAGCGACAACGGGAGACAGTTCACGAGCAAAATATTCGAAGAAGAATTAAAAAAATACGGCATTAAACATAGACTGACCGCACCATATTCACCTCAAGCTAACCCCACCGAACGCGTAAACAGAACCCTAGAAACAATGATAGCAACTTACATAAGCGACAACCACAAAAAATGGGACGAACACCTACCGGAACTGAATTTTGCAATTAACACGTCAACCCACGAGTCAACAAAATATACGCCGGCATTCTTATTATTCGGGAAAGAATTAAGAGCCCCGAAAGACAGAAACGAACTCCCTATCCCACACCTGAGAGAAAAACGAGCACTCGCAGAAATCCACGAGGTCGTTAAAGACCACCAACGCACAGCATCACTACAACAAAAGCAGCACTACGACAAAAACAAAAAAAAATTGGAAACCAAAAAACGGCGAAAAAATCATGAAGCGAAACTTCACATTATCAGACGCCAACAAACACTTTTGCGCAAAATTAGCACCGAAATACAGCGGCCCATACGAAATAATATCCAGCAAATCACCGGTCATCTTCGAGCTACAAGATCTGACAACAAAAAAAAAATGCACGGCACACATTAAAGATATGAAACCGTACCACGAATAAATACCAACCGAGAGACACCCAAACCCGTAAAAGAAGTCACTTCGTAAACTCAAAAGAAAAAAAAACAAATTACCCACATAGTTAGTGAGAAAAATTACTTAAACAATATAAATACCGGGAACACCCAACACACAACAGTGCGAACTGTCACATCTGAGACGATGGAACCCGGCATAAGAAAACAAACGAGACCGAAACCACCACCAACCGGACGGCCAGGATCAGTCACGGTTTGCGGTAAGGCCTGGCAAATAATGATTAGAAGAAACAACTGGGTACAATTAATAACCCCAAACCCCGACACCAGTACAATAACACCAGTGACCACGGCCAACGCGCAGCCCCGAAACCCCGTACCAGGAACATCAACAACGGAACCGAGTTACGAGGAGGAGGACATGGAGCCGGAGGGCTGGTCGGACCTACTAGGGGTCGAGTATTTAAGCGAAAGCGAGATCCAACCGGTGAACCAAATCGACCTCCTTGGCAACGCTAACGACGAACTGGAGAGGCCAAGAAAAAGAAAGCACAAGCGAGGGAAGAGGAGGAGGCGCTCCGGGAAACCTAGAACCTGGATCCAGAAGTTCGCGCAAGACGAAGACACCAGGACCAATTAGGTCGTATTTTTTTATTTATTTTTTTATAAAACATAGATTTCAATAGCAGAGCCCGTTTTTCAGTAGTATATTATATGTAAACAATAGATTATAGCATCCGTAGTGATATATTATAGCAGATTTAAACAGTAAATTCCTTTATCAATATCTATATAAAGTAATAATTTAAACACATTTTACTAAAATTGTAAACGTTAAGTAATTAGTTAGATTATTTAACAAGTTAAATAAAAATATTTAACCGACCTCAAAAAGAGGCACATTACAATATAGTGTATTTAGGACCTACATATTATATAAGTACATATTGTAAAAGTTAATCAATTAAGTAGATTGTTTAGCAAGCTAAATAGAAACATTTAACTTTGTACATTACAAATAGTACACTAGATAATTAGATAAATGTAGTGACAGTCATACCGCCGCGCCGCGATCGCATTACCCATCTTTAAAACATTAAAGAGGAACTAGAATGCGTGATTGTACATGTTGTACGCGAACAATAGAACGCAAGCGCATCCATCAACCGTTGGACAGGCAGAGGCAGTGCAAATCGATCCACGACGGCGAATGCACGCTCAATTCTTTAGCCGCGCACAATACGCGAATTACGCGACCAGCGCGATGTTTACATTCACAAATTTAAAAAAACCGTTTTCCTGTTAATTATTATTCTACTTACGTAAGCGATCATTCTCATAGTGCATCAGTGTGAACCGAAACCTGATAAGAACCGTTAAAACTTTGTAACAAAGGTACCTACACATTGTAATAATAATTAGTAATAAGTTAGATTGCTAAACCGATAAACACATATGTTTACCCTGACTTCTAACAAGAAGTGTATTACAAAAATATACATTGTAACAATAATAATTAACAATTAATAAGATTGTTAAACCGATAAACATATGTGTTAACCGATTTCTAAATAGAAGTGTATTACAAATGTACCTAATTAGATAAACATATTACTTAGCCAATTAAACAAATATGTTTAACCGATTTCTGAATAAAAATGTTTTACAAATGTAGATAGATACATAGATAGATACTCTTTGTCGCATACCAAACAAAGAAGTCACAGTTGATATTTACAAAAAGATGTACAATTTAGGCGGTCTTATCGCTAAAAAGCGATCTCTTCCAGACAACCTGTACAAATGTAAATAATTAGATAAATAGATTACTTAGCAAATTAAACAAATGTATTTAACCGACTTCTAAAAAGAAGTGCATTACAAATTGTACGCAAATAAGCATAAATTGTTAAAATTGGTAAATAATTATATGTATTACTTATCAAATAAAACAAACATGTTTAACCGACCTCCAAAAAGGAGTGTATTATAAACCGTACGCAAACATTGTAAAAATCAGTAAGTGATCAGATTTACCGACAAAGAAAAAATTGTAAAACTTAATCCCCGTAACATTAACTGAACATCAAACATCGTTTTAATCATCATAATTAAATTAATTAGACCGAAACCTTTTGTAAATACAGTAACAAATAATATTGTAAATATTTGGCCCAAAATATAGCAAATTAAAACATCACTAATTTAAACCGAAATAATTAAGCTTGTATGTATAGTAAAGTAATAGATGTCAGTTGCTATAATACCGAGTCCGAATTTTTTTTATGTATACAGATGGTACACCTCAACTTGTGATTTTTACAGGTAAAAATCTCCAAAAGCGGGGAGGAGGTGTGACGAGGATCTGGCGGCGCGACACCCCTAGTACGCGAACCACACTATCGACTCGACAGCCCTACGCCCGTCGCCCATGCCTACGCAGTTAGTGACGCACCGTACCGCGGCGCCCGCGCCCGCACCGCGCCCGCGACAACGCTTTATAAGGCGCGGTGGGAAGGAGCTCCGCGGCACTCGTCCGAGTTCCGCAGCCGTGGCAAGACGTCTTCGCGCGCGCGCACGTCCACCGTTCACATTGCCTCGGAGCATCGGAACTCTGACGATTTGCTGTCCCCTGTTCCTTACTAACATTAGTTAAGTACCCGACCCCATCCTGATCCAAAGGTTCGTAGGCCTAGCGGCGAGCTCGCGTGACTCGAACCTTTTCTCCCAGACCTTGACCGCGCTCCTGCGGTGAACCCATCCCCGGCCCGGACGCTCTTGCGGCGAGTTCGCACACGACTCCGCATGCCAGCCTTCCTCACCCGTAGACAAAAGTAGATTATTAACAAATACCCGCCTCGCTACGCGCCGACCGTAATCCGTGATACCGTCCGTGGGAACCGCGCCGATCCCCGTCGCCCTGCCTCGTCCGTCCGTGTAGGATAAGTTAAGAGTAAGACAGCAGTCACAGCCCTAGGTAGATTAAGAAGTGAACTAGTTTTAAGGAACAATTGTGTGTCTTTCAATATAGAGAGTGCAAACGTCCCGTTGGTTTCCTTGGTTAAATCCCTGTTAGGATCCTAAAAATAGGTACACATCCTCACACCGCACGCATCGCGGGCTGGGGTCAGTACACATGTTGACGAGGAACTCAGGCCTGAGCTAGCCGAAAGGGTTCTTCGTCACAGTCGTATGACCTCGTTCCGGATCTTATCCCTTAATGAGATCCCCAACATAGACCTTTCCATAGCACGCTGAGTGACGTGTAGTCGGTGGGCCAACTTGACTGTCATGTTCCACGTTTCGGCTCCGTAGGTTGAAACTGGCTGGCTCTGCGGCAGTGTCGACGTGAAGATATGACGCAATTTCCCAAATGCTGCCCAGCCAAGCTGCACTCTTCTGATTTCCCGCTCGAAGTTGTCTCTACCGAGCTGTAGTACTTGTCCAAGGTAGACGTACTCTTGGACAACCTCGAGCGTAGTGCCCTCGACGGAAATTGGGTCCAGGATGACGTGTTTGTTGAAAATTACCTTTGTCTTGTCCAAATTCATCACAAGCCACACGTCTCAAGGCAGCATTAAGACTGTGCAGCATTTTTTGCAAATCCTGCAGCGATTCTGTCATAATAACTATGTCATCGGAAAAGCGAAGATGCGTAAGATTTTCGCCATTTACATTGATGCCCAGTCCGTGCCAATTCAGCGTCTTGAACACATCTTCCAGTGCGTTGGTGAACAGTTTCGAAGATATGAAATCTCCCTGTCTAACACCTCGAAACAGTTGGATGGGTTTTGTTCGGTGGTTTTGTACTTGGACGGACATTGATGCCATACTGTACAGGCTTCTTAGCACCTTCACGTACCGCCAATCGACTTGGCATCGCTGCAAGGATTTCAGAACAACCCAGGTTTCGACCGAGTCGAAGGCTTTCTCATAGTCCACAAAGGCCAGGCACAGGGGCTGGTTATACTCTTCGGACTTCTGTATAACCTGCCGCACCATGTGAATGTGGTCTATGGTACTGTAACCTTTGCGAAACCCAGCCTGTTCCGGTGGCTGGAAAGCGTCAAATCTTGCGAAAAGACGGTTCAAAGTTCAAAAACAATTTTTGGTATGTTCCTAATGAATTCTCTAGCACAGTCTTTTAGTGAATCCTCTACCCGGTGATGATGTTTGTGTTTGCCTCTTTGGTCATCGAGCATTGGCACCGGATCGTTGTTTGCATACACCTTATCTCGCACTGTTCGAATTATAGAGAGGGAAATATCAAGGGTGTTTAAGAAAAACTTTTGGCAGACACGAATTTTTTGTTTTTTGTCATCATTGAAATAAAATTTTAAATTATTTTTGCGTGGTCTTGTGCTAGATTTGTACACATATTTAGGCTTAATCTCCTCAATGCTATTTGCAATAAAATGACGCTTATGTAGTGCATCGGGCAAAGCATAATATGCATCAAAAATTTTTTGCCTTTGTTGCTCCAAAATGAGAGTAGAACACTTCTGCCTGCATTTATCCCCGCAAGGAGGCTTCATAGATTTTTCCTTTATAACTTTTATTTTAGTAGAGTAACTTTTACCTGCATGCCTCCTTCGTTTTAATTCATTTATTTTCCATTTTGTAGGGTTAGCTAGACGTTTACGTGTTTTCTTTTTCGGTGAAACTTCCTGTGTCTGTGATCCAACCGTTTGGATTAATTGAACCGAAGGATTTTCAGTTTGAGATGGCTCAGAATCAGTACTATCTGATAAATATAAATCAGGTTTGTCATGTACAACTTTACCATCTATGAATTGAAATCAAAAGATGTAGAATGTTACTTTTGGCCCGAAAATCAAGGCAATAGAGGTGCAAATGAAATTGCCACCTGCGTTTATAATTATATTGTATCTACGTGTAGGAAAATAAATGAAGATGTTGATATGATTTTTTACAGTGATAACTGCACAGGCCAACAAAAGAACAAATTCCTAATAAGTATGTATATGCATGTGGTAGCAACGATTCCCAATCTTAAAAGTATAACGCACAAGTTCCTTATTAAAGGCCATACGCAAAATGAAAATGATTCGGCCCATTCTGTTATTGAGAGAAATATTAAAAAGTCACTCAGATCCGGGCCAATATACAGTCCAGATACGTATATTTCTTTGATCAGAACTGCAAAAAAGACTGGGAATTCTTACAAAGTTAACGAATTAAATCATACAACATTTAAAGATTTCAAATCTCTTTGTAATGATGTGGGCCGCAATTATACTAAAAATAATAATAATGAAACTATAAAGATGAATGACATTAAAATCTTAGAATTCACTAAGGATAATCAAGGTTGCTTCTTTTATAAAACTTCTTATGCTCAAGAAGATTTTTAAATGGTAAAGGTTGGATCCACCACTGCAAGAGGTCTTCGAAATGATTACGCTTTTAAAGCAGTATACAAAGCACCGATTAAAATTGCCGATAAGAAAAAACAAGGCTTATTAGCTTTAATTAATAAGCACACTATTCCCGAATATTATCGTCCATTTTATGAAAATCTGTAATTTTTATGAAATAGGCGATAAGTTGGATTTAAAAATAATACAAATTGACCAGATTGTAATTGTATTATTTTTATTAATTTTTCTTGTAGTTCATTCATTTGATATTTTATTAAAACGATTAATATATAAAAATAAAGACTGGATATAGTTCCTAATATTTACAAAGATAGAAAGTAAGTATTTTTGTAGATCTTTTAGATTACTAATCAGTAAGACTGAAATAACTTTGTTTAACAAGTGACTTTACTTAGTGGTTAAACGTGATTCATTCCACATAATTATAATTTATAATAATAATTATCTTGCTTTTGGACACATTTTCTTTTAGTTTTTTTATGTTATAATACACATTTAGTATACTAATTTCATTTGTACTGAAAGAAATAATATTTATTTTCATAAAATATTATTGTTCTACGGCCAAAAATATTATAATTACTATTAATGTATAAATAAAGACTGGATATTAGTTTCTAATGTTTACAAAGATAGGATGAATTTTTGTAGATCTTACATTATCAGTTAGACTGAAATAACTTTGCTTAACAAGTTCCTAGCTTAGTGCCATTTTGTTTTAGTTTTTTTATATAATAATACATAATTAGTGTACTAATTTCATAATTGTACTGAAAGAAATAAATATTTCATAAAATATTATTGTTTTACTGCCAAAAATACTATATTATTCCCTTATTTTAATCGTATTTCATAAATTAAATTTTCTTGTTCAAATTAAATCGTAAAAATTAAGAAACATTTTATCTAGAAAACTCTTAAAACTCAAAACGACTATTTTTTTGACCTACGTTTCGGCTATCACATAATAAAATTAATATATAATTTAATTTTACTTTGAAAGACAGATAATGTAACTAGCTAAAATTACAAGAATAATGTTGATAAGACCATTATTTTTAAAAATATTATACATCAAACCTTAAAATTGCTCTCCTGTAAAATTTGTAAATTTTGAGTTTATATAGTTTTAATGCGAGAAGACGATGTCATGTCTTTTAATAAATAATGCTTGATTGATTCTAATATAAATTTAAATAAAAGCTTTAAAAAAACGATTTCTGTGTTAGTTACTTACCCTTACCTTATTTTTTTACTTACCTTACCTATTCTTTCAACTGATAACATAATAACTTATCTAAGAAATTTAAATAAATAAAAAATCATTTTCGTGGAGTGTTTTGTGATTTGCGTGGCCTCCAATTTTTTAACCGCGATTATCTCTGTAAGTATATGGCTCTATTATGTGCCTTTTCCATAAAAAACATTACTTTTACGTATATTTTAAGATACAGAGGTAGATTTAAAATATATATTAAATTTGAAAATTGCCACGCAAATCACCAAATAATGCCTTGCTCGAAGAAGCACCCATCTGCCAGTTGTTTACCTGTGGGAATATAATTCAATTTAATTACATTATTCTCGATTTGCTCTCTGTAAAAGTGGTACTTTATGTCAATGTGTTTTGACCTCTTATGATTGGTTGGGTTATTGGCAATACTTATACAACCATTGTTGTCTTCAAAGATAATAATAGGATCCGAGATATTTACTCCAATACCAACTGCTAGAGACTTAAGCCACAAAGCTTCCCGAACAGCTTCATATAACGCCATGTATTCGGCCTCTGTGGAGGAGGCTGCTACTGACGTTTGCCTCTTTGTACTCCATGTAATAGTACACTGGTCAAACATTTGGAATAAATATCCAGTCGTACTCTTTCTATCCCTTGTATCGCTGCCACCCCAATCAGAGTCTACATACCCACATAAGATATTGGTAAAATCACATTGTTTGTACACTAATTTCAAATCGATTGTACCCTTTAAGTACCTAAGTACCCTTTTAAGGCATTGCCACAGCTCTTTATTGTTTTTATTTGTAAATCTACTTAAAATATTTACACTCGTACTTAAGTCCGGTCGAGTACACAACATTATGTACATTAAACGCCCTAACACATTTCTACATGGTGCATTGTACATTTCTTCTTTATTTAGAGCTTCATAGTTAGGTTTTGTTTCTAAAGGGGTACTTACGGGATTACAATCGTGCATTTTAAATTTATGTAAAACTGATTTAATATATGCACTTTGATCAAGTGTAATCATGTCGTTGCATCTAGTAACTCTTATACCGAGAAATAATTTTATGTCTTTTAAATCAGTCATTTCAAATTTACTCATTAAATAACTTTTAAAATTATTCATTGTTTGACTATCAGCACACGCAATAACTAGATCGTCAACGTATAATACAACGTATATATTTTTATTTACATGACCTTTATCTAACATATATATAATGTCCGATTTTTTTAGCACTCATCCTGCTAGCCTGTGACTATATAGGTGAAAAGCAATCGTGAAAACCAACTTTCAAATGTGTATCATAAAAACTAAAAAAATGAAAATAAAAATACAAAATAACAACAACGACTTCATATTGCATAAGCTCGTCCATCTTCAAACGTAAAACCATCTGTGATCATCTGTCTTATTCCTTCCCCTTGTAAAGAGCGAGAAAGAGCTAACAGACGTAAAAATGGCCGGAGTTCATTCATAAACTTATACTACACGGTCAGATGTTTGGCTTGTTTATCTTTAACATTGATAACTTAAAATTAGGGCTTAAATGTAGCTTAGTGCAATTTTTCTAATTTGAAAATCTACATCATTTAGAACAAACCAATTAAAAAAATACAATGTCTTAGCTAAGTAAATGTTAAGTTAGCAGCTTACAAATGGTAAAACCAGTAAAACGGCCCTTATCAAGTAAGTACATACACTGATCTTCAGGGGGTTTGTTTCCAGATAAGGTAGTGATTCAAATTTCCCATCACACTTTCACAGGCTGTGGACTGACGAGCTATCCAAAACCATGTTAAGATTGTTTTAGGTATGCGACTTTATTATTGAGAAAGGTAATTAAAACTAACCGAAAACGATAAGTTAGATTATTCTAACTCAATGAAATTCGAAATACCTAACATGATTTTATGATAACTCGGCGTGTTTACAAATTTGAATTATCTCTCTAGGTACAACGATTGTTTATTTACACTGTTCCTTACTATCGAAAATTGAACTCATCATGATTAAAAATACACGAAAACATTCCTCATCTAACTCAAGATTTAGGTATTCTAGTTTCTACATTTTTTATTACACTGACCGACCACTCACACGCACACTCACATTGTGACTTTTTGATGGTTCTACATTGACTAACTATCACAGAACAAACTAGGTTAAAATTGTGTTTTTAATAAATGACAGATTTTGCGATACTACGACGCGCGCGGAAGCCGGAAGCGCATCTGTATGACGCATCTAATCGCGACAGGCGCACGACCCGAACTAAAAGAAAGCGAAGCGCACTGCGCAGCAGCGATCGGTCAAAGTGCGGCCGCCAGCGCACCAGACGAAGCAGTAGTGAAGTAGTATCTATCGACATAGCGCGGATCGATACACTGTCATTTAATTTTAATACTAACAATTAGAAGAAGTTCAATATCATTTTTGTTTCTGTAAATTAAAAATCAAAAAGTGATTTAATTTAAACGGTGTAAGGCCGGGTATAGCAAAAGTCTAATTAAATGCCACAGGATGATAGCTTGTAGCCGTTTGAGTTCTTGCTTTTGAAATTTAAAACCTACCTACGAGGGCGGCACTGAAAATTTCGGGAATCCACCGACCACGCAATTTATTCTTTATTTTAGGGAAAGTATATAAATCATGAGGGCTTAGGTCGGGGCTGTACGGCGGATGGTCTAATAATTCTATGTTTTCTTGCTCTAAAAACTCTTTTGTTCTGTGCGCGGTGTGAGAACTCGCATTGTCGTGATGGAGGATGATGCGGTGATTGCAGTTCTCTTTACGGAGTTCAGAAACGACCTGTGGCAAACAAATGCTAGCATACCATTCTGCATTAACCGTTCTTTGTCCCTCAAGAGGAATAGTCGCAACATGGCCGGTTTTGGAGATAAATGTGGCCACCATTTTTTTTGCAACACTCCGTGAAGGAACAATTTTTGTTGGTTTTAACTCATTTTCGAACACCCAAACTCGTGACTGGTTTTTTGTTTCGGGTTCGTACGCGTATATCCAGGATTCGTCACCTGATACGATGTTGTATACAGCATTTGAGGATCCTGCGTGGAATCTTTCGAGAGTTATGACGCACCAAGTAACGCGAGCCGCTTTTTGGTCTTCACAGAGCGAATGCGGTATCCATCGGGAAAACAACTTTTTTACACCTAATTGTTCATCCAAGATTATTTGTATTTGACTCATGCCAATGTCTAAAGTTGCCTGAATTTCGCGGTATGTCACATGTCGATCTTCCTCAATCAGCTTACGCACAGCATCTACGTTTTCTTGGGTGACTGCAGTTTTTGGACGACCTTGACGGGGAGTATCACTGAGCTTGACACGTCCACGTTGAAATTCAGCAAACCAGCGATAAATTGTGGTTTTAGATGGGGCTTCATTTCCAAATGCAGAAATCATCAGGTCAACACACTGTTTTTGTGTTAAACCACTTCGAAAGTCATAATAAATCATCCCTCTTGAATTTTCTCGCGTCAATTCCATTTTCTCAACGACTAAACAAGTTTGACAAGACCTTGTGATAAGACCGAGAATCTTTTTTTAAATAAATAAATGGTATTCGCTTTTTAAAAACCAAGGAGTTTGCAATTAAAAAGATTGTAATATGTAATAGATACCAGGCGAAAAAGTGATACACCAAAAGCAGATTGACACTTATATTTGTTTAAATAAAACACTACAGAATAATCACAGTACAAGAGCTCCGTACGACTCGATGTCTAGTTGGCGACTCCCGTTCTGCCGTGGAGCTAGAGTATTTATAAGTCGATCAAAACAAGTTGACGGTGGGGGAACGTAAAATACCACGCGATGGTTTGATCGACTTATTACGTTTTAAATTGTAATATAAGGTTTATTATCAAAATATTTCGATATTATGACATAAAATAATCTATACAGTTTTTAATTTACCACTTTTAAAATAACACATATTGATTTTATACAATTTATAACATTCGGCCTTTCCTGACCCCAAGTTGTCCTCAAACTACACAATAATCTATAGAATCTTATTCTACAATAAACTAATTACTAGAATATCTTTTCATCAAAATTTATTGTTCACTTAAATAAATAAAAAATAATCAAAATGTTTAACTTAAATCAGTGAATCTATCAACACTGTTTTCTCTTTCTTTCTGATATGAACATTAACTTAATTACCTATTTCATATTCACTTGCTATTTAGAGTGGATCTGTCAACACTCTCGTATAAATTGAATGTGAGTGGATCTATCAACACTCCTATTATTTGCGAGTGGATCTATCAACACTCTAAACATTTGCGAGTGGATCTATCAACACTCTTTATTATTATTTTTTAGCACTAAGTACTATTTAAATACAATAAGACAATAACATGGAAACATAAACTCATGGCATTACTTTATTTATTAGTATTAATTTACTCATGTTCACTACTAGTGTTGTCTTTAGAGTCGCTATCAGAGTTGTGATCACTATAAGTTGTAATCCACGGCTTTATTCGGTCTGCTGCCCATATATTACAGTAATTTTTCTTAGAGATTTTTGTCCCAACGATACTTGAAACCTCATACCTGTCATTTTCAAGTACTTTGGTTATTCTAAAGGGGCCAGTAAACTTTGGAAGAAGCTTTTTACTTTTGCCATCATTGCCCGGGATAGGTTTAAGTATTTTAACTAAGTCTCCTACATTATAAATCCTAGCTTTAGTTCTTTTTTTGTCGTATCTAATTTTTTAAAGGTGCTGGTCTTTTTCGATATGAGTATCTATTTGGTCTCTAATATTTTGTACCGAACCTGATTGGCGTATTTCGTTTAAGATATCGGAGAAGACATTGTCTCCCTTACTAACTAACTGTACTCCGAACAATGCCTCTGATGGAGCCTTTCCTATACCCTTGTTGAGAGTATTATTCATTTCCCACTGTAATTTTCCTAAAACCGTATCCCAAAGTTTTTCACCTAATTTGTCAGTGTAAGCTGTTAGAGCATCTAACACAGTTCTGTTGTATCTCTCGACCTGCCCATTGGCACGGGGAGAGGCTACAGCATTTAGGATATGTTTTACTTTAGATTCATCGCAAAACTTTTGAAAATCTTTTGAAGTGAATGATGAACCTTGATCTGATATCATTCTATTAGGATAGCCAAAAGTGGTAAAAATGTCATCTAAAACGCGTATCGTCAAACTTGACTTCAAATTTCGTAAAGGCTTTAATAAACAAAATTTAGTGTATCCATCGACAAGCACTAAAAGGTAAGCGTTTCCTTTGGCACTTTTAACAAATGGGCCTAAATGATCCACATGAACTGTATCAAATGGTTTATTGACCTTGTGAATTGGATGTAGTAGTCCTTCTTTGGAACCAGCTGGTTCTTTACTATAGGCACATTCTAAACATGATTTTACGTATTTTTTTATAAAACGTTTCATTTTAGGGAACCAAAAGTCTTTGCTTATTTTATGAAAAGTTTTTTCAAAACTAAAGTGACCGATATCGTCATGATTTAATTTACAAAGCTGAAAACGAGCCGATTTGGGTACAACCCATTTAAGCTCGTTGTTCACTACGCGAAACAATTTATTATTTTTAATAAGAAAATTCTTTTTTACTTCGGCGTATTCTTTATCCTCTAGAAGGTTACGAATATGTTGTATATTTGGGTCATTTAATTGTAGACTAAGAAGCCAGTCTTCTTGGGTAATTTTTAGAATTGAAGGCACTGAATCATACGCTACGTCTAAATCATTGGGTTGAGGATTTCTGCTGAGGGCATCAACATGTGTCATAGAGTGTCCTGGTCGGTATTGAATGTCAAAATTGTATTCTTGAATAACAATCCACCAACGAGCAATTCTTGGTATTAGATCTCGCTTAGTTAGCGTTGCTCGTAATGCGTTGCAATCAGTGATTACTGTAAATTTTAAACCTAAGAGATAAACCCGGAAACGCTGTAGTGATGCTATTACTGCGAGTGTTTCTAATTCATAAGCGTGATACTTCTGCTCATCAACGGTAGTTTTTCGACTGAAATATGCTATAGGCTTAGCTACACCTAACTCTGATTTTTGTATTAAGATACCAGCTAGCCCGTATTTACTTGCGTCTGTATGCAGAAAAGTTACGTCCCTAGGATCATATATACCCAGTAAAGGCCTTTGGATTAATGCTTCCTTTAGTTTCTGAAATGATATTTCTTGTTCAGAATTCCATTGCCAAGAACTTTCTTTTTTTGTTAAATCTGTAAGAGGTCGTGCTACGGTAGCGAAATCTTTTATAAACTTTCGGAAATAGCTTGCTAAGCCTATAAACTGACGTACTTCGTGTACATTTTTAGGTGTCGGAAATTTCTCTACGGCTGTTATTTTAGCTTGACCCGGCCTAATTCCGCTCTCACATATCTCATAACCAAGGTACTCAATATTTTCTTTAAAAAAATTGCATTTCTTTAAGTTTAAAGTTAATCCTGCTTCTTGTAAAAGTTTAAAAGTTTCTTCTAGACGATATAATTCTTCATCAAAGTTTTTACCAGGAATCAAGATGTCATCCATATATGCGAGAGCAGATTTAAACCGGGTGTTGCCGAGAATTTTATTGATTGTACGCTGGAATACAGCAGGAGAATTTACTAGACCAAAAGGCATTTTTTTGAATTGATAAAGACCGTCTGGAGTTATAAAGGCTGTAAGATGTCTACAACTAGCACGCAAAGGAATCTGGTAGTAACCGCTAGCAAGGTCAAGATTAGTAAAGTACTTATTTCCATTAAGCATATCTAATTGATCATCAATTCTTGGCATAGGAAAGTGATCTTTTTTGTTTTACTATTCAATGATCTAAAATCCACGCACATTCTATATCCTCCACCCTTTTTTGATACTAAAATTATAGGACTGGCATATGAAGAATTTGATTCTTCCACTATGTCATTAGATAGGAGGTCTTGTACCATATCTCTCACAATTTGACGTTCAGGATAACTTAAACGATAAGGTCTATGTACAACAGGTGTCTCGTCAAGTAATTCTATATTCATCTCAGTAAGATGTGTGCAACCTAATTCAGACAGGTCCTGAGCAAAGCATGATCGATACTTATTAATAAGATCTACTACAGACCTAATTTGTGAATCAGAAAGATCATTATTGATATTAATATCTTTTTGATCAATCGGTGGAAGTTTATTTTCATTAGAAATTCGACTACATTTAATCATTTTATTTATGCTATCATTTTTAACACTAATAATAGTATTTGCTCGTGCTAATACCGAACCTTCTTGTAATTTTAACGATTTATTTGAAAAATTTTGTACTCCAATTTGACATTTTCCCTCATGCAATCTGTAAACGCCCCCTAAAATGTGATAGTCTGTAAGTCCCGTATTTCTTATGCTATTTTCTATAAGGATGTCACACGTAGTATTACTTTTATGCGTACAGTCTACAAATTTCAAGTGATCAATAGTAGTATGTGCAGAGATTCTTAACACTATTTTATCCTGAACGTCGTTATTAACTGGCAAATGAGAAAATTCAAGTGGCACATTTCGTTTGAGTATATCAAGCTGATCGTTAGTTTTCACTACCAGAACCTCCGGCCTCTCGGTGAAATTTTGACCTATTAGTAATGGTGAGTCCATCATGAACGGCTCAACTATGTATGCGTCAACTTCGGCAGTTACTTCCCCAAGTAAAAGTTTAATTTGCGTTCTACCTAATGGAGTATATACATGATTGCCAAAACCGCGAATTGTAGGGATGTTATCTTCGAATTTGGGTAAAGAATTCTCATCAACCACTTGTTTACTAATAAGGGTACAATCGCTCCCGAAATCTATATAACATGGAACTTTAATGATGTCATTGATAAGTGCTTCCTTATGAAACTTGGCATCTGTTTTATTAGACTTAGTTAACATTGTACGTTTCTCAAAAGATTTAAAATTACCATTAGATTTACTTTGAGAAAAATCCTTTGTTTTATTGTGATAACAGTCATTAGTTTTATGGCCAAAGCGATGATAGACGGCACATTTTATAAGAGGTTTACTACAATTGCTATGAGTGTGACCTTTCTCTTTGCAATTATAACAGCTGATTTCAGGTACAACGTTGCGACATTGCGCACCACGATGTCCTGGTTTATTGCATCTATTACAGACAAGATCTCTAGAATTCGTGAAATTATTCTTTGGTCGGCTAAATCGGAAGTCAGACTCTCTACCTAAATCTTTTAAAAACTTAAGAACATCTTCAGGGTCATTTAATCTAGCTGAGGATGCACTGGATCTAATCATTCGGTCATCTATTCCGTATATTAAACAATCAACAGCCTTTTTGCCTTTGATTTCACATGCATTTAACAAAGTAATTTTGTCAAAATAATAATCATCTACTGACTCACCTAACCTCATCCTACGTTCTAACATATCGGATAATAAAACGCCATAATTTGTCTCCGAAGGAAAAGCTCTAATTAAACGTTCCTGCCACTCAGGCCAGGTTAAAAGTATCGTTTGCAGACCTTGATACCATTTTTGGGCATGACCCGTCAATTTCGGTAGAGCGAAATGTGAAGTTTGTTCATCAGACCAATTGTATATTTTAGCACATTCGTTAACCTTAGCAATCCAACTTTCTATTTTTTGATTCTTTTGAGTAGGGTCAAAAGTGGGAATAATATTTTTGTCGTATGAAATGCCATGAGTACTAGGTTTCACCATATTTTGTAATAACAAAGCAAAATCTCTAGTATTAATTGTGACAGTATTAGCAGTTGTAGCTGTATTGTTCTGTTCGCCAAAATGGGGTAATGAGGATAATGAAACAGGCTCACGTTCCGACGGTGTTGCTGAATGTTGTGCATCTGGAGGTCGATGTACTGGCTCTGGAGTTTCACATGTTGCTCTGGATGCTGATCCAAGAAGCGGTGGTAGCGTCGACCGTTGCAGGAACTCGTGGTCGTGACGTGATGTCGTAGCAGAAGTACACTGCTCCGAAGGCATTGTTTCAGACACCAGAAGTGGTTCGGGGGGCTGAAAAGTTTTCATTTCAGAGTATCATTATTCAAGACAAAAAAAAATAATTAGCTATTGAAATGAAATATTTATGTAACTGTAAGCGTACCATAAAAGGAAATACCCATTTCGATGGTTGCCGCTTCCCTACTGATTCTAATACTATTAAAATATTTTCAATAGAATAAATACTACGCATATGTTAAAAAAAAAACTCGCAATATTATGTACGTAAGGTCACCCGGGGCTATCGTAACCTAAAATTGGCATAAATCAAATTAAAACAGAAAAATAAATACTTTTAGATCCTTATTATGTATTTTTCTTTTGCTATTAATCGTAATTTTTAATTGTCATTAAGTAGGTATCTTGATAAAATACTTATTTGTTAATTTCGTTGGTTGTGTTGCAATTATACATTTATTGAAGCAATTGGCTAATATAAATAAATAACTCATAACACCAACTCGAAAGAGAGGAAAAAAAAAGAGGTTATGTCGGTGCAATAAATATTTTAAAAACTTAAATATTAAGGGTCAAAAAAATAGATAAAGAAAAAAAAAAACAAGTGAATTATAATATCCATTTTGAAAGTCTTGTAAGTACTTGCCTGGTGTGTTATGATATTTTCTACATGCGTTGTCCGCCTTGGCATCTGTTCCGACGGTGTCCTTTCATTGTTGGATGTACTGGAACTTCTGGGCCTTGCAGACTTCTGGCTGCGCCTATATTTCTTACGGTGCTTCCTTTCCTTTTTTCGGGTCTTCCGTTCCGACTCAGAGGAACTGTCGTGTCGATGACGCCGCTTGCCACGGTAGGATCGCGTTCTACTTCGCGACCTGCGACGGCGATCTTCATAGTCATCGACCATTTGTGTGGGTGTGTCGTTACAATCCCGCTTCTGATAATAGATACCAGGCGAAAAAGTGATACACCAAAAGCAGATTGACACTTATATTTGTTTAAATAAAACACTACAGAATAATCACAGTACAAGAGCTCCGTACGACTCGATGTCTAGTTGGCGACTCCCGTTCTGCCGTGGAGCTAGAGTATTTATAAGTCGATCAAAACAAGTTGACGGTGGGGGAACGTAAAATACCACGCGATGGTTTGATCGACTTATTACGTTTTAAATTGTAATATAAGGTTTATTATCAAAATATTTCGATATTATGACATAAAATAATCTATACAGTTTTTAATTTACCACTTTTAAAATAACACATATTGATTTTATACAATTTCTAACATATGACAGGAACAGTGGAAATATTCCATTCCCGATACTTTTAGTGCAGCCTATGTACCGTCATGACGGGTGGCCTAAAAGTAGGCCCAGCTCTGGTTATTTTAAACTTTTCTGCTAAGATTGACTGATAAAGAAGGCTACAGAACGTTTGCCTTCCTCTGCACTTTGTTTGTGCTAAATGCAACTGTTCCCAAATTGGCCGTGTAACGACCATACCCTTTCAAATCAAAGTATGATTTAAGTAATTAATAAAATAAATATTAAATATCTCTCTTCAAATTATTTCTAACTGAAAAGGGCAACTTATTAAACACCATGCTTTCTTCGTATTATTGTTATTTTAACCAATCCAAAACCCTAATAAAACAAGCATTTTATAGCGGATTGACCGGTATGGACAGTTAAACAATAAAAATAGAAAGATGAAACTTGCAGAGCGTTGCGTGAACGCACGTGGTTATGTTTTGCGGCTGTCGTTGGACATAAGATGCGAAATCGTGGGAAAAGATATTAACAAAAAGCTTTTGAAAAAGAAGTTTTAAGAAACAATGTGCACCTATAAAAAAGGGAGAAACCTGCATTTAAAACAAAAGGATAGTGGACGCACATTTTAGCCCTTAGGGTGATACACCCATGTGCAATCCATAAATTTGAACAATATTTTAGAAACTTCATTTTTTGTAAGAAAAAGACAGTGGACGGACACTTTAGCACTTAGGGTAATACACCCATGTGCAATCCATAAATTTGAACAATATTTTAGAAACTTCATTTTTTGTAAGGATAGGCCGAAATTCGTCACCCCACCACATTCTGGAAGCATCGTAGTGCTTGGGTATAAGAGGGACTGACGGAACAAGGAGCGGGGGCTTTTTAGTTGGGATAGGGTTCGATTTGCATCATGTAGATGCCCGTGTGTGGTCTACGGGAGAGCCCAAGGAGGAGGTAAGTTGAAGTGGACAGTCAGATTTGGGCGGTCTGACGTAGACGTTCCGAATGGTGTTTGCGTGTGTTCTTAGAAAAGATGCAGAGGGGTAAGTGTTTTGATTATTACAAATTCCTTTTGAAAGTATTTTAATTAAAATATTTAAAGACAAAGTAACTTTTAAATTGTGATGACGATGATGATGTTGATGCTGATGATAAAGTATTTAATATTGAATTATTTAAAACGTCATTATAATATTTTACATAATTCTCTTGTTTTTCGTAATTTCTTATCAAAAGGAATTTAGCAACTTTTTTTCATGTCCTCATAGAAAGCAAAATGGGATTTAATTTGATATGATTTAAATAATAATAAATATAACGTAAATAATTGATTTAAATCATAACTAATTATTACACAGATTTAATGCCAAATAAATTTAAATATTGTTTATTTTGTAGCTTAGTTATTTTGATTTTAAAGATTGACATGTTGTTTGCTATTAATTTACCTAATTTCGATTATTGGGTAACATTTTGTGTGTAATGATTTATACTATTAGTTTGAACCCATTTTCTATTTCATGATGACGTGATGCATGTTATTTTATTTGACCTTTTTTGTTGTGTTTTATTTTGAGTGTTTAAAGTTCATCTTACGTGTTTAAAACCTTTGAAAATATTTAATGGGTTTTGAATATGATTTACGTATCATAACGTTTATTAAATGATGATTTAGTGCTCATTAGAGCCATTAAACTTTGACATATTTCTGTGGTAAATCAAAGGTCATTTGATCTTGTTTTACATAAAAACAACCTTATTTTTTATTTAACAAATAAGACTATCGTTTATCTTTTATATGTTTGCTCGATTATTGAGCCAATTTACAACAAAACAACTTTGAAATCTTCATTTTACATTTTACTTATCATTATTTTACGTTTAAGACTACGCATATTTGACCTATAAACCTTTACGTTTACCAAATTGACTTACTTGATCTATTTTAACTAACGTTTGGAGAAATATTGAGTTCTCATAGATATCATAATTTTATTGTAGATAACTACAATTAGGTAGACAGGTATACGTTCTGACGTTGAGACATCTGACATCAAAAACAAACAAACTTAATTATTTTTTATTGTAGGTGGGAAGTAGGTAGGGTACAGTTAGGATTATACGTTTCTTTGTAGGGTTCTAGGTTCGTAAATATGTAGTTCAGGCAGAGGTACCGTTAGGTAGGAGTAGGTATCCCTTTTTCCTTAATAACCTATCCTTCCTAATACCTGTTCCATCCTACCTTCTAAAAATAGCTTCATTTGTTTAGGTTTACCGTTGTAGTAATTAGGTAGTTAGGAAATGGGCTATTTTTAGGGATCCTTATACAAAATCCTATATCCATAAAACTGAGAGAAGAATTTAATAGAAGTTTTGAGATTATTTTAAAATTAATATATTTTGTAAATCTTGTAATTCAAGGGCCATAATTTTAAATTCAAAATAATACTGGTTGATGTGGGAGTATCTATGACTTCACATAGGACATAATGCAGATTTCAGGACCCGGTCTTATACGAGTTGTCATAGATACTGTCTGATCATCTTGGTATTGTATTGAACTAATTAAAACATTAAATCATAAGTAATTCACTGCTCACTGGTCAATTTTACAACATTTATTTCAAATTCAAAATAATACTGGTTGATGTGGGAGTATCTATGACTTCACATAGGACATAATGCAGATTTCAGGACCCGGTCTTATACGATTTGTCATAGATACTGTTGGATCATCTTGGTATTGTATTGAATTAATTGCAACATTTATTTCAAATCCAAACAATTTTGATTGATGTTGATCCATCTGACATTACTTGGTGTCATGGATATTGTTAGATCAATCTATATTTCATATAGAGGGGTTTAGTATAAATATTTTGCTAGTCGGAAAATAATCAGAATCTTTAATCTAAATAATGCTGGTTGATGTGGGAGTATCGATGACTTCACATAGGGCATAATGCAGATTTCAGGACCCGGTCTTATACGAGTTGTCATCGATACTGTTGGATCATCTTGGAATTATATTGGACTAAAGGATTCAGATTATGACGTGTCCTATTCGATTGACGCTTCGGCTCGGTCTATACGCTGTCGGAATCCGTTAGCATCCACAAGACTCCGTTCAAAAAAATTGACCTTACTGGTCTATGTTTAGGTTTCTTAGTTTTATAATTGTTCATTTTGTTTTTTTTGCTTTCTGATCGTTCGATTCGTATTGTTATTGTAATTGTGCTTGTTGTCTCTGTTCGTCTCCTGTTCTGTAAAGGTATGTGTGCAGCGGTGTATCGGCCCTCAGGAGCCTGCTGCCTGAATTCGAGCCGGAGTCGACCAGAGGGATTTGGGGTTCTCTGGTGGTCCGATAGACCGCTGTCACTACTCGTCCCACGTCCTAGTCGGGGTTGCCGCTGAAAACCAGCGTCGTTACGGCTTCGGCTGTAACGACAAATGCTGAGCGGGGACCTTTTTGACACTCTTTTTGTATGTTCAATGTAATCCTGTTTGTAACTATGCCTATGTGTGTCAAATAAACGTTTTCTATTCTATTCTATTCTATTCTATTATTTATTTAGGTAATTAATTTAAGGACCCCGAACCCTCGGTTGACTTATCGTGCAGTCAAATAGGTAGATTTTAGTATGTCATATTAAATTCTTTAAACTCAGTTGTTCCCTTAGTTGTGCATAATTACGCTAAATGCGTTTTGTTTCAGATTTAAGTCCTATTCCTGGGGGTGGCAGATTGCTTGTTTGGGATGATTTTTTTTATCACATGGCCACCACTCCTGGTGAGCGTTTGGTGTTGGGGCTCACCAGGCGCCCCTCGGGGCGTTCTTTTTCCTCTTCCTTGAATGCGCACAAACCCATGAAATTCTCGAGAAAGCTTAATCATAACATCCACGTACCTCTAAAACAATTTGGTTTACTACTATTAACACAACATACGGTCCTACCATTTAAACTAGACGATCACACTGCCAATTTAAATTATCACAGCCAAACGTAATTAACGTAGTCCGTTTCGATCACAATTAATTTTTAAATTCCATATATTTTTTTAGAGATAGACGAAGGTGGTTAGTTACAATTGGTGCCGTGACCAGAATTTAAAAAAAACACTGGATCATGTTTAGTAGGCTTTTCAGCCTAC
The DNA here is from genome assembly GCA_950371115.1 of Anania fuscalis. Lineage (NCBI taxonomy): Eukaryota > Metazoa > Arthropoda > Insecta > Lepidoptera > Crambidae > Anania > Anania fuscalis. The sequence goes on along the minus strand of OX493326.1, from coordinate 5,341,628 downwards.
AATTGCTGTATGTGAAATAGAAAGAGGTTGAAAACGTGGATTTTTGATTTAAGTATATCGGAGTTATTTTGTTGTGTGCATTTAAGGATATTGGAATAGTGGGGGCGAAATGTTTAGGTAATTGATCAGAAGCATTATAATTGAGATAAGTTGAGAAAAGATTCATAAATAAAGAAAAAAACACCATATCAATATCATTGCATAATGCATTTATATATCTATATGGCCATTTACGGAAAAGTTATTTTTTTACGATAAATTACAATGTTAGTTACTCTTCAGAATTTCATTAAATGTTTGGGTTTGATTAAAATATAATTAGGTTCCGTACGTATTATGAAAAGAATGGGGGCGAGATCTGATAGGGTTACAACAATTTACAAACATATTTATATATAGGTCATTTAGTTGATTGCAATCAATTAGGTAGATTTAGTGTTTTTTTCTTCTATAGTTTGTAGGCTCTATCTTTTTAACGAAAAATACTAATGTATTTGCTGATCACATTATTTACGTTACGTAAATCAAAGATGGGAATGTATCAATTTATTTAATAAAATAACTCGGATCGCAATATTGACTAAATCTATTTTTAGAATGGTCCAGAGTCTAAGAATGCGTTTAGTATTTGTACAACATTAGTGTAGCAATAGTGTAAGCTTCAACGCATTTCATTTCAGCCAGTTGATCATAACAAGATTACAGCAAGTTCTTTGTTCAAATATCGCCGAATCAGTTCATGGCATTAGTTCATATTTCATTTCTTTAGTCGGCTAGCAAGAGCGGTCACATAAACATTTTGCGTTTTATAAACATAGAGAACAAAGATTCAGGTGTCCCATGATCGGCATAGGCATTTTAAAAATGTAAAAGGATATCGAGTTTAAATAAACAAAACTAATTAGCCATAATTTAAACAGCACTCAACTTTATCGTTTCGTTGTAGATTTCGAGCGTGAAAGTTAGACTCGAGTGTGTGTTTTTAGAGTTACAAAACTAACGTTATAAGTGTTTCACATAAATAGTCTTTAGAATTGGCTATTCATATTTTTTGTACCCTGTTGTCATATTTACGAGAAATGTGTTGGAATTTAAAGTGCACTCTCGGTCCTAATGTTGCGTCAAATGGCAATAAATTATAGTTTAGGGTATGTCAAGTGTTACAATGTGGCCAAAACATACTAATCGTTTATTTTTTCCAAAGTTTGGTTATCGATTCCAGAAACGCTTAAGCTTGTTATTTGATTGATAAAATATTAGAGAGATTTCGTAATATGGTTTCATTTATTTAGATTGCGCACATTATTTTTGAATGATTTATAGTTAGTTATATCATTCAATTTTTAAACTAATGTATAAAGGTTATTACCCTATGGCTTAGTGGTTATTTAGTTCACGTGGACTCTCTAGCTAGTAGCTTAAATGTAGCTTATTATTGTAGGGGCGATAAAATAATGTAGTTAAAATAAGTACCATAATAATACTTAATAGTAGTTGACTGGTAGATAAAACTTAGAATCAATTATTTTTAATTTACTTGTAATTAAGGTTATAGAACAATGATTATAAAATAAAGTTTAATTTAAATCAATCTATTTGTATCGATAAGTATAAGTGGTTTGCTTTATTTTAGTCTCTAAGACCCGATGACTTAGTAATTAGGAGAAAAATAATGCAGTGTGAACCCGGATTCGATTCCGCGGTCAACAGTAAAATGGTTATTTTTAGTGTTTGACTACCTGTATAAATTACGGTTTTGTTAAGTTTATTATAATCTAATAGAGCAGTAGTTAAAGCTTTATCTTAGTCCTTGGTTAGATTCCAGGACATGGTCGTACAGATTTTATTAACATTTTAATCATTTTAGAAATTAAAGATTCCAATTAATGCTAATAGCTCGGTGGTATAAAGGTTGACTAAGTCTTCGGTTCGATTCCAGGACACGGTCATATCGTTTCTGTAGAAAACTTTCAATTAATTGCAGAGTATTAATTTTAATAGCGCAGACAGCTTGTTGGTTGTAAGTTAAATTAGTCACAGTTACGACTTCGGACATGGTCAAATTTTACCTTTACCGGGGGCGATAATTAATAATAGAAATCACTTAGTTCAATGGTTAAATGATGAACATAGTCTCTGGTTTGATTCCAGTAACAACTATTTATTTATCATAAGACTGGTTCGACTCCAGCTTAGTGTTAGATAGTTATAGGTCATTGAAGGGGTTAAGGTATTTTTAATATTTGCATATAGCTTAGTGGTTGGGTGAACGACATAGTTTCTGGTTCGATTTCAGAACTATTTATTGATCATAGGTTGGTTCACATTTAACACAAGGTTAGAGAGTTGTAAGTCACTAAAGGAGATTGAGTAATCACATAAGTGATACATATAGTGTAGTAGATCAAAGAGTAACGTAGTATTGGGTTCTATTCCAGTACATTGGCAAATAGATGGTTGATCTATGACACGTAATTAATTAAAAAAGTTAACTTTAGTAATAATTTAGTGCTAAGAATTTGATAGATATAAAACATCATAGTCACCGGTTCGATTCCGTGACTAGTTACTTGTATCATACTGCGACTGGTTTGATTCCGGTTCAATGATCAAATGGATGATTGACATAGGTAGGAGTTTGTTTAGATTTAAATTATTAACTAATTTAGATTTAAGTTAGTATTAACTTACTAGGTTATTTTGAGATGAGAGTTCAGTGGTTTGGAATTAGCATCCTGACCTGATGCTCACGGGTTTGATTACGGGACTATAGTTATTTATTGTAAAGGCGATGACTTAACATTTTAGGGTGCCATGCCTAAAGCGTGAAACAGGACTCTTTACTAAGATTTCGTGAACCGTGATATTTGGACGGATAGGGTTTTTGCAGATGATGTATTTCTGTTTCTATTATAGCAGTGAATGCTAGGATCCAGAAAATGAATGTTGTAGGGGCTCCCTTGCAACAAACTTTAATTTTTTCATACGTTTTTATAGATAATGGTTCGGAACCCTGCGTGCGCTGGTCCGAGTTGCACTTGGCCAGTTATTGCACAAATAATAAAAAAAAAAACTTGTGCAAATAATGTTACTTTGATATAGAGACATGCCTATCCGTCTATTCAATACAGTACCTAATCGTTAGCGATAAAGGTTGTAGATAAATTGAGACAGATAATATAGGGAAAAATTAGTGAATTACGCATAACGTAGGTACCTTTCCGATTGTTTTAGGAGATTTGTTATATTTACATTTCAGTGAGTTATTTGGTAGATTAGCTAAACTCGTAACTTGATCTCATTTTGTAAGCGATTTAAATTTCATTTTCCTTCGACACGGTCAGTTTAAATAAGTTTTATTAAATTAGAACAACGTTTTGTTGATTTGAAGGCTCTGGATCTTTTATGTTTTTAAAATTCTTATTCCAGTTAACTGTCTAAGAATTTTGGGGGCGAATGTAACAACCATACCATTTCAAATCAAAGTATGATTTAAGTAATTAATAAAATAAATATTAAATTTCTCTCTTCAAATTATTTCTAACTGAAAAGGGCAACTTATTAAACACCATGCTTTCTTCGTAATTTTAACCAATCCAAAACCCTAATAAAACAAGCATTTTACAGCGGATTGACCGGTATGAACAGTTAAACAATAAAAATAGAAAGATGAAACTTGCAGAGCGTTGCGTGAACGCACGTGGTTATGTTTTGCGGCTGTCGTTGGACATAAGATGCGAAATCGTGGGAAAAGATATTAACAAAAAGCTTTTGAAAAAGAAGTTTTAAGAAACAATGTGCACCTATAAAAAAGGGAGAAACCTGCATTTAAAACAAAAGGATAGTGGACGCACATTTTAGCCCTTAGGGTGATACACCCATGTGCAATCCATAAATTTGAACAATATTTTAGAAACTTCATTTTTTGTAAGAAAAAGACAGTGGACGGACACTTTAGCACTTAGGGTAATACACCCATGTGCAATCCATAAATTTGAACAATATTTTAGAAACTTCATTTTTTGTAAGGATAGGCCGAAATTCGTCACCCCACCACATTCTGGAAGCATCGTAGTGCTTGGGTATAAGAGGGACTGACGGAACAAGGAGCGGGGGCTTTTTAGTTGGGATAGGGTTCGATTTGCATCATGTAGATGCCCGTGTGTGGTCTACGGGAGAGCCCAAGGAGGAGGTAAGTTGAAGTGGACAGTCAGATTTGGGCGGTCTGACGTAGACGGTCCGAATGGTGTTTGCGTGTGTCCTTAGAAAAGATGCAGAGGGGTAAGTGTTTTGATTATTACAAATTCCTTTTGAAAGTATTTTAATTAAAATATTTAAAGACAAATTAACTTTTAAATTGTGATGACGATGATGATGTTGATGCTGATGATAAAGTATTTAATATTGAATTATTTAAAACGTCATTATAATATTTTACATAATTCTCTTGTTTTTCGTAATTTCTTATCAAAAGGAATTTAGCAACTTTTTTTCATGTCCTTATAGAAAGCAAAATGGGATTTAATTTGATATGATTTAAATAATAATAAATATAACGTAAATAATTGATTTAAATCATAACTACTTGTAGCTTAGTTATTTTGATTTCAAAGATTGACATGTTGTTTGCTATTAATTTACCTAATTTCGATTATTGGGTAACATTTTGTGTGTAATGATTTATACTATTAGTTTGAACCCATTTTCTATTTCATGATGACGTGATGCATGTTATTTTATTTGACCTTTTTTGTTGTGTTTTATTTTGAGTGTTTAAAGTTCATCTTACGTGTTTAAAACCTTTGAAAATATTTAATGGGTTTTGAATATGATTTACGTATCATAACGTTTATTAAATATTGATTTAGTGCTCATTAGAGCCATTAAACTTTGACATATTTCTGTGGTAAATCAAAGGTCATTTGATCTTGTTTTACATAAAAACAACCTTATTTTTTATTTAACAAATAAGACTATCGTTTATCTTTTATATGTTTGCTCGATTATTGAGCCAATTTACAACAAAACAACTTTGAAATCTTCATTTTACATTTTACTTATCATTATTTTACGTTTAAGACTACGCATATTTGACCTATAAACCTTTACGTTTACCAAATTGACTTACTTGATCTATTTTAACTAACGTTTGGAGAAATATTGAGTTCTCATAGATATCATAATTTTATTCTAGATAACTACAATTAGGAAGACAGGTATACGTTCTGACGTTGAGACATCTGACTTCAAAAACAAACAAACTTAATTATTTTTTATTGTAGGTGGGAAGTAGGTAGGGTACAGTTAGGATTATACGTTTCTTTGTAGGGTTCTAGGTTCGTAAATATGTAGTTCAGGCAGAGGTACCGTTAGGTAGGAGTAGGTACCCCTTTTTCCTTAATAACCTATCCTTCCTAATACCTGTTCCATCCTACCTTCTAAAAATAGCTTCATTTGTTTAGGTTTACCGTTGTAGTAATTAGGTAGTTAGGAAATGGGCTATTTTTAGGGATCCTTATACAAAATCCTATATCCATAAAACTGAGAGAAGAATTTAATAGAAGTTTTGAGATTATTTTAAAATTAATATATTTTGTAAATCTTGTAATTCAAGGGCCATAATTTTAAATTCAAAATAATACTGGTTGATGTGGGAGTATCTATGACTTCACATAGGGCATAATGCAGATTTCAGGACCCGGTCTTATACGAGTTGTCATAGATACTGTCTGATCATCTTGGTATTGTATTGAACTAATTAAAACATTAAATCATAAGTAATTCACTGCTAACTTCCGACTGCCAAGGATAGGCTACCAAGGGTCAATTTTACAACATTTATTTCAAATTCAAAATAATACTGGTTGATGTGGGAGTATCTATGACTTCACATAGGACATAATGCAGATTTCAGGACCCGGTCTTATACGATTTGTCATAGATACTGTTGGATCATCTTGGTATTGTATTGAATTAATTGCAACATTTATTTCAAATCCAAACAATTTTGATTGATGTTGATCCATCTGACATTACTTGGTGTCATGGATATTGTTAGATCAATCTATATTTCATATAGAGGGGTTTAGTATAAATATTTTGCTAGTCGGAAAATAATCAGAATCTTTAATCTAAATAATGCTGGTTGATGTGGGAGTATCGATGACTTCACATAGGGCATAATGCAGATTTCAGGACCCGGTCTTATACGAGTTGTCATCGATACTGTTGGATCATCTTGGAATTATATTGGACTAAAGGATTCAGATTATTTATTTAGGTAATTAATTTAAGGACCCCGAACCCTCGGTTGACTTATCGTGCAGTCAAATAGGTAGATTTTAGTATGTCATATTAAATTCTTTAAACTCAGTTGTTCCCTTAGTTGTGCATAATTACGCTAAATGCGTTTTGTTTCAGATTTAAGTCCTATTCCTGGGGGTGGCAGATTGCTTGTTTGGGATGATTTTTTTTATCACATGGCCACCACTCCTGGTGAGCGTTTGGTGTTGGGGCTCACCAGGCGCCCCTCGGGGCGTTCTTTTTCCTCTTCCTTGAATGCGCACAAACCCATGAAATTCTCGAGAAAGCTTAATCATAACATCCACGTACCTCTAAAACAATTTGGTTTACTACTATTAACACAACATACGGTCCTACCATTTAAACTAGACGATCACACTGCCAATTTAAATTATCACAGCCAAACGTAATTAACGTAGTCCGTTTCGATCACAATTAATTTTTAAATTCCATATATTTTTTTAGAGATAGACGAAGGTGGTTAGTTACAGCCGCCAGTTGAGAAGTTATTAAAAAAAGTATAAAATTATGTTATTTCTTAGTAAAACAGTCTCGCATAAGCAATCGATCGAAAAGTAAAAGTAATAGTATTCTTTATTTGCATAATACAAATTGCTTTTACTCTTTGATTAATTCGATCATAAGTGAAATTATTACTCATAATTGTTGATATTGTGACGTTTACAACGATATCAATTGCATAGCGAGGTGAATGCCAATAGTGTTACACGTCGATACATTTCCCTTTTGATACTCATCCCTAGGTGTCTTTAAAATTCCGACAATTTAATTGGCATAGGCTTAGAGCTAATTTGGTCAAAATAAATGATTGCATGCATGGAGGTAGGTCTTGCGTTTGATTCACGGGCTCGATATTTTTAAATGACACAATAGTCTAGGCAGCACTTCTCAACTGAGATTGTATGCTCGATTGATAGTTAGTCTAAAAGTGATTCAGTCAGTACCCAATGGCCAAAAAAAACTACAGGAAATCGGCACAATTTATAAACTAAAGATTTTAATTAAGTACCATGAACTGTGCCAGGAAAAGACCGACATACCTCGTAACTTTATATCGCGCTCAGAATACCCACAATCTAGGTACGAACAGCCTTGTCCAACCTAGAAAGCGCTAAACCGCCTTCGGGCAGAGGTTGGCCCATACAGATAACATTTGGTAAAAAGATAGAATCAAACTTAGGAATCTTAGTAGTTAGGATAGGAATAAAAACAAATAATTATTATTATTTCATGAGCCCTGGCAATACGTCAAAATTTTTAGAGATTGGGTACCTGGACGCTTCGAGTCAATTAGAGCGATTGGGAACTTGTATGGCCTTTGCGTAGGTAAAGGATCTCGGAGATAAGATCACTAGCTCCTGGTCTAATTTTAGTCGGTCTTTTCGGTGCATCTCAAACGATCTAGTACAAAGGGGCCGCCGGCCGCCGCGCTTTTCGGCAAGTGTTTTCGCTGCTTGCCGACAAGGCGGCTAATTCAAAGAATGTTCGGCACGTGTCAAGGTAAAGATTCACCTGAATTTTAGTATCGAAAATCTAGTTGCACTAGCAAGACGTGTGATATCGATCACAATTTTACGATCATGCCCTACCGATACTCCAATCAGGAGTACCTTGATATGGTATTCTGCTACAATGAGACCGGCTTTAATTTAACCGCGGCCTCAGAACTGTTTGCGGAAAGAAATGGAGGAGTTCTGCCTGCCCGGCAGACTATTTTGAGAGCAGTGCAGCGGCATCGTGACTGGCAGACGTTCCGACCGCCAGCTGCTGACGCCGGCCGGCCACGCTATTTAGCCTCTTTAGAAGAGGAAGTGCTGGATTTTTTTACCAGACACCCCATGGCTAGCACCATGGACGCGGCCATAGTCTTCGAAGTCAGTGATTTTTATGTGTGGAGACTTTTGCGGGACGAAGGGTTGTACCCGTATCACTTCACCCGGGTGCAAGAACTAGAGGTTACCGATTTTCAGCCCCGTGTCCGCTTTTGCCAGTGGTTGTTAGCGGATGCGACTCGAAACATTTTGTGGACTGACGAGTCAACTTTTACGAGAGTTGGCCTTTTTAACCAACATAATGCCCACTTTTGGACAGAAAATAACCCACACGCAGTGCGGCCGGATCACTTCCAAGTGAGATTTAGTGTCAACGTGTGGGCTGGGTTATTGGGCGATAGGTTGTTGGGGCCTGTTTTTCTCGAGCGGTTAAACGGGGAGAGCTATGCGCATTTGCTAAATACTCGGGTCCAGCGTATGTTAGAGCGAGTGCCGCTGGCGTTGCTGAGAAATTTTTATTTCCAGCACGATGGTTGCCCAGCTCACTACGCCAGGACGGTTCGTGAGTATTTAACAAATGAGCATGGTGATCACTGGATTGGCCGCGGAGGGCCGGTTCCTTGGCCCCCTCGTTCCCCAGACCTAACGCCCATGGACTTTCATGTCTGGGGTCGTCTTAAAGACCTTGTATATGGACACGATGGCCACGAAATACGGACGGAGGACAATTTAAGACGTCGTATTAAACGGGCCTTTCGTGTGATGCGCCGCGATCGCGACGCACTGCGGCGTGTTGGATTGCACGCCCAAAGACGCGCAGCAGCGTGTATCGCGCAAAACGGACGCCATGTACAGCAATTAATGTAAATAAATAGTGATTATTTTAGTGTAAATAAACTGAAACCAGTAGTGTAAATAGGAGGAACAGTGTGTTAATAGTCGTGTAAATAAACAATCGTTGTAGATAGTGTTGATTCAAATTTTTAAACACGCCGAGTTATCATTAAATTATGCTTATTTGTTTTTTTAGTTTAATCAAACATACCTAACTTTAATAAACTTGCATACCCCTAACACAGTAAATTCTAGCATGATTTTGGATAGCTCGTCAGTCCACAGCCTGAGAAAGTGTGATGGGAAATTTGAATCACTCCCTGTCTGAAAAATACCTACACCCCTTGAAGATTAGTGTACTCACCTGATAAGCTGATAAGAGGACCGCAAATAGGTAAGCTAACTTAACATCTACTTATTTAAGAATTTTCAAAATTATGTTTTTATTTGTTTGTTTTAAATTATGTCGATTTAATCATTCGAAAATTTGCAAAAGCTACATTTAAGGCAATTTTTTTATTAACAAGGTTGAAGGTCATTCCCCCTAGTTATTCAAGCCAAACATCTGTGCGTGTTATGAATGAACTCCGGCCATTTTTCACGTCTGTTAGCTCTTTCTCGCTCTATACAAGGGGAAGGAATAAGACAGATGATCACAGAGGATTTTACGTTTAAAGATGGACGAGTTTATGCAATATGAAGTCGTTGTTGTTATTTTGTATTTTTGTTTTCATTTTTTTTAGTTTTTATGATACACATTTGAAAGTTGAAAAGTTGCTTTTCACCTATATAGTCACAGGCTAGCAGGATGAGTGCTAAAAAAATCGGACATTATATACATCTATCAACTGATGAATTTTGGAAACCCTTTTCCTTAAGAGATTGTTCAAAAAGTTCAAACCAGCAGCGGGCTGCTTGTTTCAGCCCATATAAGGCCTTGTTCAATTTACACACATAGTTGCCTTTGTGTAGAATACCTTCAGGCACCTTTATGTAAATTTCTTCGCTCAACTTTCCATTTAAAAAAGCAGTTTTTACGTCCATATGATGAACTAATAAATTGAACTGATTGGCAAAGCAAATAATAAAACGAAAACTTGAGATTCTGGCCACAGGTTCAAATGTTTCATTATAGTCTGTAAGATATTCTTGACTAAAGCCTCTGGCTACTAAACGTGCCTTAAAGCGACAAGGTTTCCCAAATTCATCATTTTAAATCGAAAAAATCCATTTGCAATCGAGAATATTCCTACTTTCAGGTCGCGGAACTAACGTCCAAGTATTATTTACAGAAAGTGATTTTAATTCATCTTTTATTGCCGCTTCCCATTTAGGCCTATCAGGTCGGGTTTTAATTTCTTCATAAGAAGAAGGAGCATTGCATAAAACAGATTGAACACACATCAAATAATCATTATCACACTCATTATAAGATATAGGGGGACGACCTTTTAACCTATCACTCCTCCTAAGTTGATTATTTACATCTGTGTCTTGGTTATTTACATTTAAATCTTGATTATTTACAATAGACGTCATATCAACAGAACGTTGAGGTTCACTGTGTTGTGAGTCAGATACATCATTGGTTATTTTGCGAATTTTGCTAGGACACTCAGGCCCATCAGATTTAGAGATACCATCTGATTTATTACTGTCGGGACAGCGAGACTTAATTGACACTGATTTAGACCTTCCGTCACTATTATCACTTTCGTCATGAGAATTTTTGCGATTATTCTCTTCAGGCTTTAAAGCAGGCCTGGACTGCAGAAAATTTGTCTCGTCCACGATAACATCCCTGACAGTAACATATTTTTCGCATTTAGGGTTCCAAACTTTGTAACCGTTTGGTTCGTATCCTACCAATATGCCTCTCCACGATTTATCATCGAATTTTGTTTTATTGGTTTTATCATGCACATAGACGGTAGAACCGAAAACCTTTAGGTATTTGATTTGAGGTTTTTTTTGTGCCACAGTTCGTATGGTGTTGGAGATCGTTTAAGGGCTCGCGTAGGTGTCATATTTATTAAATTGACGGCAGTTAAAACAGCCTCGCCCCAGAAAACCTTGTCAAGTTTAGCACCGCTTATCATAGAACGAGCTTTCTTAGTTATCGTCCTAACCATACGTTCGGATACACCATTTTGTTGTGGGGTTCGCGAAACAGTCAAATGATAAGTAATTCCCTTTTTAACACAATACTCCTTCATTTCATTCGACAAGTACTCCCCACCATTATCTGAATATAAATGAACCAATTTATAATTAAACCTGGCCTCACATTTTGCCACATAATCTTTAAAAGCCGCAAATACGTCCGATTTATGCGTAAGTAAATATACGACACAGAAATGAGTGTATTGATCAACAAATAAAACAAAATAATTTTTATTATCTACAGTTGGAGGTGTGACAAACATCAGAATGTACAATAAAGAACGGTCGTTTAATATAATCTTTATCTTTAGCCTGATTAAAAGGAAGTCGCGACTGTTTCCCATTTATGCATGCTTCACATAAATTGTCGTTTGGTAACACGTTTTCAATTTGGTTTGTGTCACTGAGCATGTTATTACTTTTGAGTTCAATAAATTTATTTTTGCTTATATGGCCTAAACGTTGATGCCATAAATCATAACTGTTTTTAACACTTTCGCATACTTGGGAAACAGGGCGATTAACACATACTACAAAATCCAAAGCAATTAGATTGTTCACTGACCTGCCTTCCATTAGCGTTTTTCCATTTTTACATACCTGGGCACCCCGGTGGTTGAAAATTACTGTTGATCCAGCCTTCTGCATTCTAGACACGGACAGCAGATTGTACGGTACCTCTCTACAGAAAAGTACGTCCTCTAGAACACCTTGAATGCCCACGTTGCTGGTAACCTTCATCTTTCCCTTTTTTGTAGCTGTAATAAATTCACCATGTTTAGCAACAGAAATTTTGAGCGGGGGATCTAAAACAGTAAAATCAAAGAGCAGATCTTCCCTGTTTGTGAGATGGTCTGATGCGCCGGAGTCCAATATAAAGGTTATCTTGTTATCAAAAAGTCTTCTTCTTGGTAATCTCCGGTCATAAATGCAAAGCCTGAAAACCCATCAGATGTCGAAGCTTGAGCTTGCGGAGTGAGCTCAACTGTTTGTACAGTCCTTGTCCTGTTGTCTTGTCCAGAGCTATTTTCTTGATTCATGCGTTTGAAATAATAACAATCCTTCTTAATATGTCCACGGCGCCCACAATGATGACACTTCGAGTAATTTGTTTTCTTTTGTGTGTAGTTTCTGTTGTTTTTCTGATTATAGTTGTTCGTCAAATTATTCTTCTGATTATTATACTTTTTTGTGTTTTCAATTTTTCTTCTTTTATTATAATTTTCCGTTCTCGTTTCAACCTGCAGTACCTTGGCGCTTGTATCATTGTTATCGTTCCTCAGCTTCACTTCATGATCCAAAAGCCGCGTTTTAACGAAAGCCAATGTTAAATTATCTTCCGATAACGTCTCGATCGCAGTTACAACTCCGTCGTAACTTAAGGGTAATGTTAACAATAAATGAGAAACCTTGTCCATTTCATTTAAATTTGCCCCAGCCGCAGATAATTCCGTAATGAGGTCATCAAAGACAGCAAAATGTTTTACCAAACACATATCACTTTTTAGCTTCAGAGTAAGTAGCCTTTTACGTAAGGTTAATTGACTTGCGCAACTTTTTCGTTCATAGAGGCTATCTAGATTTTGAAAAATTTATCTAGCTGTGTCATTTTCTTTAGCAAACCCCAGGAATGAATCGGCCAAATACTCGACTATAACGCCTTTTGCGATCCGACTATTTTTCTCCCAATCACTGTCTTCAACATTTGGAGCTTCGTCGATGGCTTTTAGAACGTCCATTTCGCTTAACAAAGCACGCATACGAAATTTCCAGACGCTGTACTTCTCGCCATCAAACTGTTTGATGTTACGTTTCGCCTTTATTTGATCCATAGTAACGAAGTATCACTCGCGAGATAAAAAACAAAAAAAACGGCGGTAGACTTTCAAAAACACGGCACTTTTTATCGTCACTTTTATGATTTTAGATGGAATTTAACCGAGCCTGGGCCCATAACCTATGGAAATAGGGTTATGAACCAAGGTAAAACACAAGATTGAAGTTACGGAAATCAAAGATGTATTCTTTTAATTATCTTTTTCACTAGGAAGCTAGTATAGATCCGACGCCTATAACAGGAACAAACGAAGTGATTGAAAGAACAAATGAGAGAACCAAATCAACTACCCATACACTCATAAACTCATTCTTACTTATCCTATACTCATCAATCATTCCTTTTTTTAAGGCAAAGACTGCCTATCTTAAGGGTGAGCAGATTAATTTTTGCTTTTTATATTAAACAATTCAACAGTTAGGAGTCAAAAATTGAAAACATGTCAAAAATAACAAAAGGCAAAAGTAAAAAAAAAATTTGAAGGACAGTGAAATGTAATTAATATAAAAATATAAACTACCTGATATAGTTTTCTTAACAAAAGTTTTAAGGTATGATTCCATATATAAAAATAAATGTATCCACAAACACCCAATTATCTAGCCCCAAACCAAGCAAATCTTGTGCTATTGCGACTAGTTCAATACATTTATAAAAATCCATGACTTAGGTGCAAATGCTCGTGCTCACTAGATTCAAACCCGCAACCACCAGGCATTGTAGTCCGGAGCGCGAACTACTACACCAGACGGTTGTCAATGTAATCTCATATAAACTCATAGAGAAAATATGGGGACCAGCACTACTGCGTGCTGCTGAATTCGGAATCATACCTTTTGTTTCATTTCGAGAGATAGAAAGAGAAATTGTTTTTTTATAGCTTCAATTATATGTATAGATTAGTCATCATTACAACTTATAAAAAAAGTAAAGTTTTATGCAAAAGTAATGTTGATGTTAAAGTATTTACTAATTACATACAATTAAACAGAAACAAAAATATTAATAATGATATTCATTATAAAGATACGAAAATTAACGAAGTAAAACAAACAAAGTTCCTAGGTTTAACTATAGAACAAGACGTGAATTGGAAAACGCATATAAGTAATGTTTGTACAGCAGACGCGAGAGCTGCGCGCGAGCCGCGCGAACGCGACCTTTAAGCTGGCTCGAACGTCAACCAGAACTGCACGCGCTCAGATCGCGCGCACTGTACAAGCCTTGCATGAGTTGCGCTAAAGAGGCGCACCAATCGGTTCCAGTAACGGATCGCGTCGGGCGCGTGCAGCTCGTGCGCGACCTGCGCATTCGCGGCGCGTTCGCCAGATCTGGACTTATCCTTATAGAGTCAATAAGTTTATTTATGATTTAAAGCAGGTTAGATCTGTAACAAAAACTGCGTTGCTACCTATCATGCATTGTAGGTTCTAAATTACGCTACAGTTTACTGATGTGATGCACTAATATAAATAGAGCTTTTATTGCCCAAAAAAGATGCATAAGAGCAATATGCGGTGTTCCTCCACGAACATCATGTCGTCCTCTATTTGCACAGTTGCAATTACTAACATTGACGTCCCTGTATATTTAAAACATGTGTATTTGTAATGCAAATTATGCATATTTTTAATAGGGCATTTGACATTTATCCTCGGAACACAAGAAATCAAAATATCCTGGTACTACTAAAAACTTCAATAACAATGCAGTATAAAAAAGGCTGTATGACAATGAGTATAAAAAAATCTTCAATAATATACCAAATAAAATCAAAACATTGAATAATAATAAATTTAAAACAAAACTGAATAAGTGGCTAATCTCACATACCATAAAGGAGTTTTTTAAATAATAAATATTAATTTCAACATAATTATGACTATGATTATATGACTGACATCTATGTACCTAATTTAATTTAATGCAGTTGTAGACTCAATTTTATTTTAAATTTTAGTTCAATTTTATATTTAATTTGGCTAAACATGCGTTCATTTTAAAACACCTATGCATACCGTGTTTAAGAAAATAAAGATTATTTTATTTTACCATAATTTATGTTGGCGTATTTAATTTGAAAAAGCAAAAAGTTATATTTACTCTGATACTACTTTAAATATAACATCTATGAAATAAAACTTTTTTCTTAGTTCCTCTTTCGTTATAAGCCGCTCTTACAAGGTTACTTAGGGGTAATTTTGTGGATACTCTATGATGCTATTTAACAGTTGACATCAAAGTCTAACAGATGGGGTTAGTGTGTCATGTATGGAGGCAATGCAAGGCGATTTGTTCTGTCAGCCGTATCTTTACTTTTTACATCAATGGCAATAGCATTTCATGGCTTTTATACATTCTGAATGCCGCTGCTGCAGTTGAACTCACCAATGCCGACGCCGTAGCCGTGCCCTCTTGTGTAAAAATGCATAATAACTTAATACGTATGCGCGCTCGCAGTTTTACCGGTTACATAAAAATAGTATTTCACTACACTAAATTAGTAAAGTTAAACTTAAATTGTAGAGAAATACATAGCTTAATAAAACAACGTGTTTGCTTAACAGTTTCAGACGAACTATATTTTTGACAAATCATACTCAATCACAGGATTACAGTAAGGTGGCGCTACTAGTCAGTTTGGGGTTGCTGTTATAATATTTGGATAATTAATATACCCCCACTATCAAAATATTACACAGCTTCAATACCTAACATGTACATAAACCTGTAATGTTTAACTGGACCCAAACTTTTTGTAAACATATCGGCTGGCATGTTAACTGTCGGCAAATACTGTATCTGAACAATCTTTTTTTTTTTTTTTTTTTTTTTTTTTTACTTAAGATGGGCTTACTCATGACCCCAATCTTGCTCTAGAGCATAGATGGGATCTACGATGGAGCGAGCTTGCCCAGAAGATGCCTATGCACTCTGGACTTAAAGAGAGTCAGGTTATATGCACTCGGAAATACAGACGCAGGCAGGGAATTCCAATCTTTAGCTGTGCGCATTATAAAAGATGATGAGAAGCGCTTAGTGCGGATTATGGGTATATCAACTAAGAACGGATGGTAGCCGGCCGTGCGTCTGGATGTCCGATGGAAGAAAGGTGACGGTGGTATGAGCTCATGCAGCTCATGAGCACACTCTCCGAAGTACAATCTGTAAAAGACCGATAGGCAAGCAACTTTGCGGCGGTGAACCAGGCTGTGCAGCTTGGACGCCACCAGTTTTTTATCGCCTATTATTCTCTTGGCTCTGCGTTCCACCGAGTCTAGTGCAGCAAGTTGGTATTTCGCCGAGCCGTCCCAAAGGTGGCTGCAGTACTCCATGCAAGATCGGACTTGGGCTTTGTAAAGAGTTAAAAGCTGTCCAGGCGTGAAGTACCGCTTGACTTTATTCAGGACGCCCAACTTTCTAGCTGCAATTTGAGCCTTAGACTCGATGGTGGTGCCAAAGTTGAGGTCAGAGGACAACTCCATGCCAAGAAGTTGTAGAGTGTCGGTCACTGGAACAAATGTACCTCGGAAAGTAGGAGAAAGGGTGAAAGGACTCCTTTTTGTGGAGAAAAGACACGCCTGCGTCTTAGAGGCATTGAAGCTGACGAGATTGTCATCGCCCCACTGGGAGACATTACTTAACGTCAGGCTCGTACGCTCAACCATGGCCTCTCTCAATCTTTGGACCTCAACTCCACTGGCTCCTGCACTAGACAGATACTTCTCCGTGACAGTACTGTCATCTGCGTACCCAACAATACCTGAAGATAGCAGGTCATTAATGTGCAGCAGGAAAAGAGTCGCAGAGAGCACAGACCCCTGAGGAACTCCGGCGTCAATGGCCTTGAGGTCAGAGGAGCAGCCGTCAATGACTACTCGGATCGACCGTTCTCTCAGGAAGTCAGCCACCCAGCTACAGAAGCCAGTGGGGATACCGTACGCTGGAAGCTTGCTCAGCAGACTCGCATGCCAAACCCTGTCGAAAGCCTTCGAAATATCCAGCGACACTGCGATTGCTTCGCCGTGGTTTTCGATGGCTTCGCCCCAGCAATGCGTTACATACACTAGAAGATCCCCAGTTGAACGTCCCCGGCGGAAGCCATATTGACGATCACTGAGAAGATCATTGTCTTCTAGGTATGAAAGCAGTTTGCAATTTAGGACTTTTTCCATAACCTTACAGAGTACGGAAGTGATGGCGATCGGTCTGTAGTTACCAGGGTCGGCACGGCTACCCTTCTTGGGTACTGGTTGCACATTGGCAAGCTTCCAAGATTTTGGTACGATTTTTGTCGTGAGAGAGAGGCGGTACAGTCGCGTCAGTACGGGAGACAACTCAGGCGCACAATATCTCAGCACTCTTGCTGGTATGCCATCTGGGCCACAGGCCTTGTTCACGTCTAGACCAAGAAGGGATCTACGGACCTCTTTGTTGTGCACTGTGATCTCTGGCATCAAAGAATCACAGTGATGCATGGTGGGTGGATGTTTCGAGCCAGCGTCTAGACGTGAATTGCTTGCAAACAGATCGGCAAATAAATTTGCTTTCTCTGTTGCGGTGTGGGCAAGTGACCCATCAGGTTTCTGCATTGGAGGTAGTGCAGGAAGGCAGAAGTTAGATTCGACTGATTTCGACAGGGACCAGAACTGCTTACTGCCCTGTGGGTAAGATGCAAGTTTCGCCCCAATACGGCTGACATGGTCGAACCTAGCTTTTCGCAGCACCCTTTTGCAAGACCTGGCGGCTGTATTATATGCTCTCTTCTTTGCTCGCACCTTTCGCGCTCGCACTTTTTGATCTCGAGCTTTTACCCAAGCCTGGTAAGCTGACTGTTTACGAGCCTCAGCTCGAGCACAGTCCGCATTGTACCAAGGTCGGGCTTTGTAACCGAGCGGGATGTCGGAAAATGGAATGAAATATTCCATTCCCTGCCGGATAACAGCTGTGATCGCATCAGCGACGCATGAGGGGTCTTTCGAAGAGAAACATAACTGCCGCCACGGGTATGATGCAAAGAAAGCTCGCATCTCGTCCCAGTCTGCTGACTCGTATCGCCATACTCTCCTCGTACCCCTAAGGGTGTTATCCGGAGAAGAGCAGATCGATACGGATTTCACAACACAGTGGTCGGACGATCCCAGTGGAGCCGAGACTGAAACCGAGTGTCTGTGTGGATCAGTTGTCAGCAGTAGGTCCAGGCAATTGGGTGTATGATCAGCGATATCCGGTATTCGCGTCGCTTGTTCCACCAGCTGAGTGAGATCTAGCGCCAATGCTAGCTTGCGGGCCTCTCGCCCAGCATGGTCAGTTTTCTGGTATGGGAACAGCCACTCTTTGTGGTGGGCGTTGAAGTCCCCCAGAAAAACAAGCTCTGCTGTTGGATATCGCTGAAGTGCGGAGTCTGCCGTCTCAGCAAGGTATTCCATGAGCCCAGTCGTCTCCCGATCTCCACTGTGCGAACGGTAAACACAAGCGCAGAGAGATTTCTCTACCCCAGTGTCCACCAAAAACCACAGCACAGGAAATTTTGACTTCTCAAAGCAACGGAGACGCTTACAGCAGATGTCATCGCGAACATACACACAGACCCCTGCACATTTCTTGAACTTATGTTCGAGAGTGTATCCAGGGTAGTTGAGGTATGCCACGTCCGACGGTGTTGCTATCTGCGTCTCCGTTAAGAAGAATAAGTGCGGCTTCTCGGTCTCCAGGTGGTGGTGGACCGGGTCGGGTCTTATTTGAAATTACTTCTCTACAGTAATGATAGCGAACATCAATGTGTTTAGTTCTATTATGAAACACTGGATTTACCGACAGCTTTTGTGCACTTTGGTTATTGTTACATATCGGGTGTAAAAAAAGGCTTAACGAAGCCGAATACTACATATTCTACGTATTATTACGATCATTTTTTTCTTTTACACTATACCTGGAAAATGATGGGTTACCGAGTTATTGACAGTCAAAGTTACAATTTTTTTTCAAAGATTTTTACAAAATTAACTTCTGTTTGATAATACTAAACTTTTTTTACAAAAAAAACATGATCCACTTACACACAGGCATAGTCTGTGTCGTGCGCGCTATACATTGCGGGTTAGAAATAAGTTATTTTTTTTGATAAATAAAAGTCATTTCCCAGCAATTATTATTTTTGCATTCTACTTGGTTTAATGTATAGAATTCGTGGTTTAAGGCTTCGTTAAGCCTTTTTTTACACCCTGTATATTGATAGTGTACAATCTTTGAGAAATCTCATATTGTAAATTCCTAAGATATACTGCCTCTTTACAAGCTTCGGAGATTGCAGTATATTCTGCCTCAGTGCTTGATAGAGTTACACTTTTCTGTTTCTTACAGCCCCAAGATATGACAGACCCCGATAACAAAAAACAAAAACCTGAATATGATTTTCTATCATGAGGATCATTTGCCCAGTCGGCATCGACATAACCTTTAATATCTGTATTTCCAGTTTTACAATATTTCAAACCAATATTTTTGGTTTTGCTTAAATATTTTAATATTCTTATATCATCTATGGTCTACGTAAGTACGACCATGTCTCCGAACACCGAACTCTGCTAAAATGGCTACCGATACGACGTCAGCGTGAGTATCACATTCTCACTTTCTTATTTTCTGTGTTATTTAATCCCAAGTCACCACCATACCTAAAGGAGCGATTTCAATTTAGGCAGTCTGCCCTCGGTCACGAAATGCGGTCCTCTAATAATCTCAACATTATTTTTCCCTTACATTCTTCTCACACATATTCGCAGTCCTTCACTGTGCAATCCATCCGTTTATGGAATTCCTTGCCGATGTCTGTTCGGCAGTCCCAATCACTCACAAGCTTTAAAAGTAGACTAAAAGCCTATCTCCTTTCACTTTAGTTTTCTCCTGTCTTTTCTTCATGACTCTTTCATGTTAATTTGGGTTTGTATATATATATATATATATATCTAAGTATATTATTTATTATATAGGATATTATATATAAGTATGTTTATTATTTATACTGATAATTTATATATTATGTATTATTAATATAATAATAATAATAAAATTATTACTTTGTAAGACTCTTCACCGCTTCCCCCTCTCAACTTTTACCTCACTGTCCTCTACCTGAAGGTTGTCAGGAAGAGATCGCTTCAAGCGATAAGACCGCCTAAATTGTACCATTCAAAATGTACTTTTCTTTGTGCACTGCTTGTTTTATGTGGTGTGCAATAAAGAGTATCTATATATCTATCTATTCTTTTAGCATACAACCAATGTTCATTACTATGACAATTATTAAATTGACTGAGATATCCAACTGCATAAATATCTGGCCTTGTAAGAACTGCCAGATACATCAAACTGCCTATGAGCTGTTGGTATGGATTTTGACTTTTTGTGTTTTGACATTTCTCAGTATTTAATTTAATCTCCATTGGAGTATTAACAGTTTTGCAATCAGTCATGTTAAATTTAGCTAATAACTGGTCTATATAATTTTTCTGAGATAATGTGACAATATTTTTATCTTTATCAATATTAACTCGCATTCCAAGACACTGTCTTATCTGGCCTAAATCTTTGATTTTAAACTGAGCACTTAAAATTTCTTTCAACTTTTTCATTTCATTTTTACAATTTGAAAAAATAAAGAAGTCATCGACGTACAGAGTAACAATAGTCATTTGACCACTAACAGTTTTTGTATACAAACATGGTTCAAGTTTGGATTTCTTATAACCATCATCATCATCATCTCAGCCACAGGACGTCCACTGCTGAACATAGGCCTTCCCCAGTGACTTCCAGATCGGCCGATTGGAAGCGGCCTGCATCCAGCGTCGTCCTGCAACCTTTACCAGGTCGTCTGCCCACCTTGTGGGTGAGCGTCCTACGCTGCGCTTGCCGATACGCGGCCTCCATTCCAGAACCTTTCTGCCCTATCGGCCGTCAGTTCTACGTGCTATGTGCCCCGCCCACTGCCACTTCAGCCGGCTAATCCGTCGGGCTATGTCAGCGACTTTGGTTCGTTCACGGATCTCCTCATTTCTGATTTGATCTCGCAAAGAAACACCGAGCATAGCCCTTTCCATAGCGCGCTGTTCAACTTTAAGCTTCTTAATAAGGCCCATAGTAAGAGGCCACGTTTCAGTTCCGTATGTCATCACTGGTAACACACACTGGTTGTATACTTTCGTCTTTAGGCACTGAGGTATTTTGGACGAGAAGATGTTGCGTAGTTTCCCGAACGCTGCCCATCCGAGTTGGATTCGTCGATTGACCTCTTTCTCAAAATTGGACCTACCCAACTGGATCACTTGTCCCAGGTAAACATATTTGTCAACAATTTCGAGAATAGAGCTCCCAACTGGTACTGGGTAGGGCGCAACATGGGCATTTGACATAATCTTTGTTTTGTCCATGTTCATCTGAAGACCTACCTGTTGGGAAACTCTATTAAGGCCATCGAGCATTGTACCGAGGTCTTCCAGCGACTCTGCCATGACCACAATATCGTCGGCAAACCGAAGGTGAGTAATGTATTCGCCATTAATGTTGATGCCGAATCCTTCCCATTCCAGGAGTTTAAAAGCATCTTCCAATGCGGCGGTAAACAGTTTCGGAGAAATAACGTCTCCCTGCCTTACGCCTTGCTGCAGAGGAATAGCTTTCGTGCTCTGCTCCTGTACTCGGACCGTCATGGTGGCGTTTTTATATAAACATTTCAGCACCTCGATGTACCGATAGTCAATATGGCACCGCTGTAAAGACTGTAGCACTGCCCAAGTCTCGATTGAATCGAAGGCCTTCTCATAGTCCACAAACGCCAAGCATAGTGGTAAGTTATACTCTTCGGTCTTCTGTATAACTTGTCGCAGCGTATGGATGTGGTCTATGGTACTAAAGCCTTTTTGGAAACCTGCTTGTTCGGGAGGCTGGAAGTCATCGAACCTACGTGCGAGACGATTCGTGATGACCCTCGAAAACAACTTGTAGACATGGCTCAGAAGCGAGATGGGTCTGTAGTTCTTCAGCAAGGTGTTATCTCCTTTCTTGAAGAAGAGCACCACCACACCTCTATTCCATGCCTCCGGCGTTATTTCCTCGAGCAAGTCGGAGTTAAAGAGTTTCTGAAGGACCTTCAGTACCGGTGTTCCACCCGCTTTCAGAATCTCTGAGGTGATCCCGTCATCACCCGGCGCCCTGTTGTTCCTGAGCTGTTTGAGAGCCATCCTAATCTCATATAGGCTGATGTCCGGGATATCTTCGGTATAGTGTCGGGTAAGCTTAGCTCTTGGATCTGCGGCTGAACTACTAACAGGCTTAGTGACCGAGGTGTATAACTGCCCATAGAACTTTTCGATCTCCCTAAAAACTTCGGCTTTTGTCGACATTATACTACCATCCTCCGTCTTCAGCTGCGTCAGCTGGCTTTGCCCAATAGACATGTCTCTTGCAAACACTTTGGAGCCTTGGTTCCGCTCTATCGCCTCTTTAATACTATTCGTATTAAAGTTGCGGATATCATGTCGCAAGGACTTCCATATCCGTCTATTGTGCTGCCGATACAACTTAGCGTCAACGGAGGACTGCAGTGCCAGTAAACGTCGTTCTGCCATGAGTTTGAGGGTGTGGTCGGTAAGTTTTTGCGGTCTGTCTCTTCGACGGGGCTTAAAAAATTTCGACCCGACCGCCTGGACAGTTTCTACAAACCTGTTGTTAATCTCGTCCACTGACTCGCAGTTTTCTAGGCATTCAAAGCGATTTGACAGCTCAAGCTGAAAGCTTTCGGGGCAGTAAATATGGGCATTAGAGGGTCGGAGCGTAGACTTCATCAAACGGGACCTTTCTAGCTTGACGTTGATGTTCAATGTGCCTCTAACCATTCGGTGATCGCTACCGGTTTTCACCCCGTTGATCACGGAGACATCATTGAACACTCGTCGCTCTGTGGTCATGATGAAGTCAATCTAATTTTTCGTGGACCCATCGGGGCTCATCCAGGTCCACTTCCTATGAGGCGGCTTCTGGAAAAAGGAATTCATCGCGAAGAGATCCTCCTTCTCCAGAAATTCAGCCAGCCTTTGTCCCCTAGGGTTCCGTTGCCCATATCCAAATCGCCCCACTCTCAGCTCATTATCGCCTCTCATGCCCAGTTTCGCGTTGAAGTCTCCCATAACAACATTGAAGTTGTAGTAGTTGAAGGTTTTAGTAGTATGTAGGGCTCTACTAACGTCCTCATACATAGCCTCCACTTCCTCATCGGGGTGTGTAGAGGTCGGTGCATATACCTGTATAACCTTCAGCGAGTATCTATTTGACACTCTGAGTATCAGGTATGCCCCCCTACTCGATACACTTCCGATGGTAACGATGTTGTTAATGAGGGACTTGTGGACGAGAAACCCGACACCACCTTGGGACAGTTGTTCGCCCTCCCGGTAATAGAGTAGGTTGCCAGATTTCAGGGTTATCGTGTCCTCGCCCTCTCTTCGGACTTCTGATATTCCCACGATACTCCAATGCATCCTACTCAATTCCTCTTCCAGCTCAACGATCTTCTCATCAGTCCTTAGCGTGCGGACGTTGTGTGTTACCAGGGCCAGTCTTCTTTGGGGCTGGTAGCCGAAGTTCTTCCTCCGGGGATTCTTAGCACCCCCTGACCCGCCGTCACCCTGACCGCTACCGTAGCCAGGAACAGCGGGACCACCGGAGACTGGGGGCCTGGTCTTTGTCGTGTCTGTCATTAGGGGGTGGTTGCCAGACTCGCCACGCTTAGCAGGCGGGTTGGCGAGCGCAGTTTTTTTATATTGTTTCGCACGCAGACGCTGCTCCCCGTCTCGTGCTACAGGATTTAGTGGCCTCTTACGACACGCCTCCTGCACGGCGGTGGGGAAGTGTATTCTTTACGGCCGTCCCCACACGGCATCATTCTTATAACCATTATCTATCAAACTATTATCAACTTTCTTATGCCAAGCTTTGGAGGACTGTTTAAGACCATATGTAGCCTTTTTCAGCTTTAGAATTTTATTTTTGTTTTTATCAGTACATAGAAAGCCATCTGGTTTTTGGATATATATGGTTTCTTCCAGTTCCCCATTCAAAAAGGCTGTTTTGACATCAAGATGAGCTGTATCTAAATTTAATTGAGTGGATAGAGCAAACAATAATATTAAAGTGGTATGTCTTACTACAGGTGAAAAAGTTTTAGTATAATCAATACCACATTTTTGACTAAAACCTTTTGCAACTAATCTTGCACGGTACCTTATTTTATTTTCACTATTACTTTTCTTTTTAAGATCCCACTTACACTTAACAATTGTACCACTATTTGGGGGGTCAACGAGCTCCCAAGCATGATTTTCTTCGAAGCAATCTAATTCTTCCTTCACAGCCTGCAACCAATATTCTTTTTCAGGTCCCTGTAATGCTTCCTCCAAAAAGATTTCACTCATATCTATGCTGTTGTTCTCTAAACACATATTTGAAAAACCATATCTATCTGGTTTTCTCCTTAGCCTTGTATTTAATGTACGTGCTTAAATTTCGGGACTTTCTGAATCACCAATTTCTTCATTATCACTGGGTGTGTAAGTCACATCATTAGGGTCTGAACTATTCACAGATGTGTAGGAGTCATCATCTGATAGACTGTCGGCCCCCACTGAATCTGGGCAAACGACTTCAACATCTGTGTTTGTGGGATTCTTATCTTGGACAGCAACTAAATTATGGGGTTGATAATCTTTCTCTATGATGATCACATCTCGGCTAGTGGTTACAGTTTTAGATCTGGGGTTAAATACTCTGTATCCCTTTATGTCATCAGGATAACCCATTAAAATACATTTCTGATTTTCTGTCCCACTTAAGTCTTTTTTCTTTAGGGACATGGACCATGACCCATGACAGTACTCCCAAATATTCTAAGATGACTAATATCAGGCTTGGTGTTGGTCCATAACTCATATGGTGTTTTATCTTGCAATCCTGGTACTACTGTTCGATTCTGTAAATAAACAGCAGTATTAGTAGCTTCCGCCCAGAATTTCTTACCCAAGTTAGCTTTAAAAAAAAGACATCTAGCCTTTTCAATAACTGTTCTGTTCATTCGCTCGCATAAACCATTTTGCTCTGGTGTATATGAATTAGACTTCTGGTGAATAATTCCCATATTCCTTAGGAAATTATCAAATTCATTGTTGCAAAATTCTGTACCATTATCACTACGCAAAATTTTTATTTTTCTGTCAAGCGAATTCTCAACTTTAACTTTGTAGTTTTTAAAACATTGAAAGGCTTCACTTTTATTTTTCATGAAATAAATATGAGTCATTCTACTATAATCATCTACAAATAATATAAAGTACCTTGATCCGCCCAGGGAAACATCCTCCATCGGCCCACAGACATCTGTGTGTACAATATTTAAAAGTTCAGTGCTTCTGTGGCCCTTGTTTGGAAAAGCCAATCGACTCTGCTTGCCTTTACAGCATGTTGTACAGGAAGCCTTACTTATCTCTGCCTTTTTATCAATTGAAAATCCTTCAACTGCATTCGCCATTTTATTCAGGTAGGTGCTGTTCACATGTCCCAGTCTTCGGTGCCAAGTTTCATTAGGTACAGCTGCTGCTGCTGTGAATTGAACTGCTGTATTGAGTTTGTACACTCCATTCACTAATAAGGCTGAAGCTACCAGGTGTCCTGCTCCGTTGTATATCTCACAACCACCTTTTGTAAAAGATACTTTGTTGCCCTTGCTTATTAATTGACTCACGGATAGAAGATTCGTTGTAAGACTAGGCACACACAGCACCCCTTCCACTGTCACGTCGTAATTGCAATATTTTGTGCACGTCATGATCTGCACTTCACCGGAACATATAACAGGCACCTTGTTTTCATTTGCAACAATTATCTCCTTAGGAAAAATATTATACGATGCATTTTTGATCCAATGTTTATTTGTTGTCAAATGTACACTCGCTCCTGAATCAATATACCAGTCAGTTTTACTATAACTGTCACTCAAGAACACAGCACTGAAAGCATTAGTTTGTTTTGGTGTATTTTCAATCATTTCATCTTTATCTATGTTTGTACACTGATTGCGATAGTGTCCCACTTGTTTACATTTATAGCATCTAATTTGCTTGTTGACACTGACATTAGAGTCTGACATCTGTCTGCCATCTTGCCCTCTACCCATAGACTTGTCATTTTTCTTATATTGGTATTTCTGGAAAGCTGCAAACGCGACATCTACTTCATTCTTTTCCGGTTCCATGTCTAGTAATTTGGATTTAATGGCATCCGTTGTGATTGAAACCAGAATGTTCTATGGCCATTATCATAGGTGAAATTTTCTCGGGTAATCCAGCAAGTAACAATGAGCCAATCCATTCATCACTTATGTTAAAGCCGGTTCCCGCCAACTTTTGACCAGTTTGCACAATTTGCGTTACATACGAAGTCATAGTGGCACAATTTTCAAGTCTGATAGAAATAAGATTTCTCAATAGGCTGATTCTTCTTGTAAACCTTGAATCGTCGTACAATGATTTCAATTTATCCCATAGACCTTTTGTAGTAGTTACGTCTTTAATATGCACGTAGATGGATGGATCTATCATTAAAATCATTTTGGCTCTGGTCCTTGCATCATCCGTGGCTCTTATTGCTGGTTGACCTGGCTCCGGCTTAATACAATTAAGCATGCCTTCCAACACTAGGAAATTCTCCATTGCAAAGCACCATTCACTGTAGTTCTCACGTCCTTTGAGTTTAGGTACGTTAACCATGTAGTTCGGGTTCGTAGCCACTTTTTTTTATCCGTTCTACACAACACTACTGAATGTCCTCTTACTGCAACTAATTGCTAACTGTAATCCAAAGTCCAAAAAACAACTGATTACTAGCACTCGCGAGGAAGGTCCTGGGGCTGGGCCCATAACCTATAATAAAACAACGTGTTTGCTTAACAGTTTCAGACGAACTATATTTTTGACAAATCATACTCAATCACAGGATTACAGTAAGGTGGCGCTACTAGTCAGTTTGGGTTGCTGTTATAATATTTTGATAATTACTACAAAAACGCATGCGTGCGGTGCATATAGGCAATTAGGCAGTGCCTACCTGGTAAATGAAATGAGGTAGGCAATAGGTACTTACAAATGTGTGTTATTGATGAAAACCACTGATTTTCATCAATAAAACACATTAGTTAGTGTCTAGTGCCTACCTCGAAATAAAAGCAATGCCCGCCACTGCTTTGGTTCCCTACGTCCTATTAGTCGAAGTTTACATGGACTATAGGTATTTCATTTTATCCCTTGCTTTGTTTTGAATGGCAGAGAATGGCACCGTAGAAATCTCGTCCGGGGTGCTAGTAGTGCTAAAACTGGCACTGTACACAACACCTTTGCTCTCTAAAAAGTTTGAAATAAAAAGCAAAATTAAAAATTTTGAAACAACAAAACAACGTTATTGAAAAAGCATAAAATAATTTAAAAAAACCCTCGACTTAAAGATTTAAGTATGTAGAGAGAGATAATTAACGTACAAGTAGAGTTGATCTATTGCGGAGTCGTTCATATAAACAATAGAGTATCTGTTTTCATAGCACTTCCCTACGTATCTATCTAATTCTTGAAGATATATATGTGTCAATATCATATTCAACTACCTATTAACTTAATAAAAACTCTAGAAAATCCGTCAGGGGCTGTCATAACTATTTTAAACTTCAACATAAATATATTTATAAATAAGTAAGGCAAAAAACCGCATCAAAATCAGATTAGTAGTTTTGGTTTTTCACAAACGAATTATATTTACTACAGCGCCTCCGTGAGTTGTTACCGTGATATCTATCACCTAAAAACATTCAACAATCAAACCCGAACCCATCACTGAAAACCGCATTAAAATATCTCCAATTATTCACGTTCATTTAATGGCAGCCACCGACGGATTTTCTGGAGTTTTTTTATTAAGTTAATAGGTATTTGAATATGATATTGACACATCTATATCTTCAAGAACCAGATAGATACGTAGTTTTTAAATTATTTTATGCTTTTTCGCATCCGGGCTTGGGACCGGTAATAGCAGTGTTAAATTTCAAGCTATTTAAACACATTTTTCTTACGTTTCCCACTACTTTGTACTTCGCCATTATTGGTTGCTAAGTCGACCAATCAGAAGAGAGGAAATATGATTTATAATAAACCCAGAAGCCAGTATTTCTCATTTTTAAACAGGAAGTTGAAATATGTTAAGTCTTATAATTTTTACAGCAAGTGACAATATTTTTAATACTTGAAAGAAAAAATCGTCCGCCTCAGGTGGGATCCGAACCCACGTCCATCGCATACCGGGCGAGTGCTTTGACCACTAAGCTACCGAGACGTTAGTCAACTCGACGAAATCTTTCAAGTGGTTCTCGCTGTCAAAGCCAGCGTATTTTCTTATCAATGTTGCGGTATATACTACTACCGTCAACACCCGATAGAAATATTTTTACAAATATTTAACTATTGGTAAAGATCAGAAAAGCTTGAGCAATTTAAATTTTTTTTTTTAGCAATTACCATGCTAGGTTTATCTAAGATTTTTAATACTTGAAATAAATCGTCCGCCTCAGGTGGGATCCGAACCCACGTCCATCGCATACCGGGCGAGTGCTTTGACCACTAAGCTACCGAGACGTTAGTTAACTAGACGAAATCTTTCAAGTGGTTCTCGCTGTCAAAGCCAGCGTATTTTCTAATCAATGTTGCGGTATATATATACTACTACCGTCAACACCCAATAGAAATATTTTTACAAATATTTAACTATTGGTAAAGATCAGAAAAGCTTTAACAATTAAAATTTTTGTTTTTAGCAATTACCATGCTAGGTTTATCTAAGATTTTTAATACTTGAAAAAAATCGTCCGCCTCAGGTGGGATCCGAACCCACGTCCATCGCATACCGGGCGAGTGCTTTGACCACTAAGCTACCGAGACGTTAGTCAACTCGACGAAATCTTTCAAGTGGTTCTCGCTGCCAAGCCAGCGTATTTTTTAATCAATGTTGCGGTATATACTACTACTGTCAACACCCGATAGAAATATTTTTACAAATATTTAACTATTGGTAAAGATCAGAAAAGCCTAAACAATTTAAATTTTTGTTTTTAGCAATTACCATGCTAGGTTTATCTAAGATTTTTAATACTTGAAAAAAAAAAAAACGTCCGCCTCAGGTGGGATCCGAACCCACGTCCATCGCATACCGGGCGAGTGCTCCTAACCACTAAGCTACCGAGACGTTAGTCAACTCGACGAAATCTTTCAAGTGGTTCTCGCTGTCAAAGCCAGCGTATTTTCTAATCAATGTTGCGGTATAAACTACTACCGTCAACACCGGATATATTTTTTTTTACAAATATTTTACTATTGGTAAAGATCAGAAATCATAGCGGGACTAAGTTTGTCTCCTTTCAATGCAAGCAGCATGACGCAATTGAAAATCATAGTCTCGTTGAGGCCCCTACTGTGGTTTCGGACTGTACGAGCGAGAGGCGCACGCAAGGACAATCGGGCAGCCTTGAACGGAGGGGGAGTGAGACGGAGCATCGATTGGAGCGCGTGGAGGCCGCGGATAGTGTTGTGGTTTCGAACACAGCCATTATTTCTACCTGCGCGAGCGCTGACGTCAGTGTACGGAGTATTAAACTACTTGACCGTCACTGGAAGCTTTATATTGAGATAGCATATCCGTTTCCGTCGTTTTTTTACCAGTTTTCGTACTATTAATTCCTCTAGTTTCCGGCCCAGGGGCGACACCTGGCGGCCGCGCGCCTTTTTTAGTTTTCTTTAAAAAGCGCGACGCCATTTTTGTTCATTGGCGTTTCGTATTCCGTCGAAGCAACTTGTATGCAGCAAGCTCTGTCTCTGCGTCAAGCCATAACCGTTTAGTTTATAAATTATTCAAAACTAGTGTTAAAAGTGCGCGAATATAAAACCACGTAAGTAGAAAAATCTTCTACTACCGCAATTGCGATGTTTAATTTGTTAGATTTATAAACGAAATTATTATATTTGTTTCAATACTAATTTCTGAACTGAGCTCTAATGTCAAGATTGTTCTCACACGTCTCGTTTCTTTTTTTTGTCTCTCTCTCACACTCCTGTAAAGAACATGATGGTCGTATCTGTTGGTTTTAATAAATCAATTAACTAAAATCAACAAAATCGTTTATTTTTCGCCCATAATCCTTCAGGTTATGGGCCCAGGGAACGATCCCTGCGTAGTGAACGTAGTATTTCGCGAAAAAGTTACGAAATAATTACTCTGCGTGTGTTACCGGCGGCGAGGATTTTTTTTTTTGCAAGTATGGAATCCGACGAAAAAACAGCGCAAACGATGTCTTCAGGAGATGGGAGCGCGCGTCTAAATATGATACCAGTAGAAAAGCTCAAAGGGATTCAAGATTATAACACTTGGAAATTCGCAATGAAAATGGTGTTGATACACGAGGACCTTTTCGACTGCGTATTGTCAGAGGGTAAGGAAGAGGACAAAAAGGATATGAAGGCTTTGGCAAAAATATGTCTCTCAATACATCCATTTGTGTACTCCCACGTACGAAACGCAAAGACTGCATTTGAAGCTTGGAATAACCTTCAAAGGGCGTTCGAAGACCGAGGGTTATGCCGGAGACTAAGCCTTCTTAGAAGTCAGTTCGGACTAAAGCTAAATGAGTGCAATGATATGGTCAATTATATCTATAGAATTACAGAGATAGTACAACAATTATGTGACATTGGCTCGCCACTTGTCTTCGAGAGTTCTTCTTCGTGTGGCGGTCATAATGCTTAGTGGATTACCACCAGACTATGATCCACTAGTCATGACCCTTGAAAACAACAACACAAAATTAGCCAGTGAAATTGTCAAAATTTAATTATTGCTTGAATACCAGCGGAGAGAAGAGAAAGCTGAGTCAGTTACAGCACTTGCCAGTAAAAGATTATTTAGATGCTATAAACGCAATAAAGAAGGCCATATCATAAGAAACTGTCCAGAGATCAAGCACAGAAAGGGCCAAATCTCAGAAAATAAAGCGTTGTTAAGAGCTCTGTCTGTAAGCTTAGACAGTGAACGCTGGCATGTTGACTCCGGTGCATCCAATCATATGTGCGGAAAGAAGGAAATCATTAAAAACTTCACTCCATATAATTATAAAGAAATTAATGTTGCAAATGGTGCAACAATTCAAACTGCAGGAATTGGAGAAGTACCTTTTTGACACATATTGCTTTTTATTATCCTGTAAATGTTTTTTTCCTTTTGTATTCTGTGTGTCAAATAAATCTTTTTCTATTCTATTCTATTCTAAGTAGATGTCACCTTAAGAACTGGTGTGAAGACTCTCAAAAACGTGTTATATGTTCCAGAATTAACAACAAATTTATTATTTGTCAGTGAAATGACGTAGAGAGGTTATAAAGTGTTTTTTGACTCTAAAAGTTGTTCAATAACTAGTGTTAATGAAGAGGTTATAGCTACTGCGACTTGTTCGAATGGTGTATATTTACTGGACACTATTGCTAGCTCATATTTAAGTTGTAATGTAGCATCAGAGAGTGTCATGGGGCCTCAGTGTGTGGTCTCTGATAAGGGTGTGCAGTCTGAGAATAGTTCTGCAGATGAGTTGTCGCAAGAGGTATGGCATCGGCGGCTTGGTCATCTTAATGCAAGAAGTATGAATGTGATGCAAAAAGGTATGGTTCAAGGTGTTAGTTATAATAGTGCTAACTTTAAAACATGTATTGCTTGTACCGAAGGCAAACTAACTAAATTGTCCTTTCCAAAGAAATCAATGTCTCGGTCTACTGAACTTTTAGGATTGGTTCATTCTGACTTGTCTGGCCCTATGCCTGAGAAGTCATTCAGCGGAGCTCGGTATTTTCTTACTTTTATAGATGACTTTACAAGAAAAACATTTATTTATTTTCTAAAAACTAAAGATGAAACTTTTGAAAAATTTCAACAATTTAAAAAACTTGTGGAAAATGAAATTAATAAAAAAATTAAAATCCTCAGAAGTGACAATGGTGATGAATACATGTCTTGTGATTTCCAGAATTTTTTGAAGACTCATGGGATTCGACATCAAACAATCCCTCATTGTAGTGAGCAAAATGGTGTAGCGGAAAAAGCAAACAGAACCATCATGGACAAGGCTCGTTGTATGCTTCAAGATTCAGGATTGGACAAATGTTTTTGGGCTGAAGCTGTGAATACTGCAGTCTATGTAAAGAATAGGTCTCCTACCAAGGCTGTCATGGGTTCGACACCTGAAGAAAAATGGACAACTAAAGAGGTAAACATTAGCTATTTACGTATTTTTGGTTGTGTAGCTTATGCTTTGACTTCGAATCACAAAAAACTAGACCCGAGATCGAAAGCATACATTTTTGTGGGGTACTGCGAGGAAAGCAAAGGATATCGTCTCTTAGATCCAGCACATCCAAGTCATTGTGTGAAAGCTAGGCATGTCACTTTCTTAGAAAACAAATTTTGGAGAAAGGAAACGTCAAATGATGATACTTATGCTTACATTCAGTCTGATTCCATAGAATTTCATAATTCCACTGTTGAAAATAATTTGTCAGAAAATGATTTTGATCAACATGCATCTGATGACGTTAGAAGAACCGGGGCCAGACTATATTTTCATTGAATGACAGCGAAAGCTCAGTTACCACAGATGACTCGTCGGACATAACTTACATTCCAGGATCTTCAGGGATGGATTCAGAAGATTCCCTAATGCCCAATGACTTCGAAGATGCTGAGGGAACATCAAGTAACTTGTCGTCAATGGCTATGGCAGCAGCTTGCAGAGATGAGGAAGACCCAGAGACGGTCTAGGAAGCCCTGTCTAGTAGTGAAGCCACGGAATGGAAGGCAGCTATGGCAGATGAGTATCAGTCTTATATTTATAACAAATGCTGGACCCTTATTGATTTACCTAAAGGACAAAAACCTATTAAATGTAAATGGGTTTTCAAAAAGAAAAGTGGGCTAGATGTTCAACTACTGAAATATATAACCCGTCTTGTAGCTAAAGGATACACACAAAAACATGGCATTGACTACTACGAAACTTTTTCTCCCGTGGTAAGGTACTCCACGATTCGATTACTACTAGCATTAGCGGCAGAATATTACATGCAAATTGATCATTAGATGTTAAAACGGCCTTCTTGAATGGGGATCTCCAGGAAACAGTTCTGATGGAACAACCAGAAGGGTTTGCGATGGAGGGCCAAGAGAATAAAGTGTACAAACTAAACAAAGCAATTTATGGCCTAAAACAGGCAGCCAAGTCATGGTATGATAAAATTAATGGAGTTTTGCTAAACAAATTACACTTTAAGAAAATGTCATCTGAACCATGTGTATATTATAAAGGGCAAGGGGTGGGGATAATTATTATTGCCCTGTATGGTGATGACATAATGTTGTTTCATTCTTCATCATCTGCTGAAAAGAAAATAATCAAAGAACAGCTCATGAATGAATTTGAAATGAATAACTTGGGTCCTGCTCACCACATTTTAGGTATGAAAATAACAAAAAACAATGACAAGAGTACTTTGGATCAGACGAACTACATACAGAGGGTCCTGCAAAAATTTAACATGTCTGAATGCAAACCAGCATCAACACCAATGGAAACTGGATTGAGACTAGAAAAAGGTGATACTAAAAATTCTAAATTGGATTACAGGGATCTCATTGGTTGTCTTATGTACATTGCCGTGTGTTCAAGGCCAGACATCATGCATGCAACAAGTTATCTAAGCCAGTTCAATAAATGTGACACTGAAATCCATTGGAAAAGCGGCAAAAAGAGTACTTAGGTACTTAAAAGGTACGTCTCAATATTGGTTAATCTAAAAAGAGAGAGGTTTAAATGTGTCTAGATACACGGACGCTTACTGGGCAGGTGATAACGTAGATCGGCGTTCTTATGCTGGGTATTTGTTTAAGCTAGGTGGGTCTGTTATATCTTGGGAAAGTCGCAAACAAAAAACGGTTGCCTTGTCCAGCGCCGAGGCCGAATATATGGTTCTCTCTCTGATGCTTGCAAAGAACATTACTTCTGCCGGTGTCCTACCAGTGGTTTTATGACAGGTGTTATTTATACCCCATTGGACCTTGCCTACTTTGTCGTCCCAGTCATTTTCGTCGTGATTAAGGTTTTGCGCCTTGAGTGAGTTCAGTATGGTACGGTTATACCGCTCTACCTGCCCGTTTGACCTTGGGCTAGCGACCGCATTGAGAACGTGTCTCATCCCCTTATCTAAGCAGAAACGTTTAAATGTATGAGAGGTAAAGCATGTACCACGATCACTTAAGAGGTGATCGGGATTTCTAAATGTGTAGAAAATATCGTCCAGGACTTTTATAGCAGTTATTGATTTTGTGTTGCGAACTGGCTTGATAAAGACAAACTTTGTAAAAGAGTCTACGATGACTAAGAGATATGAATTTCCTCTCCTCGAGCGCACAAAAGGACCAAGATGGTCAAGGTGGAGTGTATGAAATGGTACCTCTACTTTCAAAATCGGGTGCAAAAGTCCATCGTTGGTGGTGGATTTTTGCGTAGGCGCATTCGATGCACGCGTTGACATATTTTTTTATGAACCTGGACATTTTGGGAAACCAATACGACCTTTTTACTCGTTCCAAGGTCTTTTCGACACCAAAGTGGCCAATCTCATCGTAGTTTAGGCCATCGTGACTTGCCACCTGGCCCCTTTTGGAACTACCCACCGTAAATTTTCCCTATCCCCATCTACACAACGGTAAAGCTTATTATCCCGTATGACGTAATTATCCCTGAAATAATTTAACCCATCGATGTCCATATTTACGTTAGGACGTCGCGAATTCGACGAAGTTCTGGGTCTCCTAATTGTAATGTATGTAGCCAATCGTGGCCACTGATTGTCATTACACTTGGGTATTGGTCTGAACTCAAAAACAATCAGTATCATGTACCGGTTTTCGTGATAGCGCGTCTACATGTGCCATTTTAGTTCCAGGACGATATTCTATAACACACTCAAACTCTTGTAAAAGAAGCCACCATCGTGCGATCCGCGGAATAATATCGCGTTTCGAAAACGTGGAACGTAACGCACTACAATCCGTGACAATTTTGAATCTTTTACCTAGTAGATACACTCTAATTTTTTTAAGTGAACATACTACCGCCAACGTCTCAAGTTCAAATGCGTGAAAATTCCTCTCTTCAGGAGAGTTTTGGCGGCTGTAATAAGCCACAGGATGAAAAGGTAAATTTTCACAAGAGCGTTGCATTAAAATTCCTCCAATGCCAACTTTGCTGGCATCCGTATGCAGCTCAGTCTCGGCACTCGGGTCATAAATAGCTAATATAGGTCGGTGAATTAACCTGTCCTTGAGTACTGTAAAAGCCTCATCCTGCTCTTTACCCCACTTAAACTCGACATCCTTTTTTAGAAGTTTGTTCAGAGGATGTGCCAATGTAGCGAAATCCCGTATGAACTTCCTAAAATATCCTACAAATCCTAGGAACTGCCGCACCAAATGCACGGAATTAGGAGGGGGAAAATCTTCAACGGACATTATCATTTTATCCCCAGGACGTACACCTTCAGCGCTGATTTCGTATCCCAGATATGTTATTTTATTTTGAAGGAAATCGCATTTGGATAAATTTTATGTCAAGTTAGCCTGCTCTATTAACCCTAATATTTTCTCCAATCTATCAAGGCACTCATCAGCACTTTTTACGTAAATTAACACATCATCAATATATGCCGTCGCCTCGGAAAACCTAGCAGATCCCAATACCTTATTCATCATGCGTTGGAAAACGGCAGGTGTATTGGCTAACCCGAACGGCATACGATTAAATTCATATTGGCCGTCCGGGGTAACAAAAGATGTAAGAGACTTCGAATCCTCCGATATTGGCACCTAATAATAGCCGGAAGCCATGTCTAGGGTTATAAAGTAAGCCTGACCTGAAAGACGGGCGATTTCATCCTCAATGACTGGCATCGGATATCGTTCTTTGACAGTAATAGAGTTTAAAAGCCTATAATCTACACATAACCTATGCTTTGCGTCTTTCTTACGCACCAAGATTATTGGACTTGCGTATTCCGATACAGACTCTCTTACGATTCCAGCCCCTAACATTTCTCCGACCATATCTCTTACTTGTTCCCGTTCTGTGTGTGATAACCTATAAGGCCTATAGACAACTGGACGAGTGCTGTTGAGCTCTATGTGCATTTCGGCCACATTTGTGCATCCTAATTCCTCTATACATGAAGCAAAACAATGCTTGTATTTTCCTAGTAATTTTATTAATCGATTTCTATGAGTCTCATCTACGGTATCACCTATGTTAACCTGTTTCTCATCTATTGGTCTATGTTCAACGTGAACATTTGATGAAGCTATTCGCTTTACAATCTGCACCTTAGTGCCTCTGCCTATATTCGTTTCCTCAAGCAAGAGGCATGATTTTGCTAACGGCGTTATATAAACGTGAAACAACCCTTGCTTAACCTCATGAACTCCTCCATTAACTACACACTGACGTGTTGGCTTTCCTATGACTCCCCCACTAAGCATTACGTTACCATTCATAAGATTTTCGGAGCAAACTTTTACAGTGGCTGGTCCACATAATACGGTATCAAACAAGACCTTGATTGTAACGGCCATATCCTCAAATTTATCCGGTTGTGAAAATGGGAGTTCTTGACTTATATCAAAGAAATTTAAACTATCGGCATTCTTATAGACTACAATGTGCGATTGTTCTGTGAAAGATTGACCAACCAATAAAGGTAAGTCAAGAAATGCATCGTCTACCACTTGACACTCTACTCGAGCATTAACACCATCAATATTTAAATCTACATCAACCCCACCGTTAGAATGTATAACGTTATTCCCAAAACCTTATAAAGGTGTGGTGGATTTATCACAGATTAAGCCTAATGAGGATGCAGCTGAACGTGTCAAAAGCGTCACTTCACTACCGAAATCGATGAAAGCTTTTATCGGGACATTGTTCAACTGACCCTCCTTAATAAACTTCGAGTTTGATTCCGAAGTACAAATACGCATTGTTTTCTGTGCAGGTACACCATCTGTCTTGCCTAAATGTTCAGACTTATTCATCGTACAGTTATCACTCTTATGCCCAAATCTACGACACCGAACGCATTGGATTAAGGGTTTGGGACACTTTAAATACGGATGGCCTTTTTCTTTGCAATTGAAGCAGAAAATACTATTGCTATCATTATTAGTTCTAACATACCTAGAGGTCACATACCTATTTTGAGTATTATTTAGATTTTGGCCAGTTAAGGATATTGCAGATTCAGAACTCGGTCTACCTTTTAAATTGCTACGTTCAACATAATGCGACACCTCTTTGTTGCTCATAAGGAACTGTAAAAGTTGTTCAGGCTAAGTACACCGTAACGCATTAGCACTAGACCTAACGGTTTTGTCGGTCAACTCATGAATTATGCAATACACCGCTCGCTTACCTTCGATATCACATGGGTTTAATAGGGATAGCTTTTTATAATAATATACTTCTAAGGGTTCATTAAACCTACTTTTGCGTCTAAGCATTTCCTCCAAGGATTGGCCATAATTTTGTTCATAAGTTGCCATTCTGGCCAACTGTAAAGTATGGAATTTAGACTCTCATACCAAGTTTTGGCCAATCCTTGAAGCTTCTGCATAGCGAAATGTATAACGGTTCTTGCGTCCCAACCATAGACAGAAGCACATTCATTAACCTTACGAAGCCAAATGTCGGTAGTTTGACTCTTAGATGAAGGGTCAAAATCAGGTAAAATGTTCTTGTGACTAAGATTACTAGATTGAGTTGATAATGGCACTGTCTGAGGTAGAGATTTTATGGTATTTAACATATTTACAACATCTCTAGTGGAAAAAGTAGAGGTAGCTGACCGTTTATGTTGTTGTGCTGCCGTTGCGTTGTCTTCATGCTTGTGTGTATCCTGTGACCCTCGTTGCTCCGGAGTACCTGCGCTGCGTGTGCTTCTTTGACGGCGTCCCTCGCGAAGTCCTGGTTCTTCCACTTCGTTACGTGACTGTCGCTGCTTCGGGCTAGGTACGCGTATGCTTCTTTGGCGGCTCTTTTCGCGATGCCCAGATCGCTCCTCTACATTGTACCTCACATCGCGATAATCTTGGCGTCTTTTCGACTTTCTCTCCAACGTATCACGTAGCTGCTGGCGCTCTCTACGCAGTTGGTGCTCAAGAACTCAATCTCAATCTTAATTTTTCCCGTTCCCGCTCCACTTCCAGCTCCATTTCACGTACTCTGACACCCTCGGCATAGCCTTGGGATCGATGAGAAGTGCGTGAGCGGCTAAGACTACGATGACTGTAGCTTTCTCTACGCGTACGGCTGCGACTCTGTCTTTCGGAGAGCTGGCTAGCTGCTCCAGCTTGGTTTCCAGGTGTAGACAAGCGCCGGTGAGGTGGAAAATCATCTTCGTGAGGCATAATCCTGAAACTCGTAACAAAAACTATGTATTTGCTCTTCAAATCCTACTAAATTGATAATTTAATCATTCGAGTAACATCATAGAATAATATTGATCAATACTAAGTATCTGGGAATCGGTTAATTGTTTCTTAAAGTAACGTAATTGTAGCCCTCGCAGACCCCGCAACGAGCACAAGGATTTAAAATCACCAATTTTTACACGGGTTAAGTAAAATAATGTATGTAGTTCTACGTTAATCTTTAATTGCAAATATCTCGAAAACGGGACGTCGTAGCTCAAAATTAATGAAATTTTTCCCCCCGTAGACCGCACGCGGTGCAAGGGAGAACACGATTATAGATTTCAAAAAGTGAACCCTCAACTATTTAACAATTAGGTACTTTGAGGGTAGTTTTCAAAGTTTGCAACATGAAATGAGCATTGTAATTTAAGGTCACGCACACCCACACACACTGTAAAACGAGGACAGCAGTAGGTTTATCCCACTTCTGAAATGTAATAAAACACACTACTACCCCAAAAGGTTCCCTATTTAAAGTAAATCACACATTCTTGTCCATCGTACTATATTTAGATATTTCGTTACAATAATCAAATTACAAGGGCACAGTAAATTATTTTACACAAAAGGGCAGGGTAGGGTATATCTATCAGGGTACAAAGTACTTACAGGTATCGACTGTCCTCGGCGAGCGCTCACTAAAGAATGACCCGATTCGCCATATTGCCTCTTCTCCCCAGCTGCCCACCTCCGGTGTGGCCAGTTAAAAATCATAGATTATAAACGATTCTTCTTTTTTTTTAAGATCGATTTTGTCTTTGTTACGAAACCGTCAAGCCCTGTTTCAGCTCACATGGGTGTTGTTTCCACCACCGTTTCTGATCCCCAAAGCTCTAACTCACCTAAATCAGTCAACGGGAATTTTTCAACTAGTGGTACCTCGGTGGGAAAAAGTGTTTTGGCGGTCGGACCTCAAAGCCCGAGCGCTAGCAGCACCGCTAACACCGAAAAAACTACGAAAACACCCAATCGATATTAAGACCGGTCTACCTCCACTGAGAGTCGAAGACATAACGCTCGAAATCTGGAAATGTGGGGACGGTCAGCAGCGATAGGAACCCTGAGCAGGTGTCCTTACTGCAAAATTCCTGGCGAAAGTCTACTGTAAACAACCTACGAAGTAGCTTGGAATCGTTGGACGTGTTGGTGTAGTTTTAAAAACATTTTAACATAAATAGCACCGCTAGGTGCGTAACTAGCACATTAATGTTTGTTGGATTTGCATTTAGTTAATAACTTGTTATACAATACAATACTTTTGCACAAGTCTGTCGTTTCCACACTTTGTAACACTGAAGCATCTGGTCACCTAACTGGTAAAATATATTCTTAAGTCCATTGCACTAAAAATGCTAAGACATCCAAAGTCGATATTTGGGACGTCAGTAAACTTACTGCGTTTCTTATTAATTACTCATTTGACGTCACAAATAATTTTCAAATATTTCATACTGCAAATTTCTTGCTTCCTTGCTCGGGTAGACGTATACATAACATGACTTGACGTTTGACAATTAATAAATTCCAGTCACTGCGTTTGATCTGATAATCATATAATATTTTGGCCTCAGTTTGGCTCGAAAACGGACAGCAGTACATACAGACAGTCCGGTTGGAAACTACTATCAAACTATAATGACTCTAACTTAAATCCTGTGTTTTGGGTTGACAAAACAATTGATTTGCTAAAAGAAAGATGTGAAGCCGCTAAATCATTTAATTTGTTTGTTACGATAACGGGCATAGCTAAGCCCGCCTCGCATACGTATAGCTGGTTGGATCAAAACTTTTTTCAAGGAAGCTGGCATTACAGCGACACCTGGAAGTGTTCGATCAGCCGTGGCCTCTAAAAGTTGGCTTGAATATCATTCCCTGGACGAAATTCTAGCCCGCGGAAATTGGCGGTCAGCTAATACGTTTCAAAATTACTACAAGTAGTAATTGAAAATAATAATTCGATAACTGTCCCACAGTTGTTCGAACCATTAAATTGACTTTAGTTAATATTCTTATAATATCATATAATAATTTTCTATAAAATTACATAATTACATTGATGATACATTGAATTTTACTTTATAAAGCTCTTTAATAACATGGGCGTAAATTAGGTTTCCTATTAGGTACTACTAAGTGGCGGCACCAGGTGATAGCAAACAGGTCTCAATATAAAGCTTCCAGTGACGGTAAAGTAGTTTAATAGCAACGTTTTATCTGAAATAAAACGCATATTAAAATACTTACCTCACTGGAAGCTTTTACTTAATTTCTTCCTGGTGTATGTGAGCCAATGAACAAAAATGGCGTCGCACTTTTTAAAGAAAACTAAAAAAGGCGCGCGGCCGCCAGGTGTCGCCACTGGGCCGGAAACTAGAGGAATTAAAAGTACGAAAACTGGTAAAAAAATGACGGAAACGGATATGCTATCTCAATATAAAGCTGAGGTAAGTATTTTAATATGCGTTTTATTTCAGGTAAAACGCTGCCATTATCCCTAACAGTCAAACAGCTGTTTGTTTGGATGCCGCGGTAGCATGTAAATCGAATGTTGTGTATAACGGTCGTGTTAAGGACTGCTCACGGTTGCCAGTGGGTACTAATGAGTAGCAAATTGGCTAATCTAAAGCTGCAAAAAACTCATTGGTCTGAATGAAATCAGAAATATTTATTTGCCCTAAACATGGTAGTAAGTGATGTTAACATAATGTTATGTCCTCATGTTTGGCTTATTGCGCCATGCAAATTTAAAAGTATGAATTACATTTATTAAGTATGAATTACACTATTAAAAACACAAAAAAAAAACAATAAAAGCTTAAAAATAACATACAACTATAAATTATATTAGTCATAGAACATTTCATGTCATCATTATAAGCTATAAGTATGTCACATTATTCCTAAGTCATAAAAAAACAACACGTAAACATTAATAATTTTCTCGGCCGTCTAGATATTCCTGAACAGAGTAATAGCACCTAGTCAGAAACCAGTAATGCAACTTTTTTTTTAAACAATGGTAATGGCAGAGATTTAAAACTTGGATGTAGCTTATTATATATTTTAATAGCCATGCAATAACAGCTTCATTTGTACAGTTGCAGTCCTATTCTAGGTAGCATGAGTCTATCATGGTGTCTAGTAGGCTTATTTTTGTATTGCTCCCTTGTGACAGAATACTGGGAGTGTTGTCGTACAAAAATGCACATTTGCTTTATAATATATAAGCATGGTAGCGGTTGGATTCCTAGTTTTTTGAAAAGGGGCCTACAGCTTTCAAGAAAATAAGTGCTCTGCAAAAACATTTCTTCTGGGCTATAAAAGCCCGGTTTACATCGACTGAACCTCCCAATAAAATAGTGCCGTAGCTTAACAGTAATGATATATAACCATGGTAGGCAGATAAAGCAG
Organism: Anania fuscalis; assembly: GCA_950371115.1. Classification (NCBI taxonomy): domain Eukaryota; kingdom Metazoa; phylum Arthropoda; class Insecta; order Lepidoptera; family Crambidae; genus Anania; species Anania fuscalis. Next base: position 5,299,580 of record OX493326.1, on the reverse strand, counting down.
TTTCAATGAGTCGTCGTAGCGCATAAACAAACTTATTTAATTTCGTACATAAATTTTCTATGTGTGCCTTCCAGTTACAATGTTTATCCAATGTAATGTAAAAGGGCGAGCGTCTACGGCACCCGATGTGAGGTTTAAAGCTGCGGATGTCAAAATACCGTTGTTTATATCTAACGTAAGTAGGGAGGCTAGTGAACAGGATATTATTAATTATACACCGTGACTTTTTAATTACCCGAAAAAACTAAAATTTGCGTTTATAAAAATATGTATATCAGTAAGTAGCACACAATTACTATAGCGTTCATACAAAAATATCGTTTTATAGGACTTCAAATAAATCCTGTTAATGCATTAAAAACATGAAAACCATCTTCGTAGTATTTGTTGAATGAGAGAGAGACGCATGCTTTCATTCTACTCGCGCGGCACTCGCGCAGTCTCCCATGCGCGTCTGCTACGCTTAGTGCTAACGATTGTCAAGATCGCCAAGCATCGCGGGTTCGCATCCTGGACTAGCATTTAATAAACGTGATATCTGTTGATTTGTATGTCGTGGCCATAACGAAGTAATAAAAATAGCACTTTTCACTTTTTTATCTGCTTAGTAAATTGTTTATTTTAATTACTTAGTTAAGGTGTATTTTAAAATATGAAATCCACTAGGTATTTACAAGATTAACAAATGATACAAATACCTAAAAACCTTAAAACAAATATCAACATACCTTACACGTATTGCAGTATTTTTTCAAAATGTCCTCCTCTCTCCGAGATACAAACACGTGCTCTTTTCCGCAAGTTATTCTTCAAAGAAATAAGCACGTTTCTTTGAGCTTGAACCTCTTGAAAAGCCGCAAAGATTCGGTTTCGCAAATCACCAACACTAGTAGGTTTACTCACAAACACTCGGCGCTTGATCTCGCTCCACAAATAAAAGTCCACAGGCGTAAGGTCCGGGGACCGCGGAGGCCAGGGCACGGGCCCGCCGCGGCCGATCCACCGCGCTCCGAACTCGCCGTTTAGGTACGCGCGCACTGTACACAGTACTGATAGGCCATCACGGTATTCGTCACTTCACTTTAAAGTAAACACAGGTGCGGAGGTCGCGTGCGCCGGTGACCTTGCGTGACACAACCTTGACCGTTTAAGATTCGCGACGGACTGAGCTGAGGTCAATGATGGCGCGGGCGGGCGGGGGATGCGCGTGAGCCTCCGCCTGCCCGTTCATTGATAATGGGAGTGCTGGCCAGCTTCGAGCTTAGACGCGAGTTTGCCGAGTGAGAAAGAAACGTCTTTTGTCGGCAGGTTGTGTAATTTGTTTTCATTCATAGTTATTCCTTCCGTACGCCAATAATACGCGACCAAATTAGGTGGATTTTGGTTCCGTTAATGTTGGAATGATAATGATTACTATTTGAATTAGCAGGACTTTTATGGTGCATGTTTTTTACGGAATGTTAGGGACCTTTTAAATAAATTTCTCATAAAAATAAATGTTTTTTTTTATTCGCCAAATTCGATGTATATCGATATCTGAGTATGTTAGTTAATTTTCTCGGGTAATTAAAAATTCACGGTGAATAATGGACAAGACAAGTGACACAGTGTCATTAAAAATGATAAAAATAAAGTCGACGAGAAAATACAATTCATACAAGTTATTTGTGTCGAAATCTAAACTAAACTTATGTTTAGATGACGAGTTATGGCCAGATGACATCACTTTTAGGCGATTTATGCATTTTAGATACGAAACTAAACTAGTGGGGGAAAATGTTAAAGTTCGTTAGTATGACTAATATGTTTTATGAAAATAAAACCAATTATTGTCGACTTTATAGTTTTAACTGTAAGAACTTTAAGACATCAACTAATGATGTGCGGAATTTATGTAAAACTGCTAATATTCATATTCATATTATTTATTGCATCACATATGTATAATACAGTAAGATATTATTATATAGGGTAGTGAACAACCAAGATTTTAAATCGCTACCCAATATTAAAATCACCCAGGTATTAGATAAAACTCTACAGATGGAAGCCAGCCGACAGCTGTCAATATCTGCATCTCAGTCTCAATTAGCCTCATGTAAGCCTGTAAGCAATGTAATTGTTTTCTCAGATAGGTTAGGAGTTAGTTACGGCTCATTGTTACATAAGTCAATTAAGTGTAATGTAGCTAACCATTGTATGCCAGAAGCGTCTTATGATCAAATTATGAAATGCATAGAAAACAGAACATTTAATAGTCAATCAATACTTGTAATTTTAACTGGAAATAGCAAAAATATAACAAAAAAAACATCATAAAAAACTTTTCAATGATGTCTAGCCTTAATGTAAAAAAAGTTGTTTTGTGTGCTTTACCGTATTGTAGGTACCAAACAACGGAAGAAAATGACAAAATTCATTTATTGAATAGTGTATTTTACAATCTAACAGAACGTCATAATGACAAGTTTGTGTTTTTTGACACAAACAAATTTACTTACAATAAATTTGTATTAACGGGCGGCTTTTTACACCTGCCATATAAATTAAAAAAACAAATTGCTACTTTGTTCAAACTGTGACCAACTTATTAGTAGTAGTACTAATTTAAATATTATTCCTGTTACAATATCAAATAATTTAAACTAAGAGAGCAGACAAAAGCTAAGCCTACCTTTAATATTGTGCACCAAAATATGCAAGGCTTGGCTGGCAAAGAGTTAGAATAAGCCTTATTCTTACAAGATAAATGTACATGTTCTTTGTTTAACAGAGCATTGGATTAATCAATATGAGTTAATGATAAACATTGGAAATTATAAATTCGGCAGTTCGTTCACAAGGAAGTCCACTACTAGGGGGGGGGTCACTTACACTATTAAATAGTGAGTTAAACTGTAAAGAACGTAAAGATATAGTGTCACTTTCGATTGAACGAACTATTGAACTAGCATGTGTTGAGCTAGATCAGTATATAATAATAAGCGTGTACAGCCCCCCATCAGCCAATCACCAGATTTTTGAATCCAATATGGAAGAGGCTTTGAAAAAAGTCTGTAGTTCTAGTAAGAAAATAGTTGTGTGTGGAGATTTTAATGTCAATATATTAGTAAATTCACCGAATTCAACTCGTTTTCTTAATCTTTTTAAATCGTTTAATTTAATTAACTTATTTAATGAACCAACAAGAGTGACTCCCACAACAGCTACTTGCTTAGATAATATTTTTTGCAATAGCAATGTAATAGATAAATCAGTTATAAATTATTTTAGGTCTGACCATAGTGGCCAGAGGGCGTCGTTTGAGCACCATCATGTCCGGGAAATTATAGATGCTGTCTGCAGGCCAATAACCGTAAATAGAATAGACCGATTTAAAGAAAAAATGTCTAATGGTATAGATTCATTAAAATCTAGCAGTAGCCATATTGTTGATCTGTTTTATGAGGATCTTTTTGGCTTGATTTAAAATGAATTTGATAAAATTTTTACACAAAAAAAAAAGCAAATAAGGTCAGGTGTAAGTTTAATGAATGGGCTACACCTGGTATTTACAAAAGTAGAAGAACATTATATGACTTGTAAAGTCTAAAAGCAAACACTAAGAACCCACAGATCATAGATCATGTTAGAAATTACTCTAAAATATTTAAAAAAGTATGTGCCACTGCAAAATTTTGCTTAGCGATGGATTGATTCCGCGCTAACCAAGTCGGGTTTCCGGTCGGGTATGGTCCGAGCCTACCGTCAGGGTCCCTGCTTAAAACCAGCGTCGTGATACGTCCCTGACTGTCACGACAAATGCTGAGCGGGGGCCTTTTTAAAACATATTGCTTTTTATTATCCTGTAAATGTTTTTTCCTTTTGTATTCTGTGTGTGTCAAATAAATCTTTTTTTATTCTATTCTATTCTATTCAAAATCTTTGAAATATTATTTTGGTTTCTGATAATAAATTAAAGGCCACATGGAACATAATAAATAAAGAAACATGTAGGCGTAAACAGAATGATCTCTCTTACTCTCTTAAAATTGGGGATAAACTAATTAACTCACATGCAGAAGTTGCAAATGCTTTCAAAGAATTCTTTTCAAATATAGCTCCCTCTACAACTAAAGAACTGGCTTCTTCTGCTGAACTAGCTAAATCCCTTCTCAAGTCGGGTGTTGATGAGTGCAAAACTCCATTTAATTTTAGACATATTAATCCTGATATACTAATAAAAACTTTCAAGGAATGAAACATGAAAAAAACTGAGGACTTATGGGGGATCTCAGTCAATATTATCAATACAATTATAAATACGATAGCCCCTTATTTTACAATTATTTTTTTAAATGTATTGATGATAAACAGTTTCCTACTTTGATGAAATTTAGTAAGATAATTCCTTTATATAAATCAGGCGAGAAAAATTATCCTTCAAATTTTCGACCAATTTCAATTTTACCAGTACTTAGTACAGTTTTTTGAAAAAGTAATTTTCAATCAACTTTTATCACACTTTGTCCTCAATAAATTGTTACATAGCAAACAATATGGCTTCACGAAAGGTAGAAGCACTACAGATGCTGGAGTTGCACTCTTGAAACACGTGTTTGATGCTTGGGAAAGTAGGCAGGACGCTTTGGGAGTTTTTTGTAATCTTTCTAAGGCTTTTGATTGTGTGGACCATCAAACTTTACTGAAAAAACTTAGACACTATGGGGTTTCATGCGATGCCTCAGATTTAGTAAACTCTTATCTCACAGGCAGAACACAAAAAGTTTGTATCAATGGAGCTTAGTCTTCTGGGACGCCTCTTACTATGGGCGTGCCGCAGGGATCGATATTAGGGCCTCTGCTCTTTCTTATTTACATAAATGACCTTCCATCTTTTACGAAAGACCTCTGCGAGACAGTGTTATTTGCAGATGATACTTCTTTGATTTTTAAAATCAAGAGAGGTAAAGACTCATTTGACGATGTAAATAATGCACTCTCGCAAGTATTGCATTGGTTCACCACCAATAATCTTATGCTCAATGCAAATAAAACAAAGTGCATCAGATTCACAATGCCCAACGTAAAACTTGTCTCAACACATATTACTGTAAAAGATGAACAACTTAATACATCTAGTTTCACTTCATTTTTAGGAATCACTTTAGATTCCCGTTTGCAATGGGTTGCGCATATCGAGACTCTGTCGGGAAGACTTAGCTCTGCGGCTTATGCCGTGAGAAAGATAAGACAACTGACTGATGTTGAAACGGCAAGATTGGTGTATTTTAGCTATTTTCATAGTATAATGTCATATGGAATATTGGTATGGGGCTCAGCAGCAGATATTGAATCTATATTTGTACTGCAGAAGAGAGCTATACGGGCAATTTACGGCCTTGGACCCCGAGACTCCTTAAAAGAACTGTTTAAAAAAATTAATATACTAACAGTAGCATCCCAATTTATATATGAAAATATAATGTACATCCGCAAAAACCTGTCCTTATTCCTTAAGAAAAGTGACATTCATAATCTTAACACCCGGAATAAGAATAAGCTTGCCGTTCCCAATTTCAGACTGCATAAAGTGGGTAATTCGTTTATGGGAAAATGTATTCGCTTTTTTAATAAATTACCAGCGTCTATCGTAGAACTGCCCCTGTTAAGATTTAAATTGCATATTAAAACAACTTTAATGAATAATATTGACTAAAACATACCTAATCAGTTCTTTTTGGAGTCGGTGCGAATGAACATATTTTAACTCTCGATGGCTGGCACCGACTCCAAAAAGAACTGATTAGGTATGTTTTAGTCAATATTATTTTTCGCTTTTTAGTTTCATTTTGAAGTCGGTTTTTAGTTTTTATTAAACTTTTTTTATTTTACAATTTACAGTGTTAAGTCGTCTATTTTTTCCCTCCTAACTTTGCCAAAAATGACTTTACAGCAAAGTAACCTTAACTAATATTGGTCCTCTATGGACCCCCCATCCAATGGTATGATAAAAATAAGGTGTTATAAAGGGTCAATTTTTCGACGAAAATTTTTAAGTCTTAAGAAAAGGGTTTACCTACAGTCCAACCAGAACGGCGGCTATTTTGGTGTCGAAACCATAGGATAAGGTTTTGCGTTAAATAACAAGTCAAGTTAAGAAAGGAACTTTTAATTTTTTTTTCGTTACTGGGTGTGCGGGTACGCCCCCAGAAAATAAAATTTGGCGGTCTGGTACCTCATAAGCTCCACGTCTGCTCAACACACTCCTATCCGTTAGGGAGTTCTGTGGCTTCCATCATCAGGTCAGCAACATGACATGATGATTACCAGACCCAAAAATCAGCATTGAGTCAGAAAATATATGCAAAACATTATGGGTGCCTATAAAAATTGAGGGTTGCCCTCGATTTCCCAGGGATCCCATCATCAGAATCTGACTTGGTGTAAATGGGACCACCTCGGGAGTATACCCTTTCAAACTAAAAAATAAATTTTGAAATCGGTCCATAATTGACGGCGTAATCGCGTAACAAACATACAAAAAAAAAAAAAAACAACATTCAGACGAATTGAGAACCTCCTCCTTTTTTTTGAAGTCGGTTAAAAAAGGTTATTATACTGTAAATGATTACATAAATGATGAAAATATTTGGAAATAAATACTGCCCTGCTCGCACAGGTACATTTATCTTGTAATGTAAAATATATACTATTTAAAAAGAGGCTGACAATAGTGACCGAGTTTCTTGCGCTACTTCTTTTCGGCGCTAGCCCAAAATTGTCCCGAAGTAGTGGTAGGGAAAAAAAATATTGGGACGTATTAAAGCGCTTAGTTTAAGCCTATTTACAGAAATAAATTGGTTTTAATGGTTTTATGGGCCCTGAAAGGGCGTTGCAATGGAAAAATCGCAGTGTAAATATTAAATGAATTATTAAAATAAATAGAAACAACATTGCATTTCAAATATTAGGTAAATTATTAAAATTAAAGTAGTGACATTGCATAGGAAGTCAGAGTACAAATATAAAATAAATTACTTACAGAATGTTAGACCGACATTTTTTATATTATGATTGATAATAATGTTTTAATATAAACAATTTTAGATTTAATGTTATTAGAAGTACATGAAAAATATTGCATTAAATGGTTTCATCATTAAATAGTTCATTCAGATCGTAGTAGCATTTATTAAGTAGGATTTTTTTAATCAAATTTATATATTTATTAGTATTAGGTTTAGCTTTAATGTTATTAGGTAGTCTATTATATACTTTTATCATCATTGCGTATGGTCCTATGCTAGCTATACTATACAGGGTGTAAAAAAAGGCTTAACGAAGCCTTAAACCACGAATTCTATACATAAAACCAAGTAGAATGCAAAAAAAATAATTGCTGGGAAATGACTTTAATTTTTGGGTATCAAAAAACATAACTTATTTCTAACCCGCAATGTATAGCGCGCACGCCACAGACTATGCCTGTGTGTGTAAGCGGTCGGCGGGCGAGCGGGTGGCGCGAGAGCACTGCGCACGATTCATTGCCGGCTGTGCCCTTTAAAGACCTTTTATGAAAGAAGGACTGAAAATTTTTATCATGTTTCTTTGTAAAAAAGTTTAGTACTATCAAACAGAAGTCAATTTTGTAAAAATCTTTGAAAATTTTTTTTAACTTTGACTGTCAATAACTCTGTAACCCGTCATTTCCCAGGTATAGTGTAAAAGAAAAAAATGATCGTAATAATACGTAGAATATGTGGTATTCGGCTTGGTTAAGCCTTTTTTTACACCCGATATATTAGTTTGTGTAAAGGCAAGATCAAATTATGTGGAAACCGAAACCTGGCGCTTACGTCGCCCTTTTTGGTAAATAGGTTGGGGTATTTGCGCACAAACTTACATAACTCCAGTATATAGATACATATCAATGGTAAAAGTTTGTATTTGATGAAGTAGAGTTTACAGCTTTCAGTACTTTTTATTTGTGCAAGGATACGTACGTATGCACTTTTTTTGAAAGATAAATATGTCCTCCGAGTCCGTGCTGTTGCCCCACAAAATGATCCCGTATGTGATCCAAGCATAACTATAGGCGTAGTATGCAGCTAGTGAAGTTTTTAGGTCCGAGTTTATTTTTAATTGTCTTAGAGCATATATAAATTTTGTCATTTTTACTTTTATTTTGATTATATGCTGTTTCCAATTTAAATTACAATCCAAATCCAGTCCAAGCAATGTAGTAGAAGTAACGCTTTCTATTTTATTTCCATTAAAAGAGTAGTTTATATTTAACGGGAATTTTTGATAGGGTCTAAATTGTATTAGTTTCGTTTTTGAGAGATTTATTTTGTAACGTTGCACATACATTTTTATACAATTTTTCATATTTATACACTTAAAAATATTCTAAACTATTTTTTCACTAACAAATAAAACTAAACCTATTTAAGACTAACCTACAATTAAATTAAACATAACTTTATCCTAAATTTGTCTTAATAATTGACTTAATCATCATATTATAGTAAAACGATCAACCGTTTTATTATTTCACTGGTTACTGCGCGGGACCCTAACACACGCGCGGAATTTCTATTGTTCTCTCGAACATTCGAGACGGGCAACGGCGGCGGAGATGCGCCGCGCTTGTATGAGCATTCACCGTACAGCTCGCGTTCTGTGCGCCTAACATATTGAATCCTTTGGCGGACGTTATCCGTAAGGAAATTATACTAATATTATAACGGTCACTTAATGACATAGTTGCAATCAGAATCTTGGAAAATAATAAATTGTGTGTGTTGTGCTATTCCCCGATAGGGGATCCAGATTAGGAGTCAGAGATTTGGAATCGGGAAACGGGACTTCGGACACGGAGGATTGCACCAGCACAGTCTACGGCTAGCCACTTGCCACCTTCGGCCTACACACCTCAGGGAAGTTCGGATCTGCGGAAGTAGCTATCAGTCGGGCCCTTGTAAACCTACATTGATACCCTAATAAATTTTGTGTGTACGTTGTGGGTTTTCTTTACAACGCCTTAAATAGGTAGGTACCCACACGTAAAACGTAACACTGGCGCCGACGTGGTATTTATGGGCTGATAGTTCGCTTCCGTAGTGAGTAGTTGTGTGTTGTGTGCTTTTTGTGTACCGTCCTGTTTTTGTGTTATTTTTTTTAGCAGCTAGTGCTTGTAGCTAGTGCTAGCGCTTGTAGTTGCTTTATTTAGTTACCTTGAAAAAATATTTGTCATCATCATCATCATAATTTTCACCTTAGCTTCATTTATTGTAACAGTCGGAGTCTTTACCATTTTTTTTCATCAGCTTTCTTTGTAAAACACTGTATCATCATTTTCCCTATTAGGACTTTAGCGTTTCATCAAATTTTTAACATAAGACTTACTTAAAAAATATATTACCAACCTACCCACATATTTTTTTTTCTCGGGTTCCGTACATATTTGAAAATATTTTAACAATGTCGTTTCCCATAAAATTCTTATCGTTGCAAAAGGCAGAGTTAGAATACGAGGTTCTTATAAGGGGATCAACTCCCGCGTCTACAGTACTAGATTTAAGGAAACAAATATCAAAATTAGGCATTACCTTTCCCTCTGAAGATATTTTAGAAAGCCCGTTAGATCCCTCAGAGGACTTGAAGGGTGTTAGTGACGTACTGAGCAAAATTAATATAAACTTAAAATCCGGTTTAGACCAGAACGTTCTAGCGCGCACCCAGAATATGTTAAATCACCTCTATCACCGCATGAACCGTATCATCCGAGATGATGCAACGGAAGAATTGTATGCGTCTTGCGTTTCGTTATTTCGGAACTACCTGGACGAGTTTAAGCAGGTTGAGAATAAAGGCGTTAACCCTTTAGCTGCCTCTGTCCTGGTCGAAAGCGTACCTTCGTCGTTGCCCTTAAACATAGCAGTGACTTGCGATCGAGGTATTTCCGGAGACTTAGGAAAGCTAAAATACGACGGTAAAAGCTGCGTTAGGTCGTTTATTGAGCGGGTGTCAGAGTTTTGCGAGGCCAGGGGTATTGCAGGCCAAAAAGTATTATCTTACGCTACTGAGATGTTTGTCGGTGATGCTTTACACTGGTATAGGAATATTAGGGACCAAGTAAAGGATTGGAGCGAGCTTGTCGTTTTGCTTAAGCAAGATTTTGATCAGGCGGATTATGATTACAGGTTATTAGCTGAAATTCGAGCCAGGACACAAGGTGAATGTGAAAACATTACCATTTACTTGTCCGTTATGTCAGGGCTGTTTTCGCGTTTGACTAAGGCTCCTTCCGAAGACGAGAAACTCGAGATACTGCTCCATAACATACGTCCATGTTATGCTAATACCTTGGCATCCGTAACGGAGATAAAAACTATAGATAGTTTAAAAACTTTATGTCAAAATTTCGAGAATATTCAAGCTCGACTTTCTAATTTTCGAGAACCATTAGGACCTACCTCAGCCACCTTAGCACCTGAGTTTGCATATATTGGCAATTCAAATAAAAAACTTAATTTTAACAAAAATCAATATAATAGTCAATTGAAACAGAATTACAGTCATAATACTTCTGGGTTCACTAATACTAACAAAACTAATAACTATCGTAATGATTTTAACGGACATAATACATATATTAACAAACAAAATACTGATCAAAATTATGTACATGCAATTGATGCCCTTAGGGAACGTTATTGTCCAAGGTGTCGTGATAACACTCATAATTTACGACAGTGTACCGCGAACAAGGGCGAGATATTTTGTTTCGTTTGTGGTCGTAAAGATGTCAAAACTCCTCAATGTCCAGATTGTAATAAAGACAAACCATCTCATTCAAAAAACTAGTTAGTTTGAATTGTGGTAGTTCACTCGTAAGCCGATTTGATAAAGTTGATTGGGACAGTTGGCTTAAATCTATAAAATTATTTTTTAGTTCTTACAAAACGGCCACAATTCATGGTAAACCTATTAATGATACTCGACCTTATGTCACTATTAAAATTGATAATATTTCCTTTACTGGCCTACTTGACTCCGGTTCTGCAGTCACTATCTTAGGCAATAATTCACATCTTTTTTTAGAATCCAATGGTTTTAAAATGATTGCTGATAATTTCATAACAGTAACCGCTGCAGGTGGTCAGAAAATACAAAGCATAGGTTATATTGATATGCCTGTACATTTTGAGAATCAATTCCACATTATTAAGGGCATTGTCGTACCTCATGTTGAAACCAACCTTATTCTTGGTATTGACTTTTGGCGAAAGTTTAAAATTTGTCCGAAGTATTTGGGCAGTATTTCGTTGACTGCCACCACTAGCGATGTTAACCTTCAGTCCGTTCCACTAATATACGGTTATGGCGAACTTAAAGATTCCGAAAAAGTTATCGCAGACAACATTATAGAACAGTTTAGTGATATATCTTTTGAGCGCAAAGGTCTTGGTCAAACTAAATTAATTACACACCGCATTAATACCGGTGATGTAGCACCAATTCGACAAAGATATTATCGCATGTCCCCCGAAAAGCAACGCATACTCGTTGAACAAGTGGATGAAATGTTGGCTCTCGACGTAATCGAGCCTTGTGAAAGCGCCTGGTCTTCGCCTGTACTTTTAGTTACAAAGAAGAATGGACAACCTAGATTTTGCCTTGATAGTCGTAAATTGAACTCGGTAACCAAAAAGGATGCTTACAATTTGCCCTATATATCCGAGATCCTCGATAATCTTCGGGATGCTCGTTATCTCAGTAGTATCGACCTTTCCAAATCATTTTGGCAAATAGATATTGCGCCTGAAGACCGGGATAAGACCGCTTTTTACGTTCCAGGTCGAGGAACACTAAGATTTAAGAGAACTGCATTTGGCTTAACCAATGCTCCCGCTACTCAACAGCGTTTGGTGGATCTTTTGTTTGGTGAGTTTGGTACAAGCGTGTTTGCGTATCTCGACGATATTATTATAGTAAATAATGACTATAAAAGTCACGTGACCCTTTTATTACGCGTGTTAGAAAAACTGAAACAGGCAAATCTTACCGTCAACTTGGAGAAGTGTCAGTTCTTTCGAAGTCAGCTCAAATATCTTGGCTATGTGGTCGACAGCCGTGGATTACGAACAGACCCCGAGAAAGTAGCAGCGATCTTAAGTTATCCAACACCTACCTGCCAAAAGGATGTTAAACGTTTCCTCGGGACAGCCACATGGTATCGTCGTTTTGTTCCCAACTTTAGTACGATCGCTGGCCCCTTGAATCGGTTGACTTCTAACAAGAAAGGCGCTCCCCCATTTAAATGGACTCAGGAGGCTGACGGGGCATTTCAGAAACTCAAAGAGTGTTTGGTTTCTGCACCCGTACTCACATGTCCTGACTATAACCAACCATTTGAAGTGCATACAGATGCTAGCAACTATGGCGTTGGTGCAATGCTTACTCAGACGAGAGAGGGTAAGGAGCACCCCATAGCATACATGAGCAGATCATTGTCATCGGCAGAAAAGAACTACAGTGTCACAGAGCGTGAAACTCTAGCCGTTATCACTGCACTAGAGCATTGGCGGTGTTACTTAGAAAATGGTAGGACATTTACTGTTTACACCGATCACAGTGCGCTTAAATGGTTTCTTTCCTTAAGTAATCCCACTGGACGGCTTGCTCGTTGGGGTATTCGTTTATCATCTTTTGATTTTACCCTTAAGCACCGTCGTGGCGTGGATAATGTGATTCCCGATGCTTTGTCCAGAGCTGTTCCCGTTAATGCGATTTTTGCTACCGATTTAAAGGACATTAAAGACGTGTGGTATAATACTATCTTTGACGGTTGTTCGAATAATCCACAAAAATATCCAAATTTTTTTGTTGATAAAGGTATTTTATACCGTTTATCTAAAGATAAAAATAGTTTAAATAAAGAATTTTCTTGGAAGATTGTAGTCCCCAACGAGTTACGCGAAAAAATATTGCTGGAGAACCATTCTGACCCAACTGCTGCTCATCTAGGCGTTTTTAAAACATACCATCGTCTCTCGTTGCGTTATTTCTGGCCTGGCATGCATAAAGATGTTGTTAAATTTGTTACTTCATGCCAGAAATGTCAAGAGTATAAAATTCAGAACCACCAAACGTTGGGAGTAATGGGTCGTCCCAAGCAATGTTTTCGCCCTTTCCAAATGATTTCCATAGACCTTATGGGCCCTTTGCCTATAAGTCGTAAGTTAAATAATTATATTTTGGTTGTAACTTGTTGTTTTTCCAAATTTTGTCTTATTTTTCCAATAAAAAGGGCCACTTCAGATATAATCATAAAACATTTAGAAGAATCGGTGTTTCTCGTTCACGGGATCCCTCAAACAATATTTTTGGACAACGGTTCTCAATTCATCAGTCATGATACTGTTTCATTTTTTAATAAATATAACATACCTAACATTTATTATACACCAAAATATACTCCACAAATCAATACCGTCGAACGATACAACAGAACCATTATCACCTGTCTGTCTACCTATGTCAATAACGACCATAGAACTTGGGACGTCTGTATACCTAAAGTTCAATTCGCCATAAACAGTGCTGTTAATGAGGCTACTGGGTTTACCCCCTCATTTTTAGTATATGGTAGAGAGCTCGTTCCTTGTGGCACTCATTATACAGATAATGACATGGGCGATGAGATATTGTTTTTGCCAAGAGATATTTATGCGGAGAACCTGGGATGTCTTTCTGTAATTTTTAACGATGTACAGGCGAAACTATGGCATGCCCATACAAAAAATACGGCACACTACAATTTGCGTCGCAAACCTGCCGAATTTAATGTAGGTGATACAGTCATGAAACGTGCTTACGTCTTAAGTGATAAGGATAAAAGATTTAGCAAAAAGTTGGCACCTAAGTTTATTAAATGTCGTGTAACAGCCAAAAAGTCGCCACTCGTTTATGTCTTAGAAGACATGTCAGGCAAAGATTTAGGTACATGGCATATCAAGGATATAAAATTAGTAAATTGTTATAATAAAACCTAAATAAAATTAAAACTACCTATTAAATAGTATATTTTATTAATTTAAGGTAGATGTTGTTTATTTTAATTTAAAAAAAAAAAACACCCTTGAACATAGTTTGCATAAGTTACTAATTTAAATTTTATTGGTACCCTTAAGTTTTGTATGGATGCGTCAATATTCACATAATGATGTCTATTGTTTGTTTTTTTTAATGCGTGAAGTATGAAAGGTAATTGTAAAAGTAAATAATAATTTAGGAAGAATGCAAACGTAACATATGTATATAAAGTGCGGATTTTCTCCTGAGGAATAAAATCCTTGGTGACCCGGGGGGGTAATGTAACGTTGCACATACATTTTTATACAATTTTTCATATTTATACACTTAAAAATATTCTAAACTATTTTTTCACTAACAAATAAAACTAAACCTATTTAAGACTAACCTACAATTAAATTAAACATAACTTTATCCTAAATTTGTCTTAATAATTGACTTAATCATCATATTATAGTAAAACGATCAACCGTTTTATTATTTCACTGGTTACTGCGCGGGACCCTAACACACGCGCGGAATTTCTATTGTTCTCTCGAACATTCGAGACGGGCAACGGCGGCGGAGATGCGCCGCGCTTGTATGAGCATTCACCGTACAGCTCGCGTTCTGTGCGCTTAACATATTGAATCCTTTGGCGGACGTTATCCGTAAGGAAATTATACTAATATTATAACGGTCACTTAATGACATAGTTGCAATCAGAATCTTGGAAAATAATAAATTGTGTGTGTTGTGCTATTCCCCGATAGGGGATCCAGATTAGGAGTCAGAGATTTGGAATCGGGAAACGGGACTTCGGACACGGAGGATTGCACCAGCACAGTCTACGGCTAGCCACTTGCCACCTTCGGCCTACACACCTCAGGGAAGTTCGGATCTGCGGAAGTAGCTATCAGTCGGGCCCTTGTAAACCTACATTGATACCCTAATAAATTTTGTGTGTACGTTGTGGGCTTTCTTTACAACGCCTTAAATAGGTAGGTACCCACACGTAAAACGTAACAATTTCCAAGTTGTGATCGTCCATCCATGCCAGTATGTTTTCTAAGTTTTCCGTTAATTTTTGGTTTAGATCAATATTAGAACGGCAGGAACTATTGATAAATCGTCCGCGAACATGATGATGATGTCCTCCACGACATGTCCGTCGACGGCGACACCTAACTAGTTTCTGGCATGTGCTCGGAGGTGACTTGCAAACCCAAACTTGGTCTTGAACGTGCGACTGCACTGCAACTGTCCACCTGTGTTGTAGGTGTAGTTGTAGGAGACCTTGGGGCGCGTCTTTCGAGCATGACGTTTGGCGTCGAGTTCATTGAGACGGGCTGCTTCAAACTTCTCAGTTCCTTTTATTGACTGCATTACGCCACTCTGGTCTCATCAGTACGTCTTTCTCCCACATATTATGCGACATGCCGCAGGACGCTAGATGTCGTTTCAGGACGTCCTTGTATTGAAGATACTGCCCTCCAGACTTCCGCTTACCACTGGAAAGTTCCGCATAGAAAACGCATTTAGGCAAACGTGCAGCGTGCATGCGTACAAGGTGTCCACACTATCTCAACTGCCCCTTCATCAGGAGACATTCCATGCCAGAGATATTGGCACGACGTAAAACTTCGGAGTTTAGGACCCGATCCTGCCATTTCCCCCCTAATATTGAACGAAGACATTTTAAGTGAAAGGTGTCCAAACGCTTAATATCTGCTTTATATAGACACCATGACTCCGAAGCATACAGCAAAAGGGGTAGTATAATCGCCTTATATACGGATAGCTTCGTTCGTAGATGGAGGTCGTGGGATTTCCAAACCCTCTGGTTGAGCCTACCAAAGGCCGCGGCAGCGCTAGCGATCCTGGCAGCTATTTCAGACTCGAGGCGGTTATCGTCGCGTATCAGCGTTCCGAGGTACCGGAACATCCGTACCTCTTCCAGCGGCTTTCCACCTAGATAAACAGCAGTGTCGGGCGCAGATGTTCCTCTTGCGGGCTGCTTTAAGGTTACTGTTTTAGACACGCTGATCACCAGGCCGAATTTGCGACATGATTCGTCGAGATTGTCCATGTATTGCTGCAGGGCTCCAATACTGTCAGCCATAAGGCAGACATCGTCGGCATATAAGACTTCGAGCAGGGTCATCGTCTGAATCTTACGTTTTGATCTGAAGCGACTTAAATCAAAAACACTCTTTTCGGACCTGACATTGATTTCGATCTGTCCCTTGCAGTTCTTCGAAGCATCTGTCATGACTGCAGCGAAATAGAGGGCAAAGAGCGTCGGGGCCATGACATAGCCCTGCTTAACACCGCTGGTAACCGGGAACTGCTCCGTAAATTCAGCTTCATGTCGAACCCGTGCCATCATCCCTTCATGAAACTGACGCACAAGATTTGTGAATTTTTGGGACATCCAGTCTTCTTCAGTATTGTCCACAGGGCAGTCCTTGGAACCCTATCGAACGCCTTCTCTAGATCTACAAAGCACATGTAGAAGTCACGGTGTTGCTCAAGGCTTTTTTCTTGCATTTGTTTAACAACAAAAATGGCGTCAACCGTGCCTCGATTGGGACGAAATCCACACTGACTCTCCGGAAGAATGCGCTCAGCCAATACAACGTGACGCTTATTAATTATGTGGGTTAAAATCTTGCCAGCTGTAGAGAGAAGTGATATGCCTCCTCTATAAGAGCCGCATTAATAGGTCTCCTTTCCCCTTGTATAGCTTGCAGATGGAGGCATCATTCCAGTCCTGAGGTACGACTTCCGTTTCTCAGATGTGCTCCACCAGTTCAAACAGTCCATTCATGATGTTGGGTCCTCCGTACTTAAACATTTCTGAGGGCAGACTATCAGAGCCGGGAGACTTGCCATTCTTCAGCCGCTGGATAGCTTTTTTAAACTCGCTAAAGGACGGCGGGTCGTCAAGTTCCGACGCTATTGGCAGGTCTTTTAGCGTGTCTATATATGCCAGATCAGCCCCTTGTGTACCAGGATTCATCACATCTTTAAAATGATGTGCCCAACGAAGAAGCCATTCCGAAGGATCTGTCAGTCGCGTGGATTTGTCTTTTGAAAGAACCGGTGCAGTTTTCTTGGTTCTGGGTCCAAAAACGCTTTTGAGACCATCAAAGAATTTTGCAGTCTGATTACTGTTGGCCAGAATTTGCAGCTCTTCAGATTTCGCTGTCCACCACCGGTTCTTTAGTGCACGCAGTCTAACTTTTAGTTCCTGCTGTACGGCCTTGCGATGTTCCGCACTGGATGGGCTTTGCAAAGCACATCTCGAATCTTTAACAAGTTTCCGTATTAGTGCATCGGAATCATCGAACCAGTCTTGGTTTTTTTTCTCCGGTTTCCCTACTACTTGCTGAGAGATTTCGTGAAGAATTTTGGCATATTGTCGCCATCTTTAATCAATTGACGCTCCTTCCTCCGTACAACAGTTCACTTTGCCAAATTCAGCATCGAGTTTAAGCTGCGTTTCCTTATTGTGCACGAGTTTGGCAAATCCCAATCTCGTTGGTATCCTGTGTTGGTTTCTACGTGGAGGCTTTATGTTCAGCCTCATCTTGGATCTTATCAGACGATGATCAGTTCACCCTTTAGCTCCCCGCATGGCTCTTGTTATCAGTACGTCTTTTAGATCCTCTCTTCGAACAATGACGTAATGAAGAAGATGCCAATGTTTGGAGCGCGGATGCATCCAGGTCGTCCTATATTTTTCAGGGAGTCGGAAAAATGTATTGATAATGCTTAGGTTGAATTCAGCACACAGAGTTAGCAGAGCGGTACCATTGGTGTTGCACTTCCCAATTCCATGCCGCCCCAATACATCTTTCCAGACGTCACTCTCCGTGCCAACACGCGCATTAAAGTTGCCGAGCAGAATGAGGTTATCGCATGACGGAATAGAGTGTAGAACGCGTCGCAGGTCTTCGTAAAATTGCACCTTGTCGTCATCAGGAGAAGTCAGAGTAGGGGCGTATACACTCACTATATGCAGGTACTTGAGCCGACCTACAGTGAGCCAGGTGAAGTCGCAGTGTCATGAGCCTGTCATTGATTCCTTTTGGAGGCTCCACCATTAATCGCGCTAGAGCATTCTTTATAGCAAAGCCCACGCCACTAGCGGCTCTTTCGGTTGCAGGTTTCCCTACCCAGTAGTAAGTGTAGCCACCCAGTGGCTCACAGAGCTCTCCAGTGTCCGACCGATGCGTCTCACTAATTGCAGCCATGTCTACGTTGTAGCGGGCCAATTCGCGGGCTATAAGCGCAGTTTTCCTTTCGGGGCACAAGTTTTGGTCACTATCTAAAAGGGTCCTGACATTCTAGGAGCTACTTTAAAATTAAATGTGTTTTTTCTATGTGTCTTCTGGCTACGATTAGATGGTGCCCAGATGACCGCGGTTTGCCATCTGGGTGAGGTGTGAGACGGACTATGTATAGGCCACCTTTTCTAGGCCCCTCCCCGGATTGGGGAAAGCAGAGCGATCCTAAATAGGGCTACTTTGTCGTCTGGCGTGCTGCCGCACCTGTCCTCACACCTCATTCGAGTCCAGGAGCGACCACTCTCGCTAGACCGCCTACGTGCAGAGAGTCAGCTAGGAACCGAAGTCACCAGTCCGAATTCCTTCCACCAAATCGCTCCATCGCCGTAGGGCTTGTAGTTTCATGTCCAGTTACTGCCAGGTGTCATCAGCGCGTGAAATTTATTATAGTGGGTGAGCATGTGCACAGGTGCAAACCCACTCCTTCGTCCGCCACTCCCGGGCGCCAGCGGATTGGAGAGCCAATACGGCCAGCAGAGAATGGAAGATGCAGTGAATAGCCGCAGATCACTAGGTGGATCCTGACATGCGTCCTTTGAGGCATTTCTCAATGCCTTGCTGTGCCGCTACAGTAGCCAGAAAATTTGCCATATCTGACAGCGACCGTCTCACGTACCGGTGTAGTCTTCTTGTAAGTACTGTGCGAGGGATCGCCCACATAATACCCCTAATGCCCCTTCCGCCTGATCCGCCGTACCGATGTATTACATCTCCGCCTTCGCAGCCGTTGAGGTCTTCACCCGTAACCCTGGGCACGGACTCCGCGTTATACCCCGCAGAACTGGGTCCCTACCGAACTTAGCCACCGTCCCATTCCGGCCTACTGGAGTGAGGGGTGCCCACCCCCGCGACTGGGACGCGCCGGACAGGAATTACCACGGTGGGTGATAGAGAAGGTGACTCTATCTCCCCCGGGGCCGGGTTAATGGTCTTGTGTGTTCCCAAGGCCAAAGGCAACATGACACAAGGTATGGTAACATATTTTGGGAGGTCGTTAATATAAAGCAAAAATAGGACACATCCCAAGACACTACCTTGAGGGATGGAATTGGTCATGGTAATTACGTCCGATCTCCTAGACTCGATGATTCCTGTTTCATTGTCTGAAAATTGTATGTCAATTACCTGTTTGCGATTTGACAAGTATGATTTAAACCAATCATGGGCAACGCCTCTGATTCCTATGTCGTACAGTTTGTTCAATAAGATTCTGAATCTCTCTGAAGCCTTGGTCATATCGAGCATTATACCTATTGCGTGTTCCCTACTGTCCAAAATACTCAACACTTTCTGTACATATGTATAGACTGCTAAGACCGTAGATCGGTTACGCCTTAATCCATTTTGACTGTCGTCGAAAATATTGTATTTTTTGCAAAAAGAGTATAGCCTATTGCACATAGCTTTCTCGTATATTTTAGCTGATGTAGGTAGGTGGGCTATCGGTCGATAGTCACTTGGGTCAAGCTTAGAACTATTTTTATGAATGGGTTTAACAATAGATTTTTTTAGGTCGTCGGGAAACATTCCTTCTGAAAAAGATTGATTTATTAAAATACAGAATGGTACTGTTAATTCATCTGCATACTGTTTAAAAATCGCGGGTGGTAATTCATCTATTCCGTGGCTATATTTGTTTTTAAGATTTCGTATAATGCGGTTAACTTCTCGCAGACTTACGGGACTTAGGAACATAGTGTCGCTGTGAGAGTGCAGCACAGGGCGGCCGGCCGCCGCGGCCGCTCCAGGCGCACTGTTGCCCACTGACGCGAAATATTCGTTGAACGTATTAGACACTTGTTTGGGATCGCTCGTAAGAATGTAATTGATAAGAAGTTCGAAGTTTTGTTGCAAACTTTTTTTATGGGTTTTATTAGTATTCTCGTGTATTATTTTCCACATGCATTTTATTTTATTCGAAGATTTTTTCATACGATCAATATTAATTAATCTTTTTGCCTTTTTTATTGCTTGTTTTAGAATTTTAGGGTATGTTTTATAGTAATTTCCTATAGTTGTATTTTTGGAGTATGTCCCTAGTATTTTAATTAGCCTTTTATTTTTACAAGATTTTTTATTCGCTTTGTTAACCTTTGTTTTATGTAAATAAGTTTTTTGGGTATACTTTTGTTAAATATTGCTAGTACCAATTTTATCAAGGTCTTATAATTATCATTTACGCTTCTGTCATTCTGTAAGATATTCTGCCAGTTAATATTGCTAAGTTCTGTTTTAAATTGTTGTATATTTTGGTTGTTATATAATCTTTTTACGGTTTTCCATTGTATATTTTTTGATTTGGGTGTTTCAAGTATGACAATAGTACCTTTATGGTCTGAGAAACCGAATTCCTCGACGTAAGTAGTTGTACGGACATTCTGATCACTTGTGAAAATTAGGTCTAAACACGTAGAACTAGTACTAGTTACTCGTGTAGGGTCTTTTATATTGTGACGAAGAACCCTTTCGGCTAGCTCAGGCCTGAGTTCCTCGTCAGCATATGTACTGGCCCCAGCCCGCGGTGCGTGCGGTGAGGGGATGTGTACCTAATTACAGGATCCTAACTGGGAATTAACCCGATAAACTCACGGGACGTTTGCACTCTCTGTATTTAATAACACACACAATGTTCCTTATAACTAGTTCACTTCTTAATCTACCTAGGCTGTGACTGCTGTCTTATTTAGTCCATACAGACGGACGAGGCGGGGCGACGGGGATCGGCGCGATTCCGTCGGGACGGATTACGGTCAACGCGTAGCGAGGCGGATGGTTGTTAGTAACTACTGTTATCTACGGGTAAGGAAGGCTGGCATGCGGAGTCGGTGCGACACGAAGCCGCAAGAGCGTCCGGGCCGGGGATGGGCTCACCGCAGGAGCGCGGTCAAGGTCTGGGAGTGAAGGTTAGGGCACGCGACACGAAGCCGCTAGCTCACGAAACCTTCGGATCAGGGATGGATCGGGTATCTTAACTACGTTAGTAAGGAACACGGGTTAGCTAATCGTCAGAGCTCCAACACACGGAAGCAATGGGGAAGAGTGACGTGCGCGCGCGGATACGTCTTGCTTCGGCTGTGGAACTCGGACTACTGCTCCGGAGCTCCTTCCCGCCGCGCTTTATATATTGCCGTGCGGGGCGCGCGGTGTGGGCGTGGCTTGGTGCGGGCGCGTAGGGCTGTCGATCTGCCGGTTCGCGTGTAGGGATATCGCACTGCTGGATCCTCGTCACACCCCCTCCCCGCTTTTGGAGATTTTTACCTGTAAAAATCCACAAGATCCGGTATACAATCTACATACTAAAAATAATAATTTCGGACTCGATATGATAACTGATATATTTCTTTACTATATAAAGTTAGCTATTTAAGTTTAAATTTATTACATTTACAGGAGCCAAATATTTACAATCTTATTTTACACTTGTTTTGAGTGTCTCAATTTAATAAGTTTAAAACAATGCTTATTACTAGGTTTACAAAGTTTTATTTGATTATTTTATCTTATTTGATCGGTAAACATATTTGCTTCATTAGCTACGTAATCTATCTAATTACTGACATTTACGGTGTATGCTTATTTACGTAAGTACAATCTGAAATACAATCCTTTTTGAAGTTGGTTAAACACAATATTTGTTTAATTAGTTTATATAATTATTAACTTTAACAATGCTTATTAGCGTACTATTTGTAATACACTTCTTTTTAGAAGTCGGTTTAACAATCTAACTAATTGTTAATTAATTATTACAATGTGTACCTTTATGGAAAATTCTTAACGGTTCTTATCAGGATTCGGGTTATTAAGATGTTCGTTAATTTTCTGATTATTTATGTTTTCCTTATACTTTTTACGTTAATTCACTACGAAACTGATTAATTTTGATATCAAATTATTAATTTACAAGAAAACGGTTTTTAATTTGGTAACGATAACATCGCGGCGGTCGCGTGTTGTGCGCGGATGAAAAAATTGAGCGTGCGTTCGCCGTCGTAGACCGCTTCGCACTGCCTCTGCCTGCCGGGTGGTTGATGGATGCGCTTGCGCTCCATTGGTGTCCGTGTACAACCAGCGTATGCACAATTACGCGTTAACGTTCCTTTTTAATGTTTTAAAGATGGGTAATACGATCGCGGCGGTTTGATTGTCCATTTTTATTTTATTTAGTACCATTTGTAATGCACCTCTTATTTAAGGTCGGTTAAATGTTTTTATTTAACCTGTTAAACAATCTACCTTATTAATTAACTTTTACAATAAGTAATTATTTATGTAGGTACTGAATACACTGTATTGTAATGTGCCTCTTTTTTGAGGTCGGTTAAATGTCTTTATTCAACCTGTTTAAACAATCTAACTAATTGATTAAACTTACAATGTTAGTGCAAAGAGTTTAATTTGTTACCTTAATAAGGTTAAGAGATAGGGGCAACGATCCCCGCTCTGGGTCCTGGTTAGTTCAACAGGTTTCCATAGCTATTCAGCGTGGTAATGCAGCTAGCATAATGGGAACCTTTGGATCGATCGGGGCGCAGAGTGGGGATTCGTTGTGGTCGAGATGAGCCACGGAGCACCTGTTTTGTGTATTGTATTGAATTTTTATGACATTTTATATAGAATAGTTAATGTGACGACGCTTGTGGCTGAATTTATTTGTAATGCTTGCATGTGTTTTTTTTTTTTAATAAATGCATAATTACCTTAATAATTATTGTAAAGAAAGTTTACTGTTTAACTTTGATATACTAGTACGGGTGATATAATTTAATATACTACATACTGATAACGGCCTCTGCTGTTTAAATTTATGTTAAAATGGAATGAAAAAAAAAGGAAGAAGTACGACCTAAGTTGTCCCGGTGTGCTCGCCCTGCTTGCTCCTCGGGATTTCTCTTCTGGGTTTCCCAGACCGCTTCTTCCTCTTCCCTCGTTTGTGTGGTCGACTCCTAACCAGGTCCTCCTCTCTGAAGCCCGGTGCCGTAGGCATTTCCGGTGCCTGGTTTTGTGGATGTATTTTGGCCGGGGTTGCTGGTCTGGTCGCTCTGGTGCATGTTGGCCGGTGGTGCCAGTGTTGTGTTAAAATGTCTATTTGCGGCTGAAAATGTGAAGTTTCGTTTCGGTTTCGGTTCTTTCTTGCTTTTATCGTAGCGTTGTTTTTGCTGTCGGGAGACTGTGTGGTTTTTAACGACTTCGTGGACTTCTATGTGTGTTTGTTTTTGTTGCGGTTTCTTATAAGCTTGACAAATCTTACAAGTCTTTACGTATTTTGGAACGTCTTTATACATGCCTGGCCAGTAATATCGTTGTGATATTCTATTAAGTGTTTTTGCCGTTCCTAGGTGGCCCGCTGTCGGTGTGTCGTGGTTTTCTTTTACCACGTCGTGTTTATCTCTTTCGGTTACACATAACTTCCATTCTGATGTCGGTTCTTGTCTTGGACCGTAGGCGTATTTTGTTATTTTTCGGTACAGTTTTTGATTTTCTGTTTTATAATCAGTGTTTTCTTTTCTGTTTATTTCTTGTAATGTTCTTTCAGTCCAATCCTGTGTTTTCCTCGGATTTTTGTGTTGTTTTTATCGGTCCACTCTATTTTTGCTCCTATTCTGCTTAGTATATCCATTCCAATTATTATTTTCGTGATTTGCGGGTGATATAACATTTGATGGTTTATTTGCCTTCCTCTTACTTTGATTTGTAGTGGAAGAGCTTGTGTGATTTTTAGATTTGCTTCGGTTGCTGTGCTTGCCGTTTCTGACACGGCTTTAGGCTTATGGTATATATTTAGGAATTCTTCGTATATTTGCTTGTTAGCGTATGACCTTGTCGATCCTGTGTCGACTAGTGCTTTATATACTGTGCCTAATACGGTTATATTTATGTACAGGCGGTTGTCTCCTTTTTTTGTCACTGTCTCTAATGTCATGGACTGTACAAGGTTCTTCTGTTCCTTTCAACATTTGATGCTTAGAACGCTGATTTTACCGCATCCTGCACAAAATATTATTTTTCTTCCCCTACATTCTCTGGATGTATGTCCGGGTTTACCGCAACTCCAGCAGCATGTGTCCGGGTTGTAATTGTGGATGTATTTTGCTGTTTCTCCGGCTAATCTTGATTGTTGTTGTATTTCTGTCTGTTCGTTTATACTGTTTCTTTTATCAAAATACCTATTTAAACTCATCTGACGATCTTCTGTGATCCTTTGTATTCTTTTGCGAGTTGTGTTAATTGATTTACTGTTTTAAATTATGTTCTTTTTACGTATAATTTGTATTTCGGGTTCATATTTTCGTAGATTCTATTCAACTTTTCTTCTTTTGATATTTTTGCGTATCTGTGCATTAATGTCTGTTGTAATTAAACAATAATTTAATTACGATAGAACTTTATTAAGTAGCACTTATTACACAGCAGATTTTTAATAGAGCATAGATAAGAAAAATCTGTGAGAAACCACAGAGTTAACATAGACTAAAATTTAACTCATAGTATAGTCTGTGGTTTTGGTATTAGATCTAAGGAACGCACTAATTTTAATTTCAACACTCTCTCCAAATTGTAGCGTTCCCCATTAAAAATTTACAAACTTAACTTTATACACATCAATTTTTAAACATGTGCAAGAACAAAATCACTAAACAGTATGTTTCATTACTTATAATGCAATTGACAAAGAAAACCATACCAACACTGCTCAGTTTGCTTATTTGCTTACTTTACATCAAAACTTAGGATTACATACAGTCTGATAACTTACAAACACCCCTCTTATTTCTTAAATAGTGAAATTTACTTTTACATAATGGTTTTGTAAATATATCAGCACTTTGCTCATTGCTACATATATACTTTAAATCAATTTCTTTTTCTTCAAATTTTTCTTTAATAAATTTTTACTTAATATCGATGTGCTTGCAACGTTTATGATAGCCTTTTGACAGCTTTATGACTGAGATTGCACTTTGGTTATCTTTGTTAAGAGTAATACATTCCTGATTATATTCATCTTTGTCCAACAAAAGTCTCTTTAACCAAATAACTTCTTTTGTTGCACTACATGCAGCCATGAATTCTGATTCAGTTGTTGACAATGCTATACTTTGTTGACGCTGGCTAGCCCAAGTGATATCAGCACCATTTTTAATAAACACATATCCTGTCAATGATTGCCTAGTCTCAGTATCATAAGCATAGTCAGCATCACTGTAACATTCTACTACATTTTGTTTCTGAGGAGTATAATATAGACCATAGTTTTTAGTCTCTTTAAGATATTTTAATTATCTTTTTAACAGCATTCCAGTGACTATTATCAAAACAATTAAGATATCGGCTTACTAAGCTTACACCAAACATAATGTCAGGCCAACTGACTACAGCTATATGCATCAAAGAGCCTACTGCTTCTCTGCATGGTATCTTATTATTCAATTTTATTTCTGATTCATTTTTTGCTAACTTAGTATTTGGGTCTACTGGTATACTGTTTCCATTAGCGTCAGATATGTTCAATTTAACCAATAATTTCTCTATATATTTAGTCTGATGTAAGAAAATGTATTTTTCTCCTCTTTCAATTTCAAGGCCAACAAAATTTATAGGTTTACATACTTTTATTTCAAAATTACTTTTTAAATCAGCAATTACCATATCTAATACAGTGCTATCTTTTGAAATTATTAATCCATCATCAACATACAGAATTAAATACACTTTAATTCCATTTAATTCACCTGTATATATACATGTATCTGAGTGACTATTAGTGAAACCAAATTTCTTTAACACTAAATCAAATTTTTGGTTCCAGTACCTTGGTGCTTGCTTTAAGCCATAAAGGGATTTCTTAAGTTTACAAACTAGCGCTTCAGATACCTACATCTATACCTTCTGGTGGAGTCATATATATATCTTCAGTTATACTACCATAAAAGAAAGTAGTTTTAACATCAAACTGTATCATTTGCAAGTTATCTTGACACACTTTAGATAATAGTATTCTAACAGAATCATACCAGACTTATGGTGAATACGTCTCGGTGTAATCTAGCTGATGCCTCTGTGAACAACCCATAGCACATAGTCTTGATTTGTAGAGGGGCCCTGATGACTCGTCTTTGATTCGAAAAACCCACTTGCAGCCGATTGTTTTTACTCCATCTGGCTTCTTCACCAACTCCCAGGTCTCATTCTTTTGGTGTGCTTTCAACTCTTCTTGTATAGACTTTTCCCATTTCTCTTTATCTGGAGAAGACAGGGCTTCCCTGTAACTCACTGGTGTGTATAGCCGATCTCCACCTTAACAAAGGTAAGTTAAAGATTCATGTTTCTTATTCTGATTCCTGCTTTTAGATCTAGTTGTTATATTACATGACTCATTTAAACATTGTAATTTTTTGTTTTTAGCAATTCCATGTAAGGTTTAATTTTAGATAAATAACACTTGAAAAAATCATCGACCTCAGGTGGGACCTTCATTTAAATTTTTTTTTTTTAAGGTTCATATAAGGAATCATCGTCAGACACAAAGGATTCATCATCAGACAATGTTACAGATGAAGTATTTGACTCTTGAGATTTATAATTGTTTCCCTGTCCTGAACTCCCTGATACTGTACTATCAACTGTTGCATTATCAATATTCTCATGAATATTTACATTTTCTGTTAGTGGAGCCATACAAAATTTTCTTTTTATAGAATTTTCCATAAATACAACATCTCTACTAATAAAAATTTTACTTGTTTCAGTATCTAACACTCGGTAACCTTTAGTAGTATCAGAATAGCCAATAAAAATCATTTTTCTTGCCTTGGAATCCAGTTTTTTAAAGTTTAGGGTTAGGTACATTTACCATAACCTCACATCCAAATATTCTAAGGTGCTTCAAATTAAGCTTCTTCCCGGACCATAGTTCCTTAGGGGTAATGTATGAAATGGATCTTGTTGGGCATCGATTTGTTATATAAGCCGCTGTTGCCACTGCTTCTGCCCAATAGCATTTCTGTAAGTTAGAATTAATTAACATACAGCGAGCTCTCTCCATTAACGTGCGGTTCATACGTTCTGCCAACCCATTTTGTTGGGGGATATATGGATTAGAAAATTCATGAATAATGCCTGAATTTTGAATATTCTCTCTGAATTCATTATTGAAATACTCTTTACCATTATCAGTTCTTATTTTTTTTATTTTTACATCTAGTTGGTTCTCTACTAAGACTTTTAATTGTTTAAATTTACTTAAAACTTCAGATTTATTTTTAAGAGTATAAATAAATACTTTCCTGGTATAATCATCCACGAATGTGAGGAAGTATTGTGCTTCACCAACTGACTTGACTTCTAACGGCCCGCAGACATCAGAGTGTATAAGTTTCAATACCGTCTTTGCACGAGAGCCTTCTTTAGGAAACGGCAGCCGGGACTGTTTTCCTTCTTGACAATATTCACACAATATGTTTAGCTTCTTTTCATTTAGCTCAACTCCTTCTGTACATTTGGAGAGCTTGTTCAGATCAGACAAGTTGAGATGGGACTGTTCCTTGTGACTGTTGATTAGTTTTATTATGACTTTTACTTGCATATAATGCCACTGACTCGGAGCCCTTTACCTCTTGCAGGAGCTTAGTCTTAACGGAATCTGCTGTTATTGGCACACCAGAACTTTCAAGGGCCATTATCATTGGCTTGTAAACTTCAGGTAATCCAGCAAGGAGTAATGTACCCAGCCACTCATCATCAATTTTAAACGAGATGTTTCGGAGTTTGTGTACCGTTGTCATTATCTTATTTACGTAATCTTCTATATTCTGACAACTTTCTAATGTAGTTGTAATCAAGTCTTTCAGTAATCCTACACGACGTGTTAAGCCTTTGTCGTCAAATGCCTTCTGTAAATTAGTCCAGACCTCTTTAGCCGTTTTAGCTTCTTGAATATGTATGTAATTAGTGGAGTCCACCAATAATATAATTTTTGTTTTCGCTTTCAAGTCAAGCTTCGGGTCAACATCTTCATCTTTATTTTCAATGCAGCACCAGAGGTCCTCATATTGTAACTAAGTCTGGACGGAAAATCTCCACGTGTTATAGTTATCACGTCCAACTAGCTTTTCAATAAGGATCATAGCATTTGAAGACATTTTTGAAAATTTTTACTTGAAGCACGTTTTCGCAAAGTGAGGTTAGGTCGGCTCACTTCAATGACTGATATGATTACTTGATTTTCAAACTTTACTTTTAACGATTACAAGCAGATGACGGCCTGAGCCTATAACCTGTTGTAATTAAACAATAATTTAATTACGATAGAACTTTATAAGTAGCTCTTATTACACAGCAGATTTTTAATAGAGCATAGATAAGAAAAATCTGTGAGAAACCACAGAGTTAACATAGACTAAAATTGAACTCATAGTATAGTCTGTGGTTTTGGTATTAGATCTAAGGAACGCACTTATTTTAATTTCACAAATGTCTGTAAATCAATTAAATAATCGGTGAATTTTTGATTGTAGTTTTGCCTTGATGTCACTATTTTTCTGAGTAGTTCGTTATCGTAATTGTTCGGCATAAACGTTACGATGAAACAATCAATGAACTCTTCCCATGTCGTCCACGAGTCTTTGTTATTACGGTACCACAACACAGCCTTACCTTTTAAAAGTCTCGGTATCATTTTTAGAAGGTTCTCCTTTTCGATTTCTCCTGTCTCGGCTTATTCGTCCAGTATCTCGAAGAACTCCACGGGGTCGTCGTACGTGTCGAAATGTAGGTTCCACCTCGATACTATGCACTCACTTGTGTTAGTATTGTGCGGTTTGCCGTTTTTCGTTTGTTCGACGCTTTTTTCGTCCTGTGACATATTTGTGTCTTCGAATTCGGTGTCGGAGTTGTCTGTATATTCTTCCTTGTCGCTGGAGGACTGGTCAGGTCGGTTTTGCGAAGTAGATGGGGTTTCTTTCTTTATCGCTTGTGCGAGGTTTTGCCTCAGATCTCGCACTGTCAGGTTTTCGGTTTCTATATGTCTTCTCTTGCACTCTTCTTCAAGTTCTTGTTTCTTCAGGTTGTATATCCAAGACGTGGGCATTAGATTCGGTTTCTGGTTAATGGCAACTTGCGGCTACTCCCAAGGCGTCGCTCTCTTTCGGCCTTATTTTGCCTGGGTGCGACGGCTCGGTAAGTACCCTTCCCTGCGGATTCTATGGGTTTTTCGTTGGGCGCCAATGTGACGAAGAACTCTTTCGGCTAGCTCAGGCCTGAGTTCCTCGTCAGCATATGTACTGGCCCCAGTCCGCGGTGCGTGCGGTGAGGGGATGTGTACCTAATTACAGGATCCTAACAGGGAATTAACCAGATAAACTCACGGGACGTTTGCACTCTCTGTATTTAATAACACACACAATGTTCCTTATAACTAGTTCACTTCTTAATCTACCTAGGCTGTGACTGCTGTCTTACTTAGTCCATACAGACGGACGAGGCGGGGTGACGGGGATCGGCGCGATTCCCTCGGGACGGATTACGGTCAACGGGTAGCGAGGCGGGTGCTT
The DNA here is from genome assembly GCA_950371115.1 of Anania fuscalis. NCBI lineage: Eukaryota > Metazoa > Arthropoda > Insecta > Lepidoptera > Crambidae > Anania > Anania fuscalis. The sequence continues at coordinate 5,269,615 of OX493326.1, read as the reverse complement.
GTTAGTAACTACTGTTATCTACGGGTAAGGAAGGCTGGTATCCGGAGTCGGTGCGACACGAAGCCGCAAGAGCGTCCGGGCCGGGGATGAGGGTTCCTCACCTTCGATACTGTGTATATAATCCGCACCACAGCAGCTCGATCACAAACTCTTACTAGCATCCCACACGCGGTGGTACCCATATCCAGACACACCAAAAACTGTGTCTATTTCACAGACTGCCCAAACGACGATGCCACGGCCAGTCTTATCTCACGCGCGGAGAGGGCTACCGACCGCAAAATAATAGACTACAACCTGAAAATGGCTATTCAAAACGGGGACAAGAGAGTACGGGACGCGATCATCGCTTCCCTGGAACAACCCCCTCCCCAAAAACCTGGACAAGATGTAACAATTCCCTCCCTGCGTCTAACTCTAAAATTATATGAAAATTGTTATAAAAAGTAAATCCTTTATTGGCTGTAAGGTAAAACATATATTATTCAAACTTTGTTATTTAAGAGCTGTGGATTTTGTTTCATAAATAAAATAAAATAAATAAATAATTGAGATCGAAATGAAGATGGCCTGTAATAATTTAAATTGGCTGTGTGATCGTCTAGTTTAAATGGTAGGACCGTACGTTGTGTTAATAGTAGTAAAACATTCTTTTAGAGGTACGTGGATGTTATGATTAAGTTTTCTCGAGAGTTTCTTGGGTTTGTGCGCATTCAAGGAAGAGGAAAGAGAAAGCCCCGAGGGGCGCCTGGTGAGCCCCAACACCAAACGCTCACCAGGAGTGGTAGCCATGTGATAAACAATCATCCCAAACAAACAATCTGCCACCCCCAGGAATAGGACTTAAATCTGAAACAAAACGCATTTAGCGTAATTATGCGCAACTAAGGGAACAACTGAGTTTAAAGAATTTAATATGACATACTAAAATCTACCTATTTGACTGCATAATAAGTCAACCAAGGGTTCGGGGTCTTTAAATTAATTACCTAAATAAGTAATCTAAATCCTTTAGTCCAATATAATTCCAAGATGATCCAACAGTATCGATGACAACTCGTATAAGACCGGGTCCTGAAATCTGCATTATGTCCTATGTGAAGTCATCGATACTCCCACATCAAAATTCAAAAAATTCAAAATTCAAAATATTTATTTGCTTAAAATACATGGTATAATAGATGTTATAAAACTTTAAATGGTACAGACATGTTTGGCCTTCCACTTGATGGCATGCAAATATTAGTATCGCAAAAAATGTTGACAGCAAAAGACAAAAGATTATAACACTACAACATACATTTTACTTCATTATATCATTACCACTAAGTTTAATTATCATTTATTAGTATCGCGATTATTTAAATTATTATTTATTATCTAGAAATTCTTTGATGTCATAGAAATTGTGAGCGATGAGCCATTTATGTAAATTTTGTTTGAATTGATTAATATTAGTCACTTTAAATTCATTAGGTATCAAATTAAATATTTTCACACACATAGTCAACCAACTTTTTTTGTACTGCATAGTTTTCGGCGTTTCTTGCAGTACCAGTCTATGTGAGTTTCTTGTATTTCTGGGATAAATGTCACATGCTCTTTTAAAAAATTGCATATTTTTCATCACATATGAAGATGCTTCCTGAATATATAGTGATGTCAACGTCAATAAATTAAGTTGTTTAAATAGAGGGCGGCAAGATGTTAGTGGTGGGACACCACATATTGCTCTTACGCATCTTTTTTGGGCTATAAAAGCTCGCTTAATATTTGTGCAATTACCCATACTAGCAAACCGTAGCGTAATACGGAACCTACATACGCATGATAGGTTGTAGTAGCAGTCATTACATTTGTAACATGTCTTACCTTCTTTAGTGCATAAGTGAACCTATTGACTCTGTTACAAATATTATCTATATGTGCTTTCCAATTAATTTCCTGATCGATAATTACACCTAAGAATTTTGTTTGTTTTATCTCTTTGATTTTTGTGTCTTTATAGTTTATGTCAAGATTATTATTTTTATGTTTATTAAATTGGATAAAATTTGTTTTAGTCAAGTTTATTCTTAAATTGTGTATGTCAAGCCATTGATTTAATTTATTTATAGCATTAATGATGTCATTTTGGTGTTCAGTTACGTTATTATTTGATGTGACTACAAATGAGATATCATCAGCAAATGCAATGCACTTATGTGATGTAACCTCAACTATATCGTTGATGTAAAGGAGAAATAATATCGGACCCATAACGCTACCTTGTGGTACTCCTTGTTGATTCTGTTGATACGGCGAACAATAAGCTACGAGTTCATTTCTGTTATTTAATCTGTCAACAACAACACACTGTTTTCTATTGCTGAGATATGACTTTATCCAGTCAAGAGCTGGACCTCTTTTACCAATTACATTTAGTTTTTCTAACAGAAATGCATGGGAAACATGGTCAAAGGCCTTAGATAAATCAATAAAAACTGCAGTCGTTATTTTTTTACTATTAACGCTTTTTAAAATAGTCCCTATCAAACTTTGCATTGCTAATGTGGTAGATTTTTTTTTGAAAGGCGTACTGTTCATGGCTTAGTAGGCAAAACTTATCGCAAAAATCAACCAGTCGTTTGAGCATGCATTTTTCAAAGATTTTTGAAAAAATCGAAGTCAATGCTATAGGACGGTAACTATCAATTTCATCGGCCATCCTTTTTTAAAACAATGGTTTGATAATTGAAATTTTTAGTAGTTCTGGAAAACTACCCAGGGATAAAGAGAAATTTATCAAGTATTACAATAATTTCATATACACATTATTTCAGAACCTTAGTACGAATGTCATCATGTCCTTCTGATTTAGTATTTTTAACGACATAATTTCCTGTCGTGTCTCGGCTTCAGTAAAAGGTTTGAGGAATATGGAATTTGATACATGTCTTTTGTGAATAGCTCTATTTAGGTTGTTATTTTTACAAGGTGGATTTACAAAATAATTATTAAATGTCATGGCTATACTTAGAGGATCTGTCAATGTTTTATTATTGATTTTTAATTTTTCTATAGTTTTGGGAGTATGTTGATTATATTTCAACGCTTCATTCTTCAGATTTAAAGTCACAACGTAGTCCTTTTAGCCTACAAGGCAACTCCGCACGTAATAAAAAAGTTTTTTTTTTAAACCTTATTTTCAAACTGTATAACGTTTTATGCCTTTGCCATCTACCCCTACCGCCCGCTACCGCTACTAGTGGCGTCAGTCGATCGACTCGGCTCGTCATTCTTTTTCCGTGCAGGTTAATGTCGACACGTACCTTACAAATTTGCCGTTATTCTACCCTCCTTTAAAGAATTAATAGTATCAAAATGCCGAAACGAAGTTCAAGTGAAAAAATCGAGATTTATCAGGCGAAAATAAGAAAATTGCAACAAAAACAAACTGAAAAGAACCAACGCCGGCGTCGTATCGTCGTTTTCTCCGATACTTTACAATCGGAAAACTCAGGTAAGCTAACTTTTTATATTAAGTGAAGTGAAATAATTTGTTAATTGTCATTATTTCTGTCCTGGGGGTTGGCCGTGAGTCAACACGAAGGAAAACTATGCCGGGGGGTTGGCCGCGAGTCAACACGAAGGCAATACTGACTGACGGTTAACCGTGAGCTAACCGTTAGTCTTTTAGTCGTAGTGAAAGTACTATTTGACTAAGGAGTACGTTTTTTGTCTTTACAGATGCCGAAGTAATGACAAGCAACGGCACAACGGAGCAGACAACATACTCAAATGAGTCAGTGTTTAATGCATCACAGCCGCAAGATGAGGTGATGGAAACACCACTAGCAGCGAGCCACCACTGGATCCTGAAAAGCCACCCGAGGCCGCACAGCTGGCCACGCCAGACGCGCTGGCACCAGACGAAACGGTTCCAGAACTGGATGCTGAATTCCTGTCTGCACTAGGCGATACTGCCGACGAGCAACCCAAATATGGGGAAAAGATACACCACGATTTAGCTCAGAGATGGCTGCCTCTCTATCGTCGTGGCATACCAAAAGAGCAAAAAGAAAGTCTCTTTAAAGATTACTTGATTCCTGAGAATTGCAAATTACTCAGAGCTCCGACTTTAAATCCCGAAATATCGGCGGCTATTACAGATGCATCCCGAACTCGTGATAAAAAATTAGAGAGTGCCCAACAACAGTTAGGCCTCGGCATTACCGCCATAAATAAGGCTATGTCCCTTATAATCACAGGTGATGACAGACAGACAAAGGTCAGAGCAATAAAAATGCTATCCAATGGAAGTCGCATCCTATTATCCAGGACGTAGAAAGAGACGAGTTTCTCTTCGGAAGCAAATTATTCGAAAAGATAAAGGCCTTAAAAACCATTGAGAAGCAGGGGCTACAGATCAAGAAAGCCACTGCGACTCAAAAAAACCCAACACCTTCTACGTCACAAACGCCAGCAGCCCGGTCACGCTATCAAGGAAACTGGACAGCCCCTTCTCGCTACCCACAGTCGTCGAACAGGGGGTGAGGAGGGGCACAGAAGCACCAGTCGTCATCAAGCTACAAGGGGAATCCTCCACAGCAGCAAAACAAGCCTTCGACGCAGGCCAAGCCGCGTGCACCACCACGTCAGTGACTGAGGTACAACATGCAGGCAGACTGCAATGCTTTTATGACTGTTGGCTTCGCCTTACCAAAAATCCAGTAATTCTAAGTTGGATTAAACATGGTTTTCCGTTACCTTTTGCTAGGCAACCCAGACAATATATTATCCCTAATAATACTTTTTCACCAAAAGAAAAACATGAAATGTCCGAAGCTATAAGAAAGTTACTAGACTTAGGTGCCATCGTTTAGTGCGAACCATGTGAGGGGCAGTTTATAACCAAAATATTCCTGGCCCCGAAGTCCAATGGTGGCAAGAGGTTTATACTAAATCTCAAACCACTGAATAGGTTCATCCATAAAATTCATTTTAAAATGGAGGACTATAGAACAGCCTCTAAGCTCCTACCTAAGCTTGGTTACACTGCAACTATCGACATCAAAGAAGCCTATTTGCTCGTACCGATATCAGAATCGGACCGTAAATTCTTAAGATTCGAGTTTGAGCATGAAAACGGTAAAAATACAACATACGAGTTTACAGCAATGCCGTACGGCATTTCCGTAGCACCTCGGACCTTCACGAAATTGATGAAAGAAGTCATGACATTTTTAAGATCACAGGGTCATTCTTCAGTTATTTATCTTGATGATATTCTCTGTCTCGGAAATAGTTATCTGGATTGCTTGCAAAACGTGACGGAAACACTGCATTTATTAGAATCATTAGGTTTTGTAATTAATTTCGAAAAGAGTTCCTTGCAACCCAGCCATTCGTGCCGTTTCCTAGGATTCCTGTTTAATTCCATTGACATGTCTATCTCGTTGCCCAATAATAAACGAGACCATATAGGACTTATAGTAAAAAAGTTCCTTTTATTACCTGCATGTTCCATTAGGGACTTTGCGCAATTAATAGGAACATAGTAGCTGCCTGTCAAGCCACACGTTACGGTTGGCTATATACGAAATCCTTAGAGAGACGGAAATTTTTAGAACTCAAAAAACATGGTGACTATGACAAAAAGATTAAACTTGCAGAAGATATTTTACCGGACTTAAAATGGTGGTCTGAAAATATAAATTCAATCAATAACACTATTGACTCGTTGAAATACGATTTCGAAATTTTCACCGACGCGTCCCGAACGGGTTGGGGTGCGTACTGTAATAAAAAACGCGTAAACGGTGGATGGACAGACAGTGAAAAAAAATTTCATATCAATTACCTAGAATTACTAGCAATCTTTCTGGCCCTAAAATGTTTTGTAGCTGACAAATCGAATATAGCTATATTATTACGCGTGGACAACACTACAGCAATAAGCTACATTAATAGAATGGGCGGGATACAATTCCCTCACCTCAATGATTTGGCAAGAACAATTTGGCAATGGTGCGAGCAGCGGAGTTTATGGCTGTCGGCTTCCTATATAAACACAAAGGAAAATAAGGAAGCAGACGAAGAGTCTAGAAGAAACCCTGACATCGAATGGAACTTATCAAACAAAACCTTTCAAGTTATTACAGATGGAACTCCTGAAATTGATCTGTTTGCTTCCCGCACCTATGCCAAATGTAATACTTACGTCTCGTGGAAGCAAGATCCCGATGCTATTGCTGTGGACGCGTTTACCCTAAATTGGAAACAGTGGTACTTTTACGCTTTCCCGCCATTCCCTTTAATTTTGAAGTGTATTCAAAAAATTATCCATGACAAAGCGTCTGGGATATTGGTATTTCTTTTGGCCTTCACAACCCTGGTTTCCTCTCCTGAAGAGTTTACCAGTATCGGATATTGTATACCTAGACTCTTCTCGTGCTTTGTCCATTTCGTGTTCCAGAACTCGTCACCAGTTCTTTAGACAGAATACCCTGGCTGTTGCGAAGCTCTCCGGCTTGCGCTCGTCAGAAGAGGAACTCCAGAGTCGGCCTTAAATTTAATGATAGCATCGTTATCCAAGAACAAAATACATCAATACAATGTCACTTATAAGATTTGGTGGCTGTTTTGTAAAGATAACAATCTTAATGCTTACGATTACTTTCCTCATTCAGTTTTGCAATTTTGAACCGAACTATTTAATAAAGGATCGGCGTATGGCACACTGAACAGCCATCGCTCAGCACTCTCCCTCCTGCTAGGAGGCGAAGTAGGTGCTGACGAACAAATTAAAAGACTATTAAAGGGCGCGTTCAAGTCAAGACCTGACGCTCCTAAATATGTGAGAACATGGGATCCCAAAATAGTTCTAGATCATATTGCTAGTTTTGGTCCGAATAAAGACCTTTCGGTCAAGAAAATTACCCAAAAATTAGTGGTATTTCTCACTTTATGTACAGGTCATAGAGTGCAAACACTATCCCTCATAAAGGTGAGCAATATTACAAATTGCACAAACGGTAATAAGATGTTTATCTCCGATGTAATAAAAACCTCTGCGCCGGGGCGAGAGCAGCCAATTTTGTTTCTACCATATTTCGAACCAAACAAAGCTATTTGTCCAGCCACCACATTAGAAGATTATTTAGCGGTTACAAAAAACTTACGATCCGAAGATTCAGAATATCTTCTACTTACGATTAAGTCTCCACATAAAATAGCCTGCACCCAAACTATCAGTAGGTGGGTGAAGCATTTTAAGTCCGGTAAAATATCTTCTGCAAGTTTAATCTTTTTGTCATAGTCACCATGTTTTTTGAGTTCTAAAAATTTCCGTCTCTCTAAGGATTTCGTATATAGCCAACCGTAACGTGTGGCTTGACAGGCAGCTACTAATGTTCCTATTAATTGCGCAAAGTCCCTAATGGAACATGCAGGTAATAAAAGGAACTTTTTTACTATAAGTCCTATATGGTCTCGTTTATTATTGGGCAACGAGATAGACATGTCAATGGAATTAAACAGGAATCCTAGGAAACGGCACGAATGGCTGGGTTGCAAGGAACTCTTTTCGAAATTAATTACAAAACCTAATGATTCTAATAAATGCAGTGTTTCCGTCACGTTTTGCAAGTAATCCAGATAACTATTTCCGAGACAGAGAATATCATCAAGATAAATAACTGAAGAATGACCCTGTGATCTTAAAAATGTCATGACTTCTTTCATCAATTTCGTGAAGGTCCGAGGTGCTACGGAAATGCCGTACGGCATTGCTGTAAACTCGTATGTTGTATTTTTACCGTTTTCATGCTCAAACTCGAATCTTAAGAATTTACGGTCCGATTCTGATATCGGTACGAGCAAATAGGCTTCTTTGATGTCGATAGTTGCAGTGTAACCAAGCTTAGGTAGGAGCTTAGAGGCTGTTCTATAGTCCTCCATTTTAAAATGAATTTTATGGATGAACCTATTCAGTGGTATAAACCTCTTGCCACCATTGGACTTCGGGGCCAGGAATATTTTGGTTATAAACGGTTTGGTAACATGGTTCGCACTAAACGATGGCACCTAAGTCTAGTAACTTTCTTATAGCTTCGGACATTTCATGTTTTTCTTTTGGTGAAAAAGTATTATTAGGGATAATAGATTGTCTGGGTTGCCTAGCAAAAGGTAACGGAAAACCATGTTTAATCCAACTTAGAATTACTGGATTTTTGGTAAGGCGAAGCCAACAGTCATAAAAGCATTGCAGTCTGCCTGCATGTTGTACCTCAGTCACTGACGTGGTGGTGCACGCGGCTTGGCCTGCGTCGAAGGCTTGTTTTGCTGCTGTGGAGGATTCCCCTTGTAGCTTGATGACGACTGGTGCTTCTGTGCCCCTCCTCACCCCCTGTTCGACGACTGTGGGTAGCGAGAAGGGGCTGTCCAGTTTCCCTGATAGCGTGACCGGGCTGCTGGCGTTTGTGACGTAGAAGGTGTTGGGTTTTTTTGAGTCGCAGTGGCTTTCTTGATCTGTAGCCCCTGCTTCTCAATGGTTTTTGAGGCCTTTATCTTTTCGGATTATTTGCTTCCGAAGAGAAACTCGTCTCTTTCTACGTCCTGGATAATGTTTAGGAACGTTTTATCCAAATTTGGCGTAATCAACTTAATTCTAGCTTGAGTCTCCGCATGATGAAGGTCTGATAGGATGCGACTTCCATCGGATAGCATTTTTATTGCTCTGGCCTTTGTCTGTCTGTCATCACCTGTGATTATAAGGGACATAGGCTTATTTATGGCGGTAATACCGAGGCCTAACTGTTGTTGGGCACTCTCTAATTTTTTATCACGAGTTCGGGATGCATCTGTAATAGCCGCTGATATTTCGGGATTTAAAGTCGGAGCTCTGAGTAATTTGCAATTAAAACCTTACAGGAGAATATAGCATGCTTAGAGACAGTTTTAGACATTTTTCAAAAAAATGGTTTAACCATCAATTTAGAAAAGTGTAAATTCTTTCAAAAGGAAGTAACGTTTTTGGGATATGATATTTCAGAGGCAGGTATTCGACCAAGTTCTAGAAAATTGAAAGCAATAAAAGATTATCCTATCCCCAAAACGATACACCAACTACGACAGTTTATTTTTATAGTCAACAGACGACAAACGAAGAAAAGAACTATCATTCCTTTGAATTAGAATTGTTAGCAATTGTTGTGGGTTTACAAAAGTTTAGACACTATTTACTAGGAAATCAATTTAAAATCGTCACAGATTGCAATGCTGTTCGTCATACTTTAAACAAAAAGGAATTATACCCCGAATCAGTAGGTGGGTGTTACAAACTCAGGAATTTTAATTTGATATTGTTCATAGGCCAGGCACACAAATGAAACATGTGGATGCCTTAAGCCGTAATCCAATACATAAGGAATACTCTAAGTCACAGGTTATGGCTATTACTGAAAGGCTCTTATCAGTTCATTTACAGGATCTTAAAATTTGCTGTATTCGTGATATACTTTTGTCAGGTGAGGCCGATTCTAATAAAAAAATATTTAAAGAGTACGATTTACTAGGTAACAAAGTTTATCGGAGAACGCATTATGGAAGGCGTTGGCTTGTACCCAATCAGTGTATATGGCAAATCATAAGAGCTAATCACGATGAAGTAGGCCATTTTGCGGTTGACAAGACTGTAGAAAGGATTAGGTCACAATATTGGTTTCCTAGACTAAAGAAAACAGTTACTAAGTATATTAAAAACTGCTTAAATTGTATCTACTTTAAAGCTACATATAAGCGAAAAGAAACCAGGACTGGTACACCCTATCCCAAAATACGCAAGACCTTTTCATACCTTGCATTTGGTTCATTTAGGCCCATTTATTAAAACCACAAAAGGAAATTCTTAACTTTTTGTTATAGTCGATTCATTTACCAAATTCGTATTTATCTTCGCAGTTAAAAACACTAAAAGCAAAATAGTCATTAATGAGTTAAATAATTTTTTTTAAATATTTGGCAACCCTAAAAGGCTGATATGTGATGCAGGAAGCGCCTTTACATCTAAATTATTCACAAATTATTGTAATGATTTAAATATTAGACGTCACATTATTGCAACAGCAGTACCCCGTTCAAATGGCCAAGTTGAACGCTATAATCGGACCATTCTGGACGCATTTCGTAGTCTCAGTGCAGACTCAAATAATAATAAATGGGATGACCATATATCTAATATATAACAGGGTATAAACAGTACGATAATCAAAAGTACCGCCGCGGTACCCAGTGAAGTCCAATCCAAAAAATTTGGATACAGAATTCGGATGATGAATGACAGAATCGCTGATGATATGGAGCAATCTATTGACGTCACGGTTTTACGTGATAAAGTAGACCAAAATATAAAAAGCGCCGCTAAATCACAAAAGGCTGCCTTTGACTCTAAACGAAAATTGGCACCTAACTATGGCGTAGGGGACTTAGTTGTAATAAAGATCCCCAGCTATTCAAATGACGGTCAGAGTAAGAAACTCATGCCTCTATTTAAAGGACCTTTCCAAGTAACTGAGATCCTGGGGCGGGACCGCTACAGAGTGTCTGATATGAGTGAAGCTGAGCTGAGCACAAGACGTTATGATGGCATCACTTGCGCTGAGAATATGAAGCGTTGGATACGCATTAGTGAGGATCCTGACGAGCTACCATAACCGGATGTTGTCTAAGAGTTGGGTACTAAATTACACGTAAGGTTTTATATGTATTTTATTATTTATTCATACTGTAGTTACATAATTAATTAATTAGTGATAGTGTATTTTAACAATTTTTATCTTAAGTCTAATGTGTCAGCTTCGACCAATGTTTGTGTGTTGTGACCCTACAGGCTGGGAATCCACTGTGAAAGCCGTCTTTAGGTATTATAATGGTGATACAAAACTAGATGACTGATGTGTCTGATGGTTTAAGCTATTATAAATAGTGATACACAAACAATTGGGTTGAAGTGACGTTCATTAGTACTGTGCTGAATGTGGCTTCAAACATAGGCTTATAGAGTGTGTGTGTAACCTGCAAGCGTGAATCCACAGTGAAAGCCGCTTAAGGGCTATATGGTGATACAAAACATTACTAGTTCAAGCCATATAACATACTTTGCAAGCATAAATATGAAATAAAGCAATATTTAAAATGTAAATAACACACATGATTGTAGAAGATATTTTGTTTAGTAAATATTTTAAAATTAACATTTAAACATTTCTATTTCAGCTTCCACATTAGACTAATATTGTAAATTTTTGTTTTTAGCAATTCCATGCATGGTTTAATTGAAGATAAATAACACTTGAAAAAAAATCATCGACCTCAGGTGGGACTCGAACCCACGTCCCATCGCATACCGGGCGAGTGCTTTGACCACTAAGCTACCGAGGACGTCACGTGACAAGATGAAATTCCTCAAGTGTTTTTTCTCGCTGTCAAAGCCAGCGTATTCTGATCAATGTTGTAGCTATATGTATAGCTGAGTAGTATACTACCGTCAACACCCTATAGAAATATTTTTACAAATATTTGACTATTGGTTAAGATCAGAAATGCTTAAACATTGTAAATTTTTGTTTTTAGCAATTCCATGCATGGTTTAATTGAAGATAAATAACACTTGAAAAAAATCATCGCCCACCTGAGGTCGACTGTCTCTCTGTTTTACGCAGTATTATTCTTTCTCTATGATATTAGTCTAATTGAAGATAAATAACACTTGAAAAAAAATCATCGACTGTCTCTCTGTTTTACGCAGTATTATTCTTTCTCTATGATATTAGTCTAATTGAAGATAAATAACACTTGAAAAAAAATCATCGACCTCAGGTGGGCGATGATTTTTTTCAAGTGTTATTTATCTTCAATTAAACCATGCATGGAATTGCTAAAAACAAAAATTTACAATGTTTAAGCATTTCTGATCTTAACCAATAGTCAAATATTTGTAAAAATATTTCTATAGGGTGTTGACGGTAGTATACTACTCAGCTATACATATAGCTACAACATTGATCAGAATACGCTGGCTTTGACAGCGAGAAAAAACACTTGAGGAATTTCATCTTGTCACGTGACGTCCTCGGTAGCTTAGTGGTCAAAGCACTCGCCCGGTATGCGATGGGACGTGGGTTCGAGTCCCACCTGAGGTCGATGATTATTTTTCAAGTGTTATTTATCTTCAATTAGACTAATATCATAGAGAAAGAATAATACTACGTAAAACAGAGAGACAGTCTCGGTACTTTGAAAATTTCCACCTTAACTCGCGCGAAAGACAGCAAAGGTGGTGAGTAAATGGAACTAAAATATAACTACGCCATCGTTTGTTTCCCTCTCTGACTAGATGGCACTATCTGCGCAATGATAGATAACTTGCCCATAATTCATAGAACCATAGAGAAAGAATTATACTACGTCAAAATAGAACATTTTAATTTACATTAATTTCTTTTTCGGTCCGTCAGAGAATGCCAAACCACCATAAGGTTTACAATTGTTTGCACACTCTTTCAAAAAATATAAACTAACACTTGACATATTTCGAAAATCGTTCTAACGTCCTTGTAGCTTAGTTGGAAAGGCGCTTGCTCGTAGCTTAATGAGACGTGTGGGTTCGGATCCCGCCTGTTGCGGTCTTTTTTTTTCTAGTGGTTCATTATCTTGAATAACTTTTTGTGTGCATCCATAACTTTTTAAAGATATTAAGTACTATATTTATTTTCATTTTAGTCGGTTTCTGATTTCACTAGAGTAAAATCCTAATTTTTATGAAAACTGATGATAGCGAGCTTTGACCCATTTTCTATTTGTTATTTATTTTGTGAATATTATGTAAAAAAATATATGCAAAAGTTTAGTACTAATTTTAGTAATTAAAAATTGTTTTAAATGTAAATAAACAATTTTACATCAAAATATTTAATACAAGTCTAGATTTCGAAAAAATATTGTCGCCGACCAAGATTCAAAGTCGCGCCCCATGGAATATTATCCCGAATTATTAGTACTTTGGGCATCGATACTTGACAATCAATAACGAAATTACTAATTAGGTTTTAACTTGAAACGATCGTTTATGACATATTTACGTCATTTAGACTTGACCTTTGGACGTTACACACAAATGCCTTCAAATAAAATCAAAGTTGATGATAAAAAATGGAATCGTGAATAGGGTTACCAAATTGTCTTTTTTAGATTCACCTTAAGATTTTTTTCCAAAATTATTGCTTTTGGGATCAAATCTCTCTCTCGGTCAAAGCAAAACTCTCTTAAAACCCTTTTAGCCATTTCAACCATTTTTTTATTTGAAAAATATTTCTCCAAGGTAAAACAAACGTCGATGCAGCATGATAATTTCAATGTTTGAGCGTAAGCATGTAAATCGTATGCCATGCAATATTTTGCAAAGAGTAAGTTGTGCCAAATGAATCATCTGATTAAATAATATTTGATTAAATGAAACATGACCAAACAATTATTTGTTATACAATAATATCCCAAAAAAGAGATTTCGTAACTAAAAATTGCAATGCGTTGTTTTGATGAATGTTTTTTTGCCAAATGAAAATTTGCGTAAAATAGTTGGGTTGCAATGTGATATTTTGGGAAACGTTTTCCGGCTAAACATTGGTAATCCATATTTTTCTCCTAAAAATTGATTTTTAAAATCACTACCCAAATACTAAAACAAATTCCCATATTATAAAACTACAATGCTCCAACTGGTAGCCCTAAAAACAAATATTTGACGGTTGTCGGTAACCAACATTATTTTGAAGCTTCTTGCTTTTGACCGTTAATTACCAGAGAGTATATTATTACTCATTTGAAAAAAAAAACTTATATTTTAAAATTTGGATTTCCTTTATTTATTTTTATAAATTATTCGATAAAATAATATGAAATGCCTCTATACCTACCTCTATAATCAACATAAATGCCGTGTTTAGTTTTTTTCAATCCAATAGCTGACGTTGCGTTTTCATAAAAGATAGTTTAAGCTAAAACCGATAGATGGCATTATACAGTTAATGTTTTAAATTGTAGTTAAAATGATTTCTTTTGAAATAAATGTTAAAATTCTATAAACATTTAATTTTTTAAAAACAAAAGTGTTAAAAAAGTGTATTGATAACGTTTTTATCAAGAGTTATCGTTCATTGAAATCAACGCCAATCCTAATGAGCCTTGTAGTGATATCTATTCGTTTTTAATATGTACTAAACCTACGATATATGACGTTGACCAGACATGCTAATATGATGCCCGAGGACAGGCACATTTGCAGGACGGCCGGATGTTGTCGCTATGCTTAGTTTTGATTGGCTGGCGGACTTTTCAATTCAACCACCAGATGGCAGCACCGAGCGTTGTCGTCGTACTTCGTTATGATTGGCTGGCAGACTTTTTTACTTCACCACTAGATGGCAGCACCGAGACGTCATTCGTAGAAAAAGAGTTAGCCAGCACTCACTTCATTTTGAACCGTTGTCGTGTAACCTACTTACCTTCAATTATTTTCATAGTTATTGTAATAATTAATAAACTACCTTAAAAAATAAATCATTCAGTAAGAACTCAACCAGCGTTTTAGTAGTGTAGCTTTCACTTTTTAGAATAGCTTATAGACGTTGCTCAGGAGCGTGATCGGTCTGTAGTTCTTCAAGAGTTTATCTCCTTTTTTGAAAAACCGAGTAACCGCGCCCTCGCTCCACGCCCTCGGCGTAGTCCTATTGCCTAACACGGGGTTGAACAATCTCCTTAGTTCCCTAAGGATGGATAGCCCTCTTGCTTTTAGAAGTTCTGAAGTGACTCCAGCTTTGCCTTGCTAAGATGTTTGAGAGCCGACTCAACTTTGTCTATGCCTAGTTCTGGGAAACCATCGCTGTAGTGGCGTATAAGCGTGGCTCTAGGGTAATTCGCGTCAGGTGGACGTTTCAGGACATGCGAGGCATATTAGCTGCCATATAAGTCGGAGGATTTCTAGATCGAGATCTAGGCGAGAATTTCCGAAACTGCTGTGATGGTTCTGCCATCCTAGGTTTTTAGATTTGTAAAATGCGATCTCTCCATTCTTTGGGAAAAGACTTTTGACACCGGTTTTGCTCAACAACCAAGAATAATAAGTTTACAAATATTTTGCATGGCGCCTTCTATCCTATATGAGGCAGGAGTTTCAGCTTTGGAGCTCGCGTCTTACAAAGCACCGGATCTTTTTATGGATGGAATCTGACTGGCCTCTGGCGACCCGTAAAATATATGTGCTAAAAATAATATTTGGTTTGTTATTAATAAGAAACAATTGATAGGATGATTTATATTGTTTTAATGATTTTACGTACAAATAACCAAAAAAAGGGATAAAATCTAAAATAAATGAAACGGGAATTAACGCGATTATAATTTAGGAATAAAATATAGCCTCCTTTGCCTGACGATTTGACCGGGTTACACAGTGGTGTTGTGGTCACAAGCTGACTCAGCCTGTCCTTTTTTTTTTGGCTCACCAGTCAACCTGTGACCACGGTCGGTGTAACCTGATCGAAACGTAATTACGGATAAAATCATTATGTGAATCACTTTCTACAAAGTAAGAACCTTTCATATTATAATTTGTTGATCTATTCTAATATTATAAAAAGGATAGGTTTCATTGTTTGTTTATATGGACTGATTAGGCTCCAAAACTACTAAGCCAATTTCATTTTTTCAACATTAGATCCCTACATTATTTCTGATGAACATAGGATACATTAAAATCCTAAAAAATGCACCATTCTTTAGGAATACGAGAAATTTCAAAATAACTGGCGCTGAATAATATAAGATGTATTATCCGAAATAAGCAACCGCTATTATAGTCTTTTATGAATAAATTAAAGATTACGCAATTTTGGTTAAATACTAATTTTACCTCTACCTTTATACTTATTTAAATACTAATTGGTATCATACTAATTTAATAGTTTACTTGCTACCTACTACTATACAACTTAAATAATCGTATTGCTGAGTTACCATTTTTGAGATTAATTTTATCCGCCGTAAAGTACCGTAACAACAATATCTCTGAAACTGTAATATATTAACAAATACATGCTGTATAATATATTGTGATAACAAGCTATACTTCGACTATACATAGTAAAAATTTGTACTCCCAGTCAAAAGACAGAAGAACTGCACCCAATAATATCTTTAGATGGTGCTCCTGTAAAATTGGGTTTTAAAACATTATGACGGTTTACGTAGGAGGCATCCAATTGTAGTATCGAAATTCCTGGGAAATACTTTCTATTAGCTATTGCCGGTATTCGAATCAATGAATTTTCCCGGGAATTTCCGGTTATTTCAGTACCAAGAATTCCAGGGAACAAACCCTACGCGCCCGTGCAAAGCATTGACCAAATGAGTGCGAAGAACGACCCACCACGCAATTTTGTTAAAAATTAGGTTTTTTCCTAAGTTTCCCGTATGTCACTACTTCCCAGAATTTGTTCTTATCGACACTATCGAATGGTGCAATAATACCGGTTGTTTTACTTTTTAGGATTCCGTATCCAAAGGGTAAAACGGGACCCGTTAGGTACTGAGGCTCCGCTGTCCGTCTGTCCGTCTGTCACCAGGCTGTATCTCATGAACCATGATATTTAGATAGTTGAAATTTCCAGAGGATGATGTATTTTAGTTGTCGCTATAACAACAAATACTAAACAGAATACTTTAAATATTTAAGGGGGCTCCCATACAACAAACGTGTTTTTTTTACGTACGTTACGTACCCTTCGTGCGCGACTCCGACTCGCACTTGGCCGGCTTTTTCGATTTCAGTTCGATTGCCAGATAGGAATAACTTTTTTTTCAAACATCTAATAATGCAGTTTTAGTTTTCATCAAAATCGGGCCCGAGACAACTTTTGAGTGTTTTTCTTTATTTCTCATAGTTTTGGATTCGACCTACAACGCCCACGTAAAAAAAATCACACCTTATGAGTATTGAACATATTACAAAATAATATAAATATATCAAAATGAAACAATAATAGGTATAACCTAGCTTTAATAATACGATAAAAATAATATTGAAATTTTGTCATAATTGCCGTAAGTGGATCAGAGGATAATTTATAATTTTAGCTTAGAAAATATAAAGGTTACGATGACATAATATTCAAATTAAAATACACTTCTGAGCTATAGTCTGAGCTCGTTAAGCTTAATGATAGGAAATTTCAAAGCCTATTTCAAATTTTGCGCTTAGTTGCTTACGCGCCGCAAAAACTTGAAAAGTTTTATTTATCTTTAATTAAACCTTGCATGGAATTGCTAAAAACAAAAATTTACAATGTTTAAGCATTTCTGATCTTAACCAATAGTCAAATATTTGTAAAAATATTTCTGTAGGGTGTTGACGGGTAGTATACTACTCAGCTATACATATAGCTACAACATTGATCAGAGATACGCTGGCTTCGACAGCGAGAAGAAACACTTGAGAAATTTCATCGTGTCACGTGACGTCCTCGGTAGCTTAGTTGGTAAAGCACTCGCCCGGCATGCGATGGGACGTGGGTTCGAGTCCCACTAAGGTCGATGATTTTTTTCAAGTGTTATTTATCTTTAATTAAACCTTGCATGGAATTGCTAAAAACAAAAATTTACAATTGTTTGGTTTCTCTCTTAATTTTTTTTTAAAAGTACGTAATCCCAAACCGAAAAATCTATGCACCTTGGACTTCGTTTTATCAAATCTAACTTTGGCCAAATTGTTTACAAAGATGACAAATAAACGATTTACTAGATACACACTATTGACACTATGATACCTAAATGATATCTATCATTTAGTTTCAGTTCGGGGATTATTATTTTCTGTTAAGTTTGTAACGACCATACCCTTTCAAATCAAAGTATGATATAAGTAATTGATAAAAAAATATTAATTTTTTCTCTTAAAATTATTTCTAACTAAAAAGGGCAACTTATTAAACACCATGCTTTCTTCGTAATTTTTAACCAATTCAAAACCCTAATAAAACGAGCTTTTTACAGCGGATTGACCGGAATGGACAGATAAAGAATAAGATAATTGTTTAACGGATCCTTCAGTGCATTGCGCGAGCGCACGTTGTAATGTTTTTTGTGCCTGATGCTGGACATATGATGCAAAATTGTGAGCCATACCATAAAAAAGAGCTTTTAGGAATTTTAACAAATAGAAATGTTGAAGTAGCACTGTGTTTTAGTATATAAGTTACTAAAACACAGTGAGGAAGGAAATGTCTAAGTTCGAGAGTTTGTTCTAAAATTTAAATGAAAAAGGTGCGTCGACGAAAATAAATCGTGTGCGTTCAGTGCTATTTCAAAAAGTGTGTATGTGTTCTACTCAGTGCTATTTTATCTTTATACGTATAGACTTTAAGATTAGTTATTTTTAAAAATATGGGTTATACCTAATTATTTTAGTTCTAAAAATACCGTGTGAATCGAACAAACAGTTCGTAGAATCACGGCCCAGACGCAACTCAGCATTTTTATCTGCGCGTATGTATGAAAGTGCCTCGAGTTAGAATAAATTAAATCGCAGTGAATGAAATATGATATGGAGCTTCATTAACTTTTGTAAGTAAAATATTTTCTTTCTTATATTATGGCAGAGAGTTTACTAAAATTATGTGAAGATTTATTAGATATACGTAAATATCTTATAAAAAAAGGAAATAGCAGATATCAAGGTGTAGTTGCGTCCAATAAATTACAACAGGCAAAGATTTTGTTAAAAGAAAGGGAGTAATTATTTTCAATTTTACGCCAAAAAGAAAAACAAACGGAAATCAAGTTATTTACGATACTTACGAAAAATCTTTGTCTTTATTTTTTGAGATATCTGAATTGTGTACCTTGCCTAGTTGTGGCATAGATTTAGAAACAATGGATTTTTATATTAAAACTGCGTCCCCACACGCAGTTAAGAAAGATAGAAATACCTATTTTAGATGATAAGGAGGATACTACGAAACGATTGATTGATGCAGTGGAAATGTATGCAGATATGCTTAACACGTCAGGGCAACAGTTATTAATTAAATTTGTCCTTAAAGGGAGGTTATCACAAAATGCAAAGTTACGTGTAGATGATACTTATTCATCAGTAAGAAGCATGATCAACGATTTTCGAAAAAAAATATTGACAAAGGCTTCTTTCACGGCTATGCATTATCAAATTCAATCTTTGAACCAAGGCTTTAGATCAATCAATGAGTATGGGTCACAGCTCGAAAAACTTTTAACTGAGTTGACTATTTCGCAGTCAGAGGGTAATGCAGTAAAATGCGCGGTTCTCAAACCTATTAATGAAAAAATGGCAATAAAAAAGTTTACAGATAGTCTTAAAAGTGAAAAGATGAGCACGATCATCGCGGCCCGCAACTACACGTCACTGAAAGACGCGATCCAAGCGGCCAAGGACGAGTCCACACCATCGTCGTCCACTTCTGGGCCTACCGAGGTAATGAAAATGACATCGACGTCAAGAGGTAGGTGCAATAATAATATTTTTTATAGGTCCCGAGGGCCTAATAGGGGCCGTGGGCGTCAGAACTACGGTACATACAGGGGCAAATTTCAGAATAATTATAATAATAATTATGGTAATTATTCAAATAGATTTCAGAGCAACCACAAATCTTTTCACTATGTACCACGCGGCAGAGGTCACTACAACAGACCAGGTTATCATTATAACCAACGCGGTAGTCGTGGATTTTACAATAAAAATATTTACTCGGTTCAAAATACCAACACTCAAGTCCACTGATAATTTGGAGCAAAAACCTAATGAGATAGACAACAAACAGTTTTTTCGTTCTTAATAATTTTGTTTTTACCTGTAGAGGTAACTCAAAATTTGTGAATTTTCACATTGATGGTAAAAAGCTTGTACTATTGATAGACACGGGCGCATCCATTTCGGATATTAAAGAAGAAGTACTTCCAAGGTCAGCGCGTGTATTTGTTGATAATTTAGTGGTCAACGGAATCGGAGATAAAATGTGTTCTTCTGGTTATACAGAGCTAGACATAAATGCCTCAGGTGACGAAAAATTTCGTAATAAATTTCATATTTTCAAAAATTTACCTTTGCTCGTAGACGGGTTATTAGGATTAGACTTCATGAGTAAATATAAAGCGAACATTGATTAAGACAAAATTTGCTGACTTTACAAATAGAAGGGAAGCATTGTATTTTGCCAATTTGGACAAACCTGATTACAGCAACTCATTGTTAATTCCGCCTCGGTGTGAATCTATTCATTATGTTCACTTGGACAAGGAAGTGAAAGGTGATTGTTTTGTTAGCGCGAGAGAAATAGTGAAGGACGTTTTCTTAGCTGGTACTATTTTTCAACCGAAAAATAAAAGAGTCCCCATAAAGATTTTAAATACTAGTGATAAAGAAGTAAGATTGAATGATTTTGTAACGTAGTAAAGTCAAAAGTCAAAATAAAAGTAGTTCAGATCGAGTTCATACTTTATTACCTTTATTAGAATTACAGCATTTAAATAAAGAAGAAAAAGAATCAATTGAAAGGATTTGTACTAAATATTCAGATATATTCTTTTTACCCGGAGATAAATTAGAAACTACAAATATTTGTGAACAATCTATCAAATTGAAAAGTAGCATCAATCCTATTTATACTAAACCATATAGGTTGCCGCAAGCTTTGAAACCTGAAGTAAATAAACAAATAACCAAAATGCTTACAGATGATATTATAGAAGAATCTGCTAGTGAATGGTCTAGTCCCTAAAAAGTCTAGTGTTAGTGCCTAAAGTTAGTGCCTAAAAAGTCTGAAGGTTCTCAAAAATGGCGTCTAGTTATTGATTTTCGCAAATTAAATGAAAATATCAAAGATGATAAATTTCCATTGCCCAACATCACTGACATTCTAGATTCACTATCTGGTTCGATCTATTTCACTCATTTGAACCTCCAACAAGGCTATTATCAGGTGAAACTGGCACCGGAAAGCCGACAGTATACTGCATTTTCGACTAGTACAGGACATTACCAATTAAAACGTCTACCGATGGGACTTAAGACTTCTTGTAGTGCTTTTAGTAGAGTGATGTCAATTGCAATGTCAGGGTTAACATTTGAGAAGTGTTTTATTGAAGATAAATAACACTTGAAAAAAAATCATCGACCTCAGGTGGGACTCGAACCCACGTCCCATCGCAAGCCGGGCGAGTGCTTTACCAACTAAGCTAACGAGGACGTCACGTGACAAGATGAAATTCCTCAAGTGTTTTTTTTACGCTGGCTTTGACAGCGAGTTATTTATCTTCAATAAAACCTTGCATAGAATTGCTAAAAACAAAAATTTACAAGTGTTTTATTTATTTGGATGACCTTATTATTTTTGGAAGATCTCTAATAACGCATGATCAGAATCTTAGTGATGTTTTTGAAAGATTGAGAAAGGTAAACTTAAAATTAAATCCTTCAAAGTGCGAATTCTTAAAAAAAGAAATTCTATATCTTGGCCATTTAGTTTCTGCTGACGGCGTCTCTCCTGACCCAGAAAAAACAAGAGTTTTAGAACATTATCCAGTACCTAAAAATGTAGACGAAGTAAGACGGTTTGTTGCCTTTTGCAACTACTATAGAAAATTTGTGCCCTCCTTTGCAACAATAACAATACCCTTGAACCGTTTACTTAAAAAATATGAACCATTTGTTTGGGATTCCGAGTGTCAAAAGGCATTTCAATTTCCAAAAAACTTCATTAACAACGCCTCCAATACTGCAATATCCTGATTTTTCCAAAGAAAATGAATTTATACTGCAAACCGATGTTTCTGATTTGGCTGTAGGAGCAGTATTGTGTAATAAAAATATAAAACCAATTGCATACACTAGTAGACCATTAAATATAGCAGAAAGAAACTATCCAGTAATACAAAAAGAGTTAACTGCAATAGTATGGGCAGTGAAGTATTTTAGGCCATATTTATTCGGCAGAACTTTTACCATTATGACAGACCATAAACCCTTAGTCTATTTATTTGGGATGAAAGATCCATCGAGTAGGTTAATTAAATTCCGCCTAATTCTCGAAGAGTATGATTTTAAGATAGTTTATGTGAAAGGTAAAAACAATGTAGTAGCAGATGCATTGTCTAGGGTATGTATAACATCAAATGAATTAAAGGGTATGAAAGAACAAGTTTTGGCTGTAACAACTAGAGGACAAAAGAGAAGGATGAAAGAGAATAGTAAGAAAGATGAAGCTACGTCTAATAATGACACTGACGAGTGGCCTGATCAACCACGAGTCGTAGAATTAATAAGACAGCCGTGTGATTCTATTGAAATGAAATTAGTAGATGAAGGAATAATAAAAGATTTAAAAAAACTAAATTTAATTAAGGAAAAAAGAGATTGTTTTGTTTATGTACCAAAAAAAATGTAATTGTGTATTAACTTTGGCTTTAGATTGCATTTCTCGCGAGCCGAATTTGCAACTAAGTTAAAGGAGTTTTGCGAAATAATTAAAGTAAAAGAACTATGCATAGTGAAAAATAATACTAATGACGAATTCATAAAAGGATTATGTAGTGAAATTAAATTATTAAAAGAGTGGACCGGTCCCCGAATATGTGTTTTAAGAGGAATAGAAAGAATTTATGACGATAAAGTAAAAGAATTTATTTTGAACGACTATCATTAATTGCCTACCAGTGGGCATGCTGGTATGACTAGGATGGCTAATAATATTAAGAGGAAATATATTTGGCCAGGCTTAGATGCGGATGTTCGTAAATTAAGAAGTAAGTGTAAAATGTGTCAGAAAATGAAGCAAAGTAAATATACTAAGCAACCAATGACTATAACTACCACAGCAACGACTGCATTTGAAAAGGTTTACCTTGACCTAGTTGGTCCCATGGACAAAGACGAATACGGTAATTGCTATATATTAACTCTTCAATGCGAATTGACCAAATATATAAAAGCATATCCGTTACCTAACCAGGAAACAATTACTGTAGCGAAGGCTTTTGTCAATAATTTTATTTTACGATTCGGTATTCCGAATTCTATAGCCACAGACAGGGGAACTCAATTTATTTCTTAAATAATGGAGCAAGTATGTGGCTTGTTAAAGATAGAAAAGTTGATGTCGACTGCATACCACCATCAATCAATCGGTTCCCTTGAGATAGCTCATAAACATTTAGGAGCATTTTTAAGAACTTATGGTACTTCTCGAGGTCACATTGGATACCGTTCTGGTGTTTTAGTTATAATAATTGTATAAATACGCAAACTAAATATACACCATTCGAGCTTGTTTTCGACAGACAATGTCGTTTGCCAAACAGTTTGAAACAAGATGTTGAACCACTCTATAATCCTGATAATTATTGTTTAGATTTAAAATATAAGTTACAGATAGCACTAAGAGATGCAAGAAATAATTTAATAGCTTGTAAGGATAAAAGGAAGGAACAGTATGATAAAAGTTGTAATCCTGTATTCTATAACAAAAATGATTTAATTTTGATTAAAAATGAATGTGGTAGAAAATAAGACTGTGTTTTTGATGGACCTTTTAAGGTTGTGGAGGATTTAGGGATAAATGTTAAAATCTCTAGAAATAATAGAATATATATAGTACATAAAGATAGAACAAAGAAATTTGTTAACTAGACTAGAATGGTGTTCGCGTGTGTCCTAAGAAAAGATACACAGAGGGGTAAGTGTTTTGATTATTACAAATTCCTTTTGAAAGTATTTTAATGAGAATATTTAAAGACACTGTAATTTTTAAATTTTGATGACGAAGATGATGTTGATGCTGATGATAAAGTATTTAATAATGAATTATTTAAAACGTCATTGTAATATTTGACATGGTTTTCCTGTTTTACGTAATTTCTTATCAAAAGGAATTTAGCAACTTTTTTTCATGTCCTCATAGAAAGCAAAATGGGATTTGATTAGATATGCTTTAAATAATAATAAATATAACGTAAATAATTGATTTAAATCATAACTACTTATTTCACAGATTTAATGCCAAATGAATTTAAATAATGTTTATTTTGTAGCTTGGTTATTTTGATTTTAAAGATTGACATGTTGTTTGCTATTAATTTACCTAATTTCGATTATTGGGTAACATTTTGTGTGCATTGATTTTTAATATTGGTTTGAACCCATTTTTAATTTCATGATGACATGGTGCATGCTAATTTTATCTGACTTTTTTTTGTTGTGTTTTATTTTGAGTGTTTATTTGTGGTACCAAAATTAACGCGGACCATTTAAAGTTTATCTTACGTGTTAAAACTCTTTGAAAATATTTGATGGGTTTTGAATATGATTTACGTGTCTAAACTTTTATTAATTGACGATTTAGCGCTCATTAGAGCCATTAAACTTTGACATATTTCTGTGGTAAATCAAAGGTCATTTGATCTTGTTTTACATAAAAACAACCCCAGTGGTATTATTTAACAAATATGACTGTCGTTATCTTTCAAATGGTTGCTCGATTATTGAGCCAATTCACAACAAAACTATTTTGAAATCTTCATTTTACCTTTTACTTATCATTATTTTACGTTTAAGACTACGCATATTTGACTTATAAACCTTTACGTTTACCAAATTGACTTACTTGATCTATTTTAACTAATGTTTGGAGAAATATTGAGTTCTCATAGATATCATAATTTTATTATAGATAACCATTAGGTAGGCAGGTATACGTTCTGACGTTGAGACATCTGTCATCAAAAACAAACAAACTTAATTATTTTATATTGTAGGTGGGAAGTAGGTAGGGTACAGTTAGGATTATACGTTTCTTTGTAGGGTTCTAGGTTCGTAAATATGTAGTTCAGACAGAGGTACCGTTAGGTAGGAGTAGGTACCCCTTTTTCCTTAATGACCTATCCTTCCTAATACCTGTTCCATCCTACCTTCTAAAAATAGCTTCATTTGTTTAGGTTAACCGTTGTAGTAATTAGGTAGTTAGGAAATGGGCTATTTTTAGGGATCCTTATACAAAATCCTATATCCATAAAACTGAGAGAAGAATTTAATAAAAGTTTTGAGATTATTTTCAAAATAAAATATTTTGCAAATCATAAGTAATTCAAGGGTGAATTTTATAATATTTATTTCAAATTCAAAATAATACTGGTTGATGTGGGAGTATCTATGACTTCACATAGGACATAATGCAGATTTCAGGACCCGGTCTTATACGAGTTGTAATAGATACTGTCTGATCAACTTGGTATTATATTGAACTAATTGCAACATTAAATCATAAGTAATTCACTGCTCACTTCCGACTGCCAAGGATAGGCTACCAAGGGTCAATTTTACAACATTTATTTCAAATTCAAAATAATGCTGGTTGATGTGGGAGTATCTATGACTTCACATAAGACATAATGCAGATTTCAGGACCCGGTCTTATACGAGTTGTCATAGATACTGTTGGATCATCTTGGTATTGTATTGAATTAATTGCAACATTTATTTCAAATCCAAACGATTTTGATTGATGTGTAAATATCCATCTGACATTACTTGGTGTCATGGATATTATTAGATCAATCTATATTTCATATAGAGGGGTTTAGTATAAATATTTTACTAGTCGGAAATTAATCAGAATCTTTAATCTAAATAATGCTGGTTGATGTGGGAGTATCGATGACTTTACATAGGACATAATGCAGATTTCAGGACCCGGTCTTAAACGAGTTGTCATCGATACTGTTGGATCATCTTGGAATTATATTGGACTAAAGGATTCAGATTACTTATTTAGGTAATTAATTTAAGGACCCCGAACCCTTGGTTGACTTATCATGCAGTCAAATAGGTAGATTTTAGTATGTCATATTAAATTATTTTTACTTAGTTGTTCCCTTAGTTGCGCATAATTACGCTAAATGCGTTTTGTTTCAGATTGAAGTCCTATTCCCGGGGGTGGCAGATTGTCTTGGAGATAACTGTTTATCACATGGCCACCGCTCCTGGTAAGCGTTTGGTGTTGGGGCTCACCAGGCGCCCCTTAGGGCCTTCTTTTTCCTCTTCCTTGAATGCGCACAAACCTATGAAACTCTCAAGAAAACTTAATTATAACGTCCACGTACCTCTAAAAGAATTTGGTTTACTACTATTAACACAACGTACGGTCCTACCATTGAAATTAGACGATCACACAGCCAATTTAAATTATCACAGCCAAACGTAATTAACGTAGTCCGTTTCAATCTCAAAAATTATTAATTTCCATATTTATAGAGTCAGACGCAGGGGGGGCGTTACAATTGTTACCGTGTTCCAGGATTTAAAAAAAAAACACTGGATCATGTTTAGAAGGCTTTTTAAAAATTTTCACCGTTGAAGAGAGCTACAACAAACAAAATGATAAGGTGTACGCACACAGCAGTGAAGAAGCTAGCAACCGTATTCCGCGTGTCCAACGAGGTCATTTTTCATCCTCGCTCATGGTTTGGTTGGGAGTCTCTTATTGGGGCTTAACTGAGGTATATTTTTGTGAGAAAGGCGTAAAAACGAATGCAGTTGTGTATAAAAATACAGTCCTTAAGAACCTTGTGGAACATGTTTCTCATACCATGTTTAATAACAGGCACTGGGTATTCCAACAAGATTCTGCGCCACCTCAAAGAGCGAAAAGCACACAAGACACAAGACTGGCTGGCGGCGCGTGTAATCGACTTCATCCGGCACGAAGACTGGCCCTCGTCCAGTCCAGATTTGAGTCCGTTAGATTACAAGATATGGCAACACTAGGAGGAAAAGGCCTGCTCAAATCCTCATCCTGATTTGGAGTCACTCAAGGCATCCTTGATTAAGGCAGCCGCCGATATTGACATGGACCTCGTTCGTGCTGCGATAGACGACTGGCCGCGCAGATTGAAGGCCTGTATTCAAAATCGCGGGGGTCTTTTTAAATAAACTTTATTACCATATGAATCTATGTTTTATTAAGTTCATTTTGCTATATATGGTTACATCAATAATAAACATGTCTAAATTATTTCATATTACACATGTGAAAGAACTTATGACCTGACTAGGTATACACTAACAATAATATACTGCTCTAACTCAGCACACGCGAGTTCAAAAGTTTTCTCTATAGAAAGTGCCACGATATCCTTTCGCTCCTTGGATTTAATATATTTTTTATTTAATATAAATGATCCCCCTCGTGTTAGCTGACTCTCTACAGAACAAGCTAACAACTTCCCAGTTTTCGATTCCTATGAGCACTTCACATTTCTTAAACCAGTGCTCAGTTATGCATAGGACATGTATATTCATGTCTTGTAAATATAATGATATTTCTAGTTCTTTGCCGGAAAAGCCTTGTATATTTTGATGAACAATATTGAGGCTGTTGGTCTTTTCCTTTGTCATAATGGGCTGACTGCAAGAGATTTCCTATATTGTCTTATTATTTAATTTAAATGTATATTATTATCATTATTAATATTTAAATTAGTACAAATACTAATATTATCACTGCAAATGGTTTCATTTTTGTATTTTAAATCAATACAGTTAATATTATATGCTAACAAAGTAGCTACTCGTTTCTTTAGTTTATAAGGCAGGTGTAAAGAGCTGCCAGTCAATTGAAAGCTATTATTAATAAATTTATTAGTGTCAAAAAACACAAATTTGTCGTTATGACGTTGAGTCATATTATAAATTAATGTATTCAATGAGTGTATACTGTCATTTTCTTGCGCTATTTGATTTTTACAAAAAGGTAGGGCACAAAATATTATTTTCCTTACATTTAAGCCGGACAAAATCGAGTAACTTTGAATGATTTTTGTCTTATTAAGGTTTTGACTATTTCCTAGCATTATAACAAGGATAGAGTCAGAGTTTAACCATTGCATAATGCATTTATATACCTATAGGTCCAATTACGGAAAATTTATTTTTTACGATAAATTACAATGTTAGTTACTCTTCAGAATTTCATTACAAGTTTAGGTTTGATTAAAACATAATTAAGTTCCGTACGTATTATGAAAAGAATGGGGGCGAAATCTGATAGGGTTACAACAATTTACAAACATATTTGTATGAAGGTCATTTAGTTGATTGCAATAAATTAGGTAGATTTAGTGTTTTTTTTTCTTCTTTAGTTTGTAGGCTCTATCTGTTTAACAAAAAAATACTAATGTGATTGCTGATCACATTATTTACGTAACGTAAATCAAAGATACATGGGAATGTATCACTTCATTTAATAAAATAACTCGGATCGCAATATTGACTAAATCTATTTTTAGAATGGTCCAGAGTCTAAGATTGCGTTTAGTATTTGTACACCAATAGTGTAGCAATAGTGTAAGCTTCAACGCATTTCATTTCAGCCAGATAATCATAACAAGATTACAGCAAGTTCTTTGTTCAAAGATCGCCGAATCATTTCATGGGATTAGTTTATATTTCATTTCTTTAGTCGACTAGCAAAAGCAGTCACATAAACATTTTGCGTATTATAAACATAGAGAACAAAGGATCTGGTGTCCTATGACCGGCATAGGCATTTTAAAAATGTAATAGGATATCGAGTTTAAATAAACAAAACTAATTAGCCATAATTTAAACAGCACTCAACTTTATCGTTTCGTTGTAGATTTCGAGCGTGTGAGTTAGATTCGAGTGTGTGTTTTTAGAGTTACAAAACTAACTTTATAAGTGTTTCACATAAATAGTCTTTATAATTGGCTATTCATATTTTTTGTACCCTGTTGTCATATTTACGAGAAATTTGTTGGAATTCAAAGTGCACTCTTGGTCCTAATGTTGCGTCAAACGGCAATAAATTATAGTTTAGGGCATGTTAAGTGTTACAATGTGGCCAAAACATGCTAATCGTGCGACAATTTTTTTTTTCCAAAGTTTGGTCATCGATTTCAGAAACGCTTAAGCTTGTTAATTGATTGATAAAATATTAGAGAGATTTCGTAATATGGTTTCATTTATTTAGATTGCGCACATTATTTTTGAATGATTTATAGTATAGTTATATCATTCAATTTTTAAACTAATGTATAAAAGTTAATACCTTATGGCTTAGTGGTTATTAATTTCACGTGGTCACTCTAGCTAGTAGCTTTAATGTAGCTTATTATTGTAGGGGCGATAAATTAATGTAATTAAAATAAGTACCATAATAATAATTAATATAAAATAGTTGACCGGTAGATAAAACTTAGAAGCAGGAAATCAATTATTTTTAATTTACTTGTAAGTAAGGTTATAGAATAAGAATTATAAAATAAAATTTAATTTAAATCAATCTATTTGTATCAATAGGTATAAGTGGTTTTCTTTATCTTTGTCTCTAAGCCCCGATGACTTAGTGTTTAGGAGGAATAATAATGCAGTGTGGACCCGGGTTCGATTCCGCGTCCAACAGTAAAATGGTTGTTTTCAGTGTTCGACTACCTGTATAGATTATAGTTTTGTTAAAGTAGGTTTTAATAGAGTGGAAGTTATTTTTTTAAGACTAAGAGTCCTTGGTTCGATTCCAGGACATGGTCGTACAGATCTTATTAACATTTTAATCATTTTAGAAATTAAAGATTCCAATTAATGCTAATAGCTCAGTGGAATAAAGGTTGACTAAGTCCTCGGTTCGATTCCGGGACACGGTCATATAGTTTCTGTAGAAAACTTTCAATTAATTGTTGAGTTTTATTTTTAATTACGCAGATGGCTTTTTGGTTGTAAGTTGAATTTAGTCACAGTTACGACTTTGGACATGGTAAAATTTTACCTTTACCGGGGGCGATAATTAATAATAGAAATCACTTAGATCAGTGGTTAAATGATTAACATAGTCTCTGGTTTGATTCCAGTAACAACTGTTTATTTATTATAGGTCTGGATTGGCTCCAGCTTAGTGTTAGATAGTTATAGGTCATTGAAGGTGTTTCGGTATTTTTAAGTTTTGCATATAGCTTAGTGGTTGGGTGAACGACATAGTTTCCGGTTCGATTCCAGAACTATTTATTGATCATGGTTGGTTCACCTCTAACACAAGGTCAGAGAGTTGTAAGTCACTAAAGGAGATTCAGTTATCACATAGTGATACATATAGCGTAGTGGATCAAAGAGTAACGTAGTATTGGATTCGATTCCAGTACATTGGGCAAATGGATGGTTGATTTATAACACGTAATTAATTTAAAAAAAAAGTCACTTTAGTAATAATTTAGTGCTAAGAATTTGATAGATATAAAAGATCATAGTCACAGGTTCGATTCCGTGACTAGTTACTTGTATCATACTGCGACTGGTTTGATTCCGGTACAATGATCAAATGGATGATTGACATAGGAAGGAGTTCGTTTAGATTTAAATTATTAATAGACTTAGATTTAAGTTAGTAGTAAGTACTAGGTAATTTTGTGATAGGATTTCAGTGGTTTAGAAATAACATCAGGTCCGATCACGGGTTTGATTACGGGACTATAGTGTTAGCAACTACTTCCATTTTGTCGTCCCGCCACCCTGGCTACTCCACAAATAACACCAAATAGCTATACAACGGATGTATAGCTATTTGGTCCCTTATTAAATATTAAAATAAATAGGCAGTAACTGTTTCCGTTTCCTTATTACTTTAAATGATTAAATGTAGCCAAATACATTTATGCAAGTAATTAATTTTAGTTTAGAATATTATGTTCATATTTTGAGTTTGTTCAAACAGTGCTGATGTATTTTATTTTAAATTATTTTATTATTACGAATAAACAGCAACTTAGTTCCGGTGCAATTGTTAAGATAAGTGGGGGTATTTGTTAGACTGATATAACGGCTTGTAACGTTGATTTGGGGTTCTTGAATTCTGTCTTGTATTGGAATAAGGAGTTAATCTGCTGGAATATAAGTGTAAAGTGTCTACAGTGTGTCGTTATTTCGCCAACCTGACCCACGTATATCAATAGTTATTTATTGTAAAGGCGATGACTTAACATTTTAGGGTACCGTGCCTTAAGAGTGAAACGGGACCCTTTACTAAGATTTCGTGAACCGTGATAGTTGGACGGATGAGGTTTTCGCAGATAATGTATTTCTGTTTTTATTATAGCAGTGAATGCTAGGATCCAAAATAAAATGAATGTTGTAGGGGCTCCCTTGCAACAATTTTTTTTTCATACGTTTTATAGAGAATGGTTCGGAACCCTGCGTGCACTGGTCCGACTTGCACTTGGCCAGTTTTTGCACGAATAATAAAAAAAAAACTTGTGCAAATAATGTAACTTTGTTTTAGAGACATGCCTATCCGTCTATTCAATGCAGTACCTAATTGTTAACAATAAAGCTTGTAGATAAATTGAGACAGATAATAAATGGGAAAATCCGTTAATTACGCATAACGTAGATAACTTTCCGATCATTTCAGGATAGATCTGTTATATTTCAGTGAGTTATTTGCTAGATTAGCTACTATTTCCAAAGTTACTGTATTTTATAAAGACCAGAACTTTCTTAGAATAACGTCATCGCAGCAATTATCATGTCCTATTATTGTGGGTCTGTAATTGTGGGGGATGCGGAGATTAGGTATAGGTACCTCGGAGGCCGTTTAACGTTTCATAAGTTATTTTTGATTAAAAGAGAAATTTAAACAGATTCTTTATTCTAGAGTTACGTATTTTTACTTACCTAATAAAACATTGGTGTATCTCATTAACTATTTAAGTAAAAAAATATACTCTATAATTGGACAAAAAATGTGGTAAAATTTTCAGATTAGTTTTAATAAGTGTGCTTTGTTTTAGATTTCCACCGACACTGTGCGACGCAGGCTTAAGGAAGCTGGCAAAAAATGCTGCCGCCCAGCCAGAAAAATTGAGCTTCATACCCACCACAAGGAGGCAAGAGTTAGTTTTTGCTTGGAGCACTATAACTTTGATTGGGAAAATAATGTTGTTATTTTTGTCGATGAGAAAAGTTCCGATCCGATAAGGACGGAAGAAAAATATTATGGCGCAGCAGAAACGAGCGATACGTAGAGCTTAATACTCTGCCTAATCGATCGAGTGGTAGAATTAGCTTAAATTTTTGGGGCTGGATGAGCTCGATGGGACCGGGTGAACTTGTGGAGGTAAGTGGCCGCATGAACGCTCAACAATATGTTGAGATTTTGCGGGACGTGATGGTTCCCACCGTGCGCCTCCATTATCCAGAGGGCGTCATTTACTTGTGCCAAGATAACTGCAGAGTGCACACGTCCAGGCTAGTGGAGCAGTGGCTTGCGTCACAGGGGGACATTGTGCGCCTGCCATGGCCTGCAAAGAGCCCTGACCTAAACCCTATCGAGAACTTGTGGGGTCTCATGACTCTTGATTAGGATTCATTGGAAATACGCAATAACGACAACCTACGGAGCGAGGCGCATACCACATGGGAGCTTCTCAGAGGCACAGACACCTGCTGGAATATGGTTACAGGGATGACCAACAGGTTGGACGCCGTGTTAGATGCTAACGGAGGTCCAACAAAATATTAAATTCCCTTTTTTTTTTAATTTTGATAAAATCGTTTTCTTAAAAGTGTAGTTTGTTAAATCTGTTCTATCCATTAAAGTTCGCAAGTTGATCCTACGTTTTTTCCCTTACCTATATTCTTAGCCAATCTTATTGTGTATTTCTGATGTAAGGGGTTTGTGCTCTTTAAAGGTCATGGACTTCACTCTTATGCAAATTACACCTGAGCATAATTTGTAGTGGTATTCGAAGGCACAAGTAAATAATGCACTCGGTAACGAAAAACTTCCTGAATTAACAACCTTTTCTTATAATACCGTAAAAAGGCAAGAAACCTTTTTTTACCTCAGTTCTTAAATATATACCCTGATTCTATTCTATTCCAACGTCTTACTTTCCTATAGCTCGATTAGGAAGAGGCATGTCGCTCGTTGATGTTGTGTTATATTATTTCATATTATAATATTGTTGTCTTTTATTTACGCGAACATGATGTGACCACGAACGCTGTAAAGTGTTCAAAACGTCAGGTTAAATAAAATGTTAATAAATCGCGAAATAATCCGTAAAAGTAGTTTCATTTAAATAATTATAATATTTAATTTAATGAATATTTTGAACTCATATTTGTTACAATTTTTGTTGAATTTTATTAAGATTGTTAACTTTATTATAAGTTGGTAAAAATTTAGGTTTTGCAACACCCAATCTAATTTATAATGATCAAAGCAAAAACTAACTATTGGTTCTTGATAGCATTTCACAAGAAAATAAGATGTGACTGTTACTTAGTGCAAAACATTGAAGAGTTACCTGTTATCATTATCACATCACATTGGTTACACTTATTTATAAATAATTTGCACATAATACACATGTTTTTTTGTTATCTTTGCATAGGTATAGTTTATTTAAAACTTATTAATGACTTATCTTTGACCAAGCTGAACCTATTCTAAACTCTATTTAAATTGTAAAGTCAACGAGTTACCTACATATTACTAGTAATTATAATCATTTTAAAGCGCTTTTTAAAATGTTCAGCCCCTCTAGCATGTAGAACAAAACACGATATGATACGATATGATATAGCGATTTATCGCATATTTTTTGTTAAAATATGAACTTTTATCAAAAAAGCGAGCATAACCGTGACGTCGCCGGCACGGACATCCTTACTGTTTCAATAAAAGTTCAAGATGGCGGCTATGTTATCATATTTTTTAAGTAAATAGGCGATAAATCGCTATATCATATCGTATCATATCGTGTTTTGTTGATCGTGCTAGAGGGGCATATTAACCTAGTTTATAAGAATCTTTAAGGATCACGTTAT
Organism: Anania fuscalis; assembly: GCA_950371115.1. Lineage (NCBI taxonomy): Eukaryota > Metazoa > Arthropoda > Insecta > Lepidoptera > Crambidae > Anania > Anania fuscalis. Next base: position 5,235,654 of record OX493326.1, on the reverse strand, counting down.
TGTTTTTCGTCTAATAAAACTTGTTCCTAATCAATGACAGTAAAAATGTAATTATAATACTAAATAATAAATCCTTTATATTTATACAAAGTGTGTGTTTTATTTATTTAAGATCATGTTTTAAGTGTGCTAAGCACCTTTAGCGTTATTTACTTGCTTGATTTGTCGTCTGCCTTACCATACGCACGCTGGCGCAGCGGCGCTATTATAATCTACTAACAATGTGTGATTTATTTTGCGCGGGATTACGGGAGCTTCGCATTTTTTGATATCGTTGAAGCTGCGAGACGGTCTCGCCCAATCCACTGATCTTAATTAGATGCAATGTCAAATTATGTCATCAGCGTTAGTCGCCTTTATTCCTATACTGGTAGAAATACTGGATAGACAGGTACGGTTTACTTTGACATAGCCTAGAGAATATGAGCTGCACTCCTTACGACAGGTGATAAGATAGACCGTAGGTAAGTATACTTAATTTCATTAAGTTGACTTGACTTAAACCTTCCTTCTTTTATGAGACGGTTAGTGAAAATCGTTTTAAGTATTTTGTATAATTTTAATAGCCTTACTGCAAAAAGATAAACTAGTGTAAAACACTTGTCTAAAAATAAGTCAACCAATTTGAAATGTTTGTTAATAACATGTCTCGGATGTCTGATGTGTCAACATTTCAATTTGGTTGACTTATCTTTAGACAAGTGTTTAACACAAGTCTATATTTTTGTAGTAAGGCCACAAATGTTTTAAGTTATTTACAAATAGCTACCTGCTATGTTTTATCTGATTTGATCATCTGATCAAATTATAATTGGCGGCTAAGTAAGTTATACTTTTTTTTCTAATTAAAATGATTTATTTAACCTTTGACTGGTGACCTGGTATCTGTGGGACGTATCTAGTGACGTGACGTCTAAAAAACGTAAACTAAAAATGGAAAATACTAAAAAAAATGTTAGGAAATAAGAAATGTTAGGTAAAATATAGCACAAAATACATATTTTTATACATAAAAAATTAAACGTGGGTTAAAAAAACAGCATACTTCGTGGTACAAATCAGTCTTTATTCATGTATGGCAATTTTTCATTAACATAGGAACAAACTTAAAATGGGCCTTCTAGCACCCTACAATTAACTTTAAAAACTTATTCAACATATTTTTTTGTCTTTTAAGACACAAATCAACAAAACGTAATTATTTAAATTACTCTTAAATACAAGAATAAAAAAACTGCAACAGTCAAAATAGAAACTAGTAGGAATGGCTACGTACACAGTCTTCACATATTTGCTTACAACAATTTAGGCACATAGGTTTATCACAGTATGTACATGAGAATCTAGTACGTCTTTTTAGACGACTAGGACATATGGCGCAAGTTCTTTTAGCTCCCGTATGATTTTGGCCTATAGAACTTGTTGGTCAAGGTGGTAATTCACTAACACCAATAACTCTTTGTATAGTCGAGCGCAACTTGCGAGGAAGCCTGTCATTATAAACCCTGAGTTTCAACTGAGTTATGACCAAAGATCTACCTAAAGACAACAAAAACTGGCCCCTAGATTTCTTCTCAGTATTGTCAAAATCTTTATATAGGACGTAACAATTTATTCCTGAAATATCAACTAAGCGATAAAATATAGCCATAGGCCAGCGGCGTGTGCGTCGAGAAGTTGAATAGTCGGAACACTTTTTGTCTACCTCATCTACCCCCCCTTTAGTTTTATTATAATCTATAATCATAGCTGGTTTTCCGGTTTCAATGTCAGTTTCCTTCTTGTGATGCATTGAGGAATGAAGTATAACTGATTTGTTAGTTTTGGGAACATATGAAACAATGGTGCAATCTTTGGTAAACCCGTATAAGGAACTTCCAACTTCTCTTTGTCTGTTAGGTTGAAACTCGGGAGGAATCTCCTTTTTATTTTTCTTCATAGTTCCTAAATAAGTTAGACCCCTTAGGCGCAAAACATTAAGCAGTTCCATTGAAGTAAACCAATTATCTGCTGTTACATTGCGGTTCGTTCCTTCAATGCCCTTTGTAAGACGAACAACCGATTGAGTTGGAATCCCGAATTTCTTTTCTTCGTCTGAAAGCCCAATACTGTCTGATCCCTTACCATGATAAATATAGATATTATGGACGTAAAACGTAGCAGTGTCCACCAGGAGCAAAAACTTCAAGCCGTATTTATTAGGCTTTGATGGCATATAGATGATGAAGCCGCACCTACCCCTAAATCCAACAAGCATTTCATCTATACAGTCGTGAGTCCCAAGCGTGTAATTTGTTTGACAATTTTTCACGAAAGCTTCAAATAATTCGGATATTGCCGCCAACTTATTATCATTTAATCTTTGTTGCCTAGTGAGTGCATCGTCAAATCTTAAACAATAATTCAACGCTAAGAATCTTTTCTGTGACATCACGCATCGAAACATCCACAGATTAGTCAGAGTATGTCTAAAGACAGATTGGAAACGGCCCTATGATTGGTTCGACAATAGTGAAAACTGAAATGTCAAAATTAGTTCAAAGTATGGGAGGCTTTGAAAGGTGGCGCTGTTAAAAAAAATTGTACGCCATTTTGTATGACGTAATATTGATGCTGGTTTCCATGGCGACGTCGTAACTTTTTTTGTGTTCACAGACTATGTAGGATTTATTATTGAGCTGGTTACCGTTACTTTATTAACTGTTATCGCTACTTAATAACCGTTATCGTTACTGACAACGGTATTTATTGCGGTATATAAAAGTATTAAAAATGTGTTTAAATAAAACGCTCTTAATTGGTTACAGGTTTTAATAATAAAAAATTACAACAATGAAATATTAATTTCTCCCGCCGCTGTCTGCCTGATATCACGCACTAGAACCTGAAACAAAATGTACAATATTAAAAGATTATTCCGATAGGCCACTAAGCCCGTTTTCCACTAAAGCGGAGAGGAGCTGTATTTTCATACAATTAACTACCTAAAGCAGACACTACTTCGCCGCTAAGCTCCACTCGAGTAGCCATTTCTATGAAAACACATCTCGCCTCTGCTCTCCGCTTTGGTGGAAAACGGGTAGGCCCTCCGCTTAATACGGGAGGATGCAGATGCAGGCGGCTCGGCTGGCGATAAATAAATTTGGCGCTGCTCAAATGTTAAGAATGTTTAAACGTATGCATAAACAGCACGCTTCCTGCATTTGTCCACCCGTGTTTACGCGGAGGCCCTAAATTAATGGAGGATTTTCAATTCGAATTTGAAAATTGTCTGCCCTTGTAGCTTCACTCCTCCAGAACCTGAAACAATAGAACAATATTAACATCATTCTGCAAGGAAAGATCAATTGTACGAGCGGAACAGAGACTATGAAGCCCGCTCTCTTGCCTACTGCCATTGCGAGTTACTCCCACCAGAACCTGAAACAATACACACAATATTAACAAAATCATTCCATCAGATCTAATAAACTGTAGGAGAGGAATCGAAAGCGGAAAGGTAGCTACGAAGCTACCTTCGCTCTCTCTGCCGACTGCTTTTGGATTAACTCCTTATATCAGAACCTGAAAAATAAAAGATTATTATTAACCATAACTATTTCCTTTTTTACGTAGCCTAGAAGACTTATACTTGTTAAGTGCCATGGTTTGCATAGGTGACTTTAAACGCGATGAAAGTTTTTCGTTAAATGAACCGCGAAGTATTTTATTAATACTATTACACCAATTATTGATCTGAACCCTACAAACGATTGTAACAAAGTAATCAAATAATTGAGACTGGTGCTGTGAGCACCCTATGGAAATAGTATCCAAAGAAATCATAAACTCAGAACGAATATTCTTAACAACTTCTGGTTTATGAGCAAAATTATCTAAATAAATGATAATCAATTTAATTAAATCGCGAAATAATTGAACAAATTTGGGAGTAGGATACTGAAGGTTCCTTCCCTTTAATTGGCTACGCTCTCTGTGCTCAATCCATGAATGGATCGAGGAAACATCCTTTGTTATTATTGTTTTATTGCAGGCCTGGCACTTAAGTTTTTTTAAGGCTACATAGCCTGCAGTAAATGCTGACGAATGTACGTTCAGCTTTTCCATGCGGACTTGCTGAAGCAGCGGAATTGATTCCGCTGCTTCAGCCAGTCCGCTCGTTGCTGGACCTGGAACATTTGCAGAGGCACCACCTGTAACAGAAGAGCCAACAGGAGCATCTGTACATTTTTCATTGGTAAATAATTCATAATTTATGAGTGCGTCGCCTACATCTGATTCGCAATTAGTATTGCGGGACTGAGGGCCCAGAAGGTTTGTAATCAATAAAGACTTAAATGAAGTTTGGAATGTATAGGGACTGGGGTTGTTATTTCTATGGTTCAGAGCTCTTATACGATCAAAAAAGTTCTCCAGAGGATCTTGATTTAAATTACGAGTGTAAAATAGATGGACTCCCTCAAGTTTCAATTCCGACTATGATTATGTTACAAACGCTTATACTTACCAATTATAGCCAAATCTAACTAATAAAAAAATAAGTGTGTAATTACTACAATAACAACAATACCAATGTTCACCTGCTGTCAAGGGAAGATGCTAAGGTAAAGTAAACTTATATGACATAAAAGGCGTAAAAAATGTTTAATCTAAAAGGGTGTAATTCTACTACATTATAATAATACTGAATACTTGCAGAATAGTTCGTAAATTCCAACAAGCCCATGAAGATCCTCAACAACAAACACAAAACATCACACAATCACAATCTCTCACACTGGCATAATGGTCATTCAAATATTTAGCCTTCAATTGAAAATGCACTTGGCTTAGGCCCGTGCTTTTTTTGAAACACCAGCTTAAAGCTGAGACACAAAAATGTGTAAAAAACAATAATATAATATTGGACAACATCACATACATTGCTCTGATCCTAAGTACAAGAAAGGACGAAGTACAACATAAACAAAGTAAGAAAAAAACTTAGACAAAGGATAAAATATACAGATTATGATGGATTATAATAAAATAAATTAGGCACAGGCATTTTATTATGATAACTCTGAACGCATACATTGTATAAAATGCTGTTGATGTTCCAAGTAAAATATATAAATACTTGTAATAAAAATAGTATGAATAATATCGTAGCTATAAATAAGTAAATAACTATTAATATTGGACAACATCACGTACATTGCTCTGATCCTAAGGCAAGTGGATAAGAATAAGAATAAGAATAAGAATCTTTATTTGCCATAAAACACGGTAAATGGAGGTCTTATAGTATAAATGTGAGCATCCATGTTTTGCTAATTAAGTTATAGCATGCAAATTTAATCAATTATTAAATTATCAATTGCAAATACATTAAATTAAATATTTAATTTGTAAATAATAACACAAAAAAAAAAAACAAATTTTATAAACATTACAAACAAGGAAGATATGATAAGAATAACATTATAATACAAAATACTCATTATTAAATTAATCTAAACAAAGGGCCATATTATTAATTAAGTATTAATAAAATTAAAAATTTAAAAATATTATCGTACTATATTTTATCATTCAAATAATCCTCAATTTTATAATAACATTTGCTAGCAAAAAAAGAAAAAAGAGATTTTTTAAAATCTTTGGGATCAAGTTGATGTAAATATTCTGGAAGTTTATTGAATAACTTTGGAGCCATACCAATAAGACTTTTCCTCATGAGTGCAGTTTTACAAATTTTAGGCTCTATTCTAAGTTTCCTAGGCCGAACAGAGGGTATTGTATCTTCTTTTTTAAATATGGATAAAGCACTTGTGCTAAAGAATCGAAAACAACGATGGTAACGTACCACAAGAGATGGCGGCGCCATACACAGTCCAACTATGGAGGTCGTCGAAAAGAATAGCTATGATATGAATAAATGATATTATTAATCAACAATACGAGTTAAGAAACAATACCTACTTTTTTTAGTGTAGATTTGAGTTCTTAACTAAGAACTAATGTATAAAAGTTTTTGAAACATGTCTATTATTTAACTTTAACTTTAAAATATTTTACAACCATGGACTATTGTTTTTACGATAAAAATATAATAAGGTAAAAATAATATCCTCTACAAAATTTCATGCTAAATACCAAAGTGAAGGGAGTAAACTACACTATTCTATTTAATGATCTCAAACTACTACATTTGAATGGTATTTTACCCATTTGCCCATCAGGAATTTTTATTCTGTCACTCGGACAGTAATTGTGATCATGGTTGATCAGAATCAGCCGTCTGATCACATCATCAACTGCAAGATATAATTTTACTTATCACATGTTTATTAAATTAATGACAAATAACTGTCTTAAGTATGAGCACTAACAATTAAATTTATTTCCTTGCCTTTTTTAAAAAATATAATGAAATATACACAAAATAAAATAATGCTCCATTATTCTGTCTACCATAATATATTTTACTTATGTGAATAATAACGTATCTTTATTGACATAATATCACTTTACAAAATATTTGTAAGAGCCTAGCACAGGAGCACAGTATTGAAAGGAATGTACATACTAGTTGAAATATACAAAATATAATTCTTCAACATACCTTCTGTGTTGGTATTCTCTGGCTTTACCAATGAATATATATGGTCAGCCTCTACAAAAAATATATTTTTATTTTATCAATGAAAAGTACATTATAAGTTGTATGTACATAATATTTCTAATTCCAACATCACTCTAGCACTTATTGAGAAGTACAACAATATTATTTTGTCCGTTCATTACAACAAAATATGTGGCAAAGTATGTAGTACCCATGTGAAATATGTCTGCATTCCCACTGCAGGGCCCCGGCACCACACCTCAACAATGTGGCGGGCCATACATACTCCACCATGCAGACCCAGTGTGAATTGATAAGAATTGAGGTGTCATAAGACCAGTGACTAAACCTTACTGTCGGATGCAATCAAGCCACCTAAGTCCTCTGACTAGGCTTCATGACTAGTATCAGCATAACCAGCCGGAACTAACTTTGAATGTGGCTTCCGAAGCATGGAGATGCTTGTAATAAATGACAGTTAGTAAATATAGTTGGAATGGTCATTTGTTGACATTATAGTAAAAGTTAAGGTACTATGCGGAAAGGAAGGTTAGGTACTTACGTCGTGACTTGACCAAGAGAGGTGTGGATGGCTGTCGCGACTTAATTTCATCAGGAGTAAATAAAGTTGGACAGCTATTATACACCCTTTTATTATTGAGGATGTACTTCTCCTCAAAATGAAGGTCGCAGACCTGAAATCAAATACAAATGAAAAATAAGCAAACGAACAAACAATAAATCAACACACTGCTCGCCCTAAACGATTATTATAATAGAAACAGTGGATATGTGACCTAGTGAAATCGCATAAGACTACAAAGATTAGAGATTCATACATAGCTTTTCAAGATAACTAACCCTTCGGTTTAGGAGCTGTTGTTTGGTGAGGGATCCTAAGGCAGGATTTCTTGGTAGAAGATACTGCATCCATACTGTCCGGAGAGCATCATCAGTTGGCAGGTAATGAAGCCTGGCAGTGGAAGTTGTAGACAAGCAGCCACTCACAATGCACCTGTTGATAGGCATATCTGAAACAGAACCTCAACAAACAATTTTTAAATATTATAGGAACTCGCACAGGAAAACAACAAAGAGCAATGAAAATTGCTGTTTTGTAAAAAGGAATATCGAAAAATTTGGAAAATACTGTTTTTATCTCTGAGAGAAAAAACAGTAACCGAAATTTTCAAAAAATTCAATGACATTTTATTTCATCGTAATTATGAAGGCGCTCCGAATTAAGTCTAAACCAATTTTAGCGTGCTCAAACTCGTACTGCATTCAAAGCGCATAGTATTTTCTGAGTACTAATCTGCTAAAAGTGACGTTAGCTTATTGCGGAACAAGGGCCATATAAATAAATACGGCTTTGGAACTAAACTAATTTAGACATTAAAAAAAACAAAAATTAGATTATATATTCTTTGTCTAAGCAAAAAGCCTTCCATACCGAGCGAGACAGAGCTATACAACTGAAAGCGATGCAAGATCCACTAACGTTCTATCAAACTCTATGGCGATTCCACCCCGTGGAAACATCTCCCGACCTGTGCCATCAGTTGCAAAAATATAATCAGCATTTTCTCGATTGGATTTGAAGACAGCTGTGTAGAATAACAGACCCATGAAGGCTTTCATTTCAATATTAGTCGTAGGCACCAGTTCGGATCTTGATGGGTCTTTGAACTTTTCACGATAAGTTATAAGCTTTTGATTAGTGTTAGTGACAATCATAGAAATCATCTCATCAGAAAATAAAAGTGACCACAATTCTTCGTAACTTGTGAAAGTTTTCGGTCCTGTTGTGGCTGACATACGAAAAATATTATGCGGTAGTGTTCTGGCCGACCTAGAAGGCGGTTGTGATGACCATTTAAATCGATTTCGTCCCCAATAAAAGTTTGGCTCGTTGCTCCCGTCATCATCTGCGGCTGTTTCCAAATATTGCTCAGCATCCTCGCCTATTACCTGTTGTTCCGTCGTATGTGCTTCCCCTTGTAGAGAGCTTTCTTCGACAGTCGTGTTGATTTCTTCGTCCCCAGACTGCTCAGATTCTGTCTCATGCTCACTATGCAGAACAAAGTCAGGATCGTCTATGTCGTTGTCAAAATCACTGAACTCATCGTCAGTGTCTGTTAACAACTCTTGAGATATTTCTTGCTGGCTCAGAATCCTCCTCCTTTTTGCAGAACTTGGATGGTTATCGTGCGACATTCTATAAAAAGAAAAGCAAAACGTTACTACCGGCGTGAAGTTTTTCAGACACTATGAAATCGCGAACACTAACTGTGAGGTAACGATCAATAGACACTATGGGTAATATTACACTAGTACTGACCTGACGTCTGTGAGATGGCGAGAGCTCCACACTGGCGACACGGGCGTCGATGCGCGGGCGAGCGCGTCACTGAGTCCAAGAACACGCTAAACGCGGAAGGTACTGAGGCGCGCGGGGGGGAACGACGTACAGGTAGGGAGAAAGATCACAAAAATATATGGCGGTGTCTGTGAGACGGGCAGGTCACCAGTTAAAGGTTAACCTTATAAACTCATATTTTTTATGAATATCAATCAGCCATATTTAAGATCAACTGAAACTAAATCTACCTGGAAGTAATATCAGGTAATGAATGAGACTTAAATCTAATTTATATTATTGTTATTCAAATAGTGGTTGTTGTTCAGTAAAATGATTATTGCAACCGTGAAATAACTTTGAGCTGTATTAACCTGTCAGGCCAAGGTCAAGAGACACAATAAAAAATCTATTATTCGCGGCCACCGGTGGGTAATTGAAGCTTGATAGGTATATTACACAGCACAACGGTATAACAGACTCGCTATTATAACACAAACGTAAGAAATTTTAAATTTCGCGGGCTGCACTGGACAATCCAAAAACCCATAAAAAGCCACAACAATAGTATTAAACTTTCGTGCGGCGCACGCTAGAGATTATTTGTAGTTCGGACTCTATTCTAAGGATATAAACATTTAAATTCCTTGCACCCACTTATACGCCGCGCTGATTAAAACTTTTGGTCCTGCCCGCCCGTTCTAATAAGAATATAGTCACTGTAGAAATAGAGCGCATTTTGGTTTAATGGCTGTGCTCTCCTATTCTTACACACACACGTATGCATGAGTGTGTGACGGGTCTTGCAGCAGGGATCACTTGAAGCAAGACCGATAAAGGCTATTTGTCTCATTTGCACAATTCTCTTAGTTCAACTTTCGAAGCGCTCAAGGTCAAAGTGTAGTAGTCTGACGTGCTGCCGGCTGTACTATGTCAAGTATAAATAAATACGTAATATTTTTCAAACCAATCTAACTTAGTACATACCTATTCTTATATAAATAACCTGTTTTACAAATGCCAACAACTGATATGGTTTTATAGTTGCAATGCATCGACTATAAACATCGCGCCGCCGTCGTCGCGCGCACTCTGTTCATACGTATGGCTCCTCTGACGACCACTTGGTACTAAGCGTGAGCGCGGCCTAGCGAGTCGCCCGGTTTTGCTTCAAGTGTGCCTTATATGCAATACAACTGTTGTTATTGTTAAAAGTGGAAGTTTGAAGCGACACTATGAAACGACTCATCAGCAATTCCACAAAAACTTTCCTCCTGGCAGTGAGGCTCGTAAAACCTGGCTTAAGACCGTCGATGCAATTTTTCTCATCAATTTTAGGTCTAGTATTTTATAATTCAGAATTTAAATCCTACAATAAATAGCTGCCTTGCACTTAATTATTATCTGTTGTTTTTTTCTGGACCTTGTAAAAATTTTCAAGCATTATCCGGACCCTACCTAAAACTACTTGCTAACCCCTGATCTAGAGGTTGTTACCATTGAGTTCAATAAACAATGTGTTAACATATATATCAATGGTTGTTACGCCTAAGCGGATGGCGCGTGATATGCAATGAAGTGCGGAGTGACATGGGGGGAAAGAGATAAGTCTCAGATAAGCAGATATAACGAGCTATGTCACTCTGGGCTGCGAGATATTGATTTTCCATCTGAATTTGCTGCTTGCAGTCACGGGTCATGCGGGCTCTTGGGTCATAAGTAACTGCTGGACGATTTTAATGAGCGAATTATAAATACCGTAAGATGTGCGGCCATAGAAACAAACTTATCTTTAGGAGGATAGATGGCGCTAGCGTAATGGAAACATCGAGCTCCGTATTTATTTTTACCGAAAAAATATTTAACCCGGCGAGGATGTGCAAGGGTCAATTTGACCCCGCTATTTTTATTTTGTGCACAGCTATTTGGCCCGCAGCCGTGCGCTTTTGAACGTCTCAGTAGCTGTAGTTATTGAACTTCGCTCCACACTGCACACCACTAGTCAGTCGACCACGGCCAGCACAAGGAAATAGACGCCGGCAAACGTGAATAGGGTAATTATGACCCTTCCACAACCGCGATGTTGCATTTTTGTGTCATTTTTCGAGTTATTGTTTTATCGAATTTCCTTGTGTTTTTAGGTATTTATTGTGTATATGAATAAAGTAAAGCAAGGGGAAGAGTGAATACGTCGTTGGCTGGCTGAGGTATCGGATAGTGACAATGAATTTATTACAGATGGTAGTTAAATTGAATACTGAATGAATAAAGTATGCACGCTAAGGACCAGAAGGATCAAAAGTCCGACGAGAGGGCGAGAACACGATAATCCTAAAATCCGGCAACCTATACTGTACTACCAACCAACTGTCCCAAGGTGGTGTCGGGTTTCTCGACCACAAGTCTCTCATTGACAACATTGTCACCATCGGAAGTGTGTCGAGCAGGGTTGCATACCTGATACGAGTATCGAATAGGTACTTGCTGAAGGTGATTCAGGTATATAATATGCACCGCCCTCTACACATCCTGATGGGGAAGTGGAGGCTATGCATGAGGAGGACGTTAGTAGAGTCATACATAGTACTAAAACCCACTTCAATGTTGTTATGGGAGACTTCAACGCGAAACTAGGCATGAGAAGCGATAATGAGCTGAGAGTGGGGCAATTTGGATATGGGCAACGGAACCCTAGGGTGCAAAGGCTGGCCAAATTTCTGGAGAAGGAGGACCTTTTTACGACAAATTACTTCTTCCAGAATCAGAAATAGGATGAGCTGCATTGCCAAGAACACATTGTTCCATTCTGTCAAAAATGTGCTACGACAAGAGCTGATTAGAGCCTTACAAGACTGATATATTAATTGTTCTAAGATACAAGATAATTGATCTCACTAATGATTACCAAAATTAATAACTTCTATAATAATTGTTTGATAATATATGTGTTTTTGTTATATGTTAACGCAAAGTGCTGTAAAGTTCAGTGTTTTTTAAGCTTTTCGAAAAGTATAAATAATTAAACATTTATATGCCTACAGGTGTTCTATCATATTTAAATCCTTTTATTACTAACTATTACTTAAGTTTCTTGCTAAAGATTTTCTTAAATTGCATTAAATGCATTAAAAAATATAAATCAAATACAGGGTCATGAGGACCCTTCCACATTCCTGGTGTATACTTTTTGTACCACATTCTCGCCGGGTTAAACCGGTTCTTTTAAGTTTATTATCAGTGTATCCAGTAAAACTATATATACTCTCAGTGTGATATTGTTAGCAAGGTGTAAAGTGAAAACTAACGAGTAAATATTAATTAAGTGACTATTCCAGTACGGAAATAGTAAATTGCAGAAGTGTATGCGAACATTACTACGAAACCTTAAATTATTTGACTTACCAGTGATATTGTGACGAACTACTTACTAGAATCGGAGTGAAAAATAAACGTTTTTAAAGAAAAATAGTTAGCCGTTTATCGTTTAAAAATCTCTGTTGGACTTTGATCCCTGCTAATAAACAGCTGTTTCTTGCAAAGCAGAGAACACATCTACTGTCACCGAAATCTAGCGAAGGACGCGGTAAACTCATAAGCAGGCATCGATCGACACTAACTAGCTAAAAGCACTGAAGACGTGTGAAGAAATAGTACAAAGTTTTACAGAAAGATGGCACCACCAGGTATAAAATGCATGAAATGCAACAAAGCTTTTGTGAATAAACAGATTTCAGTATGTTTCATTTGTAATAAATGTTTCCACTTAGATTGTACAAGCGTATCATTCCAACGCTTTAAAATTATGACAGCAGCCAATAAAAAACATTATAAATGCGACTCATGCTACCTAATGCCAAATACAAGTAAAAAATCTGTGTCATTACCTGCGAGTCCTGCTCCTTCCACTAGTAGTACATATGACGAACAGCTAGAAAATGTTACACATCGCAACAAGAATAATATAAATTTACACACATACACGGAGAACTCATCTGATACATTAATAGATGAAGAAGCAGAAAACTCTTCTTTGATTTTTTCACCAAAAATTGACATGAGCCGAAGCTTTTCAACATTGTCTACAAACTTTACGGAAGAAATAAGTGAGCTTAAACAAAAAAATCAAGGCTTAGAAAATAAACTCAAGATAGCTGAAAATGAGATATCGAATTTAGTAACGGAAAATTATGCTTTAATTAAAAAACTTACCGAATATGAACTAAAAATTAATCAATTGACACATATTTGTAAAACTCCAAACAGTAGTACTGTCGCCAAAAAGAAGGTAGCGACCTCTAGCGTGAAACAGCTAAATATGTCTTATACGGATGACCCGAACCAACAATTATCGCATCAAGAAATAATATTAAACACAACGATTATTGATGGAGGGATACCTAATACAACAAATCTTCATAGCACGTCAACAGAGGGCGCTAGTACTGGGAAACACAGGAAATCAGATTTATATCATTGGAGATGAACAGTTGAGAGGAGTATCAGCCTTCCTAATAAAATCTGGTCTTAAACAACGAAAACACCCGTATAAAACATCATACCTGAAGCCACAAGTACCGAAATAATGAATCATGGTAATAGTTTAAAAGGAAATTGGACGGATAATGACATAGTAATACTAGGTTTTGGTGGATACGATGACGACGTGCATAAACTACATTCAAATATCTGTATTATGTTACACCAATTGAGTAAAGCTACTTTTTTTTTTTTTTGTGAGGAAATGCTCTGACGCACTATCCTCCAGTCGCGGGGCACGACTGGAGGGGTGTGTGGGACTCCGGGCTCAGAAGGAGCCCGCCTACCCACTGTGTCTGTAGCCCGGGACCCGTCTGGAAGGGGCAGGTGGAGGAGGTATGGCCTCCTCCGACGCCCAACGCGCCTGCGGCGGATCATCGGGGCGGAGGCTGAGGCCTCTCGCTCCCTCTCCGCCGCTTCCTTCTGCGAGATGACGGCCTCGCAGAAAGTGAGCATCGCCTGCCACGCTTCCTCGGTCGAGGCCATCCTGGCGACGATTGCCGGCAGAGAGAGGTCACCCCCCACCACTGAAATTAGGACACTGCGCTCCTCCGCCCATGCAGAGCACGAGGCGAGGGTATGCTGCGCAGTGTCTTCATCGCAGCAGCGGCAGTGGTGGTACTCCGCCGTCGGCTCGCGCCTGATCATTGCGAGGTAGGCCCCGAAGCAGCCGTGGCCTGACAGCACCTGGGTCAGTCTGTAGGTCAGGCGACCGTGCTGCCGTCGCACCCACTCGGTAAGAACCGGAGTGATTGCCCCGGTTGTGCGACGACCAGATGGGCTGTCAGCCAGGCGCTCCCTCCACGCTGTGAGAGCGTCATTTTCAAGGCGAAGAAGCTCAACTTCTCGCGGAGCGGGCCTTTGCCCCTGGGACCTTTGGTCTCCCTGCCACTGATAGACAGCGGCAAGAACCAAAGCATCGAGATCCCAGGGCATGCTCCTGAGTAAAGCTACTGTGATAATGCTACCTATTTATTATAATCCTTATTTTAATGAAATGACATTAAATTATTATATTAAACTATGGACAAAACATTTTAAATTTTGCTCACATATTGACATGTTTAAATATTATTTTGATGACATTGCGTTTAAAAAGTATTTGTGGGTAAATCATTGTATCGACTATATTGAATATAAAAATCAATTTTTATCGTATGAATTTATTAGAAATCGTATAAATAAATCAACCATATTAATGAAACAGACTAAAAAAACTACCTGTAAAAATAATATCCCTAAAAAGGGTACGATTTCCTATTACTTCAATAAAATAATCAAATCAAAATTAATCTGTAATGTACAACCGCCAACCTCTTCAAATAGCGCAAATGAACCAGTTTTTCGAGCCTAACACGAATAATATTTTCACTATCTTTCACCAAAACATTCAAGGTCTTCTATCAAAAAAAGAAATCATTGTGTTATCGCTTTCGAATACAAAACCCAAAACAAATCCTGACGTGTTATTTTCACTGAAACTTTTGTTAGATGTAGTGAACAAGGCAACATAAACATACAAAATTATAGATTCGCATCATATTACTCTAGACCGAAAAAAAGAGGCGGATCATCTATTTTAATAAAGAAAGGATTAGATTTCAAGAAACTGTCATGCTTTGATGACTTATCTGCGCAACACCACTTGGAATGCTTCGCTATCAATTTACCTACAAATAATTGTATTATTAAAATTGATAGAATCAGGCGATACTTTGCGGAAATCCATAACTAAATAATTATGAAAATGTAATTATTTTGCTTATAACTTCCGCTTAGTTACGCCGGCATAGGAACCCCAATTACACCACCTGTAACCCACAATCTGAGGACAATCACATGCACATGCAAAGAGCACCGCCCTCCCTCCCTCAATTTGCATGCGAAACAGACGAATGCAAAAGTTAGTACCTAACACCGACATAAAAACCATTGTGGGTTACAGGTGGTGTAATTGGGGTTCCGGCGTAACTAAGCGGAAGTTGTAAGCCAAATAATTAAATTTTCATAATTATTTAATTGTATTATTGTTTGCATCTATCGAATCCCTACAAAAAAAAAGAAGTTATTGATTGCTTTTTTGACAAGATTGATATGCTGCTACACAGATGCTTGCTCAAATTTCCTAAAAATAAAATAATTATTACTGGCTATTTAAATATCAACACGCTTGTTAAAAACCATAACACTATAAAATTTTACGATCTTTTAAAAAAATATAATTTTAAATCGCATATAAATGAACCCACAAAAGGGAACGCATGTATTGACTTAATAATAAGTAATATAGAGAATGTAACTAGCTATGTTTTACCGTTGTGGTTGTCGGACCATGATACTGCACAAGTTTTAAAATTTAGCGTGAAGCAAAAAAAGGAAATACCTAACTCTGTATTTACTTTTTAAAAATGTTACTCATTGGAAAATATAAACAAATTCAGAGGATATATAGGTAGTCTTTCATTCTCAAATGTGTATAAACAAAATGAGTTAAATTCTGCTTTTGATGAATTCTATGACATCCTGCTTCTTATTTATAATCTTTGTTTTCCAAAAATAAGAACAAAAAGTAGCACATCAATTAAACCTAAATGGATGTCAAAGGGTTTCAACAGGAGTACCATAACAAAGAAATCACTTAGGTTCAAATATTACACAAATAGAAATAATGTTAATCGCACGAAGTATATTAACTATAATAAATTATTTAGGAAATGCATATTTTTTTAAAAAGAATTGTTATCAAAAATATGTTTCCTCGAGTAAAAATATATGCAAAGCAACGTGGACGATTATAAAAAATAATGACAACGAAATCTTTGACCCAGTTAGTATTGCCTCAACATTTAACAATTATTTTATAAATGAAGCCAACAAAGTTAACGTAAGTGCAGAAAACACATTGAAAACTAACCTACAAAACAGTATTTTTTTGACACCAGTAACAGAGGACTACATTAATAAAATTATAATGTCACTAAAGAATACTCCATCTGAAGGGTATGATGGTATTTGTACCAAAGCTTTAAAAATGTGTGCACTTGAACTTAGTCCTGTGTTGGCTTTTCTAGTAAATCTGTCACTACAGACAAGGCGTTTTCCCGAAAAATTGAAAGTTTCAATTGTGAAACCACTGTTTAAAAAGGGCGATAGAAAAGATATAAGTAACTACAGACCAATAGCGCTCGTCCCAGTAATATCAAAAGTTTTTGAAAAAGTCATGCAAACTCAGCTAACAACCTTTTTGGTAAATATGAAATAATTAAGAAGTAGCAACATGGCTTTCAAAAACATAAATCGACAATTAAATGAAACTACTTTTACGGATTATTTCGCGATTTATTAACATTTTATTTAACCTGACGTTTCGAACACTTTACAGCGTTCGTGGTCACAGGTAGACTAAGGTGTTATTCGTCTTTACAATATTTTGAAAAATATAAACTACCGTCACTCAGTTAATATTAATTTGTGTTCCTATCTACGCAAAAAGAGCTAACTGTATCTAGAGGTCTTGCAGTGCGGGGCCTAGCATGGGATTTCGTTAAAACAGGATCCCATGCTGGTGGTATTTTCCAACCATCTTCTCTGTTGAAATTCGGGTGTCTTCTAATTTCAATTGCCTCCCGTAACATGCGAGGAACAAATCGTCGTTCTCTTGCAAGGACTTTAGGCTGGTCAAATCGTATGAAATGGTTGGGTGTATCTAAGGCATGTTCACACACTGCAGACTTAGTATTCCGTCTAATTATATTATTATGTGACCACGAACGCTGTAAAGTGTTCGAAACGTCAGGTTAAATAAAATGTTAATAAATCGCGAAATAATCCGTAAAAGTAGTTTCATTTAAATGTATTGTGTTCGCGTAAATAAAAGACAACAGTATAAATCGACAACGCATGCGGCATTTGATTTAGTGAATGAAGTCTTGCAAAGCTCTTATAAAAAAGACTATACTACTGTCATATTTTTAGATATTAGAATAGTTTGTTACGGGATTGCTACCATGTACCTTATTTTTGAGTTCCCGATATTTCGGCACTGTTGCAAGCGCCATGATCACGGAGTAACTGAAGATCTTGCGGGTAAGTTGTTAAGGGCAAACATATCGGTCTACCCTCTTTCGCAGTCTTTTATTGCACGCGTCGGTACCATTGTCTACAAACTCACTATTTTCTCGCACCTGTTCTCGACACACAACACTAACAGTATCTGACCGCGACACAGCAGTTTGTTGTTTTTTCCGGTTTTTGCACATACGAATCACTGGATTCCAGACACTTGACAATTTAAACCCATCCTCACGATTGAAATTTTTGTACTTTGTAATTTCAATCGCTTCCCTGACCATTCTTGGTATGTAGTGGCGTTCTGTCGAAATGATCTGAGGGTTGTGAAACTCAATCCAGTGATTGAGACCTGATTCCAACAAATGTTCCGCGATTGCCGATTTCTGTTTGTCGTTGTTTTTGACCGCTTTTATGTGTTCCTTCATTCGGCACGCTATGGTACGTTTTGTTTGGCCGATATATGAACTGCCACAGTTGTTTCAGTTGTCACACTGGGTTTAAATTGTCAAGTGTCTGGAATCCAGTGATTCGTATGTGCAAAAACCGGAAAAAACAACAAACTGCTGTGTCGCGGTCAGATACTGTTAGTGTTGTGTGTCGAGAACAGGTGCGAGAAAATAGTGAGTTTGTAGACAATGGTACCGACGCGTGCAATAAAAGACTGCGAAAGAGGGTAGACCGATATGTTTGCCCTTAACAACTTACCCGCAAGATCTTCAGTTACTCCGTGATCATGGCGCTTGCAACAGTGCCGAAATATCGGGAACTCAAAAATAAGGTACATGGTAGCAATCCCGTAACAAACTATTCTAATGTTAGTGACCATGAAAGTTTAAAAGAATATATTTTTAGATATGTCGAAAGCTTTCGACTGCGTTTCTCACGATCAATTGGTAACCAAACTCAAACGCAGTGGAATTAGGGGACCTGCACTAGACTGGCTAAAATCCTACCTTATAAATAGATCTCAATACGTTGAGATAACGCAGCTTAATTCAGACTCTGTAGCTCTAAACTACAAATCTGAACGCAAAATAAATTTGGTGTCCCACAGGGAAGCGTGTTTGGGCCTTTATTATTTATTTTGTATATAAATGACCTACCAAATGTAACAGACCAAAATACTATATTATTTGCCGACGATGTATCGGTTTTAGTTACTACTGACAAGAATTCTTCGCTAAATCAACATAAAAATGACATCATAAATACATTGACATTAATAATTGAGTGGCTTCAAAAAGATAATCTTATAATTAACTTAACAAAAACCAATATGATTAATTTTAAAAATATATTAATTGACATAAATCTTAATGGACAAACTCTACGGAATGCAGAAAATGCGACATTCTTAGGTTTAGTTTTAGATCCACAATTTTGCTGGAATGATCAAATAGAAAAGGTTTGCAACAAAATAAATGGATTTTCTTTTGCCTTATATAAATTGACTAAAGTTGCAAATGTCAGTACTGCTATTACTGCGTATTACGCATATAAGGAGTCAGTTCTAAGATATGGTTTATTAATCTGGGGAAATGGGACCAATGTTAAAAAACGATTTATGGCCCATAAGCGTTGTATTAGAGCTATATGCATGCAATATAGCTCCTGATATATCTTGTTTTACCATATTTTAAATCGCTTCAAATACTGCCCCTGCCATGTCTTTATATATTAGAAGTCGGTGTATTTGTCAAGCGTAACACTGATAAGTTTGTACAAGCAAAATACTCTTACCAAAGATCAACGCGAAATCGTCATAGACTGGTATTAGAGATAGTTCCAAAAACGCGAAGATTCCAAAATAATTGTTATGTCATGTGCAAAACTATTTATAATAAAATACCAAACCATATTAAGGAACTTCCATTCCATAGTTTTAAGAGATCGTTGCGTAGATGGCTTTTGGACAAGTCATTCTACTCAATTGATGAATTTTTCGAACGATGCGAACGATGACCAAAGTCGCAACCAGCACCATTTCCGGGTCGCGTACGCACGGAGTGCCACTTAGGTACATGGTACAGTGATCCAAACTTAAATTAAATTATTCTTACCTTAAATTGTATTTACTAACCCCTATTTTTATAAGCAATTTGTACTAACCAATGGACCCATGTAGTCTGCAATAAATAAATTTTATTTTGATTTGATCTGCACTGACATCAAATTGTTAAAAACAACAGTTAAACATACACCCGATCTGGGAGCCCATGCCATGCTTCTCGCTGAATTAAAAATAAAAAAGGATAGGCCCACTCCTTTCTGGGTGACTTACAGGCCAATAAAAAACATCCTAGCCGACCAACTTAATTCGGACCTGGAGGCCATCAACTGGGAGAATCTTAGGAAGAACACTGATGTGGATCACTTGGTGGGAGCGCTAACTAATTGTATAAGGGGACTGATGGATCTACATGCCCCAATAACGACGAAAAAGTTCAAACACCCCACACACCCCTGGATTACAGACACCATAAGGACGATGATACATATTCGGGATAATTATCACAGGCAATATAAGCAACATAAGACTACGGCTCACAAAAACAGTTATAAATATATGAAGAATAGGATATTGTTGTAAACGCCATAGAGAATGAAAAATAATGATTTTTTTAATAAAAATATAAATGCCAACCTCAAAAACTCCAAAAAACTCTGGAATAATCTAAAAAACACAGTCCTGCCTAGCAAAAAAGCTGTAACCGACTTGCCACCATCACTCAACGACCCAGACATTCTGAATGCTCATTTTCTAAGCGTGCCAGGGGAGATAAATGTGTCAATTTCACACCTTACTTTTTTTGAGCATCACCGGTATAACGAATCTGTCTCTTTCTCCTTCCAACCTGTTACTGAGCATATTATACTCAAGACTATTCAAGGACTAAGATCAAATGCTCAGGGAAACGATGGGCTCTCACTAAATATGCTACTTCTGACTCTCCCCCATTCACTGGATGTCATCACCAGAATAGTGAATAGTTCCTTACAGCAGGGTGTCTTTCCGAGAGATTAGAAAGTGGCAGTGGTCAATCCACTTCCTAAGGCCAGTCAACCTTCGGTTGTTCAGGACCTGCGGCCAATCAGCCTCCTACCAACACTTTCTAAAGTCCTGGAGAGAATAGTGTGCAATCAAATAACCCAATTTCTTGAAATAAGTGACATCTTGCTCCACCGGCAGTCAGGTTCTCAAATCAAATCTTTATTTTGCCAACTAAGTGTAACACGAGTTCTTAAAATAATATCATGTAGGTACTTAAGACTTAGTAACCGCTAAGGTATTGCAAACAGTAGGTATTAAATATATTACATACTATGTAACAACAAAACTTTATAAAAAATAAAAAAAACTTTATTATATTATTAATGTAGAATGTTTTTAAAGACCCTGTATAGGTGGCGAGCCTACGTGACAGGTGTTAGGTAATCATTTATTGAGTAGTAATTTACATTAAATAAAAATATTTTTAAGGATTTTGAAAATTCTTTGAATTTGGTTTCATTTTTAATATTACTTGAGATGGGCTTACTCTTGACCCCAATTTTGCTCTAGAGCATAGATGGGATCTACGATGGAGCGAGCTTGCCCAGAAGATGCCTATTCACTCTGGACTTAAAGAGAGTCAGGTTATATGCACTCGGAAATACAGACGCAGGCAGGGAATTCCAATCTTTAGCTGTGCGCATTATAAAAGATGATGAGAAGCGCTTAGTGCGGATTATGGGTATATCAACTAAGAACGGATGGTAGCCGGCCGTGCGTCTGGATGTCCGATGGAAGAAAGGAGACGGTGGTATGAGTATGTATGGTGGTATGGTGGTGGTGGTAATATTTTTACTGCCATATAATACGGACTGGAGTTTAACATTTTAATTCTAGACTGTGGAAGGTAGAGTCTATTTTTATGTCTGGTATTTATGTTATGTGTGTCTTTAACTTTAAGAAAAATTTTCATGTTTTTGAAAGTAAAAAATTAAAAATTTTGAAAAAACCCACGACGCTTAAAACGTTATTGAAAAAGGATAAAATAATTTAAAAAAACCCTCGACTAAAAGATTTAAGTATGTAACGAGAGATAACTATAATATTCATATAAACAATAAAGTATCTGTTTTCATAGCACTTTCCTACGTATCTATCTGGTTCTTGAAGATATAGATGTGTCAATATCATATTTAACTACCTATTAACTTAATAAAAACCTCCAGAAAATCCGTCGGAGGCTGCCATTAAATGAACGTGAATAATTGGAGATATTTTGGTGCGGTTTTCAGTGATGGGTTCGGGTTTGATTGTTGAATGTTTTTAGGTGATAGGTGCCACGGTAACAACTCACGGAGGCGCTGTAGTAAATTGATATAATTAAGATGGTTTAATTATTTAAAATTTATTTAATTAATTATTATAATGTTTGTTATTCGACATTTCATAAGTAAAAGTACTTAAATAGCATCGACAGTCTTGCACGTGGTGTTTTTTGAACGATTCGAACGCTCGCTGCCTACCTCCCCACCATCTAGGTGGGGAAAGTTGTTTGTTGGGAAATATAAAAGAGGTACACGGCGTTGCGTGCTGCGCCCGGTTCGGAGCGGTTACGCTGTTGAAATTCAGATAAGTAATTCTTATTATTTAATATTGTCAAGGCAGATTAATTATTATATTTTATTACAAAGGTTAAATAAATAATGCTTTAGTAATTCTTGCCTTACGAAACTATAAATAATGGCTGATTTTAATGGGAAGAATAGGTTTTATTAATTATTGAATAGATTACTAAAATTATAACGGACTATACATTGTAACAAGTACTTCATTAAGCTTTGGCAATATATTAATTTAACCCGGTTAAGGCTATTATTTTACCTATTACCTAACCCTATCTTAACGAGTTTCAGAAGTGGGATCAACATGCCTAACAACGATCGAGAAACACGAAAACGCAAGCGGGACCAGTTCGAGAGTCCCGGTATAGCAATGCAACGGAACAAAAAGCGCTGGCGTCCATGGAAACCAAGAAGCTCGTCATTAAAAGAGGACACTAGCGGCACCGATGAAGAAGTCATAAGAGGTCACAGAAAACCAAGGAAACGAGGTGAGCCCGTTCCATTTATTTTTAATAATATGACAGCCAAGGCCGACATAATACCAATTTTCGATCTTGAAAAGGATGACATGGAATCATCGCAGTGGTTGAACAAAATCAAACAGTTGGCCGCTATACACAACTGGACTAACGAAACGAAAGCCTACTTCATGCAGTCTAGACTATCTGGTATGGCAAAGGTCTGGCATTCGTCACTTATAAACTACGAGCTCAGTTGGGATGAATGGAAGGAACAGTTTCTTGAAGCATTTCCACAAAAAACTGACTATGTAGAATTGTTGCGGGACATGCTCAACAAACGAAAACTACCGTGTGAGAATATGATTCAGTACTATTATGGCAAACAAGCTTTGCTGAATCAATTAGAAATAACGGGTGAAAAGGCTGTTACATGTATCATTGATGGACTGCCACCTCATATGAAAGCCCCGGCTCGTGCAGGGAACTACACGACACCCAGTGAATTGTATTCCAAGTTTCTATCCGTGATGACGGAATCTAAACCAAGACAGACCCAAAGATATTGGTCTAATGTAAAGCCTAATGAAGAAGCATCGTCCACAGATGCGCCTCAGCCAAGCAGTTCAAGGGAAACAAAAAAAATTATAGTTTGTTTCCCTTGTCGTGAAACTGGGCATTCTGTTAGACGATGCCCAAAGAATACAATAAATAATAAACCCTTGTGTTCACATTGCGGTAAAGTGGGTCATTTATCGGAAAAATAATGGTTTAAATCCAATCCTACTACAGCTACAAAGGACACGAGGCCAAAACATGAGTCAGTCAACCTAATAACAGAGGTAAATGATATTTATTATAAAAAGGTCATATTGCATGATATTCTTGCAACGGCATACTTTGATTCAGGGGCAAAGGTTAACGTGATGAGCTACGATTTCTATAAAAGGTTAAATATTCTAATGAAGACCAGCGAACTAGTTAAAGGGGGATTCGGAGGAAATCCAGTCTTTACTAAGGGTTCAATAAACACAACCGTCATAGTGGACGAACATGTTTTTGATACGGAATTTGTAGTGACAGACTGCAAAATGGGGACAATGGACATAATATTGGGCCAGCCAGTCATCAATAATCCTAACTATGTGTTCACTATTACTGGCAACTGCTTCACAATACTGAACAAGAAGCCATCTCCGAATGACATCTCAAACATAGATATCGCACCCTGAGAATGTAAGTGACTCAATCCAAAATCACAGATTTTTGGATAATGAGCAAATTGTTTTGCAATAGATAAAAAGTTTCAATTTACAGTATATAACCTTTATAACAGAAACTTTTTATTCTAAACTTTTAATAAAAAACATTATTTATACTATTAACTTTAGAAATTCATCAAATTTAATAAATATATATTTAATTTTGTATATAAATTTGTGTTTTAAAAATACCTTCCATAATAAGGTCACTTTTGTACTAAACAAATAAATAATCAAAAGGCTTGTTTTGACTTAGGTCTTCTACATTCTCACCATCAAAATTATTCTCTAGCCTCATTGATTATAACATCACTATCATTCTACTCATAACTCATACTTGAACTTTAAGGGTTAATAAAACTTGATGTTGTTTTGTGTTTTTTTAAATTAATATACTAGGAACACTTACAAACAGTCCTAAAGTTATTAATAAACATAACATAGAATCATGTTATAAAAAACATAGTAAACTATATTCACAAAAGTCATTTTGTTACAAAAATAAAGCAACATTATTTTTAAATAAGTTTGGAACTATAATTATTAGTCTTACTGTTTTAATCAGCCTCAAATTGATATCAAAAATTAATGAAAACATAAAAAATAACTCTTAAAGTTATATAAAAAACAACATAGAATAAACTTCTTTGCAATTAAATATTAATTTCTTATAAAATCAATCAACAGGTAATTTGGTAGGAACTGAGTTGAGATTTACCTACTTTAAATCTCTAACATACTTTGGTTACAAAGAATTGTAAAAAGCCGCATAATAACTAGGGATAAGATTTTTCTTAACCCAATCTTTTAAGTCTTTCTTTTTATTTTCTTTTAAAGCAAGTGGCTGCTCGTATAAATTTTCAAGAACAATTTCATTTGCATCTAACATTTTCTTTCTTTTATTTCTCATATTTATGGTTTTAAATTCAGACTGAAGATACGAAGTTTTGTACTGAAATATAAATAGTTCATTTTTAACAAATTTTAGGATTTTGATATCTGTCCAGTTAAGTTTTTCTTTTTCAACGTTCTCATTAAAATTATACCCCCATTGATCTTGCAACTGCTTTAAATTCAGAAAAACATGATTGAGCTCCTTGACTATAAATGGTTTTCCTGATTTTCTAGCACTTTTAATAATTGTGGCATATTGACATGGTGCGAAAATAGGTCCACCTTTTTCGTTCTTCTTAATTTCTTTTTCAATAATAAAAAAAAAACAATAAAACCAATTTATTTTTGCAAATAGGCTTAAACTAAGCACTTTTACACGTCCCATTGTTATTTTTTTCCCTACCACTGCTTCGGGATAAGCAAGTTTGGGCTAGCGCCGAGAAGAAGAAGCGCAAAAAACTCGGTCACTATTGTCAGCCTCTTTTAAAAAGTTTTAAATATACATAACAAAATATTAAATTACAAGATAAATGCACCTGTGCGAGCAAGGCAGTATTTATATCCAAACATTTTTATCATTTAAATAATCTATAACAGTATAATACCCTTTTTTCATGAGAATCTTTTTTACATGAGCTTTAAATTTAAACATGGGCAGTTCAGCAATAGATGCTGGTAATTTATTAAAAAAGCGGATACATTTCCCCATGAACGAATTACCCACTTTATGCAGTCTGAAATCTGGAACGGCAAGCTTATCCTTATTCCGGGTGTTCAAATTATGAATGTCACTTTTCTTAGGGAACTGATCCATATGTTTGCGAACGTAAATGATATTTTCGTAAATAAATTGCGAAGCTACTGTCAGTATATTAATTTCTTTAAACAGTTGTTTTAACGAGTCACGAGGTCCAAGGTTATAAATTGCTCGTATAGCTCTCTTTTGTAATATAAATATAGATTCGATATCTGCTGCTGAGCCCCATAATAGAATTCCATATAACATAATGCTGTGAAAATAGCTAAAATATACCAATCTTGCCGTTCCAACATCAGTCAATTGTCTTATTTTCCTCACGGCGTAAGCAGCAGAGCTAAGTCTTCCTGATAGAGTCTCAATATGAGCACCCCATTGCAAACGGGAATCCAAAGTTATTCCCAAAAAGGTAGTGGAACTAGACGTATCAAGTCGTTCACCTTTTATAATTAAATGTGTTGGGACCAGTTTTACGTTTGGCATTGTGAATTTAATACACTTTGTTTTATTTGCATTGAGCAAAAGATTATTAGTAGTGAACCAATGCAATACTTGAGAGAGAGCATTATTTACATCGTCAAACGAATCTTTACCTCTTTTGATTTTAAAAATCAATGAAGTATCATCTGCAAACAACACTGTCTCACAGAGGTCTTTCGTAAAATATGGAAGGTCATTTATATAAATTAAAAAAAGCAGGGGTCCTAATATCGATCCCTGCGGCACGCCCATAGTTAGAGGGGAGCCAGAAGACTCAGTACCATTAATACAAACTTTTTGTGTTCTGCCTGTGAGATAAGAGTTTACCAAATCTAGGGCGTCATTTGAAACACCATAATGTCTAAGTTTTTTTAGCAAAGTTTGATGGTCCACACAGTCAAACGCCTTGGAAAGATCACAAAAAACTCCCAAAGCATCCCGCCTACTCTCCCACGCATCAAACACGTGTTTTAAAAGTGCAACTCCAGCATCAGTAGTGCTTCTACCCTTTGTAAAGCCATATTGTTTGTTATGTAAAAGTTTATTCAGGACAAAGTGAGATAAAAGTTGATTAAAAATTACTTTTTCAAATACTTTACTGAGTACTGGTAAGATTGAAATCGGTCGAAAATTGGAGGGGTCATTTTTCTCGCCAGACTTAAATAAAGGAATAATTTTACTAAATTTCATCAATGTAGGAAACTGTTTGTCATCAATACATTTGTTAAAAATTATTGCAAGATAAGGGGCTATTGTGTATAGAATTGTATTGATGATATTGACTGAGATTCCCCATAAGTCCTCAGTTTTTTTCATGTTTAATTCCCTAAAAGTTTTTATTACTACATCGGGGTTAATATATCTAAAATGAAATGGAGTAGAACACTCATCAACACCCGCCCTGAGAAGGGATTCAGCTAGTTCGGCAGAGGAAGCCAGTTCCCTAGTTGTAGAGGGAGCTATGTTTGAAAAGAATCCCTCAAAAGCATTGGCAACCTCTGCATTTGAATTAATTAGTTTATCCCCAATTTTAAGAGAGTAAGCACGATCATTTGGTTTATGCCTACCGGTTTCTTTATTTATAATGTTCCATGTAGCCTTTGCTTTATTATCAGAACTCCGAATAATATTACGCAAATGATTTGATTTTGCAGAGGCACATACTTTTTTAAATATTTTAGAGTAACGTCTCACATGGTCAATAATCTGTGGGTTCTGAGAGCTTGCTTTAAGACTATACAAATCATATAATGTTTTTCTACTTTTATAAATACCGGGTGTTGCCCATTCGTTAAACTTACATCTCAGTTTATTTGCTTTTATATTTTTTTGTGTAAAGATTTGATCAAATTCGTTTCTAATCAATCCAAAAAGATTCTCATATAACAAATCGACACTATCGCTATCACTTGATTTTAATGAATTTATGCCATCACAATTTTTTTCCTTAAATCGGTCTATTCTATTTACCGTTATTGGCCTACAAACAGCATCTACAATTCCTCGGACATAATGGTGCTCAAACGACGCCTTTTGTCCGCTGTGGTCAGATCTCAAATAATTTATAATTGATTTATCTATTACAGTGCTATTGCAAAAAATATTATCTAAACAAGTAGCTGTTGTGGGAGTCACTCTCGTAGGTTCATTGAATAAGTTTATTAAATTAAATGATTTAAAGAGATTAAGGAAACGATAACGATTTGCATTCTGTGAATTTACTAATATATCAATGTTAAAATCGCCACATACAAGTACTTTCTTATTAGAAATACAGACTTTTTTTAAGACCTCTTCCATAGCGGTTTCAAAAAGCTGGTAATTAGCAGATGGGGGGCTGTAAACGCTTATTATAATATACTGCTCTAGCTCAGCACATGCTAGGTCGATAGTTCGTTCAATCGAAAGTGACACTACATCTTTCCGTTCCTTATATTTTAACTGACTATTTAACAATATAAGTGACCCCCCTCTAGTAGCAGACTTCCTTGTGAACGAACTACCAATTTTATAATTTTCAATGTTAATCATCAACTCATATTGGTTGAACCAATGCTCTGTTAAACACATAACATGTATATTTAAATCTTGTAAGAATAAGGATAATTCTAACTCTTTGCCAGCCAAGCCTTGCATATTCTGATGAACAATATTAAAGGTAGACTTGGCTTTTGTCTGCTCTCTTAGTTTAAATTAGAAGAGATTGTCAAGGAAATGATATTTAAATTAGTACAAGTACTAATATGTTGGTCACAGTCTATTTTTTGTTTTAACCAATTATTGTTAATATTATATGCTAACAAGTTAGCAATTTGTTTTTTTAAGTTATATGGCAGGTGTAAAGAGCCGCCCGTTAATACAAATTTATTGTTAGTAAATTTGTTTGTGTCAAAAAACACAAACTTGTCACTATGACGTTCTGTCAAATTAAAAAATAAACTATTCAATAGATGAATTTTTTCATTTTCTTCAGTTGTTTGGTACCTACAGTATGGTAGGGCACACAAAACAACTTTTTTTACATCAAGGTTCGTTAAGATAGAAAAGTTTTGAATAATATTTTTTTTTGTTGTGTTCTTACTATTCCCTATTAAAATTACAATAACTGTTTCATTAGTAAATTGACTGTGTTGAATGCGTTTTATAATTTGGTCCCATGACGCATCTGGCATACAAATATTAGTTAAATTATGATTAATAGACTTATGTAACAATGGGCCGTAACCAACTTAACTTTCAATTAAGCTATGCACATTGTCTGCCTATTTTGGGTATGACCTTTTATCAAATATTTGTGAGTGATTGACTGAATGTTTTCAAAGTAGACTACAGCAAAGGAATATAGACTAGCGATCATTTTATTTTTGTTTTGCCCTGTGCAGTTATCTGAATAAAAAGTTACATGGACATTACCGTTTGGGTAACTAGAGTTTACTTCTTTTAAATAATCAAATACACAAGACCCTGTTTCATTAGCCCCTCTGTTACCTTGCGTCTCGTCCCAGAAATAACAGAATACATCACCATAAGATTTATTGTCTGAAGTTTCTTTTGCATTTAGCTGGGTTATTGTGAAATCAAGGCAGTTAATTTTTGATGCATAGTAAAAATAAGATGGACTAGGACATAACATAACAGACTGTAAATCGTAAATGGCACAAACATGATTATCGTCAACGTTTTCTCTATCTTTCTTTTTTTCTTCACGGCATAAATCTTTTTCAATTAAATGGTTATCGTAATTAGATTTTAAATTATTTTTTATATCCAAAGGCGCAAGTTCGTACGATAGACATGTTTCACATCGGTCTTTTTTTGGCTGATAAAAGCCAATGTTTAAATCTTTATTAAAAGTGTTTATATACAACCAATAATTATTCTCTCTTTGTTTTATATACATAGGTCATTACATAGGTCTTTTATTGTTTTTCCATCAGAAATATACTCTTTGTCTGTTGTACGTTTTAAATAGTAAGATTCTATTCGAGGTATTGAGTTGATGTGGTCTTTTATGTCTTGTAAAACGTCTAAATTAATTCGTTTTCTATTAACATGTTTGCCCCGTTTCTCTTGTTGTAAGAAGCCCTGACTATCGGTTTTAGCCTTAACAGTTCTGATTTGTCTGTCGCTGATGTCTAATGTATTGATGTAAAATTGTTTGCAAACCCGAATCCTGTGCTCATTTACGGTAAAATAAAAGGCGTTGTTCGGTAATCTGGGCTTCTGAGCCCTAGTATATTTATATTTTGGCATCACTTCCATTAAGCATGATCGAATGTAGGCACGTTGCAACTCCAAACTACCAAGTTTATAATAACTGTTGAACAATACCACTCTATCGCTTTCCACTATTTTTTCTGCGCATTTTAGCCTACATTTACTTGTTCATGGGTCCTTCATGGAACGAGCATAAACTTGTTTTTTCGTTAACGATACATAAGCTTTTCCGGAATTCCTTAGGTTTTTTATGATATTTTGTTTCCACTTAGAAGGGTTCCTTAAACGTTTCCTCCTTTTTTTCTTAGGTTCATCCGTATTCTGATTCTGGGCCCCTGAACGAGTCGGAGAATCAGAAGACGATTGCGAATCCGACGATAAAGGCTTATTGTTATTTATTTCAAAAGTGGGATCAGAGTCTATTGTTTTAAACTTTCATGGTCACTAACATTAGAATAGTTTGTTACGGGATTGCTACCATGTACCTTATTTTTGAGTTCCCGATATTTCGGCACTGTTGCAAGCGCCATGATCACGGAGTAACTGAAGATCTTGCGGGTAAGTTGTTAAGGGCAAACATATCGGTCTACCCTCTTTCGCTGTCTTTTATTGCACGCGTCGGTACCATTGTCTACAAACTCACTATTTTCTCGCACCTGTTCTCGACACACAACACTAACAGTATCTGACCGCGACACAGCAGTTTGTTGTTTTTTCCGGTTTTTGCACATACGAATCACTGGATTCCAGACACTTGACAATTTAAACCCATCCTCGCGATTGAAATTTTTGTACTTTGTAATTTCAATCGCTTCCCTGACCATTCTTGGTATGTAGTGGCGTTCTGTCGAAATGATCTGAGGGTTGTGAAACTCAATCCAGTGATTGAGACCTGATTCCAACAAATGTTCCGCGATTGCCGATTTCTGTTTGTCGTTGTTTTTGACCGCTTTTATGTGTTCTTTCATTCGGCACGCTATGGTACGTTTTGTTTGGCCGATATATGAACTGCCACAGCTGCAGTCAATCTTATAAACACCCGGTTTCTCCATTGGGAAACTATCTTTTGGAGATCGTAGACATTGTGTTACTTTTCTTAATGGAGTGAAGACAGTATTAAGTGAGTATTTATGAAGTACGTTTGAGATCTTGTCTGTCACTCCTCTTATGTATGGCAAGAACACAGTTGCCTGTCTACTGTGTCTTTAAAGTGTCTTGATTTGTGTCTAGATGGTAGCTGCCCTCTATATCCATTATTCTGTAAGACTTTCTGAACATGTTCCAACTCTTGGTTTAAGTGTTCAAGGTCACACAAGTCATAGGCTCGGTTTGTCAGTGCAGTTACTACAGAATTAAGATGTCGAGGGTGGTGATGCGAGGTTGCGTTGAGATAGCGGTCAGTGTGAGTGGATTTTCTATAGACAGAGTGACTCAGTGAACCGTCACTCCGCACTTCAATCTTCACATCCAAAAATGCTAGGCTTCTGTTTTCTTCTATCTCGCAGGTAAAATTTATTTTTGGATGGATATTACAAAGTACAAAAATTTCAATCGCGAGGATGGGTTTAAATTGTCAAGTGTCTGGAATCCAGTGATTCGTATGTGCAAAAACCGGAAAAAACAACAAACTGCTGTGTCGCGGTCAGATACTGTTAGTGTTGTGTGTCGAGAACAGGTGCGAGAAAATAGTGAGTTTGTAGACAATGGTACCGACGCGTGCAATAAAAGACAGCGAAAGAGGGTAGACCGATATGTTTGCCCTTAACAACTTACCCGCAAGATCTTCAGTTACTCCGTGATCATGGCGCTTGCAACAGTGCCGAAATATCGGGAACTCAAAAATAAGGTACATGGTAGCAATCCCGTAACAAACTATTCTAATGGGATCAGAGTCACTAAGATCCACATCACTCTCATCAGTATGAATAGGGGAAATATGATAGTTTGGTCTTACGGTCGTGTCTTGCTTACTGGTACTCGGCATATCATTTGTTGAAGTCGAAGAAGAGCTGGAAGTGTCAGACGACGAAGACGACCATGAAGAAGATTTGGATGATAAGCTTGAAGAACTATTCGATCTGGATCTTTGGGGAACCTTTTTTCTTTATCAGTTCACAATCAGTAATTTTCTGTTATAAAAATAATATATAATAAAATTGAATAGAGTATTAAAGAAACCAGTTAGGTATGTATGTCATACAATAGTTATAGTGATAGTAACAGTTTTATTATCACTTCTTTATTTTGTATCATGTCCAAAATATAATCTGCCCTTCGCTTTATCCTGATTTCACGTTACTGAAAAATATAAAACCGACTCAATAAAAACAAGAACTTAAAGGTGTAAAAATTGATAATTCAGTAAGAGACCAATTTACAAATAATAACAAGTTATATATCTAACCTAAAATAAAGTACAGACATATTACATGATTTGTCTTAATACATTGAGAGCCAAAAAATCAAGGACCGACTCATTTTTTTTTTTTTCCTGTGGCAACACTTCCGATAGGATCTCGTCCTAAATGATTTTAATAAATTAATTGTAAAAATAATATTTTTTGGCCAATTAACTATCGCAGAACGTAACTAAATGTATTGTTAGTGTTTATAATTAGATTGTGTGGTTGAAGTGTGTGTACTTTACGTATATTACGCTTCTAAATTATCGCCGTTAGACGAGTGTGAATGACATTGCACTTTCAAAGGTTTTGTACATACTGTTATTCATTGTTCCCTGTTTCAATTTAAAAATCAACATAATAATATCAATGTGTTTGTGCTAGAAGATCCCTATAAAGCAGTAAGTAGATTTATTTTCTTAAATTGTGATATTGATATCACCCGCGTTGAGGTTATATTTACATATTGAAATAACCTCATAAATTGATCTATCAATTCTTTGGAGTTTTATTTTCAATCGTTATACGACACAATGCTGACTCGTAAAGCCTCTGCTCGCCAGGAGGAATCAAAACTCCTACTGGCTTTGAAGGAATTGAAGGCATCCAAGGAGTTGGTTGAGCAATTGAATAGTGAAAGAGAGGACAATGAAAGGGAACTAATGGAAGTATGGAATAAAAATGCTAATTTAAAGAAAGAGATGGCTGAGCTGCACAACAACTTTTTACTAGTTGTTGACGAGCGGAACAAACTTCAATCCGTGATAGATAGGTTTGATCAGTGCAGCGATGAAATTGAGCTCAATGTAAAACGTATATCTATGCTTCATCAAGACCTCAATGATGCCCAGGACCACATCCTACACCTGGAGACAGAAAAGCAACAGCATATTGACTACCAGACTGATAGTTTATTTCATAAATTAGTTGGCAGTGCGCCCAGCCTTCCTCAAACTTCAAACAATGAACCAACTGTCACAATTGATCTAAATAGTGATGAAACTTTAAAATCCCCTAATTCAATTGGCATTTTTAAAATAAGTAGTAATAAAAAAATTAAGAAATATGTAAAAATTAATAGGTTCATTAAGAAAACTAATAAATTAATAAAAAAACAAAAATGTGTGCAGTCTTATAGTAAACAAATAAATGAACGAAGGAGATTAGGTGATAAGTTAGATATGTATTCATTATTATTAGAAAAAAATATCTCTGATTATGAGAAAAATGTAAAAAATTTAGAATTAGATATAAGTAAACTTAAGCACTCATTAGATGTTATGACTCAGCGATACACTAGTACTAAAAAAGAGTGTGGTGAACACATTCTAGCTTTGACGAGCCTTATGTCCTCATGTACCTGCAATAATGTGACAATTAATGACAGTTGCTTACTTGGCTCTCAGTTAGGATGTGAGTCACCAGTTATTCAGTTAAAAAACAAAAAAAACATAAACCCAATGAATGTCTCCGTTGGTTCCCAATCAACCCAAAATCATATAAGTAGACCTGTTAAATCTAATATAGTTATGTTCAGCGATGAAATAGGTAAAAACATGGGCCTATTACTAAATACATATTTGGGACAAGGAGTTGTTAACCACTGCATGCCTGGTTCCTCATGCTTTGAAATTATGAACCGAATTATTAATTATAAATTTAATAAAAATACCACTTTATTCATTTTAATTGGTAATAGGGGCAATGTGAGCAAAAATGAATTAGCAAAATATTTAGACACATTACATTTGTTGAACTTAAACAAAATTGTAATGTTTACATTCCCTTATAGTAACAGCTTGCCACAGGAGGAAAATGACATACGATATAAAATGAATTTATTATTAAATACCTTGACTTATAATTCAGAAAAAATGCATGTTATTGACATCAATTATTATTTGAAAAATAAATCAATTTTTTTGACCAGAGATAAATATAATCTCAGTGGAAAAATTAAAAGACAGGTAGCTATGTCGCTATCATTTTTTATTGAATGTACAGCCAAGAACTTGGCTAAAAAAGCTGCTTTTGTTGAGCAGAAAAATGACATATTATTTGATACGTTGGAATCAGTTCCAATAAATAATAATAATTTAAATTAATTAATAAGACAATAGAGGAAATCTCTTGCACTCCACCTGTATCCACAAAGGAAAAGACTAACAGTCTTAATATTGTACATCAAAATATACAAGGCTTTTCCGGCAAAGAACTGGAAATAACTCTTTATTTACAGGAAATGAATATACATGTCCTTTGTCTTACTGAGCACTGGCTTAAGAAATGTGAAGTGCTCATAGGGATTGAAAATTGGTAAGTCATTAGTTTGTTCAGTAGAGAGTCAGCTCAACGAGGGGGATCACTAATTCTTATTAAAAATAATATTAAGTCAAAAGATCGCAAAGACATCGTGGCACTTTCTATAGAGCAAACTATTGAACTAGCATGTGCTGAGCTGGAGCGGTATATTATTGTTAGTGTATATAAACCCCCATCTGCCGATTACCTTCTTTTTGAGTCCACTATGGAACAGGTATTAAAAAAATTATCAAAAACGAATAAGAAGATAGTTGTATGTGGAGACTTTAACATTGATTTATTAGAGGTAACTCAAAACTCTATAAGGTTCCTAAATCTTTTTAAATCCTTTAATTTAATTAATCTTTTTAATGAACCTACACGAATTACTCCTACAACAGCTACTTGCTTAGATAATATTTTCTGTAATTATAAAGTTATGCAAAAATCTATTATAAACTGTCTAAGATCAGATCATAGTGGACAAATAGCCACATTTGAGCACCATCATGTTTCACCAATAGTGGATATTGTTTGTAGGCCAGTCACCACCAATAAATTAGATAGATTAAAAAAATATATTGATTATGGAATAAATATATTGCCATTCAACAGCGCTAATACGGATGTGTCATATGAAAATTTGTTTGGATTTGTTAAAGATGAGTTTAACAATATAGTTAAGCAAAAACACCTTAGAATAAATACAAATAAATGTAAATTCAGCGACTGGGCCACAACCGGTATTCATAAAAGTAGGAGAAAATTATATGAATTATATGAACTTAAAGCTCAAACTCAAGACCCTAAAATTATTGAGCATGTGAAAAATTCTCTAAAATCTTTAAAAAAGTATGTTCAGTAGCCAAATCACATTACATTCGTGATATTATTGCTAGCTCCAAAAATAAAATAAAAGCCACTTGGAGCATTATTAATAGAGAAACATGCAAAAATAAACAATTAGATCGCACAATTAGCCTTAACGTTGATAATAAAATTATTCAATCCGACAATGAGGTAGCAAACGCGTTTAAGGTTTTTTTTTCTAATATACCTATTGCTACAACTAGTAATTTAAACTCTTCACAAGGTCTTGCGGAAACTTTTTTGAAATCAAATGTCGAAAAATATACTTCTATTCTAAATTTTAGGCATATAAATCCCGAAGTTATTGTAAAAACTTTTAAAGAGTTAAATATGAAAAAAACAGAAGATTTATGGGGCATTTCAGTTAATATCGGGGGGTGAAAGGCAAAAGGGGTTAAGCGACATTTTGTAAAAGTGTCAGGAGAGAGGTTTAAAGTTTTAGTTTTCTAAAAAAAAATCATTAAAAAAAAACTACTGAAACGACTTTGATCAAATTAATCCCAGATATGTACAAGTAAATAAGGCAGGTTCTCGAGTTAAAGATATCAATAAATAACTATTATTTCATTCAATTTATGTCGCTTAGACCCAAATGCATCGATTGTTGTTTATTTCAGAGTAAAGCAAAATGAAAGCAAATGCGCTCAAGCGCCGGTACCGACGCAAAACAGAACCAGGGAAAAATAATCACACGCCAAATCTTCTTTAAATCGAGTATGTCAAAAGAGTTTAGGTGACATCACTAATTGGACCACATTGAAGTATTTTGATGCAGGCGACCATCAGCGTAGCATCAGGATATAGCAAAACGAACTAACTACCAGGTCAACACAGTTTACTCAACCAATTTCATGCAGAAAACTTAAGAAAGAAAATGAAATAACTACATAACGTTAGTATTTTAAAGATTTATTGCGAATAAACTAAAAATAGCAAAACCAACATGATAGTCACAATAATTTGTAGCAACAAATTATGTTAAAAATGGTTGGCAAAATCATTTTTTTCATTATTATTTATTTGTGAGATAAAACAACCCGTCGAATAAAGTACATATCGGCTAATTTTAAAATATTATCGCTATTGTTGAAACAACATACTGAATGACGTTTTAAATTCAGTCAAAGTATAATTTGTAGGACTGTTATTTTACTTGCAATTAATAAAAAAATACAAAAACAACATACCTTTCTGTTTAAAACTAAAGCAAACAAGGTTTGTTTTATAAAATAAAACTTTACTTTCCTCTAACGACTTTCTCACAATATCCAATTCTTTTTCTGTCATTATTTCT
This sequence comes from Anania fuscalis, assembly GCA_950371115.1. Classification (NCBI taxonomy): domain Eukaryota; kingdom Metazoa; phylum Arthropoda; class Insecta; order Lepidoptera; family Crambidae; genus Anania; species Anania fuscalis. The sequence goes on along the minus strand of OX493326.1, from coordinate 5,199,032 downwards.
GTAAGTCTATAATCTAGCTAATCTTGAGTGTTAACTTCTGCCTGTGTGCACAATATATACTCTAATTCTCTTGATACTCCAATAGCCTCAGTTTGAAATATTGTTGATTTTTGCAAAACATCTTGTTCCTATCTGTTGAATCAGTAATGTCTTCTTGAATTTCTTTTCCGGGTTCATTAACAAATCTTGTTCCTGCATATTTGTTAAATCAGGAAGTAGTTCTTCGATGTCTTTTGAAGTGGCCTTTTCTTCTAAAATTTGTAAGTTTTCTATACCATTTTCTCTGGTAACTTCCTTGTTTGTAATATCTTGTAATAGGTATTCTTCGGTAATATCCCCATCATTGGCATCCTTGAACAGAAAAAAAAAATCATAAAGATCGAATATTGACTATAGTCAACCGTCAATAATGTTAAATGTAATACTATTACCTTTTCCTGCGGTACTATATTACTATCATCTGATTGTGGAGGCTTCATATTAATTAATTGAGATCTTTGGTTTTGTTCATAGTAGGATTTGCTACTTATTACTGTAGTTATGATACTGTCTTCTTTATCTTTATTTTGCTCACTGTTTTCTTTTTTAGATTTTTTATCTTGGTAACTATCTTTACTAGTCTTATTTCTATCTATTCCTTTTAATATTTGTTTTTTAAAATACTGCCGGCGTTGTGATTCCATAATGACTAAAAGAAAATAAAAATATTTACGATAGTATACAGGATAAGTTAATGAAACAAACACGTATAAAATATTTTTTTCATTCATCACCTTTAACCACGAGTATAAAATAACTATATAGGTTTGACTTTTCAACAGTAAGATAAAATTATACTGACAAATAAAATATAATTACAATAACTGAATTTAAAACTTCATAAGGTATTATTCGATAAAATTGTTCAACCTTTTTGATGTGATTCTGCTAACTGGTGATTACTACTACTTTTCTATGTGAATGAACAGTGGAACCAGTTCTTAAGCAGGGGCACACCTTAATTTAGTGGTACCTTGTATAAATGTTTGTTTTTTACATTAGGTCGATTGGGAATCGAACCCCGTACTTTTAGAGATGGCGACGTCAAGTCTTGCTTGCCCGTTTCTGGACCATTAAGACAAGATACTAATTGATATTTACTGATAATAATCATTAATAAATACCAAGAGCTACGGATACCTAAATAAGTTGTAGGTAATTAAATCTCTAAGCATAATTTACCTACTGCTGCCAATCATTCTTTCATCACAAATACGTCAAAGATCATTTCTAAAACTTTAGACTTGCAAAGATCAGTTTAAAACTTAGTTACACCATTACAGTAGGACATAATAAATAACGTGTACGTAGATAACACTACTCAATGTGTCACCAAATGTATACAAATAACATTGATTACCTAGACCACGTCTACATAAATTCACAAATCTATAGATTCTATATAAATCACAGATAGATTTATCTCACGAATTTTCTAAATGGCAGAACAGACAAAAGTCAGTAGTTATGTAGATATGTACAGACAGGTAAAATAGGTACAAGTTATGAACTAACCTAAATATCATAAAAGAAAGGCCAATACCTAAATATATCTCTAATTAACATTTTTAGCGAAAATAGGATAATTTAAATACTTACCACAAAATATTCCGATGCCCTCGATCACACACAACTTACTTCGCTCGCTGCCGGTGCGTGATAGTAACGGACACAAAAATGCACCGCGCAGCAAAATAGCCGGTATTCCAAACGACTTGGGTCTATCCCATTCAACAAGAATTTTGATGGCTCAAGTAATCAAACTTTATAACATTTGATCCGGAAAAAGACGTAAATATCTAAATTATAAACATTGATATCAGGCAAAATGCTGTAACCGTCGTTAGCTAAAAAATATAAACAAGCCAAAATGATTCAAGCGACATGATTTAATATTTTAGAGAGAGGCAGAAGGGCTCAAGCGACATATCTTATTATTCTGTAAAAATGCAAAATGATTCATATGACACCGCCAGGAGTAAGTCGAAAAGGTAAAACGTATTAAAGCGCATCAGTCATTAAATATGGTGAAACAAAAATAATCTAAAGGACAAATTAGTAAAACATGAGAAAAGCCTAATCGATTCAAGTCACTTAGTTTCCTAAATGGTCTAATTTATTGTCGCTTCGACCCCTGACCTCCAAAATGACCCCAATTTTGCTGGGGGGGGTAAACGCCAAAAAAGTGCTCATAAAAAATTGAAACCTAGCTCAAACGACGGAGAAAAATTCGCTGATTCCATATATGTATATAACTCAATATCGCAAAAAATGTCGCTTAGTCCCTTTTGCCTTTCACCCCCCGATATAATCAACCATATAATTGATAGTATAGCAACGCATCTTGCTTGTATATTTAATCAGAGTATTGATGAAGGTTCGTTTCCTAATTTGATGAAGTACAGCAAAATCATACCCTTATTTAAATCCGGAGATAAAAGTGATCCCTCTAACTATAGACCGATATCAATTTTACCAGCTCTTAGTAAAATATTTGAAAAGTTAGTCTTCAATCAACTCTTATCACACTTCAGAATAAACAAACTATTGCATGAGAATCAGTTTGGTTTCACAAAGGGGAGAAACACAACTGATGCGGGAGTTGCACTCATTAAGCATATCTTTGATGCATTTGAAAGTAAGCAGGATGCTTTAGGGGTTTTTTGCGATTTATCTAAGGCTTTCGATTGTGTAGATCACAAAACGTTATTAAAGAAATTACGGCATTATGGTGTCTCAAATGAGTCAGGAAAATTGTTAGAGTCATACCTCACAGATAGAACGCAAACAGTTAATGTCAATGGAACTGACTCATCCGGGGCTCCATTACGCATGGGTGTGCCCCAGGGCTCTATATTGGGACCTTTATTATTCCTGATATATATGAATGACCTTCCTTACTTTACTAAAGATCTGTGTGAGATAGTATTGTTTGCAGATGATACGTCATTGATTTTTAAAACTGACAGAGGTGAAGCAACCTTTGACGATGTAAATAATGCTCTCTCTCAAGTACTACGATGGTTTACTGCTAACAATCTTTTACTTAATGCAAAAAAAACCAAGCTCATCAAATTCACTATGCCCAATGTGAGGCAGGTCAGTACGCATATTAATATGTCAGACGATCACATAGACGCAGTCGATTCAACAACCTTTTTGGGAATTACTATAGACTCCCGACTGCAATGGGGTCCCCATATAATTGCCTTGTCAGGAAGGCTCAGTTCAGCGGCTTATGCTGTGAGGAAAATAAGGCTTTTAACTGATGTCGAAACGGCAAGACTAGTATATTTTAGTTATTTTCATAGTTTATTGTCGTATGGTCTATTGCTATGGGGCTCAGCTGCTGACATCGAATCAATCTTCGTGTTGCAGAAAAGAGCTGTACGTGCAATATATTGTCTTGGGCCTCGCGACTCTCTGAGGGAGGTCTTTAAAGATATTAAAATATTAACAGTAGCGTCACAATACATTTTTGATAATATTATGTATGTTAGAAAAAACATTAGTTCGTTTAGCCTTAAATGTGATTCACATCATTATAATACTAGAAATAAAAATAAACTTGCCGTTCCGAGCTTCAGATTAAAGAAAGTAGGTAATTCTTTTTTGGGGAAATGTATAAAAATATCTAATAAAGTACCACAAACTCTTGTTGACTTGCCTGTTTATAAGTTCAAAAACCACATTAAAAAAATCCTTATGGAAAAAGGATATTACAAAGTTGAAGATTACTTGAACGACAAGAGTGCATGGACTTAATAACCTGCCTAGCTCGCACTTACACTATCTTGTAATTGTATTTCCTGTAATAAAATCAGGCTGACAAAGGTGACTGAGTTTGTTGCGCCGCTTCTTATCATCACCAGCCGATATGTAGTCCCGAAGCGGTGGTAGGAAAAAAAAAATTGGGACATGTAAAAGTGCCATTGATGGCCAATTTGCAAAAATAAATGACTTTGACTTTGACTTTGATTATGTTTTGAGTTTCGATCAATAACAGTATTTTAATCGTAAAACGACTCAAAGACGCAAAAGGTCACTTTCATTCTAAAAAATATGTGAATTGCTTACCAGGCAATTAGTCGTAGAATAGCTCAATCCTCTTTAGGTCTCTTAACAATTGACGTACACACGTTTACTTGCTAACACTCGCGATGCATCACTGAACTCGTCTCTAGTGTAATAACGCGAGGCGCGGGGAGCACACAAATGAAAGGGACGGAAAATAGCGTGCTGCCTGTTTTAATGCTGTTTGGTCTGTTTTTGAATTTTTCCGTGATAAAGCACAGTGTTTTAAGTCAATCAGTCAGTCAGTAATCAATGGCGAGCGATACGATAATGAAGATTGACTTTGATAAAGTCAAGGTCGGCACTACAAATGTTCAGACCAAAGAAAAACTGATAGAAGTCCTTACTGAATTTAGTGACTGTTTTTCAATGGACACAACCGAACTAGGCTGAACTAATAAAATTGAGATGAACATAGAACTAAACACAACTAAGCCGGTGTGGTATAGACCGTACCGATTGTCGTTACCTGAGAAGGAGATTGTAAGGGAGAAAATTAAAGATCTTTTAGAAAACCAGGTCATACAAGAGTCTACTTCAGAATTTTCGAGTCCTATCATACTCGTGAAGAAGAAAACTGGAGATTACAGATTATGTGTCGACTATTAAACAGTCAAACAGTCAAAGACAAATATCCGCTGCCAATCATTGAAGAACAAGTAGAAAAACTATCAGGAAAAAGATTCTTTACCAGCTTAGACCTGTCTCAAGGTTTTTACCAGATCCCCATGTCTAAAGGCTCTATTTCTAAAACTGGATTTGTCACTCCTGAAGGGCATTATGAATTCTTAAGAATGCCCTTCGGATTGGCAAACTCACCATGCGTATTTCAACGTGTAATAAATAAAATTCTTGGTTCTCTGCAATTAGAAAAGGTTCTACCATATATAGACGATCTGCTGATTGCTAGCGTCACTGAAGAGGAAGGATTGGCGGTATTACGACAGGTTCTACAGATTTTAAGAGATGCAAAATTGACTCTTAATATTGACAAGTGCTCGTTTCTACAAACACAAATAGAATATCTGGGCTATGACATCAGCGCTGATGGTATAAGACGAGGTGAAAAGAAAATAGCAGCTGTCAAAAATATAAGGAGCTAACAAATGTGCACGAACTACGCATTATTTGGAGTTGACAAGTTTCTTTAGGAAATTTGTTCACAACTATGCATTAGTCACCCATGACCTTTATAAGTTACTGAAAAATGATTGCCCATGTAGCTGGAGTGATGCACAGCGGAACGCATTCGAAAGTCTAAAGCAAACTCTTATAAGCAGGCCAATTTTAGCCGTATATAATCCAAAGGTTGATACAGAAGTACATACCGATGCTTCAAGCAAAGGAATTGCTGGAACTCTCTTACAAAAGCATAATAATGTCTTAAGGCCTGTAGCCTATTTCAGTAGGAAAACTAGCAAGGAGGAAGCCCTATACCACTCGTTTGAGCTTAAAACTTTAGCAGTTGTTGAAACGCTACGAAGATTTAGAGTCTACCTGGCAGGTTTACATTTCAGTGTTGTTACTGACTGTGTGGCAGTCAGCCAAATTTTTGAGAAAAAGGACCTTCTTCCTAGAGTAGCAAGATGGTGGCTAAGTATCCAGGAGTATGACATGGACATTGTGCATAAGCCCGGAATATGCCACAAACACGTCGATGCATTAAGCAGGTCACCTATTGAAACTGAATAGGTACTAGTGCTGGATTTATTGGATTGGGTGTATTGTTTACAAACGCAAGATGAAGGCATCCGTATTATTCGAGAAAAACTAAAAAATAATACAAATGACCCGGAAGTTGTTAATAATTATGAATTGCAAAATAATAGAATTTATAGAAAACTGGGAAATGGAGAACTAAGACTGACAGTACCTAAAATGGCAAGGTGGAACATTATGCGCAAGTATCATGACGATATTGGTCATCCTGGACACAAAAAATGCGAGGCTTTAATCAAGGAAAACTGTTGGTTCCCCCGCATGACTCGATTCACCAGAAAATACGTGAATGCATGTGTGGACTGCCTTTACAAACGTAGACAATATGGAAAGCTAGAAGGAGAACTTTACCCTATAGAAAAAGTGGCAGAACCCTTGCACACGTTACATATTGATCACCTTGGGCCTTTCTGTAAAAGTGAATTAGGTATGTCATATCTTTTCGTTATTGTTGACTCTTACACTAAATTTACCTGGGCCTAACCTACCAGAACCACCAAATCCGTAGAGGTTGAACAAAAATTAGAAGAGATCTTTAGCTTATTTGGAATTCCAAAAAGAATCCTCTCCGACAGTGGCACGGCTTTCACAAGCAAAAGATTTAAGCAGTTTTGTATAAAGCACCAAATCAATCACATTAAGAATGCAATAGCTTCACCAAGATCAAATGGACAAGTCGAAAGATATAACAGGACAACAAAAGTACTATTGACGAACGAGACTGGGATAAGTGTATTTTCAATGTTACATGGGGAATTAATAATACTGTTAATGCTACTACAGGATATCCGGCTTACAGACTAATGTTTCATGGTACTAGAGCACTATTACAGGGTATGTCACCGAACAATTACGACGACGAGCAGACTGTAACTGATGTAGGACAAAAAGCTACAGAAAATATAGCTAAAAATTCACAGTATATGAAGAAACGATTCGACGATAAAAGAAGAAAACCAACCATGTATAAAAGGGGAGATCTGGTATTATGGAAGGGTGCTCAATGTCAAAACAAAGATTCTGTAAGAAAGCTGAAGGAAAAGTACAGTGGCCCATACAAGATCATTAAGATACTTGGAAATGATAGATACATAATTTCATTAATAAAAGGAATGAAAGGTTACAAAAAATATAATGCTACGGTGGCTAGCGATGCTTTGCGAAAGTTTGGCGATGAAGAAAAGGAAACTAAATCCGATGAATCACAAGCTACCTGGATGTGTAACAGCTGTAGGGATGCTTCGCAGATCGGATTGGATGTGTCAAAGGAGGACTCGCAGAAAACCTCTACATCAAGTAAGCCTAACTTCTCATCCGGGCTACCATTGAACCCGCAAAATGCCTCTTCATCATCAGCATCGACTCCAAAGCAACCAATGATAATGAGGGATGACAAAATGGAGCACTTGCATATGGCATTATTGAGCGATATATCTCGAACGATATATCTGATAAAATATCAAATTTGCAGGCTCAGATGTCCACTATTTCTTTGATTCAGCAGGATCTTCAACAGGTCAAGTCTGACATTGGGGACCTAAGGGCAACGTTAAATGTCCGACTTGATAACCTTTCGACACGAGTGGACAAAATTGAGTCGCGAGTTTCAGTAGTGGACTGCCTGAATAAGGATATAGAACAATTGAAAACTCAGGTCAAATATGTCCTCGAAGATGGCTACAAAAACGAGCAGTGGGTGCGACGCTCAAATATTCAGATTAACGGTGTCCCTCAGAAAGCAGGAGAAAACCTTATAAACATAGTTAAATCGATTGAGAACCGCAGTAGGTTTCATCTTGTTCCTGAAACAGGCATAGATTTCGTTACCAGAGTGACAGTAAAAAACGACACTGACAGCGGGAAAAGTAAGTCTATCATATTAAAGTTGCAATCTAGGTATAAAAAGGACGATTTTCTTGCATCTGTGCGCACTAAAAGATCTGAAGTCGTGTGATATCGGCTTCGTAGGAACGAATTATCGTATTTACTGCAACGATCATCTGTCTTCACGTAATAAAAATCTCTTTCATCAAGCCAAACTAAAAGCCAAGGAGAGGAACTATGCGTTTTGCTGGGTGCGCAATTGCACAATTATGGTCCGCAAATCTGAAAAGTCACCGGTCATCCATATAACGTCAGAGGAATCTTTAAAAAAAATTACATGAGTGTAAATTTAGGTGTAAACTTAACTTTATACTTGGCTTGTTATAATTTTGTACACGACCATTGTGTAGGCTGGCCACTGTCCGGTGAAGTATGTCGATGTTTACTTTGTTATTAGTTTATTCTGAACAAAAGTTTGGGAACTGCTGCACCGCTAGCGATACTATTGTTTGAAGACTTGTTTGAGGGCTGTTACTATTGCGCTGTTGGGGCGCTCACTGTATCGATGCGCGTCGCATACATTGATCGGTGCGACTCGCGCATCGTTGCTACATTGAGTGGTCAAGCAGCGATGTGGTGTGTGCAATATGTTAATGTTATGAATGTCAATGATTCGTCGTGTTGTTTGGCAGCTTTGAAGGTATTAGTTAAAAGTTCATTCGTACGACGGGCGTATCGGCCGACTTACAACCATTTCCTTACTTATGTTGGCAAACTCACAGCGAAATTGCACTTGAAATAATGCTTTTTATTTAACGGATTTGAATTATGCCTGTATATTAGAAAACGGAATAGTAATTATTATTTAAATGTTATACAGCTCAATAGGGTGGAGATATTTAAGCCATACTTTGAATTCATTATTATACAAAAATATTATCATACTTTTATACTTTCACAGTGATTGATAGAATATTAAAATGTTTTTCAGAAAAGAAGAAAAAAATCAGAACGTTCGCGGCCTAAGCTCAAAGACAAAAACATTTTATAGAAATCTAATTAATTCTAACTACGACATAACCTGTTTAAGTGAGACTTGGCTATTGCCTGGTGTTTTTGATGCCGAGGTATTTGACGCGCGATATAATGTTTATCGTACGGACCGGGACTACGAACGACGTGGTATGAAAAGGGGTGGTAGCATCCTCATAGCGGTCAAGCGCGAACTCGTGGTCTACATGAACTGTTTGGGGTTACTCCCTGCATTTTCGGATGCAGATGTAACGCATGTTGATATTTTATTGACAACGGGACCACATCCTAAAAGGCTTCATTTGTACTGCTGTTATTTTCCAGGGACCGCTGATCAATCATCATCACAGTTGTCATTATTTGAAGCAATATCTGAACTGAGTATGGACAGACCCGATGACGAGTTTTTAGTGATAGGTGACTTTAATATCCCACATGCATCATGGAAATGTAATAATATTAGTGCAAATGATAGTTTTGTTTTAGCGAACCCATCATATGATACGATGACAGCTCGAGTATTTACTTTCATGTCCTTTACGGGATGGTTTCAGTACAATGGCGTTCTGAATCATAATATTCATATTCATATTCATTTAATCACTTCTTAATGTACATTATAGATGGTCAATAGTAACATTACAACCTTTATAAGGCATTCGTGAATTCAAATTAAAGTTATAATTATATTTACATGTCATCATTATGTTACATTCATACAATATTACATTCATAAATTGGTATAATTAAGTCATGCCAAGATTTCAAGATGTCAAAATTTACGTCTTAAAATTAAATTACAATTGTCAAAATAAAATTCAAATTTATACATAGTCACAATAAAATAATGTCAAAGACGTCAAGAATTATAATATTTAAAATTTGTCCCTGAAATATTCATTCAAATCATAATATGCCTTGGCAAGTAATAACTTCTTTAACTCTTTATCAAATTTAGTACCTTGGAGGGCTTTGAGCAAGTTGGGCAAATGATTGTAAACTTTGACAGCCATATAGGACGGACCGTTTTTAAAAAGCGTAAGTCGGGCAGCGGGTAGAACAAAATCATTTGCTCGGCGCGAGGCATAACGGCTCGTCGTGTCATCAAAGTGCTGGAAATAAATACTATGTTTTCTTACAAAACGACACAATTCAAATATATAAATGCAAGTGACCGTAAGTAGTTTATATTGTGTAAATATGATTCTACATGACTCTCGTGGTGCTGTAAACGTTATAATTCTGAGACATCGCTTTTGTAAAACAGATACCGCAGATACATCGGTCGAGTTACCCCAGAATATGATTCCGTAACGTATCCAAGCGGCGGCGTGGCTGTGATACGCAGTGAGAGCACACTCCACATTTGTACTTTTTCTGAGTTCCCGCAGTGCATACGAAAAACTACTTAGCCTACTTACAACTATTTCCACATGTGGTTTCCACGAAAGTGTCGAGTCCACCGTGATACCCAATAGTGAGAATGTATTCACTTGTTCAATTTCTTGTCCCTGGTATGAAATCGAATATATTAACTCTGTTCTCTGATATGGTCTAAATTGCATCATTTTTGTTTTCCCAAAATTAAGTGTGAGGCCAATATCTTTTAGATGTGTTATAATTTTTTGGAGACAATCACTAATAATACCTTGTAATTGGCTTATAGAATCAAGTGCACAAGTGACTATAAGTGTAGCGTCATCTGCAAATAAAACTATTTTTTGTGAGACTACTGAAGGTAATTCATTAATGTAGGCTAAAAATAACAAACAACCTAACACACTGCCTTGGGGTATAGACCCAGTTATATTTTGAGTAGATGATCTAATTTGTGTCAGTTTTCTGGTTGTGTCATTTAAATGAGTTAGGTGAACAAATTGCCTTCTATTGGATAGGTAGGAAGCGAGCCAATTTTTCGCTTTCCCACGTGTACGCAACCTAGTGTTTCTAGTTTTTGTATCAAAATATCATGTAAGACACAGTCATAGGCTTTAGTCATATCCATAAAAACAGCTATAGCGCACTGGTTTTTATTAAGTGCATTTAATATTTCAAGATTGCATTCAAATACAGCTGATACCGTTGAATGATTTTTTCTAAAGCCATGTTGATTATTATGTAAGACATTATACTTTTCAAGAAATGTATAAATTCTTTGGCATATGACTTTTTCAAATATCTTAGATATGACTGGTAATAAGGCAATAGGACGATAGTTTGTAACACTAAGCTTGTCCCCTTTCTTAAAGATAGGTTTTACCATTGCTAACTTTAAAGCATCTGGAAATATGCCTTCATTATAAGATTGATTTATTAAAAGTGTCAATGGTTCTACTAATTGTTCAACACAGTGTACTATTAGCGTACCTGGAATTTCGTCATAACCACATGAATTATTACGTTTAATGCTCAAAATTGCTTTTTTTACGTCAGACTCTGTTACCTCTCTTAAATAAATTGAGTTTGTTATAGGTGACAATTTTTTTTGGTATGTGGCAGTGTTAGTTCTATGGAAACTTATATTTACATAGTAACTATTAAATATTTCAGCAATTTTTGTTGGTGACGTTTCGTTTTTATTATTATGCTTTATGTTTATATTTTCATGTTTGGTATTAAAATTTGGTTTAATTTTTTCATTAATCATACTCCACATTTCTTTGTATTTATTTCGTGCTTTTTGTAGCCTATTTATATAAAATTTTATTTTTTCTTTTGCAATTACTTTCTTTAGTATCATACTATACATTTTAGTGTAAGTTTTTAAAGATTCATTTTTATACGTGTGTGTAAGTAAGCGCAATATACGTTTATGATAACAGCATTTCTTTAAACCTTTTGTTATCCATTTAGTTTGTCTTATATTATTAATTAAAAATGATTTTCGTGGGATATACTCATCTAATAAGTCCTGAATAGTATTTACAAATATGTCATAATTTTGTGTTGCATCATTTTTTGAAGTAATTATATTAAACCAATTTATTTGTCCTAATTTTTCTTTAAATTTGTCCATATTTCTCTTATAAAATGTCCGTTTATTAATTTTGTATGATTTTTTATTATTATTATGCAAGTTATTTTGCAAGGGAAATTGCCCTATTAATGTGTGGTGATCGGATAGATAATATTTTTCCACGGTTGCTTTCATGTTCACGTTAGCAGTAACTATAAACTGATCTATGCAGGATGAGCTATTTTGTGTCTCTCGTGTAGGTTCCTCTATTAAGCATTGTAATCCAAACGAGTTTAACAGGTTAAGAAATCTCTGTGATAATTTTGTATTTTGTGTTATGTCTATATTTATGTCACCAGCAATAATTATTTTCTTGTTTGAAGAGTGTTTTGTAATGTGCTTTAATAATGCTTGTATTTGTGAGAAAAATATTTCTACATCTCTTTCTGGTCGATATATTGGTATAATTAACAAATGGTGATCTATAATTTCTATTGCACAAAGTTCTACAACAAATTCTACCGAGTAAGATTGAATATCTAAACGCTCTGTTGATTTTATATTATTTTTAACATATATAGCCACACCACCATGTACGTGTCTATGTCGTAGGAACTTAGCTCGCAATTCGTAGCCCTCCAACGTATAAAGTTGATAATTATTAGGCAACAACCAGTGCTCGACCACCACAAAAATGTCTACATTAACATCCATCAAAACAACATTTAAATCATCAATTTTGTTTGTCAGACTTTGAATATTTTGGCTCATAATTCTACAGTGATTTGGCACGAAAGGAATGTTTATCTAAAGTTTTCCGATTACTTGTCAAAGATGATGAAACTGACATAATTTACTGATATAGTCGTGTGCCTATTAGGGCCCCGCATAATTCAAGACGGGGAATAGTGCTCGACTTTATAGGTGCAATTTTATTTTTGGAAGCTATAAGGCGAACGTAGACTCTGCCATCACGTGTGATTGTTTTAATGTAACAACAAGCCCCGTATGCGCGTTCTGAAGCGTCTGTAAATGTATGAATTTCTATAGTAACCAAGTCATCACTTAGCACCCAGCGTGGAATGTTTATGTATTTGAGCAATGGAAGTAATTTTATCAAATTGCAATACCGTGTTTCTAACACGGCTGGGACCTTGTCATCCCAATTTGACTTAAGTTTCCACAACTCTTGTAAAATTGCCTTGGCCTGTACTATACACGGCCCTACTAGTCCGAGAGGATCAAAAATTTGACTGATCGTTGATAATATTGTGCGTTTCGTTACTATAGAATTAACCTGTGGCTGAAATTCAAAAAACAATTGGTCCAAATCGGAATCCCAATAAAGTCCGAGAGTTTTATTTGGCATTGAGTCTGACAAATTTAATGCTTTATCTTTGTCACACTTTATTTGTAAAATATTCTTTAATATTTCTGGGTTATTTGACTGCCATTAACGTAAATTTAATTTAGCTGAATCTAATGCTTTAATAACGTTACCGCAAAGATCCGTAACTGATTTAACAGAGCTTCCTCCTGATAGAAAATCATCAACGTAGAAGTCGTGTGCTATCGCACGTTTCGTATGAGGGTCTGAACATTGTTCAGCGAGGGCAAGTAAACATCTAGTGGCCAAATATGGAGCGGAGGCTGTTCCGTAAGTCAATGTGTTTAATGTATAAGTTTGCAATGGTTCTAAGGGTGAGAACCTAAATATAATTTGTTGAAGTGATCGTTGCGATGGGTCTACATTGATGGCCCTATACATTTTTTCTATATCACTAGCAACGACATATTTATGTTGCCTAAATCGAAGAATGATGGAAATGAGATCGTCCTGTATAGTAGGACCGACGAATTGTATTTCGATAAAGGACTTATTAGATGATGTATTTGCGGAAGCATCAAATACTACTCTCAGTTTAGTAGTTGTGCTGGAGTCGCGAGTTACTCCGTGATGAGGCAAGAAATTATTTATTTTAGATGTATTTTCAGCAGAGGTAACCTGAAGGTTTGTAGGTGAGTTTTGTGACATGTGTCCTAAATCTAAATATTCACGAATAAATTGATGATAATTATGTTTCATTTTATCATCACGTTGTAGTTTTCGTTCTAACGACAAAAATCTATGTTTTGATATTATGTATGAATCTCCCAGGACCTTTGGTGATTCCTTAAGAGGTATGGTTACTATAAATTTTCCATCACTGTTACGCTTTGTTGTTCTTTTGAATATTGATTCGCATTCATAGTCGTCCTTTGACATTGAATGGTTTAAAGAGACAGAGTCCAAATCCCAAAATTTGTTAAGTTGAGATTCGATTGACTTACTAAAATGACAATGGTTTGTATTATTAGAGATGGCGGGACTTTGAAGTATACTACGCGACATGATCCACCCTAATTTCGATTCACGTAATACAGGCTGATTCTTCCCTAAACTAATAGAACTCGCTCCTAGGATGTCCCAGAAGAGTTGAGCTCCTACCAGGATGTCTATGGTAGCGGGAATATTAAAAAAGGGGTCTGCTAATTGTATACTATCGGGAATAGGTATTTGATCCCTATGAACAAACGTTGAAGGTAATGATGATGTAATTTGAGGCAAAATGTGGCAATCTATGCTCGCCTTATAGTTGCTATTGCAAGATTGAAGTGTGAGTGTGCATAATTTAGTGCTAGATGAAACCTGACTATTGATGCCGATGATAGTGGAGCTCGTGGTACGTCGCAACAGACCGAGTTTCTCGCAGAGTTCAGAAGTCACGAAGTTGGACGTGCTGCCGTTATCAAGAAGAGCCCAAGCGTTGTGAACTCGCCCGCCCTTTCCCACCACCTTCACCATAGCTGTGGAAAGCAATACATAAGGTTTTTTAGTAGCTGTTAAAGATGGATAAGTGTTTGTTGATAACGCTATGTTTTCAACCTGGTTTTCAACATTGGTGGAAATGGAAGGAGGTTTATTTTTATTTAAATCTTTGTGAAGAAGAGTATTGTGCTTTAAATTACAGTATTTACAATGAGTAAGTCTGCATTTTTACTTTGGTGGCCAGAGCGTAAACAATTTTTACAAATATTATTATTGGATGCAATTTTCATATTGCGTGTTTCAACATCTAATGCTCGGAATGTTCCACAGTTAAGGCGGGAGTATTTAACTTTTAGTCATTTTCCGACGGATTTATTTACAAAACTAAGGAACTTATAAGAAAAATAAAAATACTATTAAAATATTTGATCTTTTATCTAATGTCTCGGTGAAACCAAAACACGATAATAATAACTTGGCTCGATAGAAAAAATTCTTAAAAATAGGTCGTTTTATGATTTTTGAATCGATTTTCTGGAAAGATTTTATATGATACAAGTATGTAAAAATTAAGCAGTTTACTAAAGATCAACATTTTCTAGTGTCTCGGTGAAAAAAAATATCAATTTTGTTATATTTTTAAGTACCAAAGATTTAAAAACCTCGAAAACCATGCACAAAAGGCGTGCAAGCCGCCCCGCCAGTGTCCAGTAGGACGTCGCTGAGGTAGGACCTGCAGCCCTACCGCGCAAGTGGCGTCGACTTGAACTCGATGCCGCCGGGTGATTACAATGCCGATGCCGACGCTGTCAAATCATCCGTACCGCGCAACTATTTTGCCGTCGATTTGACGAGCGTCGATGAATGGAGTGAACGATAAAGTAGCGTCGGCTTCCGGTCCATTTTACTCAGAACACAGTACAAGAACATAAAACAAAGTACACGTTATTTGAACAAATCTTTTTACATTTTGTTTGTTGAAAGGCACTTAAAGAACAATTTATCCTTACTTTATTTGATTGAATTAAAAAATCACTTAGTTTCATGGTATTAAAAGTGTTTTTATTTAGTTTTCATTAAACACTGTTGTCGGTAACGGAACGTAATATTTATTGACATAACATAACCGCTGACTGGACAGGGTTAGAGTATATAGTGTTAAACTTAAAAACTCTATTTTGGAAAACAAAAGTAAGTAAACATTGTATTTCTCTTTAGTACTAACTCATATTTTATTATTAGATAACCCATATTAGTAAATACATTCCTTTTACTTGTAGATGCCTGCGGCAAGAAAGGTGAGTCTGCTGCAAATAGAGCTCCTCGTGAGCTTCATGGAGGAGAATAGGGCCTTGGCTAGAGGCCAGTCCTTAGAGACCCCTCAGGCCAAGGCCGCAATCAGGCAGCAGTGGGAGGAGTTGGCGGCGAAACTCAATGCTGTGATGGGGCATTGCAAAACCGCTGGGCAGTGGCGTGAAGTAAGTGTGTGATGATTTCAGAGTTGTAATCTTGGGTCATGGTTATTTTGGTCTTGTTTGTTTGCAGTATGAATTAATAGTTATTTTGGTCTTGTTTGTTTACACTATGTTTTTCTTTCATTTTGTCTTGTGTTTCCTCTAAAACAAACCATTTTCATTCTACTAATCATTTTGTTTCAATGCATTTCATGTTTTTGTTTCCACTAACAATTTTTTGTTGCTTAATTGCATGTTTAGTATTGGCGCGATATTAAATATCGCGTCAAGCGAAAAGTAGGGGAGCAAGAGGTGCACAAGCGAGGGACAGGAGGAGGTCCTCCTTCCGCTGATGTGCTAACCTCAGTGGAAGAGAGGATCTATGCAATCCTCGGGAAAATGACAGTGTTGGGAGATGAGGATGTGCGGATTCCTTTTGATGTATGATGTTTTGCTTTTTCCATTGCTGCTTTTTTGTGTTTACCATAAACATAAATGGCATTACAAAAAAGATAGACTACCATTAAACACTTGTCTAAAGATTGGTCAACAACCAATTAAAAATGTTGACAGATCAGAGATTCGAGACATATTATTAACAAAAAAATTTAATTGGTTGACCAATCTTGCAACAAGTGTTTAAATTTAGTCTATATTTTTGTAGTAAGGCCCTAAGGCTTTACACTACACTGGTATTATGTTATGTTATTAGACTCATAATATGCTCAAATAATGCAATTTAGTATTTATTTTCTAGCACAATAATCAAGCCCTTATCAATAGCATAACTTCATTCACACATACATAATGACAATTAGGTTTACTGTGATGTTTGTTTATTTGGACTAACTTACAGCAATTATTTCTTAAAATAAACTGTGTTCCTGAACATAACTTTGTGAAATGCTTCTAAAAATATCTTATATGAGATATATTTGTAACTTCATTTTATTCAATTATTAGACAATTGAATGTGGGTTTAGTTTAAATGAAAATTAAAAAATAATAATTTTAAATGAATTTTATGCCCATATAGACATAAAATTGACAATTTAATGGTCTAAATAACAGGCAAAACATTATGAATATCCCCAGGAACATGGTATATACATACCTTCATAATCATCATCATTGACAACCTATGACAATCAACTGCTGGACTATTGCCTCCCAAAAAATTAATCCGCCATCACTACACAGCAAACATTGTTATATAGGTACAAACATGCTAGTCTAAAAAATATTATCTACTTGTATTGTGACACTTTCAATCATGACTCTATCTACTGATGTTAATATTTTATAATACTTTTTTTACATTTACATCTTCAGGAAGAAATCCCTCTCCCGGCACTGCCAAGCCCACCCTCGCTTGGTGCAGAAGTAGAGGTGAGCTCCCCTGCAGTCGACGAGCCAGCGCCACTGCTCTTGCAAGCCCCACTCCCCAGTCCGCCAGCCTCCCAGCCTAGCACAAGCCGTGCTCCTCCAAAAGAAGGCAAGTTTATTTTCTTGTCTATCTCTTGGTTTCGAAAGTCGTTGAATAGGTCATTAAAAATATAGGGGGTATGCGAAACCATTTTTCGATTCAGATGATCCTTTTGCGAGATATTAAGCTTAAAAGTGCTAATTTTTGTTAGTTAAATGGTTGTATTTGGATAATAATATGTGAAAAAAAATTGCGGTGGCTATAAATAAATAACGTAGTGAAAAGGAAAACTTTCACAGCTTAGTCGGCTTATTCTTCTTATTTCTTCTTATTACAATAGAAAATGTACTTCGAGAACTAAAAATGAATGTTCCATAGAAAATTATTACTAAGCAGTATGGAATTATATTACATGTGCTTAGAAGTTAAGTAGTCGTGTAAAATATAAAATAAAACTACTTAGTCCTACACTGTGCGTAGCCCGACACGCACTTAGCCTGTTTTTATCTAATTCAAATTGTACATGTGTGCAACATGTGGTTGGAGAGATGTTTTAAATTTTCATAAGTCCCATAACATGTAACCCTGGCAGAGCATAGCAATTTAATAATAAATCTAGTAAACATTTGTGTAAAATTTCTGTTTCAGGATCTGCAGCAGACTCACCAGCTGCGAAGCGAAAGCGCAGAGCAGACGCCTCCACCACGGCAGCCAGTGAGTTCTTAATTTATTTTAAAGTCGGTTCCTAGTTTTGAGGGTTCCGTTGTCTGTCTGTCACCAGACTAATATCTCATAAACCGTCATAGTTAGAGAGTTAAAATTTAAACAGGTGATGTATTTCTATTGCCGCTATAACAACAAATACTAAATAAAAACCGGCCAAGTGCGTCAGACTCGCGCACAAAGGGTTTCGTACCATCATCTATAAAACTTACTTACTTACTTCTATAAGGCTCCCTTTCGACTCGCACTTGGCCGTTTTTTCTAGATAATTGTACGTAACCCTACGTTTGCGAGTCTGACTTGCACTTGGCCGGTTTTTTTTTTTAACCACTAGTTTGTTGCTCCTAAGCTATGGTTGTGGGTTCAAGTCCCGCCCGTATTGAATTTTTTTAAATGCCTTTGATTATAAAGGTTGTTTAAATAATACTGTATAAATAAACTATAAATAAGTACCTAGTTTAAATAAACTATATGCGGTACCTTCGTTTTAGCAAATAATTGAACGTGGCGCGCAGTATTGATAAACAGTACGTGTGTCGTACATTAGGTATTTCGTACGTAGTTGAAACAACCAATATCTTAAACAAACATTTGATGAATAGTCCGATATTTTAGGTAATTTTAGATCAAGTAAAAATAAGTGAGTTGAACAGTAGTTGAGTCGTCCAATATACGAGATGAACTTATGTGAATCGACCGTAGTTGATTGATAATAGTTAAATTGACTGTTGTAATAATACGTAACCGTTTTTACTACCCTGTTTTTATTTTTCCAGATCCCACAGCCATAGAAATCCCACAGCCGCGCTGGGCATGGGAGGCGGAGCAGAACCGCCTCGCCCTCGACCAGCGCAGGCTCGAGGCCGAAGAACAATCGGTGGCGCTCTTTGCGCGAGCAAAGTATCTTTTCGAGCAAAGTGTTGCGGCCCAGGGGCAAACAAACGCTGCCCTTCAGGCAATAGCCGCGGCCCAGTACCGTGCAGCCGCGGCCCAGGAACGTGCAGCCGCGGCTCAGGAAGAAACGGCCGCTTCACTTCGCTCGATAAGCGAAAACTTAAATAGATACTTTGACAATTATCCCTGTTTTTTAGCGCCAATCCCCTCCTTCCCTATGGTCAAACTAGTTTGTTGAACAGGAATAATTTTTCTTTTGATCAAACTAGTCTGATTAACAGGAAAAATATTCCGTGTGTTCTAACTTATCATAAGTAAGGCACATAGAACCTTAGCTCTTCTTTATTCGCCTAATATTAGATTCTCAATATATCAATTAATAACTCTTTAAATATTAGATTATCAAAATAGTCCATAAGGAAGAAGAGAAAATATCATTCCCTAAGCTATTTCTAATCTATGGTTAGCTTTTTTGCTAAGTGGCCACATTCACAAAAACACTCCACTTGTCTAACCTCACCTACCCTTATCGACGACCTCGTTAGACGAGAGGCGAGCCCGCCGGACTAAAATGGCGCCGCCATCTGAGGTTCCGGGTTCGATCCCCGGTGGGGTCAATGTAAAAAACGAACTTTTCTATATTGGCTCGGGTCTGGGTACCGTCGTTGTTTCTGATTTCTATAACATAAGTGCTACTACTTACCTTAGGATCAGAGCAATGTATGTGATGTTGTCCATAAAAATGACAGAATAAAAAATATTATGGAAAAGAGCCACAATAAAACAATAAAAAACCAATAAAACTAATTTATTTTTGCAAATAGGCTTAAATTAAGCATATTTACACGTCCCAATAGTTTTTTTTCCCTACCACTGCTTCGGGACAAGTTAGGGCTAGTGCGAGAAGAAGCAGCGCAAGAAACTTGGTCACCATTGTCAGCCTCTTTTTAAAAAGTTTTAAATATACATTACAAAACAATATATTACAAGATAAATGCACCTATGCGAGCAAGGCAGTAGGTATTGATTTCCAAACAATTTTGTCATTTAAATAATAATTAACAATATCCCTTTTTTCATAAAAATCATTTCAAAATAGGCAGTAAAACAATTGATGCTGGTAATTTATTAAAAAAGCGAAAACTACAAAATTTATGTATAAATAAATATTTTCCTTAATATTAGCGTCGGTTGCTCCACAACCTCTCCACAATTTGTCTCCTGTCAATAAAGCGTTCATCTTCTCGTTGAGTGTGACCTGGCGCACGAGGAGGCTGCCGCTCTTCATCACGACTCAATGCCTCTCTGTCGACCTCGATGTTTGGGTCATTTATGAAATTGTGAAGAACAACACATGCATTCACAATCTTTGCTGCCTTCCTTGGCTTGTAGTGCAGGGTTCTGTGCGCTAAGAGGCAGCGGAACCGGGACTTCAGCACACCGAAAGTGCGCTCGACGACATTCCGTGTGTGCACGTGAACCGATGTATAATGCGCTTCCGGTGAATTCGGCGCAGTATGGAGAATAGGAGTCATCATCCATGGACGCTGCGCATAGCCTGCGTCACCTGAAATTTAATTGAATTGTTGTCGTTATCTATTCTCTCTTCCAGTGTTGTAAATGACTAATCATAAGTACCCGACACCCGTCTAGTCACCCGCAAAAATTATTGCTAAGTCAAGGTGAAAAGTTGGTTGAAAGCAAAATATCTTGGTAACGTCTGAACCGGTTTTCATCATAAACTTATATACAATATACAACCCTCTGCTTTCCCTAACATATTCTATAATACATATAATATAGCACAAGTATTGCTTAGTTTAGGACTAGATAATTGGTGTGATTGTGTGCACAACTTATTTACATTACTTATTTTTTTATTCTACTTACCCAAAAGCCAGAAATTCTGTCCTTCATCATGCAATCTACGCATGGCTGGATTGACCGGGCACATGTTCCACACATGAGAGTCGTGGCTTGCACCACCAAAAGAGGCATCTACATGCAAGATCTGGAGATCCGCATCACAAATCTGAAAAAAAAATTACACCTAAATAATATTTCCTCTAAAATTTATATTTCTAGATAGGTACTGTGGTTTAAGCTGAACATTGTCTCTCAGTGACACATTCATAAAACTAAAACATAAATAAATAAAATGACATTGTGAGTGCAAAATATCTCACATTTAAGAACAGTCATAAGTGCCTAAGTCACAATTTTTATTTATAAATTAATATGCCTTAAAAGAGAAAGAAACAATAATTCTCAATGACTTTCAACCAGTGTCGGGAAAATTTTAATTGCAAAAAGAATAAAAGATTAACAATTGATTAATTGGTAAATATAAACACAACAACTAAAAATTAATCAATTGTAATTGTGGATAAATACAATTAACAATTGTTTAATTCTTAATTGTAGTAGTAACAATTAATTAATTGTTAGTTGTGATTTACTACAATTAACAATAAATTAATTTTCAATTGTTTTGTGAATTTTAATTAAAACTAACAATTAAAAAAATACTGCTGTATTTATGTAAACATTGTTATACATAAATACAAACACATAATAAAAGGAAATATTCATTTCTTAATCAACAAGCAGTTTTTTTATGTACCTAAAGTTAATTGTTAGTTTTAATTGTTTCATTTAACAACTAACAAAGTTAATTGAAATTATTTTTATTGTGAGTTGCAATTGACATAATATATTAATCAAATTAATTTATAGGCAAGGTGCAATTAAAAGTTTAATTACGATTAATTTAAATGTAACTAATTTAATTGCAATTACTTTTTTAGTCAATTAACAAGATAATTGACAAATTAATTGATAAATGCCCAACACTGCTTTCAACACCATTTCTGCAAGAAAGGAATTGATAGGAGTTCACTGCTGAAAAAATGCAAAATAAAGAGTGTGCATCTCACCGCAAGAACATTCAGCGAGTGGTAGCCCTTTCTGTTGTAGAATGCCTCCTCATTATCGCTCGGTCTTATTATGGCTACATGGGTCCCATCTATACAGCCGATGACCCCAGGAAATCCGAACTTCTCGTTAAATCTGAAAGTAGCTTAGTATTAGTATCTATCCATAACCTATCCATTAATGAAATTAGTATTATATTGCATAAATACAATAGAATCAAATTGGTACCTCATTCCTAGAGAGACTCGTTCTGTCTGGGACCGTGGAAATTTTATATATTTCCTCAAAATTCCCGGAGCGTTGAGCGCGTCTGTCACATCACGCAAGCAATCGGATGTTGATTGCTGGCTCAGGTGAATAATGTCATTAGCACCCACACTGTTTTGGTAACTACCAGTTGCATAAAAATTTAATGCAGCCAGTATCTGTAAGCAAAGAATAAGTTCATGTATCCTGTATTGATTAACTAAATCACTGGCCCTGCCCGAAAGAATCAATAAATTCGCGACATTTTGCGACCAATTATACGTACCTTAATTTCAGGCTTAATGCCGCTGGTTCTTTCATTTGTGGGCAAGAGCGGTATGACATCTTTGCATAGCCTCACAAAATTCGCTTTTGATAAGCGAAACCGTCCTATGAAGTCGGTGTCGGGAAGCATCAACGGCTGGGCCAATGCGCGCTCCATCCTTCTGCGTCTGGTGTTCATCTTCTTCAGGCGCTCCTCCTCCGCAGCCACCATGAGCGCCACCCAAGCCATGGTCCTCCTAAAACACAAGACAGCAAATACGATAAAATAAAAAGTAATTAGTCGTTAGGAAGAAAAATAATGAAAGCAAACTAAAATTGGAACAATCAAAATTATCAAATCGATGACTCAAGAGCTGCCGTATTGAAATGACACTTCAAGCCGACGCGTCGAAATAACCGTCGGTTTGATATTTTTTGCGCGGTACCGTTTATCTGTCAAAAACAGCGTATCATTCGTTCTTTATGCGTCGGCATCGATTATCAAGCCGACGCGTCGGTTTGGGAAATTGCGCGGTACCAAATTGCCGTCGACTGTCAAATTGAAGTCGATTACGATGCCGACGCCACTTGCGCGGTAGGCCTACTGTGTTGTGTTGCGCTCGGACTCCCCCCGCCCCCGCAAACCATCGCAATAGCTACGAAATTTAATTCTTGTAAATATTTAGATTTTTTGTGAAACTTTTTTGTGTGGAGCCAGGCATACCTCAACCTCAATTTTACTTTATTTGGTGTTACATCAATGAAAATACAAAATAATTTCATGTACAAGAAATACTCTGTAATTTGTTGTAAGTAATACGGTGATACTTTTTTTTTCGCCAGGTGGCGCTGATCTGCATAGATCAGTTCTGTAACCTGTAAACTTATAATTTTAATTTTGAGTGCAACTCAGTGAGTTCTGCAAAATGATGGACTGCCCTGTGTAACTTTGCTTTCTTGTGACATCATCAAGTGTTATCTCAGTGTTCAGTGCCGTGTAAAGTGTGTATTGCAACAAAAACAAATTCGCATATTCATCATCGGTCCTGTTAGCAAATAAAATATACCCTCTAACCATCGCGAATTAAGACCACTACCAGCGCCATCTATCGTCTCGCAACGCAAGTACTACTACTCATCGATCTACGAACACCAAGGGAACCATTCACCGCGCCATCTATGAAAATTTATCGTTACTACGCAACGGAGTGGATGCTTGAACGTTGCGTCGCGCCACTTGTCTTATGGTTGCTAGCATAATAAGGATCGCCTACTTGTTACTGGACGTTTTCGTTAGAGGCCGCTAATAGTCTTTTACAATGAACTGTGCCGCTTGTAAGGGATTTCTTGAGGCTAATAGCTTTTTACAATGTCGGATTTGTAAACAGGACTATCATTACATATGTCTTAACATAACAAACAACCAATATGCAGCACTCTCAGAGGAGTTCCTTTTGTCGTGGGTCTGCCCCGCCTGTACTAATGTTACTACTAGGCGTAACAGATCTACCTGTGACACACCAGTTCGGAAAAATCAGTTTGCGGAGGAGGATGATTCCATGAATGTATCGTATGACACCGGCTTAAATGACACCATAAAGTCGGATAGTGCTAATGAACCGCACGTCCAGCAACCTGCCATATCGCAGCGCTCAGACGCACCCGTAACACTCGAAAAAATCGGACAAATGATGGATGAGAAGTTGAACTCATTTCTATCCTATTATCTTGGAAACCTACGTAACTCGTTAAAGACGGACATGGAGGGCATGATTCGTGAGCGCATTGCGGTGGCAAAACAGGAAATCTTGATTGACTTTACAGCTGCTACGGATTTTGTGAACCAAGAGCAAAAAGGCCTTAAATCTCAAATAGACACGCAAAAAGCTATTATTGAGAACTTAGAGGAAGAGAATCGTAAAATGAAACTCCAAGTTAAGCAGGTTGAATCTAGGCTCTTGACTATGGATAACATTTCCCGTAGTCTCAACTTAGAGATACAGGCTGTCCCTGAAAGAAAAAACGAAAATGTAAACACAATTTTCCGAAAACTGTGCGAAGCTGTTGGGGCCAAAGTGGACGAGTCATCAGTGCGCTCTTGCCGCAGGGTAGCAAAAATGAATCCCCAGTCCAATCGTCCTCGCAACATCCTTGTCACCCTATCATCCTCGAGTCAACGCGACCTTATAATATCGTGTGTGCATCGCTACAATAAAATGCACTCCGATGATTTACTTAATTCTAGACACCTGGGTTTGACCGGAGATACTTGCAGAATTTACGTTGCAGAGCATCTATCACCAGAGAGAAAGACATTACATGCTGAAGCGCGGAAATTCGCCGTAAAAAACAACTTTAAATATGTCTGGGTTCGTTTTGGTAACGTTTATATTCGTAAGGACGATTCTTCTAGTGCTATAAATATTAAAAGTTCTGAGTTCTTAAATAGTTTGTGCGCAAAAAAATAATATAAGGTATCACTGTTTATTTAGTAATAATTTCTATTGGTTCGTTATTTTTTTTTATTTTTTTTTTGATCCTATATTTTTCTTTCTTTGGACACTTATTATTATGGACGTATTGTACCAAAATGTGAATAGGATTAGATCAAAAATTCATGATTTACACTTATGCATATTAAACAGCAACTACGATATGATATGTCTAGTTGAAACAAATCTAAATGATAGTATTTCAGATTGCGAAATATTCGACTCACGATACAATGTTTTTCGTAGGGATAGGCAAACCTCAGACAATGTTAAAAAGGATGGGGGCGGTGTACTAATTGCCATAAAAAAGTGTTTTAATGTTATTCGTCAACGCTCTTGGGAGACTGCCCTTGAAGATATTTGGATTACAATTTTTCCCGATAATTATAAAAAGCGCAAATTAAATATTTGTCTCAGCTATCTGCCTTCTTATGTCTCTAATGATACTTTAACAATGTTCTACAATAACTGCCAAGAAATAGTACTTCAGGCTAGTGATAATGACGAATTTGTCTGCATCGGTGACTATAATACACCTGACATACACTGGACTCAAACGTCAGACGACACTTACGTAACCCCCTCCTCTGCCACAAATCGCCGCTCAAACCTCCTACTAGAAACTATGACTCTGTGTGGTTTTTCTCAATATAATGGGGTACCCAACAAGAATGGCAGATGCCTCGACCTTGTCTTGGGCACGACTTGGGATATTAAAGTTACTGAAAGTGTTCCACTGAGCCGTTTGGATGCACACCATCCTGCTCTATGTATCACAATAAGAGATCTTCTAAACCATAAACTATCTTTTCCTAAGTCATGTAAACGACTTAACTATAAAAAATGTGATTTTATAAAAGTTAAATCTGATCTATCCGATGTTTCATGGTTAACGCTTTTATCGTCGTCAGATATCAATGAAAATACGGCCATATTTTACGATACCCTTAATAAAATCATAGCAAAACACACACCCTTTTCATCAAAAAAGAATCTTAAATATCCTATTTGGTTTAATTCTGCTGTAAAACGATGTTTAGAGGAAAAAAATAAATATCATAAATTGTATAAAAAGTTTCAGAATCCTCGTGACTATGACGTGTTTTCCCTACTACGGGCGCGTTCTAAACGTCTAATAGACCATTGTTACAAGAACTATGTGGCT
The DNA here is from genome assembly GCA_950371115.1 of Anania fuscalis. Taxonomy (NCBI): domain Eukaryota; kingdom Metazoa; phylum Arthropoda; class Insecta; order Lepidoptera; family Crambidae; genus Anania; species Anania fuscalis. The sequence continues at coordinate 5,172,981 of OX493326.1, read as the reverse complement.
TCGGTCGAAACCGAGCTAAGTACAAATATTAAACCTTTTTGGTCGTTTGTGAATAGTAAACGAAGTAAATACAACGCTATACCCCCGGTTATGAAATACAACCAAATTGAGGCATCGGATCCTAAAGCAGTGTGTGAACTATTCTCTGATTACTTCGGATCCGTTTTCGAGAGTGATCTCAATAACCAAGATACTTATGTGGCCCATAGGAACATTTCTAATCGCAGTATCTCTTCTGTCACTGTTTCATCTGACGAGGTACTGAAAAAATTAAAATGCATCGATCCAAATAAGGGCGCTGGACCTGATGCCATTCCCCCTCTTTTTATCAAACAATGCGCGGATGAACTTTCTGTTCCTCTGTGCTTACTTTTTAACCAGTCTTTAAGCTCAGGAATATTTCCTAGCTGCTGGAAAACTGCACACCTAGTCCCAATATTTAAAAGTGGAGATAAATCCCGTTGTGAAAATTACAGGCCTATTAGTATTCTCTCCAGCTTTGCCAAATTGTTTGAGAGAGTTGTTTACGATACAATATACTTTCATGCTCAACCACTACTATCGCCTAACCAACACGGTTTTGTTAGAAATAAGTCCACTATAACTAATCTTTTGGAGTACAAAAATTATCTTTGTTCCGCGTTTGCGAAAAACATTCAGGTGGACTCCATTTACACCGACTTTTCCAAAGCATTTGACAAGGTCAGCCATTTAATTTTATGCCAGAAGCTTCAAGGGATGGGTATACATGGATCATTGCTGCGCTGGATCGAGTCGTACCTATCACGTAGAAGTCAACTCGTTGCACTGAAGGGAGAGTTGTCTGAACCTAAACTTGTTACATCTGGGGTACCTCAGGGGTCGCATCTAGGACCATTATTATTTATTATCTTTATTAATGACCTTATAGAGCGCCTAAAATGTCCTAGTTTGTTATATGCCGACGACCTGAAGGTATTCTTAGAAATTAAAACACAGAGTGACGCCGATATTCTTCAACAAGACCTTAACACTATCTCGGACTGGTGCGCAGAAAACTGTATGTTGCTGAATGTAGGCAAGTGTTTCGTTGTCACATTCACTAGGAGGATGAATAAGCTTAGCTGTGTTTACATCCTTAATAACCAAAACCTTAATCGTTTAAGTCAAGCTAAAGATCTCGGCGTACTGCTTGATGACAAGCTGACGTTTCGAGAGCACTATGAATACTTGCGTGATAGAGGCGCACGACTTCTAGGCTTTGTTCTTCGGAACACGAAACACTTTAAAAATCCGCAAAGTACGATCCATCTGTACAACTCGCTAGTCAGAAGTGTTCTTGAATATGGTGCTGTTATCTGGTCGCCTTTCTATGCTATACACATTACGCACATAGAAAACGTGCAAAAAAAACTCGTTCGAATTCTCTGATTTCGACAAGGGCTTCGCCGGAAATTACCTACATACTCGGAAAGATTACAAAAGTTCAACATGATTACACTTGAAACAAGACGTCAACGTAGCGATTTAGTATACCTCCATAAAATATTACATTCAAAAATAGACTCCCCATCTTTGCTCTCTTTTCTCAATTTCAACACTATTTACAGAACCCGTAATCCAAAATTTTTCTCACTCCAAGTATACCGTAACAATACATCTTTCTACAATCCAATAGTTCGCATGTGTCGTCTTTATAATGATATGTCGCAGGGCTGTAAAGAATTAGACATTCTAAACTCTAATCTAAATATTTTCAAAGGGCAGATTAATTTGATCTTAATGTAGCTTGTACAATATCATATACTGTCATAGATCACTCTTTTTGTTTGTTTTTTGTATAATTTCTTTTTTGTGGAACTCCTCTCTTTTGTTAATTATGTATCAATTATTATTAAAATCTAGCTATAGACGCATGTTTTGGGCTACAGTTTAGCACTTAAGTTATATCACATGTAAAATGTATTTGTAATGACTGTATCCTGTTTTGTGTCTTTTACAAAATAAAATAAAATAAAATAAAAATAAAATAAAGATAGTACATACATAATTTACAATTTAAAATGTAAAAATATATACATATATATTTTATAATAATTCGTAATTGCTATGACTAATAAACAACCGATTTTAAACCCCTATAGACCGTGTTTGGTCTCAAATAAAAGGTATCGACTAGTTCTACACGATTCTTAGGTTAATTAGTTTATTGACTTTAATTTGTAAACCAACGATAATAGACCCCTCGTGTTTGGTCTCAAATGAGAGGCCTCAACAAGTTCTACGCGTTTATTTATTTTATTCTTAAGTACAAAATGTGCAGTAGGCGGACTCAATAAGTCATACAGGTTTCTTACATATTTTTTTATTTTAATTTATTTATAAAACTAAAATAATATTTATAAACAAAATTTACACGAATCGAATGGCATAGCTTTATAGCTTTACCGCATACCGTTGCCGTTGTATACATATAGATTTAGCTATAATTATTAAACTAACGCTAATGGTTCCCTTGACTTTTGGTCTGAAGTAAAATTTGCATGACTAGAGTTTTCCCGGGAATTCTCGGTACTGAAATAATTGGGAATTCCCGGGAAAATACATGGCTTCAAGTAACCTATGGTTCCCGCTGCTCGGAAGTACCTAAAAACAGAAGCACGCCCTTTTTCCTTCGTCAAAGGTGTCATTTAAATTTTTAAAGTGATTAAAAAGATTACACAAAAATGGCTATATTTTGTGAATAAATCCTCAGTAAAAAAATCTGTAATTTACACTGAGCTATTTAACACGAGCACGACTTATCAACACAGAATTATTATCTTAGTTTTTTATCCGGTATCGAACGTAATGTATCGAACGTAACGTATCGAACGTATTCTCGGTATTTCCCGGTACTCGCTGACTACTGTACCGAGGATTCAAAAATCAGTTTCAGCACCGGTACTGCACAGCCTTTATTCTACTATTTATCCTACTACTGATCCTTACTTTATTTTTTTGCTCCAATTAAAAAACAAATCTCAAATATGACCATATACAAGAATTACTTTGGGAAAATTTGCTACAGAAGCGCATGTATTTTGTTTATTGTATAAATTGGCATTATCATTTGAGGACATATACCCGCCATTCTGACGCGTTTGAACTTACAACTATTATCATATTTATAAGTACTTAAATGACACTGTCCAAATTGTTTGAAGCTCAGGCTGAAGCTCAAAGAAGTCACGGACATGATATTCAGATAAAAATAATATTGTCTAAAATCTTTAATTATTGAATGTTACTTTTAAAAAATACATATTTATTTTATTTATTTATTTTATTTTGGCATCAAACAGTCATTTACAGTAATAGTTGTAAGCAAACAATGTGTTCATAAAAAGACCTAATAGTGCCGAAAAAGTATACATACAAAAGTTTACATTTATTGAAGCTAGCATGGTTGGACGCGAACGATCTAACATAAAGTTCAAATAAGTTAAGTCGAATAACTTGTTGCTTAACTGCAATACAAAAATAAAAATAACAAACTATGTGGTTAATTTGATCATTTGCACAGATTGCTTAATAACTTCTGTTTTAGCCTGTTAAGCGAGATATTAAACATATCGATTTCTATAAATTCTTTGTTGTAAGTGTTGGTGGAACGGTAGAAAAATGAATTGCGGGTATAGTTTTTTTTTTCGTCGTGGGGGTACGAACAAGGGTAGCGTACGTGAGGAGCGCACTGGCAGTCTGGCTCGACTAGAGAATTGAACGTTAGCTAAAAGCTCAGACGAATCAATTAAAGAATTTAAGATTTTAAAAAGATAAATTATATCGAACATTTTTCGCCGGTCAGAGAGAGATAACAATTTGTGTCTACATAAGGCGTCGTGATATGGTTCGTCATTAATGTTCATCCGGTAGTGAAGTGATTTAATGAACTTTTTTTGAATTCTTTCAATTCTATTAATATGTATTTTATAAAAGGGATTCCATACAGTGCTACAAAAATCTAAGATAGAGCGGACAAAAGAAAAGTATAGAATTTTAAGTGTAGATTTTTTTTTGAAAGGTTTTTTTGATTCTGAGTATAAATCCTAGCCTACGAAACGCAGATTCAATTATATGATCTACGTGGAGGTTAAATGATTATTTTGAGTCCATAATTACTCCAAGATCTCTGACGCTGGAAACTTTCGTCAATGTATGGTTATCTATAGTATAATCGTAATGTATTGGTGCCTGTTTACGTGTAAAGGATATAATGTTACATTTATCGATATTAAGAAAAAGTTGGTTTGATGAGCAGTAACCAAGCAATGAAGTCAGATCTTTTTGAAGGTTATTGCAGTCTTCGATGGTGTTTATAACTTTAAATAATTTAGTATCATCGGCGTAGAGCAGCTGATGGCTATGGTTAAAGACGCCTCCAATATTGTTAATGTAAAGGGAAAACAATAAAGGTCCCAAATGGGATCCTTGTGGGATACCCGATGGCACCGGTAGAAATTGAGACGAGAACCCCTTCAAACAGACTGCTTGGCTTCTATTTTTTATGTAAGACTGGATCCATCTCAATAGGTTGCCATGCACACCGGCTCTGGAAAGCTTAGAGATAAGCATGTCGTGATTAATTTTATCGAAGGCTTTCGAAAAATCGGTGTACACGACATCAACTTGAGAGTTATCATCCAGCGATTCTGCTAAAAACTCAGTAAATACCAGCATGTTTGTGTCTACACTGCGTTGTTTAAAAAACCCATGTTGATTTGAGGAAATCACATGTTTAGTTGCTAACGACAAATCGGCGGTTACGATCTTTTCGAGAATTTTTCCTAAGACACAAAGTTTAGCAATTGGTCTGTATTCCGCAATATGATCTCTTTTATTATTTTTAGGGATGGGAGTTATTAAAGATTGCTTCCATTTGCTAGGAAATACACCAGTTCTGACTGAGGCCTGAAAGATCATTGTTAACGGAATGGACAATTCATCAGAACATTCACGAATGAAGATTGGGTGGATGTTGTCTGAGCCCGAACCCTTATTTACATTAACTTTTTCTAGTTCTTTTACGACACGCGTCAATGTAATGTCAACAGAAAAAATATCAAATGCTGATTCCGAGTTACTGCAACTGGGAAGAACGATACCAGTGTTTTGAGACGGCACAAATACAGAGTGGAAATATTGATTAAATGCATTGCAAATCTCGTCTCCGTGAGATAAAGTTTTTCCGTTATGTATCATTTTAGCAGGAATATCACTACTAGCATTTTTCGATTTAACAAAAGACCAAAACAATTTTGGGTCCGTTTTTATATTTTCTTCAGTTAATGAAATGAATTTATTGTTGTCGCCGCAGTGAAACCAATTAATTTAATTATAAAAATATTTGTATTCTTATAAAAGTTAAATCAATTAAATTGTTAAGTTCCAATTGAATTAGTCATAAGCTAGCAACACTAGTAATATTTTGTCTATGGCACGGTGCCGCCGCGCCATTGGTCATTGTCGTTGGCCATTGGTCAGATTTGCAAACGACAAATGTCAGTGGTGGGGTGGCATCGAGGGCCAGAACTTCACAGCTCGAGAGGGAGTCAGTTGTTCAACGGACTTTGTACAAGTAACATCTGCTCCAGAACGAATCTCTGTCGGTATAAGTGCGGATATTTTATAACGTATGTGTTAAATTCAGTGATTGTAATAATAAAGGCTAAGTATTGTAAAATGATTATTTGATTAAAATACGTTCTAGTACTGATTCTAATGTTTCATTTTAGTAAAGTTAACATCAGAAGTGATTCGCAACCACGCCCAATGCCGCGCAGTCGAAAAAGAACTCGAGGAAAAAGGAGCAGGCGGAAAGACTCGTCTTCGGATTGTTCGTCGAGCTCACGGTCGCCGTCATCGAGTAGTAGTAGCTCTGACGGTCACAGGAAGAGGAAATCGAGACGCACAAGAGCTGCGTCTCCCGCAGTAAGCCAAAATGTTGTACTATCATCTGTAATACCTGAGTTTGACCCTTTAGTGGACGATATCCAAATGTGGATTAATGTCGTTGAAGCTAATGCTCGTGCTTTTAGTTGGTCTGACCGTGTTTTGCAGTATCAAGCTTTGCAAAAATTGCGTAATACTGCAAAAACATGGTACGACTCTCTTCAAAAAAATAAAACAAGATGGACTACCTGGAGATGGAAGGATTGGCGGCTTACTCTCTTAGAAACGTTCCAAATTAAGCGTAATATGTATAGTTTGCTGAAAGATTTAGTACAAACGAGACCTAATGATGGCCAGTCTTTATATGAATTCTACTTTCAACAGCGGGGTAAAATCGATAAGATGAGGTTGGCATTCTCGGATCAAGATATTATTTCGATAATTGTAGGTTCAATCGGCGATAAAAATATAAGTACAGCAGCTGAAGCTGGCAATTTTAAATACTGTGATGATTTGGCTTCGTTTTTGCACGGGAAAATTCATTGTGAACCCGAACAAAAACCCATCCAAAAACAAAACAGTTTCCAAAGTAAATATTCATCGCGTTTACCATATAATAGTAGCAATTTAGACAGAAAATCTGAAACTTCGGCACACTCGAGTACGTCGAATAGTAATTCATACACAGCTGCTAATACAAACATAACTTGCTTTCGTTGCGGTGAACAGGGACACAAAAAGACGCAATGTAATCATAAAGACACTGTGAAGTGCAATTCATGTAACAGATTTGGCCATCTGGAGCTTGCATGTAGAATGAAGTCTAAACCTAAAATAGAAAAAGATAGCGAAGTTAAGTTAATTATCGAGGGTAGCTCAAAAGATAAATTTTATAAAGATGTAGAACTGAATGGATGTAAACAGCAGGCTTTCATTGACATGGGAAGTAGTTGTTCCCTCATAACAAGTACTTTAGCAAGCGAATTGAATCTTAAACCATTTCCGTTAGATTCACCTGTGTTATTGACCGGGTTTAAAGCTGATTCTTGCTCTCACGTCACCCAGGGTGTTCAGGTTGATCTTAAGGTCGATACGACAAATCTCAGTGTAACTTTTTACCTTTTTGATGAATTGTTTGGCAGCTCTATTTTAATAGGAAGAAATTTCACAGAGGACAAAAGAATTATGTACTCGCGCATAGGTAATAACTTATCCTTTCGTCCGGTAAATAATGAACAAATAGCATTGTTAGATTCATTTGTATTTAACGCTGATTCTATGAATCATAATTCATTATTGAATAAAATATTCTCTAACTACCCTCGTGTGGTGTCGGAAAATTTAGAAACTCTAGGAAAAACAACTTGCGTTGAGTTAGATATTGAATTAACAACAAATAAGCCTGTTTGCCATCGCCCATATCGTATGTCCGAATCTGAAAAGTTAGCTACTCGTGAAATCGTTGACGAGCTTTTAAAAAATGACATCATAAGAGAAAGTAATTCTGCATACGCGAGTCCGGTATTGTTGGTGGATAAGCCCTCCGGAGAAAAGCGTATGTGTGTTGATTATAGGGCCCTTAATAAAATCACAGTAAAAGAAAAATATCCCATGCCTATTGTTGAGGATCTCATAGATAAATTAAGAGGCTGTAAATGTTACACATCGCTCGATTTAAAAAGCGGATATTATCAAATTAATGTTAATGAAAATTCCATATCCAAAACCGCTTTCATTACTCCGGACGGCCATTACGAATTCAAAAGAATGCCGTTTGGTCTTTGTAATGGACCGTCTGTTTTTCAAAGACTAATGAATACTGTGCTAGGAAAGCTCCGCTTTGATAAAGTCATTTGTTACATGGATGATTTATTAATTGCTACGGAATCCATGGAAGAGAATGTCAAATTGCTAGAAGAAGTGTTAAAGGTTTTACAAGAAAACGGACTGACTATTAATTTACAAAAATGTCATTTTTTTCAAAGCTCTGTCAACTTTTTGGGGTATGCTGTCTCTGAGGAAGGTATACGTCCTGGCAAAAAGAAACTTAAGGCCCTAAAAGAATATCCTGAACCTAAAAACGTCCATCAAGTAAGACAATTTTTAGGTCTTGTCAATTACTTTCGCAAATTTATAAAAAATTGTGCTGACACATCAAAACCCTTAGTTAAACTTTTGAAAAAAGACGCGTTGTGGGAATGGGGTACAGAACAAGTCCAGGCAGTAAATAAACTAAAACATGAGTTGCTTCATAATGCTTTATTAACTATTTCTGATCCTAAACTTCCTACAATATTATACACAGATGCTAGTCGTGATGGTGTAGGTTGTATCTTAACACAAGTCACAGAAAAAGGGGAAAAACCAATTCAGTTCTATAGTAGACAAACTACAAACGAAGAGAAAAAGTTTCATTCGTTTGAATTAGAGTTTTTGGCTATCGTGGTAGGCCTACAAAAGTTTCGACACTATCTACTAGGTTCAAATTACAAAATTTATACAGACTGTAACGCTGTTAAGTACACAATAAATAAGCAAGAAATTAATTCCAGAATAGGTAGATGGGTACTGTTGACGCAAGAATTCACTTTTGAAATTATACATAAACCAGGTACACAAATGCAACATGTAGACGCATTAAGTAGAAATCCCATTCTTAGGCATGATTCCACCCCCATGTGTAATGAAAGCGTGCTGGCTATAACAGAGTCTGACTGGCTACTGTCTGTTCAATTGCAAGACCCTAATATTTGTGCAATTAGAGAAATATTAGAGTCAGGAGAAGCCGAGCTTAATAAAAAAATATTTAATGATTATGAATTATTAGGAAATAAAGTGTATCGTAGAACAGAATATGGCAGGCGATGGGTTGTTCCAAAAAAGTGTATCTGGCAAATAATTAGAGCCAACCATGACGAAATAGGCCATTTTGCCGTGGACAAGTCAATTGAAAAAATCAAATCACTTTACTGGTTTCCTAAAATGAGAAAAATAGTATCAAAATACATAAAAAACTGTCTTAACTGTATCTATTCCAAAAGTGTCCACGGCAAAAAGGAAGGTAAATTATTCTCTATACCTAAATATGCAAGACCTTTCCATACATTACACATTGATCACTTAGGCCCTTTCGTAAAGACTACACGTAAAAATACTTACCTTTTAGTAACTGTCGACTCCTTCACTAAGTTTGTATTCATTTCACCCGTTCGAAATACCAAGAGCAAAGTTGTAATTAATGAATTAGATAAGATATTTAATGTATTTGGCAATCCTAAACGCCTCATTTGTGACGCGGGAAGTTCTTTTACATCTAAATTATTTGTTAAATATTGTAACGATAAAAATATACGACAACACATCATTGCCACCGCCGTCCAACGTTCCAATGGACAAGTGGAACGGTTCAACCGTACCATCCTCGATGCGCTGCGAGCTATGGGTGCCAGTACTGACTGCAACAAATGGGATACACATATTCCCAGTATTCAGCAGGGCATAAATAGTACCATTAATAAAACTACCTCTGCAATTCCAAGCGAGGTTTTCTTTGGATATCGACTCCAAACTGATGCTGACAAGTTGGTTTATGAAAACGAACAATCACCGATTGACATTACTTCATTGAGAAATTCTGTTAATAATCGCATTCAGAGTAACGCAGAAAAACAAAAGCAGACTTTTGATTCTAAACGTAAACCCGCGAGAATATACAACGTCAATGATTTGGTTGTTATTAAAATTCCCAGTCAATCAAATGAAGGACAAAGCACTAAATTGTTGCCCTTATACAAGGGCCCTTTTCAGGTCACAGAGGTATTAGGTCATGACCGCTATAAGGTGAAAGATATGCGAGGCGCAGAAAGGACCAGTAAACGTTATGAAGGTACCACATGCGCAGAAAATATGAAACCATGGATTAGACTGGAGGACTTAGACGAGACAGACTTGGAAATGTCCTAGGATGTTGTCAGGTATTGTAAAGAATATGTATTTAATTACTTATAATAATACTACTTTCCTTTATTTGTGTCTGATGCTTTTGCTTCGAACTTAAATATTTTGGTACCTAGATGTTTAACTTTGTAATAGTATTTATCCCTGTAAAATAAATCTGTTACTTGTGTATGGATTTGTGGTGATATGCAACTAGGGTTGGCCAGTGGCATCGCCTAGGGTAAGCTACAAATTCTAACGCACAAAAGTGACTGACCGTTGATGGAACAGTTACGCCATATAAATCTGGGTACCCAAATATTCAAAAGTTCATTACTCTTTTATAAGTTGAGTAGCTCTTTGTCTGCTGACCGTTGATGGAACAGCTTAGCGAAGGCACTCTATACCAGTGTTTAACAGTTGACTACCTGGACGACTTTTGTTGTATGAAACAATAACATGTGTATTTGTTTTTGTTCTCAGCAATCGCACCAGACTGGGACGCTATCCAGGGACGGATGCGTGCGCAGGAAGGCCGGATGTTGTCGCCGCAGTGAAACCAATTAATTTAATTATAAAAATATTTGTATTCTTATAAAAGTTAAATCAATTAAATTGTTAAGTTCCAATTGAATTAGTCATAAGCTAGCAACACTAGTAATATTTTGTCTATGGCACGGTGCCGCCGCGCCATTGGTCATTGTCGTTGGCCATTGGTCAGTTTTGCAAACGACAAATGTCAGTGGTGGGGTGGCATCGAGGGCCAGAACTTCACAGCTCGAGAGGGAGTCAGTTGTTCAACGGACTTTGTACAAGTAACATCTGCTCCAGAACGAATCTCTGTCGGTATAAGTGCGGATATTTTATAACGTATGTGTTAAATTCAGTGATTGTAATAATAAAGGCTAAGTATTGTAAAATGATTATTTGATTAAAATACGTTCTAGTACTGATTCTAATGTTTCATTTTAGTAAAGTTAACATTATTGTGACAGAATTGGGTCATCTTTTTTAGTCGCGTTCTCAAAGTTGAAAAAATTAGGTAGTCACTTCGATTACCATATTGTTTCCACCGTTTATGGAACTTGTTCTTTTCTCTACTGAGCTTGATGAGTGGTAAGGTATACCAAGGGGGATATTTATGTTTTGCTTTTAGATTGCAACTCGGAACATATTTATTTATTACGTCATCAATAACCGAATAAAAGTAATCAACCATTGATTCGACGTCGGTCATACAACCGAGAACACATTCCCAGTCAGTGGATGCTAAGACCTTTTTTATGTTAACGAAATCAGCCTTGTGAAATTGTTTTTTAGTGATACTTGGGAGTTCTAATTGAGTAAGCGGGCTTACGCTCATAGTAATTTCAAAGGAACTTATGATGTTTGTCTTCTGGTACAAGTGGGTTCGTACACGATGATACTTGGCAAAGTTCATTACTAAAAACTAAGTCTAGGAGACGATTATTCTGATTTACTTGATTATTATACTGCGAAAGTGACGACATACTCATAAAATCGGAAGTATGAAAGGCTAAGTTATTGTTATTTGGGTGTATTTCCATACATTTATTCTCTGTACCGTATGACCAATCAGCGTACGTAATATTAAAATCTCCAAGTATTAAAAACGTGTCGTTAGGATGATCGAAAATAAATTCACCTTATCTATCGTAAAAAGATGTCAATAATGATTCATGTTGGGGACCGTGAGCTATGTATGTGCATATTATGTGTAGGTAATGAGGGGAAGCGATCGCAGGGTTTGCGGTGTTCGAGCGCATTGGCAGCGAGACCCATACCTCATCGGCGGGCGGCGGCGCGCGCATGTCGATACGGTGCCACGGACCAAGATCCCGGCGCACGGCTATCATAACTCCGCCGCCCCGCTCATGACCAGTTACGAGTGAATCACGGTCACATCTGAATAACTCATAACGATCGTCAAAGAATTCAGAGTTGTAGAAATTTTTATTAAGCCAGGATTCAGTTATACATACGACGTCGAAATTGTTACAAAGGGCATTTTGCAAAAACAAATGTGATTTGGTGCGCAAACCTCTAACGTTCTGATAGTAAATGGAAAAATTAGAGTTATCGTACTTTGAAACAATTTTTTATTAGTGCTAAAGTGATTCCACCAACAGTATGAAACAATATAGTGTACGTTATTTTCGTAAATGAGCTATAACAGGCTAAACGAAGCTCGAACCTAACCTCTATTCCATAACAAATATAATTCATATTAAACAAAACATAAACGATAGTGTTTTGAGATAGTTTACAAGATATTATATAGGTAGATAAATTTAAAGTACATATTCATTTTATCTTTGACAGATCACACTCGCTAGAAATAAGCAGCACCTTTGATGTGTCGTTTTTACGCAATAATATCTTACACTCCGACAGCCAAATGTATTGATATCCCTTTTCTTTTGATAAGAGGCGAGCTTGTTTGTAAAGTAACTTGTTTTGTGGAGTGAGATGGTCATTTACAAATATGGGCTTCGAGGGGCCATTTAGGCCTGCGTCCGCCGTCGTCAGGCCCCTCCGAGCGCGTACCGCTGCCAACATTTCATTTTTTTTGTTCTTTGGGTGAATCTAACTATAATGTTAGGGATGGATGAAGTCTGCGTGTTAATATTCGCATAAATGTGATCGCTTTTGGGGGTAAAACGGCGAACCCGGTGAATATAATCGATATCTTGTGGTAGTAATGACAAACCTATTTTTGTAGCAATATTATTTACTATGTTCATGAGATTTTCACCCTTTAAGACAGGTACGCCGGATATTTCAAGGTTATTGATTCTCCCTTGTTGTTCCTTGACCTGTAACTGTTCAGAAAGTTGGGTAATAGTAGACCGCAATTCTGCGGTTTCTTTGTCGATATATTCCATCTTGCGAGTATGCACTGTGCTACCTAATTTTAATTCGCCTAAGTCTGTTTTAATTTGTGTTTGTTCCTCAGTCAGTTTTTGAATACTTAGGGAAATATCTCGCATATCCTGCTTAAATACACTTAGGTCATTACGTAGGCTACCAAAAGCGGATTCCATTTTTGTGTTGTGAGTTTCTAATGTAGATTTTAAAACATCCATTAACTTATCCTGGAATTCCTTAAACTTTTCCTGGCTGTCGCAATCGCCGTGACACTTGGGTGTATTACGTTTTCTCATGTTAATATTTGTAACTTCATCCCGTAACTTCGACAAATCCGGTTGCGATCCAGTTATTCCGCGAGGTGGGCTTTTCTGAGCGCTCATCGTGGTCAGAGATAAGTACAACAAAACGGGTAGCAGAACACGAACAGGCAGCGTGACAGGGCAACGCTGGCGATGATGTGTGTTATCTATCTCGCTTACCCCAGTCAGTTTACAACACTGTCTCAGCTGATCACGGGAACAAACGACTCAACTCGAACGCTCGCGAACACCGTTTATCACAGTCACACAGTATTTGCGAGCAAGATTGTCTGTTGAAAAGTGCAATCTAAGTTTATAGCGGGAGAGCTTACAATGGCTTAAAGATAACTTGCAAAAATATCACGCAGAACTTGTACGCGTCCGAACACACAAAAGCTCCGAGACTGACTGTGAGACATATCTCTGTATCACTCAGCTTTTTTAAGTAATATAGTTTTTATCTGCACTTTATACTGATTTCTATATTCGCCGCCGTTAACCAGACATTTTAAGAACGCTGATTTGACTAATTTAGTTATTATTCTATGATAGCATATAGGAAAAAGTATATATAAAATAATTTCAGGTAACATTATATTTCTCTAAAAGAATTGCAAAAAGGGCAGGGAATAGGAGAATGAAGATTATTTTTCCCTAAACATCTTGTCCACGCGCAGGCCAAAATTGAACATTTTCCTTTTGTCTTAATTTCAATCTCTTTACATTTTTCCTAGTGCTGTAATAACATGACGGGTTTTTTGTCGATAGATGAATTAATAGCCCCTAAATTATCGCCGGTCGAAACCCAGACACACTGTTTTATTTATTGGCAGGAGGGCGTCAACTCTTGCGCCTAGACGATTTGTGATAACTTTTTAGAATAGCTTATAGACGTTGCTCAGGAGCGTAATCGGTCTGTAGTTCTTCAAGAGTTTACCTCCTTTTTTGAAAAACCGAATAACCGCGCCCTCGCTCTACGCCCTCGGCGTAGTCCTATTGCCTAAGACGGGGTTGAACAATCTCCTTAGTTCTCTAAGGATGGGTAGCCCTCTTGCTTTTAGAAGTTCTGAAGTGACTTCAGCTTTGCTTAGCTAAGATGTAGCCGACTCAATTTCGTCTATGTCTAGTTCTGGGAAACCATCGCTGTAGTGGCGTATAAGCGTGGCTCTAGGGTCATTCGCGTCAGGTGGAAGTTTCAGGACATGTGAGGCATATAAGCGGCCATAGAAGTCCGAGGACTTCTAGATCGAGATCTAGGCGAGAATTTCCGAAACTGCTGTGATGGTTCTGCCATCCTAGGTTTTTAGATTTGTCAAATGCGATCTCCCCATTCTTTGGTAAAAGACTTTTGACACTGGTTTTGCTCAAAAACCAAGAATAATAAGTTTACAAATATTTTGCATGGCGCCTTTTATCCTATATGAGCTTTGGAGATCGCGTCTTACCAAGCACCGGATCTTTTTATGGATGGAATCTGACTGGCCTCTGGCGACCCGTAAAATATATGTGCTAAAAATAATATTTGTTTTGTTATTAATAAGAAACAATTGATAGGATGATATTGTTTTAATGATTTTACGTACAAATTACCAAAAAAAGGGATAAAATCTAAAATAAATGAAACGGGAATTAACGCGATTATAATTTAGCAACAAAATATAACCTCCTTTGCCTGAAGTTTTGACCTGGTTACACAGTGGTGGTGTGGTCACAAGCTAACTCAGCCTATCCTTTTTTTTTAGCTCACCAGTCAACCTGTGACCACGGTCGGTGTAACCCGATCAAAACGTAATTACGGATAAAGTCATTATGTGAATCACTTTCTACAAAGTAAGAACCTTTCATATTATAATTTGTTGATCTATTCTAATATTATAAAGAGGATAGGATTCATTGTTTGTTTATATGGACGATTAGGCTCCAAAACTACTGAGCCAATTTCATTATTTCACCATTAGATCCCTACATTATTTCTGATGAACATAGGCTACTTTAAAATCCTAAAAAATGCACCATTCTTTAGGAATACGAGAAATTTCACAATAACTGGCGCTGAATAATATAAGATGTATGAAATAAGCAACCGCTATTATAGTCTTTTATAAATAAATTAAAGACCACGCAATTTTGGTTAAATACTAATTTTACCTCTACCTTTATACTTATTTAAATACTAATTGGTATTATACTTATTTAATAGTTTACTTGGTACCTACTACTATACAACTTAAATAATCGTATTGTTGAGTTACCATTTTTGAGATGAGTTTTATCCGCCGTAAAGTACCGTAACAACAATATCTCTGAAACTGTAATATATTAACAAATACATGCTGTATAATATATTGTGATAACAAGCTATACTTCGACTATAGATAGTAAAAATTTGTACTCCTAGGCAAAAGACAGAAGAACTGCACCCAATAATATCTTTAGATGGTGCTCCTGTAAAGTTGGGTTTTAAAACATTATGATGGTTTACGTAGGAGGCATCCAATTTTAGTATCGAAATTCCTGGGAAATACTTCCTATTAGCTAATATTTGCCGGTATTCGAATCAATGAATTTTCCCGGGAATTTCCGGTTATTTCAGTATCAAGAATTCCGGGGAACAAACCATACGCACCCGTGCAAAGCATTGACCAAATGAGTGCGAAGAACGACCCACCACGCAATTTTGTTAAAAATTAGGTTTTCCCTAAGTTTCCCGTATGTCACTACTTCCCAGAATTTGTTCTTATCGACACTATCGAATGGTGTAATAATACCGGTTGTTTTACTCTTTAGGATTCCGTACCCAAAGGGTAAAACGGGACCCTATTAGGTACTGAGGCTCCGCTGTCCGTCTGTCCGTTTGTCACCAGGCTGTATCTCATGAACCGTGATACTTAGATAGTTGAAATTTCCAGAGATGATGTATTTTTTTTGTCGCTATAACAACAAACACTAAACAGAATACTTTAACCCTTTCTATACGGGGTCTTGGAAACCGAAGTGCGCCTCTCAATACGGGGCCTTTTTTACGCTGTCAGAATTTTTGTTCCACTTTGAATTAAGATATTTAAAAAACTATGAGACTTACAGTATTGAAATTTTGAACGTATATTCTGCAACTTATGTAGTTTCATAATCACATATACAATTTACACTTTATTTAGTATTATTTGATAAAAACAAAGTTTATTCACACAAAATATAAAGTCCATTTCCGAGCTCCGACACACAGTTATTTATGCACATGTAATATTTTTAAGCACATTATTAAATTGCTAATAAATTCAGTTACAAATATAAATGATATAAGCTTAATAACTGAGGAAAAAACACCCATTTATAAAAGCAATTTTTGGCACTCTACTTTAGTGACGTACCTTTGAAAAATAATATCGACAAACTAATTTCTTGAGTACGTAACTAGTAGATATTATATTGCGGGCATGAAATTATTTTGTAAATAAGCTATACAAAATAAAACTAAAAACATGAGAAAAATAGGTATATTTTGAAATGAGCTTGAAAATATATACTGTTTAATAATGCAATTGAGTATGGTATTGTTTGAAACATGGGTGAACACACAGGCTAACATTGCACTCAGGACACATGAAATTGGTCATCACTCTTTTTTTCTCCTTTTGCTTGCTTGTGAGACATACGTGACATCGTCGGTAGGCTTTTACCCTCGAAGCAGTTGAAGGCACTGGACATGGAAAATGTTTCCCAATTAAACGCAGAAGCGAATCAACTTGACTCGAAACTTGCCGCGGAATATCAGGGCCTTGGTGTTTTAATATCAGCTGTTCAATCAAGCCAAACTGAAAATCAGCGATTGGGTATAACTCTTTATTCTTAAGCAGTTTGAATGAAGAATGTGAATTAAGCAATATAAGGTCAGTAATGTGGAAAGCAATTTTTTTGTACCACTTTTTAGTTTTACGTAAAGAGCTCAAAGAACTCAAAAGCATGTCTGTTTTATCTACAGATCCCATATTTTGATTATAGTCTATAATTGCTTCTGGTTTAATAATAGTATTTTTAGTTTTATAATCAATTTTTGCCGTTTCTTGCATAGTATTATTATGGAATGTAGACAAAAAATGTACATCCCCCCTGTCGTGCCACTTAAATGCCATCATATTTGTATTATACTTAAATTCCACTTCAGTTTTCTTAACTTTTCCTCTTAGATGGAATGTATTGTTTGAACATGAGTCTTCCTTTAAATAATATCAAGCTTTCATCTATACACAACTTTTCATACGGTACATATGAAGTTTTGAATATATTAATAACGTGGTCTAGCAAAGGTCTCAATTTTGTTAATTTATCATTGGCAACTTCTGAATTGAAATCGTTATAGTGTAAAAAAGTAAGTATTTGGCGATACCTATCTCTGGTCATAACTTTATTGAAGATTGGTTGGCTTAACAGAGTATGAGTAGACCAGTATTCCGGTATTTGTAAAGCTTTTTTCCTTGTCATTAACATGGTCAACGCAAAAAAACAGTACATTTCCGACGAGGTCACATTTTTCCATTGAATTGTATGACTCCTTGAAGTAGATGCCGAGGTATTGAGCACTCTTTCGGCATATTTATTTGTTGCAAGGCAAATTGTTTTCAACCAAATTTTCATCAAAAAAATATTCGTAAATTTCGCCTTCTAAAGATCGTTGAGTCAAATTTGTCTTAAGACCACTATTAGAACAATCAAAGGGATGAATAGTTGGAGTATATACTTGCGAAGACCAAGGTAGTAACACACTGGGGCGACCGACTCCGAGCTGGCGTGGAGCAGACTGCAATGTGGATTCAAATTCTTCATTGTCTTCTGTTTCATTGCCATCGATATCTTCCAAATTATTTACAAGTATTGGTTCATCGAGCTCAAATTCGCCATCTGAATTTGGAAAAGAGTCCAACAATAGATCCTCGATTTAATCATCACGCAGTGATCTGCTAGGACCCGCACCAGACATAATGTTGTAATTTTAAAAGCACAAACAACTTGACCGATTGATAGCAACTAGTAGATTGATTACAATTATTTATAATATATACCGTCATATTACTAAATATACTAATAAAATTATATCGATGTACCCACATTCTGAAGTCGTACATCACTATATATCCACCATTTTGTTTTCTCAAAGAACATCTCGGCAATACGGGTGGCATCATTAGATGCCCATGATTCGTTACTCAACTTTGTCGGTATTTTTTGTTAAAGAGACATCTAGTAAATTTCTTGAACACTACTTTCTCAAATAGATCAACCAATCCCGTACTAGACACTATCGATAAAACAGTACCTTACCATAGACATTTTTTAGCAAACTACGATTTTGTATTGGCTTTGCCAAAACATCAATAGATGCCACCCGTAAAGAGGAGTCACTTTTCGCTTGGCGTCAATAGATGCCTCCTGTACGGAAAAGGTTAAATATTTAAGGGGGCTCCCATACAACAAACGTGATTTTTTTACGTACGTTACGTACCCTTCGTGCGCGAGTCCAACTCGCTCTTGGCCGGCTTTTTCGATTTCAGTTCGATTGCCAGATAGGAATATGCTTTTTTTTCAAACATCTAATAATTCAGTTTTAGTTTTCATCAAAATCGGTCCCGAAACAACTTTTGAGTGTTTTTCTTTATTTCTCATAGTTTTGGATTCGACCTACCACGCCCACGTAAAAAAAAATACACCGTATGAGTATTGAACATATTACAAAACAATAAAAATATATCAAAATGAAACAATAATAGGTATAACCTAGCTTTAATATTACGATAAACTTTAATAATATTGAAATTTTGTCATAATTGCCGTGAGTGGATCAGGGGATAATTTATAATTTTAGCTTAGAAAATATAAAGGTTACGATGACATAATATTAAAATAAAAATACACTTCTCAGCTATAGTCTGAGCTCTTTAAGCTTAATGATAGGAAATTTCAAAGCCTATTTCAAATTTGGCGCTCAGTTGCTTACGCGCCGCGCGCGCCCGGCTGCGCGGGCTGTGTGCGGCGGGCGGAGTTACCCACCCCCGCAATTAGAGTAACACGCCGAATACCCTCGCCTTAAATAGGTAATGATCTTGCTTACACATAGGACACATAGGCCCTTGAACATTTTTTTTTCTGTAACTACAGCAAAAGACCTTTGTTTTTGAGTAGATGTGTCTGTGTTAGTATAAGTGTTTTTATTTGTTAATTTATTATTATGCAATGTCTCTAATAACTCTGCCCTATTATTTAAGAAGAGACAAAATTGTTTTAAGCTTGGTTGTTCAGTGAGAGTATTTTTATACTCTTCCCACTGTCTATTACTAATAAAATCTAGTTTTTTAGCCATTATGAATATAACTAAAATATCCCAGTGATCTGTGGGCTGTCCAAGACCGCTTAAGGCACGTAAATTCTTTTTAGTAACGTCTATTAGATGACGTAATGATCTTGATGAATTCTTTTGAACTTGTTTTACGTTAAATAAAGCTTGGATGTGATTAGTAATTAATAATTTATTATTATCAAATCTTTCTGTTAAAACTTGCCAAGCTGTTTTGTAATTGCTTGCGATAAATTCAAGACTTTGAATAACTGAAGACGCGCTGCCTTTAAGAGAAGCACGTAAATAATGAAATTTACTGATATCATTAATCCTATTATTGTTATGAATAAGAGAAATATACGTATATCGGAATTCGAGCCAGTGATGAAATTCTCCGTCGAAACAAGGCGGGCTTATGTCTGGGAGGCGAAAGAAATCCTGCTTTGCACTTGTGCTCGCCGCGCCCACGTGGTCTTCGTCGTCGAGCTCAGCGTTGCTCGTCGAGCTCTCCAGCACGCTGCGCGCAAACGCTGAATTTGCGTGATAAAGAACTTCAAATTGTTCCCGTTCCGCAAATTCTTTCTCCAAATCGTCCGTTAATGTTTCAATCTCGGTCTGTAATTTATTAAAATCTTCATAAGCATCATCGATTATTTTAAGGCGATTTTTAAGTTCGATTTTATGCGGAAGAGAAAGTGATTTATAACTTTTTACGATATTAATAAAATTGGTAAAATGAGTAAGCTTTGCTTTTAAGCTGCTTCGCAGTCTAAGAAGTTTTTTCAAATCAGTCATTTTCAAAATTATTCAATAATGCGCAAGGTTTAATTATGTATAGCGTAAATTAATTGCAAAGGCGTAAAAATGTTGTTTACTCGTAAGTAATAGCAGCTGGCGGCAAGGATTGCTAAGGAATGCGGTCCGGCCGGGCGAGAACAATGGACCGGCCGCGTGGATGTGCGATAAGCAATTATAATTGAAATAAATGCAGTGTTGAGAAATATTAGGTATTTGATGGATTAATTTAGCATTTTGGTGCAAAAATGAAAGATAATTTAGGCGATGCAATTGGCTTGAAGTCACACTTGATGATTGATGGTGTGATTATAAGGTGGCACACACAAATCTATTACAAATTCTAGTGGAATAAAGGGTTTAAAGGAAGGATTATGGAACGGACTCACTCAGTATTTCCCTTTTCTTGAAGTTCCCTTGGACGAATTTATGGCACGTGGTTGTGGTACGTCGTCGTGCCGGGTAATTTCCAAATTCGTCCGATTCCTCGAAGACGGCTTCTCTCCGAAGGACCAGCTGTTTGATAGCTCAGTAAATATAGGGTTTATGTGTAAATAATAAACTGTTAAAGAAACTTTAAATAATATTATTCTGTAAGTAATGTATAATGTACAGAGCAATGAATGGAAACTGCGACAATTCGAATCGTAATAGATCTTCATGTGAGAGGGGCCGGTGGCCTGCGCGCGCACCTATATATGACCCCTACTCGTGCCCCCACCAGTCTGGGGACGAGAAGGCGCGTGGGGCGCAGACAAGGGTTTTACTTCAACTTTTATCCCTGTTACATCCGGTGTTCCTCAGGGATCTCATCTCTTTAACAGAATCACCGCAAAAGCATACAGATTACTTGTATGTTAACACCTTGATACTATTATTTAATTCTTACGTTCGTTCTCAGTTGTTTTTGCTTTTAATAAGTGTATAGCTTTGTAAAAGTTGGTTTATGATGCACCTAATGTGTCGATCTCTCGATCAACAGAATACATGTTAAACCTAACCGTGGAAACTAATAAGGCTAGTGTATATTTTTTTTTTATAAGTTTACATGTTATAACTCATGCTGTTGTTTCCTTAATAAAGAAAAAATAAAATAAAAAATAAAATATTTTTACTTAATTTCAATTATTATTTTTCTTCGCTTATATTCAATTTGTGTGGTATCAAATTTTGACAGGATGGACGAACTGATAAAATTAAGATAGTTTGATTATTTAAAATGTATTTAATTAATAAATAAACAGTACTGTACCGTTATTCAAAGCCTTTTACATGAGAGTAGCATCCGCGTTTCCGGTTTGAGTACTAGACATGACTCATGGTCTGCCCACGTGACCCACGTTTCCGCAACCCGCCACCGCAGCTATGAAACACTAGCGCCACCACAGGCAGCTTGAAGGATTGTTTGATATTCGTGTCATTGGCGTTTTAGTTTTCGTTCAAGACGGTCGCAGAACAGCTTCGCTAGTTTGGAGCCGTCTCACTGGTACTAGTGACCACTTTGGTAACAAAATTTTTGTGGTTACCCTCACAAGGAGTAAGTTTTATCTTTACTTTAAGACGTTACAATAGTAACGGCGTCGACTGGATATTGGTAATTATTTCTAAAACCAAGTTAGTTTTTAGTTTTTTATAGTTTTTAAACCATTGTTAGATAGATTGGTTTCAATCTACTTAGGTACTTTAAAAAAAGATGAATTTTCTTCTCGAATAACGTAAGTCTGTAACGGGTTTCCCGTTAGATGACGTCTGTGAATTTTTAGAAAACGGAGTTACCGTTCGGAGATAGATTGTTTTCAATCTACTTACTTTAATATATAATTTTCTTTTTAGATTACGTAAGCCTCTAACGGTTTTTTCCATTAGAGAAGTGTACGTTTTTAGAAAATATAGGTCTGTCCGCGTGCAAGAAGAACATCAGGGAACCTGGAAGAAGGATACGAAAAACAAAATGAAAAGTGAAACATGCAAGGTTCTGTATCGAGTAATTGCAACTAGTAAGGCTTGTATTATTGAGTAAGTACAATTTAGAAAACCTAATTATCATTTAGTGAATTGTAAAGAAGCACAAATCAAAAACTTTACTTTTTACTTAATAATTGGATTTTATTTGCAAACTGACAGAGTTTTAGCTTGAAGTGATCGGTACAAAATGATTGACTAAAATGATCTTGCACGGCGTTATAAAGGCTTGCCCCCACCGACGTCCGCTGCCCAGCTGACTCGGTGGGGACGGCTCGGCGGGAACGTTCCTGATTGGCTGGCGGCATGGCAGGCTTTACAGGCTTGGCTTTGGCGGGAACGTTCCTGATTGGCTGGCATGGCTAGGCTAGCTGCGATTGGCTGCTGCGTTTCGTTACACTCGGCCATCCTGCAACAATTGCTCCCGCAATGTGCGAGAAAACAAACAAAAGTTACTAGCTTGTCAAATAATCAGATGATCAGTTAAATAGTTGCTAGTCCGAATTTCTGGCACTGTCAGATACAGGAACAACTTATTTATGGATTTAAGAAATTAATCGCTTTACTATATAAGGTGTAAGTGAATTAGTGTCAGATATTTTTAGGAGTAACTTAGACTATCACATGGATCACATATAAGATAAATTTAAAATTATAGAACAAACTTTAATTCACGCACCAAGTAATATGATATTATGATGAACAGTGTAATATGATTATTTGAGTGCATGAATGTGATTCTGGAGAGATTATGAATCGGCTAGCGTTGTGTGAGTAGTCTATTTGTGGTGTTTGGGTACATGTACAGGATGATGTAGATTCTTTATTTTAAAACTTTTTTTTTTCGATATTTTAAAGTTTGTTCTATAATTTTCAATTTATCTTATATGTGATCCATGTGATAGTCTAAGTTACTCCTAAAAATATCTGACACTAATTCACTTACACCTTATATACTCCAAAATCTGTATCTGTCAATGCCCGGAATATTAGTTATTATACTTAGACCAGAGAAGACTGCCTCCAACTTTTTTTATTGCTGGCTAACAGGCTCGGCGGGGAATGCTCGGCAGCTTAACCTTGGCTAGGCGTTTTTGTTCGAAGCTAACAACTAAGTCCTGAATAGATCAAAATACGTCGGTACGTCTCGCGCGTAGTACACCTGTGCTAAATTATTAATCGAATAACCGGTAAATAAGTGTTCTTGTTAAGCGAAGACTATTACAAAAGTGTCAAAAACTGCTTATTATCATTGTGACATAATTAACTTTGCAGTTTTTAATAGATTTATAGTGTTATTAGCAAAAAACATTATATTGTGTTGTGACTGGCAGTGTCGTTTACAGCAACGCGTAAGCGACAGTCCCTGCACGGCGCATAAGCTCTTTTGGACGTGAACTTTTGCGAGCTAAGTGAACGACAGCTGTGGTCGTTGTTTGTTTGTATCGCAACATACCTACCAATAACTTAAAAATTTTTTACATTATGGATTGCAAGACATGCGTCGAAGTTGTAAAGGCAGAGGAATTGATTAAATGCTCATCATGTCATGGCACCTACCATTATGCGTGCGTAGGTTTAAAAGAAACCGAATTTAAGAAGATTTTACCTATGAACAAGATTAAATGGAAATGTCCACCGTGCAAATCTGTTATAAATAAGAAAAATATTAATAGCCCAAATACACCTAGTTCGGATTGTAGCTCGTCGCGTTCTATGATTAACATCGACGCGAATGCTATTATGGAACATTTTGATAACAGATTTAGTACGTTACAGTCGGCTATTGACTCCCTGAAAACTGACTTTAGCGAGCAGTTACTAAGACTCTCAGCCACTGTTAATTCATGTGAGACTAAGATTAACGGTTTTGCATCAACAATTGCATCTGTAAACGCGCAGATATTCGACCTCAAGGAGGAGAACGATAAATTAAAGCAAGAACTTAATCACCTCCGCTGAAAAGTGACGGATATCTCTGATTGCAATCAGCGCAATGAACAGTGGGTTAGGCGTTCTAATATACAAATCAATGGAGTACCTGAGAAAAAGGACGAGAACTTATTGAACCTTATAAAGGCCCTAGCACAAAAATGTAATTTTGCGATGAACATTGATAGTGATGTTGATTTTGTAACTCGAGTGGCTGTCAGGAATGACGTGAACAACAAGACACCGAAGCCAATTATTTTAAAAATGCATTCGAGATATAAAAAGGATGATTTCTTATCATTACTACGTAAACTAAAGAACTGTACCGCCAGCGATATTGGTATAACTGGATCACAGAGTGGATGTAAAATATTTTTCAACGATCATCTCTCAGCAAGAAATAAGTCTTTACTCAAACAAGCTAAACGGTTGGCGAAGGAGAAGGGCTACGTCTACTGCTGGGTTCGCAACTGCACGGTTATGGTGCGCCGGAGCGACCAGTCGCCAATCATTCATATTTTGTCTGAAAACTCTTTAAACAAAATTGTATAAGAACTATGGCCGTCGTACACATTGACCGTCTTGTATTGTTGTTAGCGACTAGTGGTTTGCTCCGGAGCCAAATCTCGGGAACCGGAGAAATTCACCGGTGATTGGCCGATCTCCGGAGAATCTCCGGAGATCTCCGGAGAATTTTGTTGTATAATTTGAAATTTAGCCTCTATTCAGTTAAGGATCGTTAATATTGTGAAATTTGAAGCTTTTAATGAAAGATATAACTTACATAAATGTATTTATTGGAATTGGACAAAAAAAGCAGTCAATAAACGAAAATAGTCTTTATTGAATGAAAATTATGATTTTAAAAGGGGAATTATAAGCAAAAAGTGGGTTGTGGTGTGATTAATCAATTTCAGATATTAAAATTCTCTCCGTGCGACTAAATAACTAACTAAAAATCATAGAAGTCTTTAAAAAGAAGAACAAATAAAATCAAGAAAAAAATGATTAGAAATAATATAGAGATGCCTGACTACGGGAGTATGAAATAAAACTTAAAACTGTTTGAATGATTTTCATTTATTACTTAATTACTGACTCTGAGTACCTACAGTTTACAAAATACCCGTATTTGTCTAGATCAGGTGTCCGGCGATCTACTTATTCACGGTCGGGCCCGGTCACCTCTGCCAAACACCGATACTGAAGGTCCTTCAGAAACTCTTTAACTCCGTCTTGCTCGAGGGAATAACGCCGGAGGCATGGTACAGAGATATGGTGGTGCTCTTTTTCAAGAAAGGAGATAACACCTTGCTGAAGAATTACAGACCCATCTCGCTTCTGAGCCATGTTTACAAGTTCTTTTCGAGGGTCATCACGAATTGTCTCGCACGTAGGTTCGATGATTTCCAGCCTCCCGAACAGATGGTTTCCGAAAAGGCTTTAGCACCATAGACCACATTCATACGCTGCGACAAATTATACAGAAGACCGAAGAGTATAACTTGCCACTATGCTTGGCGTTTGAGGATTATGAGAAGGCCTTCAATTCGATCGAGACTTGGGCAGTGCTACAGTCTCTCCAGCGGTGCCATATTGACTATCGGTACATCGAGGTGATTAAATTTATATAAAAACGCCACCATGACGGTCCGAGTACAGGAACAGAGCACGGAAGCTATTCCTCTGCAGCGAGGCGTAAGGCAGGGAGACATTATTTCTCTGAAACTGTTCACCGTCGCATTGGAAGATGCTTTTAAACTCCTGGAATGGGAAGAATTCGGCATCAACATTAATGGCGAATACATTACTCACCTTCGTTTTGCCGACGATATTGTGGTCATGGCAGAATCGCTGGAAGACCTCGGTACAATGCTCGATGGCCTTAATAGAGCTTCCCAACATGTAGGTCTTCAGATGAACATAGACAAAACAAAGATTATGTCGAATGCCCATGTTGCGCCCTACCCAGTACCAGTTGGGAGCTCTATCCTCGAAATTGTTGACAAATATGTTTACCTGGGGGCTGGGACAAGTGATCCAGTTGGGTAGGTCCAATTTTGAGAAGGAGGTCAATCGACGAATCCAACGGTTATCAATAAATTAATATTTCTATTAATCGTCTCTATAAGCCGAAAGAACCGGAGATAAACCGGTTATTCTCCGGAGATTTCTCCGATTACTTTCACCGGTGATTCACCGGAGATTCTCCAGAGATCGATGCTCCGGTGCAAACCTCTATTAGCGACCACTTTTATTAATGGTTTAATTGTTTTTATTAGTATTGTTTCAACTGATTATCAACCTTTATTTTATGAGATTTGCACTAAAGTGTTATTGCAAGCTCATACATTTTATTTTCATGTTTCAAAATTCTATCAACTTGCTTTGGAGCCGAGAAAAAACCTGTACTTTGGGTCATTACTACTCACTTTAAACGAAATATGCTTAGGAACTTATTTAGTCAATCTTAATATTTACAGTGTCACTTTATATCTACTACCAAAATGTCAGAGGCCTGCGGACGAAAGTTAAACAATTTTATTCAAATACGCTAAACTCAGATTATGATATTGTATGTGTTAGTGAAACTTGGCTACTACCAGGAATCTATGATGCGGAGCTGTTTGACTCTAGGTATAGCGTGTACCGTAACGATCGCGATTATGCTAACTTAACTGTTGAAAGGGGTGGTGGTACCATGATTGCGATTCGCCGAGGAATAAATGTGAGTGTGCAGGGCCTACGCAAATTACCTCTTATGTATGATGCTGATGTAACCTGTGTCAAACTTTTATTAAATCAGGCACCAACCACGTCCATGTTAAGGTTATTTTGTTGCTACTTCCCCCAAAATGAGAATCAGCCGGCAGCGGAACTATCATTTTATGAATATATATCAAATCTAAAAACTGACTATCCCTATGATAAATTTTTACTGATAGGAGATTTCAACATAAGAGTTGCGAGATGGATCCTAAATCCCCACTCTTCTGATAATAATTTGTATCTAGAAAATCCACATGATAACTCATTAACATCACAACTATTTGCGTTTTTATGTTTTAATGACTTTTCTCAGTATAATCACGTTGACAATGTGAACTATAGAAAGTTGGATTTGATAATATCCGACCTGAAGTGTAAGGTTCAAAGAGTCGCGCCGTTATCACTGCCTGAAGATGGACACCATCCCTCTTTGTGTATTGATATAATTATTAATTATACATCAAGTTTATGTCCGGCCCCACGCGTAGTACGTCGTTTTCATGCGGCGGACTATGATATAATTAATGATGATTTGTTAGGTATTGATTGGGAGGAACATTTAGACCTAAATAACATTGAACAGGCTGTAAATAATTTTTATAAAATTGTGTACGATGTGATTAACAGGTTTGTTCCTCATAAAACTGTTAAAAATAATAATAAATACCCAGTCTGGTTCAATAAGCGTCTAATTAAACTTATTAAAAGAAAACTTAAACTTCACAAAAAATGGAAAAATATAATAGACTGAGTGACTATGAGAACTTTTCGAATGCGCGTCGTGATGTCAAAGAATACGAAATTCATTGCTATAATCAATTCATAGCTCACGCTGAGGGAAACATTCGTGTTCATCCCAAATATTTCTGGTCGTTCATAAAGTCTAAGCGTAATAGCAGTGATATCCCTGATACTTTATACTTTGGAGATAGGCATGCATCTGATGATCGCTAACTTATTCAATTCTTTCTTTCAATCTGTGTTTGAACCACCATCTAATGGTGTTTCCAACAACGACGCGATAGGTGGCGATTGTGTGATTAGCTCTGTCTATATTGATAGGATTTTAGTTGAGAAATACTTAAAGAGTCTTGATGTCAATAAGGGTATGGGCCCTGATGGTATTCATCCAATCTTTCTCAAACAATGTAGTAAGCATTTGGCAGTTCCTCTTTCAAAACTCTTTAATATTTCCTTGAAACAGGGTGTGATGCCCTCAACTTGAAAACAATCGATTATTGCCCCAATATTTAAGAATGGCGATAAACATAATATTGCTAACTACCGTGGTATTTCCAAATTGTCTGCTATACCGAAGCTTTTTGAAAAAATTGTGTACGATTCTCTCTTTCCAGCAATTAGGCCGCTAATATCTTCAAGTCAGCACGGGTTTGTCTCTGGACGATCCACAGAAACAAACCTATGTGAATTTATGGACTTAACATTAGAGGCCATGAAAAATGGCTTTCAGGTGGACGCTGTGTATACCGACTTTTCAAAAGCATTTGATAAAATTTCGCACAATCAATTAATTTCGAAACTTGGAAACGTATACACGGCGATCTCTTGAGGTGGTTGATCTCATATTTGCGCGACAGATCTCAGGCAGTTGCAGTAAAGGGCTATACCTCCAGTTTTGTACCGATCACTTCAGGTGTGCCTCAGGGCTCTCATCTCGGTCCTCTTCTTTTTAATATATTTATCAATGATGTCATGCATTGCTTTCTTAATTCCAAAGCATTGTTGTATGCTGATGATACCAAAATCTTTATATTTGTTAAATCTGATGAACTCTCGTTGCTATTTCAAAATGACTTAAATAACTTTTATGAATATTGCTCAGCTAACAATCTAAAATTAAATATTGATAAATGCTATACAATAACTTTTTCCCGAAAAAACACACCGAATAATTATAATTATAAATTAAATAACATTTTAATTAAAAGAGTGACCGTGGTGAGGGATCTGGGAGTATACCTTGACAATAAACTTGATTTTGCTTCTCACATCGACAAGGCTACTGCTAAGTCTTATAAAATGTTAGGGTTTGTCCTCCGACAATGCAAAGATTTTAAAAACATAAACACATACATAATGCTCTATAATTAATTAGTGAAAAGTCATTTAGAATACGCATCAACGGTGTGGAACCCTATTTATGCTACTTATATAGATCAGGTGGAGAAAATTCAAAAAAGGTTCCTAAAAAGACTGAGTTACAAGTTCAGGGACCATTCAGTGCAGTTGCAATCATTGGAATTACGGCGTGAACATAAGGATCAGGTCTTTTTGTTTAAAATCATAAATAACTACATAGATTCTCCGTTCCTCTTCAGCCGTATTTCATTTAAATGCCCTAGGTTAAATGCTCGCTCCAACGCAGTTTTCTCCGCTCCTTTTTGCAAAACCAAGTATTCAAAAAATCGGTTTCTTGTACGTGCTTGCAACACACATAATTGTCATTATAGCCATATAGATATATACAACTGTAAACTTCGCGGTTACATTTCGGCTGTTAAGCAAGTTAACCACATTTAAGTGGTTTGTTTGTATTCGTTTCTATCATGTTATTTGTATGAGTATTTTGCAGTATGTAAAATCTTTCTCTTTCTCTCTCAAACTATGACTTCTTTTCTTATTATTTTTTTATTATTGTTAAATAATAAGTTATTGCCTAACTTACCTATTTCATAAGTCTTCGCTATGTGAAATTGTATAGTTGGAAACTGCTCTGGCTAATGTATTATATAACATACTTTTTAACACCTAAGAAATATAAAAGCTGTTTGTTTCTTTGAATAAATAAATAAATAAAAAAATAAAAAAAATAACCGCTGTCTAACAATAACTAAATGATACCTCTTTTTTTTAAATAAGGAGGTTATTACGGCCATACGATGAAGAGTATCTAGGTTATGTCCATCATGCAACACAGTTGCATATCAAACACCTACATGTCATTAATCTTAATAATATTACGACTACAAGCAGTGCTACAGGCCATTGCTACAGGCCATTGCTACAAGTCACAGCTACACGTAACAGCCACACGTCTCGCTGATCAATGTCTCGCTGATCAATGTCTCGCTGATCAATGTCTCGCAGATCAATGTCTCGCTGATCAATGTCTCGCTGATCAATGTCTCGCTGATCAATGTCTCGCTGATCAATATCTCGCTGATCAATATCTCGCTGATCAATATCTCTGATCAATTTCTGGCTGATCAATTTCTCGCTGCCCAATGTCTCGCTGCCCAATGTCTCGCTGCCCAATAGCTCACTGCTCAATAGCTCACTTATCTAAGATTTAAAGCTAGCCTCTATCCACAGAACTATTACACGTTTAAATTAATCTACTGCATTTGCCATGCAAGGTTAAAATATAACTTGGGAGTTAGGTATCATGATAACTTTGTGGTAAATCAAAACTGGTAAAGTACCCTTTTGAGGGAAAGCATAAATCCACCCCGTTGATAACCCCTACTTCCAAGAATTAGGGGATTATAACTTTAAATCTTACTGTTTTATTCTCTAACTGCGACAGGAGTTAAGATTGACGATAAACGGGCTGGTTTGTGTTATTAATTTTATGTTTATCCGCGATAAATTGTTGCAATTCTTGCATTTTCTTGCAAACAATCGCTTTAAGAGCACATAGCTCATATTAGTTATAAAATTAACATTATGGCAGCATTTTTCATTAATTAAAAATATTAAGTATTGCACACTATTGCGAATATTGCTATGATCTTAAGCTAGGCAGTAAAAGCACTTATAAGAGATTTATTGGTTATAGCTTAACGATTTCATCGGAAACCGGACAGATTTGTGTGCAAAACAATAAAACCTACGTTTCTTGTATGCACGAGCTAACAGGTTATTTTACACCTACCCCTATTAATAAGGATTGAACTAGGGTTTAAAATAGCAATAGCTAACAAAATGGGAACGGCTGGCAAAATGACGATAGCCGGCAAAATGACAATAGCTAGTAAAATGGTACTGGCTTGCAAAATGGTAATGGCTAGCAAAAGTTAACTAATGGCTTATCGACTGACCTTTGTCATCTGGCAGTGGTGGTGCCGCGCAGACATCGGTTAAAAGCTTTTCGCCCGGCTGCCAGACAATGTTCTCGGTGCCCATGTTGATAACCTCCATGTAGTGACCGGCAGTAAATGGACGATGCCTTGTAGCTCGAAGTTGCCATTATTGTTCTCAGTAGCACGTTGTCCTTGACCTATGACAGACACTATTTTAGGCACTAGTAACAAAAAGAGCTGATAAAGCTGTATTGCAAGGCGAGTAAAATAAATTAGCGAAAAGGACTATGCAATTCTTCACAATGTAGGCCTAGGCCTACCTAGCTATCATAACTTCCAGCGACTGCTGGCATAGGCACCGGCCTAGCATACCGCACAGGTTTTTCATACTGTAGAAAAAGCCACAGAGTTAGCGGACCTCCTAGTGAATGTCAGCATAGGCACATTTTAGCATATCACAAACATTTTAAACATTAGTCCGCTGAGAAATAAATAAAGTAAATATCACCAAGCTGTATGAAGGCGGAGAGCACCCCACAAGCATACTGCAGCTGCACCGTAAGCGCACCACGCCCGGCTGTCACCACAGACGCGCACTAAGGCTGCGCCAGCTCCGCACCACAACACCGAGCTAGATGCGCGCCGAGAGCGCTTCACAAGCGCACCATGAACACTGCACCTGCTGCACTCCGTGATTGCTGCATCAACACGCATGGATACTCCAAACCAAGAGTACCTATCGGATACTCGGTGTGTAAACGATCGAGTGCGCAAAACACATGAAGCGCGGACTCGAGGCAGCACATGAAACAGAAACAATTTAACAGCTCGGCCGCCTAATACGAAACACTAAGTAGGACTTTCACAGTTTGAAACATCTGTAGGTACTAGGCACCTATAGAGGTAGGTACTTACACATACTAGAGAAGTAATAAATGGTAAATAATAACTAGGGGTTTCTATTTCCTCAATCGCAATCTCAACAGGAACAGGAATTCCAATTTTAAGTTCTACATTTTACTTACGTTATGTATTCTGGCAAATAAACAATTGAACAGTAAATTCAACCTTTGTTGCAACTTGCAACTAAATAACAATATGTAAGAAGTACCAAACAAGAATCCAAACCACTAAACTAAAAACTGTAGTTTTCTAATGGTTTAAATTAGTAAATTAATTATTATAACCATGGCTGGGTTGGTTTTAGTTTTAAATAACCTTTTTCCAAAGACTACATGGTGTAGACAGTCGCACATGGCCATGCTATACCACAAAAGTCACTAATTAAGCAATAAAATATTTTCGTTAAAACTTTGCGGGTAGGTATTTTTAATCTATTCCTTCAAAAGATTTGATTTAGCGCGTCGTATAGCTTAACGTATGCACTTCGGACAGCATCTATGCATCTTATAAGCACTATTTTAGGTAAAAACTACAGCCACTTTTGAACAACACCAAAATCGAATCAAACTGTTTAACTGTAGGTAAAAATGCATAAGCATCTCCGTTATCATTATGGCTGGCTGGCTGGCTGGCTGCGTGGCTGGCTGGCTAAACACTAGCAGTTATAGTAGGTAGCTCACGTCAACCATTATAATTCGCAAAAATCATGAACTAGTTTTAGGGATTGTCTAAATCGTGGGACATTTAAGTCTCCGAAAAGTACACCAGCTACATTAATCGTCCAGAGCATACATGGGCATTAAACTTGTTAGAATGTTTAAAAATTACTTTACTATCACCAGTAAACCACTTCGGCATTAAGCCTGAGCACGAAATAATTTCCCGTCCAAACAATAAATTATCAATAAGCTAGTCCCAAACTAAGCATAGCTTGTACTATGGCAACTAGATAACGAATAAACATACTTGAATACGTTTGTAGACATCCATGACTAAGGTACAAACGATCGTGCTCATCACACTATTTTTTGCGGGTTTCGAACACGTAACCACCAGGCTTTGTAGTCCGGATTGCAAACCACTACACCAGACGGTCGTCTAATTGTATAAAAATAAATCTAAAGTAGTATCACTTACTGACTTTAGCAATAAAATAACTCCGGCTTTGATGATACCTCTGTACTTGCAAATATCTCATTGCCGACGATTGTCCCTCAAGCAGTGTAGGACGCCTCCGTCCCGAGCGCGAACGTACGCAACTGCGACGAGTACTTCTGCTTACAATGCGGCATTGACGCCGCTCTCAAGACCGATTGCGTTTCTTACCGTATTTGAGACCGTTTACTACTACTAGTAGTCGCGGAAAAATTACTACTACCCGTACTTTACACGAGAAATTTAAACTAAACAATTGTAACCAAGAAATCTAAACAGTGGGAGTGAAAGTTATCCCAATTCTGATTTGTAAAGAAGCACAAATCAAAAACTTTACTTTTTACTTAATAATTGGATTTTATTTGCAAACTGACAGAGTTTTAGCTTGACAAGTGATCGGTACAAAATGATTGACTAAAATGATCTTGCACGGCGTTATAAAGGCTTGCCCCCACCGACGTCCGCTGCCCAGCTGACTCGGTGGAGACGGCTCGGCGAGAACGTTCCTGATTGGCTGGCGGCATGGCAGGCTTTACAGGCTTGGCTTTGGCGGGAACGTTCCTGATTGGCTGGCATGGCTAGGCTAGCTGCGATTGGCTGCTGCGTTTCGTTACAGAATATTTTTTTTGCTAAAATATTTTTTTTCGAAAAATATATTCATAAACTACCCTATGTTGGAAAAGTTTTATTTTTATTGTATTAAGCAGAAATGAGCAAGGAACTACATGCATGCTCACGTATCCTCTTTTCGGGGATTAACCTTTTTTTCAGTTGAAGTTTAGGGGATAAGGGAGTCATTGTCATAACAGTAAAGCAGTGGTCGGGTAGAGCTGCCTTAAATCTGCCCCTGCCACGCAGTCGTCTCCTGGGACCGGCTGCGCATGCACTCCAACGCATCGCGTCAGTCCGATGGCCCCGTGCCCCTCTCCTGCCGGCCAACGCGCCGCGCGCACTCAGACGCCGCCCGCGGTTGTCGCTGTCCGTTTCTGAAGACCTCGCGCTTCAGTCATGTGAACACTGAAGTGAACCTGTGGCCAACATGGTAGAACTAATATGTGGAAATACCGAATTTGTTAACGTTACGGGACCCAGTTCATAGATGACTAGCATAACCTGCTCTCCTTTATCCAACCGGGATAAGAGGTACCTACTATGCTTTTTCGTCGGTATGAGAATGTCAGGGCTCCGCCCTACATTCCAGTTCATAGATGACTAGCATAACCTGCTCTCCTTTATCCCACCGGGATAAGAGCTACCTACTATGCTTTTTCGTCGGTATGAGAATGTCAGGGCTCCGCCCTACATTCTCGAAACGTTGAAAATATATTGCATCCCATTGAAATCAAAACCATCGAAGTATGTCTTGCAAGTGATGGAGTATAAGGAGCAAACGACTAATCTCCCTTATCCCACCGGCATAGGAGATCAAATACCTACTTTACTCTTCCGTTGACATATGGAAACTAGGGCACCACCCTACGTTTTCAAAACGTTGAAAGTATATTGCTCATCGATGAAATCCAAACCAACCAGGTAAGTCTCGAAACTTCCGACGATCAAGGTAAAGAAGAAAAAAAATCTTATCTTCCTTATCCCACCGGGATAGGAGATCAAATACCTATTTTACTCTTTCGTTGAAATAAGGGAACTAGCGCACCACCATACGTTTTCAAAACGTTGAAAGTATATTGCTCGGCGATGAGTATATCTCCGCCGATGGAGAATAAAAAGCTAAAATCTCCCTTATCCAGCCAGCATAGGAGATCAAATGACTGTGTGGTCTGTCTACACTGTAGCTGCTACAGTCATGCCGTACTACCATCCAATTTTATTTTTTCGTTGGAATGGGGACACTAGGGCACCGTCCCATATCCTCTAAATGTTAAAAATAAAAGAGTATCTTTATCCCACTGGGATAGGATATTAAATTATTATAATCTGACTTAATGTCATGACGTAGTAAATTAGCCTTACGTTACTTTTACTACTTACAATACTAGAGCACATCCCTGTAAAAAAAAAAACTTTTGTAATTTAATTAATCTCCCTGATCCCATCGGGATAGGAGATCAACTTAAGTTCTGGCTCAGCGTTGCCATTTATCATAGGTACTGACCAGTACAGTGAGGAGAAACAAGCTCTTACTTAAAAGGATTAATATGATATTATTCAACCTTTTAATTATTTTTGCAACCTAGATCAGGATAAACTTCAGACATGTTTTAATATGTATACTCGTACTATTGGCACGAAATATGCTAAAAGCAGCGGAGCGCACTCCAAACTTTTTTCTATATCAAAAGACTCGACAGATCTGATTTTAAAATACAAAACCAATAGACTGAGATTTTACACCTATGATCACGGTCGTGTTCTAATAATGCCGTACTTTTTACAAACAACCTAGATCACAAAAATGATATTTTTGTTTACCCTCGACCAATAGGCAATTAATGCGTGACATGTTTTCGCAATGACGTGCTGGCCTCTAAACATTAGCATCATTAGCAAATTGGACTGTTCAGAGCTGAGCTGAGCTGAGCTGAGATCGTAGCACATGCATCTTTTAACGGCAGTACGACTTCCTTCTGGTAAGCTCAAAACCCTACCTATTTACAAAGGGTGTAATACCTCAGAGGTATTACCTCTTATATCTTTAAGGTAGATGTCAAAACATCTAGGCCGGTCAATAAACATATGGAAGTCTACCCCGCCTGTAAAAGTAGTAATTCTTTTATGACACCGTTGTTCTTAATTTCATGAATAAATCGCTATTTATTCGAAGTTGACCATACCGTAGTATGAAACCCCGAGTTGCGGACATTTTTATCAAACAAGATTAAAGGTAATCATGGATACTACACTTTCGAGCTTTATCAGCCAGGTGTAACATCTAATGTGCAAAGCTTTGCATCGATGCGGTAAGATGACATAAAGGCAAAATGCGAGTACTACCTCTACTTGCTGAAGACACCACACTGATTTATTCGGGTACGAACTGTAGCATAACAATGTGCGGATACCCACACCACATAGGTACCATACATAATGTAAAATTGTAAATAGTTGCACACTAATGCAATCAAATATTCATCGTTTGCTGCAGATTAAGACCATGCAGCGTGTCCCGTAATCCCGTTACTAAGATAAAACTTGTAATACCTACATGCTAAGCGCTGGGGCAAAGAGTGGGGATCGCTCTGCGATTTCACGAAACGATCATTATAAAGATGCGTGTGCGTTAGCCAATCACATAAATCGTAATGGTCTTCTGCGCATCTTTCGCCCACGCTCAACATCCGTGTTGTAATGATGTTGATTGACGTCAGTTGAGATCAGTCGACTTAACAAACAGATCTAGTCTAGCTTGATTGTGGATAGAATCTCCACAGACAATCGTAAAGTCTCCTTCCCAACATATGCAAAATTAATCAGATCCAAACCTAAAAAATGCGCACTAATAAGAATTGTTTCCGAATTTTCTGGTAGTAATAGTTATACCTACTTACGTAACAACTACTACATGTTACATAAATGATTTTTGGCAATTTTATTTAAGAAAGTAGCTATTGCATTCTTTTGCCATTTCAACTAAAACAAACAAAAAGTGTGGGTAGTATTACAAACTCGCCATTGTGATCGTCTGACACAACTGTTGTTGCTGAATGGCAAAATGCGATGTAAACCAAAACATCGACTTATTTATTGAAAATTTTTTTTTTTTTTGTTTTTCGCAACTCCATGCAAGGTTTAATTTAAGATAAATAACACTTGAAAAAATTAATCGACCTCAGGTGGGACTCGAACCCACGTCCCATCGCATACCGGGCGAGTGCTTTGACCACTAAGCTACCGAGGACGTCACGTGAAGTTGATGCCACAATATTTGCGCTGAGAATATGAAGCGTTGGATACGCATTAGTGAGGATCCTGACGAGCTACCATAACCGGATGTTGTCTAAGAGTTGGGTACTAAATTACACGTAAGGTTTTATATAACATAACATATTACATATAAATGTATTTTATTATTTATTCATACTGTAGTTACATAATTAATTAATTAGTGATAGTGTATTTTAACAATTTTTATCTTAAGTCTAATGTGTCAGCTTCGACCAATGTTTGTGTGTTGTGACCCTACAGGCTGGGAATCCACTGTGAAAGCCGTCTATAGGTATTATAATGGTGATACAAAACTAGATGACTAATGTGTCTGATGGTTTAAGCTATTATAAATAGTGATACACAAACAATTGGGTTGAAGTGACGTTCATTAGTACTGTGCTGAATGTGGCTTCAAACATAGGCTTATAGAGTGTGTGTGTAACCTGCAAGCGTGAATCCACAGTGAAAGCCGCTTAAGGGCTATATGGTGATACAAAACATTACTAGTTCAAGCCATATAACATACTTTGCAAGCATAAATATGAAATAAAGCAATATTTAAAATGTAAATAACACACATGATTGTAGAAGATATTTTGTTTAATAAATATTTTAAAATTAACATTTAAACATTTCTATTTCAGCTTCCACATTAGACTAATATTGTAAATTTTTGTTTTTAGCAATTCCATGCATGGTTTAATTGAAGATAAATAACACTTGAAAAAAAATCATCGACCTCAGGTGGGACTCGAACCCACGTCCCATCGCATACCGGGCGAGTGCTTTGACCACTAAGCTACCGAGGACGTCACGTGACAAGATGAAATTCCTCAAGTGTTTTTTCTCGCTGTCAAAGCCAGCGTATTCTGATCAATGTTGTAGCTATATGTATAGCTGAGTAGTATACTACCGTCAACACCCTATAGAAATATTTTTACAAATATTTGACTATTGGTTAAGGTCAGAAATGCTTAAACATTGTAAAATTTTTTTTTTTTTGTTTTTCGCAACTCCATGCAAGGTTTAATTGAAGATAAATAATTATTATTTATTGAACACAAAATAGAAAATCACATTCTATTATCACATACCTACCATTGTACAATCTGTCTGACGATGATTTTCGCCGCATTCTGTGAAACATTTTCTTTTTGTAAAACTTGGTGCTATAAACCAGGAATCAAATGTTGTAGCTTGCAAATGAGCTGCGTCGTTATTTACTTTAGCTGGATTAACACGCTTTCAGCATTAAGACAGCGCTTGTATGTAGGTGTTTTGATATACGTACGTGAAGTACATTTTAATTTGTAATCGCATTCGAGCTGACCTTCCGTCCTCACTATGAAAATATCATTAAGAAGGGAAATCGGCTACTAGGCTTCATAATGAGAACTACCAAAGATTTTAAGAATCCGAATAGCACCCTGCATCTCTTCAACAGCATAGTCAGAAGCATTTTGGAGTATTGCAGTCCAGTCTGGTCTCCTTATTACAATGTCCACATTGATAGTATCGAGCGAGTTCAGAGAAGATGTTTAAGATACCTATCCCGTAAACATAATTTCGGCCGCTCACTTTGGAACTACAGTCAGAGACTATCCAAGTTTGATGTGATTCCCTTGAGTATTCGCCGCAGAAGACATGATCTTCTTTATCTCCATAAAATTCTGCACTCCGCTTTAGATGCGCCAAATCTTCTATCAGCCCTCAATATTAATACCTATTACAGATCTCGTTGCCCCAACGTTTTTGCAATGCAGGTGTACAGAAATAACACGTCGTTTTATAACCCTCTCGTAAGAATGTGCCGCACATATAACGAATTGGCCCGTAGTAGCAAAGACATCGACATATTTAATAATAAGTTCTCGCAATACAAGAAAGCCATATCGGATATCCTGAACCAGACTGGTCCAAGTCTTCCAAATTCACACTAGATGCACCTAAATTGTTTTTGTTTTGTTTTGTTTTTGTAGAAAATTTGTTTTGTATTTTGTTTTTATTTAAGAAATTCTGTTCTTTTGTGTTTTGTAGTTAAGACCGTCTGTTAACCATGCTGAGTACACTTTTTATAGGTTACGGTCTAGCCTTATATTACCCAACCTATCTAAAACAATATCATGTCTCGGCTGTAATCTGTCTGTGTACCTATTTATAAATGAATAAATAGATTACTTAGTCATGCCAATTTCAGCCATTTCACACTTTGTGTTTAAAATAGCGAAAACGGGTTATTAAACTAGTCATAACGCTAAATTATAACTATTATACTAGCTTACTGAATGATGAACAACACACAGTAATTTTATACTTCAAATTCTTATCTTTGGCATCTGAGCCATATGGCAAAACACCTTCACTCAAAAAGTAACATACCTAATATTACAATAGAAAATTTCATGAGCAGAACACACGATTGAAATGTAATGGGTGTATCGGTATGACAGGTGTTCATATGTGCAACTGGCATGGAACTAGTACCAGTTTACACTCGTATTGTGCTATGTGGGATAGTTGAACATCCTATGCGAAACTTAAGGCATTGACCTACGCCCTGGTGATCTTTTGCCATAGAAAAAACATTTAGTACTTTAATAGTGCACTTAATTTTTGCTAAGCCTCCGAGCTACCTGCCATCGTAGCAAAAATCTACAGCATTAATTTATGAATCAAGCTTACTTGACTTTATGCTCTGTGTTAAACTTATATCACTGAAACTTAAAAACACTACTGAAAACTGAAATACAGTCATTGTTGCGCTTCTAATATATTCTAATCAGTAGATTCTATTTAGTTTCAGCGAAAGAAGCGACAAAAAATCTTAATTACTTGCATTTTTGGCGATTTTTCGAAATTTTGATATTGACTTAGAAAAATTCCATACAAAATTTTGAACTTTGAAAATTTTTGTTCGTTTTTCAAAATTTTTTCGGCTTATCTTGTAGATCCAATCTATACGAGCTAGACGCCGTCAATTTCAGCACGCTGCGACGCTCCTGGATTTTACAATAAATTTTTGAAAGTACTGAATTTCAGTTTTTTGACCATAACTTCAAAATTTTCTACGGCACCCCGGTTCTGTAGTTTGACAATATTGTCCGTCTCGACGAGACGAATCTTTAGACACCCCTTTTGGACCCCTAGGACGTCATAAAGGGCAAAAATTCGCCCTCCCACTCTCCCTTACCTGCTTTACCACCTAAGCTCGGTTAGGTTTTGACAAAATTTTTTCTTCGTTTTTGGACTGAGAGCTTAGGTGGTGACCCCGAGGGCATCGGGAGATTGTTTTTAAGTTTAGGTTAGTTAGGATTAGGCGATATCAACACTATTGTGTTGATATCTATAGCTTTAAGTTTAATTTTATTTTTACAAAGTCTGTTTTTACGACAGCATTTTAACGTATTTATTGACCATTTTTGTCTATACGACAATTTTAATTATTTATTACATACCGACGCATTCCCACTAGCATGTTTGCGATACACACTCCCGTGAAGAAAATGTCCACGGACAAGACAAAGGCCGGCTACACCAGCCCTCACGTTGACGACCAGCAGGCTCACACCTCAGGCGTCATCACTCACCACAGTCGTGAGAGGGAATTGCCTTCTCACGCCAACACAAAGAGGGACTCGCTGGTCCGAAGGCTTACTGGGGAATGGGAGGCAGGGACGGTGGACGGAAACTCCAAATTCCTGAAATCACCCAGGAAGGTGGTCCCTGCTGCCCAACCCACTAAAGCCAAGACCCTGACGCAGGACTCCAAACCGACTGCCGCCCGCCGACCATCAGCCGAGACATTCAGTGTCTCTCCGAGGGTCGAGCCGAAGTACAACAGCCGGACGACAGAGGCTAAGGCCATGTTGACGAAGTCCAAACTCCACCTGCGGAATTCTAGAAATATTAGAACCGACATTAAGGTGGAGGTTACGGCGGCCCTCGACAGGCTGTATGTGTTAGTAAAAGAGGCGGAGTTGGAGAGGACTGCGGAAAGGAAGGAACCGGACAGGACCAGCGGGACTGCAGAGCCCGAGAAGGTGGAGGAGCGCAAAGTTGATGGTGAGAGGGAAGACGAGAGAGTGAGGGTGGAGAAAGAGTTGATAGCAAAAATGGCAGAACACAGTAAACTGATGGAGGAAAGTAGGGAAGAGATGAAAAAGTTGAAGGAAGTAGTAGAGAGGAGCCAGATAGAAGGGAGTAATAGAATGAGTTACGCGAGGGTAGCCGCTGCCTCTCCGAAGGTTAAAGCCCCGGAGCATGCAGCGGTGCACTCGGTAATAATTACCTCAGAGGACAAGATGGACACGGGGGACCAAGTCTTAGAGAAAATTAGGACAGTAGTTAGGGCTAAAGAAGAGGGTCTAAAAATAGACAGAATAAGAAAAGGACGTGATCAAAAAGTAATATTAGGATGCAAAACAAAGGAAGAGCTAAACAAAATTAAAGAAAAAATTCTAAATAATGACAAAAATTTAAAATTAAACGTTGAAAATATACAAAATAAGGATCCTCTAATTATAATAAAAAATGTAAATAAATATAATAGTGAAGAAGAAATTTTAAAAGCTATATATACTCAAAATAAAAACACATTAAAAGAGATGAAGGAAGAGGAATGTAGGGCCGTAATTCGGTATAAGAAAAACGCCCAAAACCCCCATCAAATGCATGTTGTGCTCAGCGTGTCGCCGCTCGCTTGGCAACTATTGGTAGAGGCAAAATGTGTCCACATAGACATGCAGCGCCTCAAGGCAGAAGATCAGTCTCCACTGGTCCAATGCTCGCGCTGCCTGTCATATGGACACAGTAAGAAGGTCTGCAGGGAAGCCGAGGACTCGTGCTCGCACTGCGGAGGCGCACACCTCCGCTCGCAGTGCGCCGGTTACCTTGCCGCCGAGCCCCCGGCATGCCGGAACTGCCAAATTGCTAAGCTGGGAGACGCTGAGCACAATGCATTCAGCTCAGATTGCCCGGTACGACGTAAATGGGATAGCATAGCGCGGTCCACAGTGGCGTATTGCTAAAGTTGTACCGGGCAGAACCACTGAGAGCAAAAATAATGTTTTTGTGCAAAAAATGTACCGGCGGAGAAGCTTTGCTCAAGGTAGAGTGAAGGCGTCCTGGGCTACGATCCTGAACTCGGCTTTAGCACTCTCCGGGATGATGGACTCTCTTTACAATGTAAAGAAAGGCGATTCCCGGAGGGTGATAAAAGACCGAAGCGCCGCAACCCCGAAGCGCAACACCGAGACGCCGCATTTAGTCACGCAGTTTGAACACAACACCAGACGTTCAGAGATGTCCCAACGCGAGATCAATGGCCCAATACTGTTCATAGTAAACGTTACAACAGAGGGAGAAGTTGGCGCAGCAATATCTCTGAGTGATAATGCTGCGCGGAACCAGACCAAAAAACTCGGGTTGGGGCAGCTCTGCACTGCATTTCGAGCCAATAAACGGCGCCCGGTGTCATTTGTCAAGCGTATCATACAAGATACGCTTGACAAATGGATATCGCGCTATAGAGAGCAAAACGCGCTAGTCTTATGTCTGAGCAGCTCTACATTTCAAAACTTTACACAACTTATAATTTAGCTAAAAATACAAAAGTAACAAAAATCATCATGACTAGGACACACAATAAACATAATATTATAAATAAAGTAAATCAATTGTATAACTTGTTTATATAATAAGTATATAATACGTGTTAACGCACATAAAACAAACAGGTATCAAAAAAGCACAGTAAAAGTAAATATTAAAAAAGCTCAATTAAAATATAGAAACAAATTAAATCGAGAAAACTTAGACAGACAAAAAGAAAGAAAAAATTAATGAGATAAAACTTATTATATAGTTAGTAAAATAAACTTAGCAAAAATCGCAGAAACATGAACATACAAAAAATAGCTTAATATTTCTTCGAACATAAAAATAAAAACAAAAAACTTTTTTTATATACACACAGAACACTAAATAAAGAATAAGATGACAAAAGGGCACTGGTTATGCTAGTGGGAACGAGAAAAAAAAAAAAACTTATATCACTGCATTCTAGACAGTGCCTAATCACAGCGCAATATCATTTACTATCTCAAACCATACCGGTTTAAAGGCGAGCTGGGCAGTCTTCATTATAACTTAGCAGCAAATAGTTGCAAAGTTAATTCACAAACTGTTTATTTTTAACCAAGTATAGACTAAAAATATTTTTGATAATCCGAGGATGTAATCGACGATCTCCGTAGCCGATAGGCGAGCACGCCAGACTTGGCATCGCCACCTCTGTGGTCCCGAGTTTATAGCTAAGCCTGCTATCCGGGCTATTATATAAGCTTCTGCGTAAGATCATACGGGCAAAGTAGATGTGCTTGACCTGTCAAACATGTTTTTATTAGTCTGAATGACAACGAATGGGCTTATAGTAACTAGCACATCGGTAATGTTTGACTGCACTTATGCAAAAATTAACACATTTCACACTAGCAACTGGATGTATTGTACAATAAGTCCATAAAAATTGTTTCTAGGAAGCTAAGGATACAGAGTTATACAAATTTATATTATTTTCAGTGGCTTGCATTCCTAATGCAATTGTAAAACCTAATTAATGAGCTTAGATAATATCATCATATTTTATTATTATTGATCACATTGGCGACTACACAGTACACAGCGCCACCAGGCGATAATAAACACGTCTCTCATGTAAAAGGCTTTGAATAACGGTACAGCCATGCAATTCTCTAATATACGCTTTGTCGCTGCGCTCACCGCTGTGATCACGGAAATCACAGCCTTCACATCAACGGCTGTGGTCACAGCATTTTATTTGGTATTCTCTAACCAATATTAGCTCGCCGACGATCTCTCGGCTGCGTCAGCGCTCGGCTGTTGGCAAGGCTGTGCTAGAGGGGTGACGCAAACTTATTTTGTACAATCGAAAATTCTCGATTAGTAGGTTTTGATTATTTATTTATAATAAAAATGTATGATAACAATTATTTCGCTTTAAAAAGACTTACAGTAGTAACTTGAATGTTAATAAATAATAAAGTAACATAAAATGTCTAATTATTACGGCAAATTAGTAAGGCCATAGCCATAGTCAGTTGAATAAAAAAAATATGCCATACTTGAAGAGTTGAAGTTTGGCTGTATGGACCTAGTTCAAAGCCGTTAAAATATTAATTAAAAAAAAAGAGTTGAATGAAGTTTCGAAAAGTCAGCAGAACTAAAATCTAATTTGTTTGTGTACAAATAAAATAACAAATTCAAAGAATTCAAGTGTGTTGAGATTTTTTGCAACGTACGTTCTATATTTTATGTTAACTTTACATCCAGACTTTTGTTGTGATCTTGCAAAAAGCTAACGAAAGTGTTTGTAATCGTATGTAAAACAAACAAGTAAGTAATTTAGTAAACAAAACCCATTTGACCATCATTTATTTATTTTGAGTGAATAGCGTAACCTAACTCTAACATTTATTTGCTATAGTGACTCGTAACGCACCGATTTGAGCCCAAACTGAGAAGTTGGTT
Organism: Anania fuscalis; assembly: GCA_950371115.1. Lineage (NCBI taxonomy): Eukaryota > Metazoa > Arthropoda > Insecta > Lepidoptera > Crambidae > Anania > Anania fuscalis. The sequence goes on along the minus strand of OX493326.1, from coordinate 5,128,618 downwards.
GTGCTGATGAAAACTACGTCCAATCTTGGCACTAGACATGTCAACATAGCTTATTCCAGGACCCGGATCCAAAATTGATGGTCAGAAATCGCCAGGGCCTTAACTTCTATACACACAACTAACCAATAACATCTGACTGAACAACAGCTAATGTCAAGTGGTAGATGCAGATGGAGTGGTCTTAATATCTGTGCAGTTGAGAAGAAATCGCAGTAGGGAGTGCTTTCAACTTTACTATAAATACTATTTTAATTGGATCTCTTTTAATCATTTATATAGTCAGATTACACTGGCAGTTTATAGTTTTGAGTCTTTGATTCCAGTCCATCATCTGCACTCACACATCCGCTGATACACTTGACTTGTAATAAGTTTTCAGGTATTATTGGTTAGTTGTGTGTATAGAAGTTAATGACTAGCGTCTGCTCAGATATAAATGAAATAATAATGTTTAAATATTAATGGTATATAATATATTGAAATATTTTTTTGCAATTAACCCTGACACTAGGGATCCTATGTTATGATGGTCATTGAAGATGAGGCTCCACAATCTACTGATACAGGATACAGCAAGCATTGTGACAACAAACAATTGAAGCCATTCAACATCATAGAACTCCCAACTGACTAATGAGATCTTGTGATTAAATTTTTGGTGATTTTATGTGATTTATAAATAAATTCTAATAAAAATAAATCAATTTCACTAAATAGTGTCTTTTCATTGTCCCATAAAGAAAATAGTTTACATCTGTAGGGACACATGTATGATGAAAGTTGCGCGTCAGCGATTTGTAATGTTTGTGTGATGTATGAGCGGGAGACTGCCAGTTACTGCGCACTGACCGAGTCGAGTAAACATGTTTAACTTTTGGGAAATATTAACGAAATACTATATTAACAAATTATCATATATTATTTAAGGTCAGTGGCGGTAACTCCTAGGGTAGATAGCCTCACACTTGACAATTAAAAAGTAAAGGTGTCAGTTTAAATAAAAATTAGGTATTCACTAAATTTTCAGACATTTATAAATTTGAGACTAGAACTAGGCACACTAACATGTGGGTGTTTCATTAAGAGGCACCCACGCGTACACATCTATTCTTAGGACTTGTGCTTAGCAACTTGAATTAAGTGATTACACCTTCTATTAAAAATTCAAATAAATATTAGACAGCATGATCACAAAAAGACTTGTTGTGTTTCCGAAGACATAAAACTAACAACCACCATTAATATTATTTTATACAACTTTGCATTTTATGTGGTTCACAAAATAAAAAAGAACTAGGAATATTTATTACCAATTTTATTAAGGTTCCGTATCCAAATGATAAAAGGGGACCCTATTACTAAGACTTTGCTGTCCATTTGTTTGTGTTTGTCTGCTGGTTTCCAGGAGTATCTCATGAACCGTGATAGTTCCTCTTCTTTATCCGTATCACTCTTGACAGAGTGGTTGTGGTCATCCCTTCAGGTGTACCAGCCTAGGTGGCTAGCTTCATAACACCCTGCCACTCCTCTCTGATGGCTGCCTTCCTTGTGCATTCATATAGTGATGATGAGCTATTTACTGCCGCTTTGATGAGTGATAATTAGATATTTGATTTTTACAGACGGTGTTTTTCTGTTGCCGCTATAACAACTTAAACTAAATAACGGAATAAAATAATTGTTAGGGGGCATCCCATACAAACGTAATTTTTTGCCGTTTTTATAGATAATGGTAAGGAACGCTTCGTGCGCGAATCCAACACTAACTGTGCCGGTTTTTTAAATAAAATCTGCTTATAGGACTTCAAATTTCAATAAATTGATACAAATATTCAGTAAAATCCATGTTATCAGCCACAAAATACAAGCTTTCACTTTGACATTAAATATCGTAGGCGTAAGGCGAGGCTGTCGGCGAAGTTGTAAGGATTTTTTGCTACAGAATGCCGATTCCATGCAGAAATGTCAAATTATTGATTCCTTATCACGGCGTCCACAGCCGTGCGGTGCTAATGTCGAACAGCGTTAAAAAGTAAATAAGAGACTACCAATTGTGCGTTGATCGCTGTTCCAGCGGCTGTAACCGAGGCTGTAGTAATATTTGCGCTTAGAGAATCGCACTGCAGTACTGTTTAATAGCGACGTTTTACCTGAAAATAAAACGTTTATTAAACATACTTACCTTATTCAAAGCCTGCTTTTTAAACCTGCCTGGTGACAATAAAACGCAATGACACGAATATCGAACAATCCTTCGAGCTGCCTGTGGTGGCGCTAGTGTTTCATAGCTGCGGTGGCGGGCTGCGGAAACGTGGGTCACGTGGGCAGACCATGAGTCATGTCTAGTACTCGAACCGGAAACGCGGATGCTACTCTCATGTAAAAGGCTTTGAATAAGGTTAGTATGTTTAATAAACGTTTTATTTTCAGGTAAAACGTCGCCATTATAATGTTTGTTCGACATTTCATAATTACAAGTACTTAAACAGCATCGGCAGTCTTGCACGTGGTGTTTTTTGAACGATTCGAACGCTCGCTGCCTACCTCCCCGCCATCTAGGTGGGGAAAGTTGTTTGTTGGGAAATATAAAAGAGGTACACGGCGTAGACAGGGCAGTTGGGTGCTGCGCTCGGTTCAGAGCGGTTACGTTGTTGAAATTCAGATAAGTAGGGTAAACCACCCAATTATTGGCACTTTAAGCACTTTAGGTACTTAACATAGTGAAAAATACATGTTATACGGTCCTAACCTAATGATGATGTTTTTTTTTTAAGTTTAGGAACTTAACAGAATAATGCAAATTGGTTATTTTGTGACTCAATTTAATTAATCTGTCTTTTAACATCATTTAAAAAAAACAACTTAGTTTTTCCTAATAATGGCACCCTTGAACGAATTATTGCCACATATAAAGCCAATTATTGACATACAAGTGTCAATAATTGACTAAGAATTGTCCTTTTATTGGCATGGGTGTGAATAATTGGACACGTGGGTGACAAATTTGTTTATGAGGATGAAATAAGAAAAAACACATTTCAATTGTTTTATTTTTTAATACACAATATCTAACCTACCTACTTTCTACGTAGAGATCAATATTACAATCATCAGTCATGTCTTAGGAACATTATTTTCACAAATTCAATTATCCTAACTTACCTAACTGTGGTATTAACGAAACGTACCCTTACTGAGAACTAATAAAAACAGGAATATTTATTTAACACAATAATAAAATTAAATAGAAAAACAATTTTTTTTGAATTACTTACTTACTTTAAATAAATTCAAATTGGAAACAAAAAATATCTTTTTCGTAATTTAAAGCTTCATTAGTTTTTCATTTTTAACTAAGTAATAAATAAAAAATATAGCAATTAGTTCTCTTCATCTTCCATTTCCGATAGTATTTTTTCTAACTCTTTTGCAGTAAACGGTTTAGATGGCTTGGTGCTTAATTTATTTAGGATTTTTTCTTCTTCAATCTCTTTTAAAGAATCAGCTTCACTATCACATCTAACGTTTTCTTCGTCACAGTGATTACTAGGTTTATTGTCACACGACATCACTTTGGAAGATATGTCTGCAAGTGTCTGACAATCGTTCTTAATTCTTTTATTGACAGATTTTGAAGTTGTCCTTTTATTGTCATTCCTTTTTGTTTTTTCTGTCTTTATTTGTTTCTTGAGCTCTCTTTCTTCCTTTCTTCTTCTTACGCCTTCAATCTTTTCTTCTTTCGCCTTTAGTTTGCTTATTTCTTGTTCTTGCCATTCCTTAGACGTAAGTACAAAAGGAACCTTTTTGGTATTTTTAATTCCTTTTCGTTGAGGCGTTTTTGGTAAAACGAAAACATCGCTTACTTTGACAGGTGTCAAGTGTTGAATTGAAGATCGTGAAAAGGGTATTGCATTACCTACTTCAGATATGATTTAGATTTTGTCCAATTCCTTGTGTACTTCACGGGCTTCTTTTTGCACACATGGCGTGGTAGAATGCTCTGACAAAACTGTTACTGGTTTTTGATTATTATTCTCTGGATTGTGTACCTGGGCGTTATGGGAAATTGTTATAAAATGTGGTTGTGAGTCAACTTGTGACATCTCATCATCTCTAATTAGTATTTCTGTAGAATATTGTAAATCATCAGCAAATATGACTCGATGGGGCTATCAATTTTTTTAATCATAGTGTCCGGAAATGTAGTTATTTGGTCCACTTCTAGATTTGTTTTTCTTTGAATGTCTAAAGATGTTCTAAAAAAATTATTAATTTTTTTAAGATCTTTATGAATATTTCCGTTTTCTTCTTCAAAGAGTTTCTTCCATTTTTCTTCACCTAAAATATTTTTGAAATCGTCTAATGTCATTTTCACTTCCGGCGTTTTTCTGTCAATAGTGTTTGAAGAATTATTCTTTTTCCCTAAGCATTTTGTAAAATCGATTGCATCAGGATTAAATGGAAATAGACCAGTAGCTCTAAATTCGTTGATTATTGTAGCTGCATTAACCGTTTCGTCAATCGTACGTTTTAATAGTGGGGCAAATTATAATTTTGTAAGGGCTTGTAAAGGGTGATCCTTTCGCCAAGCTAGTAATGTTTTTTGCCACCCAGTTTTTAAGGGTTTAAAAGCTGACACGTCGGCTGGTTGCAAAATACGGGTACATTTGGGATAAAGCGCGATCAGAATAATTTCTAGCCTTGAGCATAATTCACTTATTTCATATGTTAGATGAGTTTTATGTCCGTCTACGAAAAGTATTACAGGAAATTTTGTACCATTTTTTATCAGGTGTGGATGAATTACGTTTTGTATATAGTCCTTGAAAATAGTCGCTTTCATCCACCCATTGTCGCTTAGACCAATTCCCCAATCTGGAGGAACTTTGTAAGATACGTCACTTGGCATCCGCTTGTAGGGATAAATGATCAGCGGTGGTGTAAGTGTTCCATCGGCTCCAAAAGTAAATAAAACTGTTAAAGATGTTTTCGCTGGTGCATGATCAACTTCGTAGACGTTTTGTGCTCCTTTAGGTGCGAGTACTACTCCAGTTTTCGGGCAGAAAACAAAGTTTGTTTCGTCACCGTTAAAGATTCTGTTGGGTTCTGACAAAATTGACAAAAAACCATTGTCTTCTAAGTATTGTCTTATCATGTTAAACCATCCTTTTATATCCTCTTCAGACACAGCTGCACTAGCTGCAGTGACTGCTTCTGGCGTTCTTATTGCAAGGTCAGGATGACGTCCCAGGAAAAGTTTATACCATTTTTCACCAGGAATCCCATTTTTAAATGGATTCGGTCTTTGACTTTTTTTATGAATTCAGCTACGCTGGCCAAAAGAGCAAACTTCCTTTTCGGAAACCCTTTCATGCTACATTTGATAAGCCATTCCTCGAGCATAAGTTCTTCAGCATGGCTTAAAATCGTTGGCGGGCCTGGAGTAGAAGCTACTTTATTCGGAAATTTTAGTTTAAATTGTAATGTAGAACGTGGCAGTGCAAATGTTTTAGCTGCTCATTTTTTGCTCATTCCGTTCTTCACAGCTTGTATGGCGTTTAGTAAATTTTCTTGACTATACCTTTTTCTTTTTACTATTTCTTTTTTCTTTAATGTAGCGGCTTTTTTGCTGCTCCTTGGTTTCATTTTTTCAAAACCTGAATCAAAATATTTTATTAGCATACCTAATTACTGCCACCATTTTCTAATTATTGGCACTAATGTCCATAATTGTTTTTTTGTCATTGGCACAATGCCAAAATTAGGTTATACCGACTCTAAACTTATAATTTTTACAAAAAAATCTTAAGTAAATGCTTCATAATTTAAATTAGTGTTTTAACATCACAAAATAATATTCAGTTAAAATCCTGTTATGGGCATCAGTGCCAATAAATTAGCTTTTAATGTTTTTACGCACCAATGATTGGCACCATCCATAAACTTACGAACTGCTATTTAATATTGAAAACTAGGCTCTATTTGTGTAAGTTAAGTCATTAGATTCCATTTAAAACATAGATCATTCGAGAAATCATCAATAGTTGTGGATTAACACTGATATAAAAATGCTCTTACCTTATGAAAATCTTAAGAAATCAACACCTTTGCTCTAACGGTTGCCCACACGAACTTAACGTCGCTGGCCATTCCGATAACGCGTCACATTCGACAGTTCAGTGTTGCTATTTCAATGAAGACTAAAATTACCAAGGAACATTTAAAAGCAAAAAGGCTGTCCAATAAAGGAATGTCTTATTTTTGCCATGTAAACACAGAGTGCCCTTATGGGCCCCTTATACTGGAAGAGTGCCAAGAATGGGGTACCTTACCCTAATTCTTATTATTTAATATTGTCAAGGCAGACTAATTATTATATTTTAATTGATTTTGATTTTATAAGCTACGAAACTATAAATAATGGCTGATTTTAATGGGAAGAATAGGTTTTATTAATTATTGAATAGATTACTAAAATTATAACGGACTATAAATTGTAACAAGTATTTCATTAAGCTTTGGCAATATATTGATTTAACCCGGTCTAAGGCTATTATTTTACCTATAACCTAACCCTATCTTAACAAAATATAATTCGTTTGTGAAAAACCAAAACTACTAGTCTGATTTTGATGCGGTTTTTTGCTATATTTATTTATGATTATATTTATGTTGACGTTTAAATAGTGATAGCTGCCCCCGACGGATTTTCTTGAGGTTTTTTATTAAGTTCATAGGTAGTTGAATATGATATTTACCCATGTATATCTTCAAGAACCAGATACGTAGGGAAGTGCTATGAAAACAGATACTCTATTGCTTATACGACTCCGCGATAGATCAACTCTACTTGTACGTTAATTATCTCTCGTTAAATACTTAAATCTTTAAGTCGAGGGTTTTTTAAATTATTTTATCCTTTTTTAATAACGTTTTAAGCGTCGTGGGTTTTTTCAAAATTTTTAATTTTGCTTTTTATTTCAAACTTTTTAGAGAGCAAATAATAATAATAATAATAAAAAGGCGTCGGGAAGTGACGACCCCATCGCCCACTGGTTAAGCAACTAAGTGACAGATAGTTGCTTAACCAGTGCAGTCAGTCTGTACCCTAGCGACTGGTGCTAGAGCCGGTGCCAGTCGCATTACCCAGGGAAATGGGTCAAGACGGCTCCCTCGGAGGGAATGAGCGAGACTCCGATGGTATCTCGCTCACTATGATGATGGCAGAATATAGAGAGCGCATAGGGCCGCTGCCTGGGGGTGATCGCCGGGGCGCGTCTGGAGCTGGCGCTGGACGTGGCAGCATGCGGGCCGCCAGCACTACCCGACTGGGCCGACCACCTGCCCAGTCACCACCATCATCGCCTTCAGTGCGCTTGGCACCAGCAGGGGCTTCCCAGCCCCAACAATTGGTGCCCGCCACTGGAGGTACAAGGCGCATGAGGTGGAATACAGCAATGAATGCGAACCTCATGTGCGCTTACTACGGAGCGACAGAGGGAGAAACCGGCAGGACAGGTTATCGAGCACGGATGCATCGCACATTTCTGCAGCTGGAGCCAAATTTGTCAGTCGCCGAACAAAACCTGTCGGATAGAGCTCGGTGGATATTGCGGTCTAACATCTTTAGCACCACTGAGCTCGAACAATTGCGAAGCGAGGCTGTTTCCTGCGCGCCACCCGCACCCACTGAGCGGACTGCCACTCCAGAGCCTTCTGGCGGCGAGAATATGGTAGTCGAAGACGAGCCGGTGGTAGCTGGTGGCGCGTCGGATATAGTCGCCCAGGATTTAGAGCAAATGAGGGGGATGTTAGAGGAGGTGATTTTGGAGTACAGTTATACTCCCCTGGAAGAGAGACCAAGGCTTCCGAGGCTACCACTCAGTGTTCGGATCCGGGATGTCGTTGAGGCCGTAAACCAGATGCTGCCCCAGCATTTGGAGAGCAGCTCTGGCCTGGCTGATACCAGTACGATTCTCTTCAGTGCAGCAATGACGGTGTGCCGATTCACAGGCATCCGAGTTGCACCAAGTCCAAGTGCTGCACGTACTACTCGCAGGAGTAATACTGTGCCAGCCTGGAAGAGGAGAATCGAACAACGTATCGAGCAAGCCAGAGTCCTCATCGGCAAACTGACGTGCTTCCGCTCGGGCAATACCAGGCCAAGGATTGTGCGCTTTGTCAGGAGGGAGTTTTCTAGGATAACAATTAATTTGGCTAACCCAGAGTTTGCTCGGAAACTGACGGAGCGCATCGACGAGCTGAAGCAGAAGATCGCTGCGTGGGCGAAGCGTATCAGAAGGTACTCAGAAAGGGTTGAGAGATACGAGCAGAATCGCCTTTTCGGGAGTGACCAGAGAAAGTTCTACAAACGCTTGGAGAGCTCTGAACCTCGCAACACTGTTGCAAGACCGAACAAGGCCGATGTTGTAAGCTTTTGGCGTGGCCTTTGGTCAACACCAGTGGAGCACAGCGAAGGACCCTAGATTGGCGCGATAGAGGAGGCGTGTGCATCAGTTCCTCCGATGAACCCTGTCTTCATCACTGATGAGGACGTAGCAGTACGTCGAGCCCCGAACTGGAAAAGTCCGGGACTGGATGGCCTGCAGAGTTACTGGCTAAAAGGATTCTCGGTATGCCATGCTACCTTGGCCCGCCAATTTCAGGAGGCGCTAGAGACAGGAGCTCTCCCGAACTTTCTTACTACTGGGGTCACTCACCTAGCTCCTAAAACACAAAACACCGCGGATCCGAGTAAATACCGCCCGATAACGTGTCTGCCTACCATCTATAAGACACTAACATCCGTTCTGAGCGCCAAAATTCGTGATCATATAGACGCGAATCGTCTTATGTCTGACGCTCAGAACGGATGTCGGGCTGGTAGTCGCGGTTCAAAGGAGCTTCTCCTCATAGATGCTGTCGCTGGCCAACTGGTCAAACGCAATCGCCGGAACTTCTCTGCTGCCTGGATTGACTACAAAAAAGCATTTGACTCAGTCCCCCATACATGGCTAAAGAGGGTCCTCGAACTGTATAAAATTGATTATACGGTTCGACACTTCCTCGAGAAATGTATGGAGCAATGGAGTACAATGCTTAGTCTCCAGGGCGAGAGTATGGCGGATGCTGAAGACCGAATAAGCATTAGGAGGGGTATATACCAGGGCGATTGTCTGAGTCCACTTTGGTTCTGCCTTGCCCTGAACCCTCTAAGCAGATTGCTGGAGAATTCGGGGACGGAATTTCAGTTTCGGAGAGGGAGCGATCGGGTGTCGCACCTTTTTTACATGGATGACCTGAAGCTGTTAGCCCCAACAGCTCCGAAGCTGAGGGAGCTACTAAACATTGTTGTTGATTTTAGTGGCTCCATCAGAATGGAGTTCGGGGTTGATAAGTGTGCGGTTATCCATGTGACGAGGGGAAAGATTACTCGGTCGCAGGAGGTTAACCTTGGTGTCGTCCAACTGCAAACACTTTCCGAAACTGATACGTACCGGTATCTGGGTATGTCACAGAGTATAGGTTTGAGGGAATCGGACGTAAAACAGTCTGTTGGTGAAGCCTTCTTCGACCGCCTTACAAAGGTGCTTAATAGTTCTTTGTCGGGGGTCAACAAGGTCAAAGCCTATAACGGATGGGTTATGCCTATTCTCTTATACACCTTTGGCATTCTCAGATGGACTCAGACCGAACTAAACGCTCTGGATCGGAAAGTCCGCACAACTATGACACTACATAGAATGCATCACCCCAGATCGTCGGTCATGAGGCTGTATATCCCGAGGAAATGTGGTGGTCGAGGCCTGTTAAGTGCTAAAACCATGCACGACCGCGAGGTATCTAGCCACAGAGCGTATTTCCTAGCAAAGACCGACACAACAATGCATTGTGATGTCATAGAATGTGATAAAGGACTCACCCCTCTTGATCTGGCCAACGAGTCATGGCAGCCGCCGGCGATACTAAGTGTCTCTGATCGCGAGACCGTATGGAAAGGGAAAGAGCTGCACGGACGGTTTTTCAAGGCTTTACACGAGCCCCACGTGGACCGAAAAGCTTCCGTGCATTGGCTGCGCTTTGGAGACCTCTTTGGGGAAACCGAGGGGTTTGCTTGTGCGATACAAGACCAGGTTATCAGGACGTACAATTACCGAAAGTACATCATAAAGGATGGCACAGTGGACATTTGTCGGGCCTGTCGCCATCCTGGAGAATCACTCCGTCATGTGGTTTCGGGTTGTTCGGCTCTTGCTAACACTGAATATCTGCACAGGCATAACCAAGCAGCCAAAATTCTCCACCAAGAGCTCGCCCTGAAGTACGGTCTCGTGAGCCAGAGACTACCCTATTATAAGTACTCGCCGGAGCCAGTACTCGAAAGTGACAGTATCCGGCTCTACTGGGACCGGCCCATCATCACTGACAGGACTATTCTTGCGAATAAGCCTGATATAGTGCTGATGGACCGGGCGCAATCGAAGGTGTTTTTAGTGGACGTCACTATCCCTCATGACGAGAACCTTGTGAAGGCCGAGACCGAAAAGCAACGCAAGTACTTGGACCTAGTACACGAGGTTACCGAAATGTGGGAAGTGGCGTCCACTGAAATCATACCAATTGTTATATCGGCAAACGGGTTAATCCCAGCCACATTGGGTTCACACCTGAAAAGGCTGGGATTCATCGGCGGCTCGCTTCCAGCAAAGATGCAGAAAGCGGTGGTGCTTGATACCGCACGCATCGTCCGCCGATTTCTCTCTCTTTTGCCCTGAACCCGGCCAAATGTGCATCTGCCGGTCATTACCGCCCAAGAGGCGAGAGGTTTTCGGCCTATGGAATAATAATAATATCATTTATTTCAGGCAACAAATATTACAGATGACAATAATATAATAAAAGGCCCATATAATAAATACCTTAAAGACTAACATACATACAATAATAATAATAATTAGTTTACATTTTTTTTTAATATTTATTATCAGGGCTTCGTTATCGGAGCCTATCTGGTGGTGTCAACCGGCAATCTTCCACGGAAGCGACGATAAACAACACCCTTCGGCCAGAATTCTTCCTTGAGGAATAGGTCCAGCTTGCTTGTCGGTACTAACACAACGAAAGCTTTAAAACTCGCGTTTTGTCTCGACTCCAGAGGAGCAACCCAAGATTACTCTTGACCTTAATGTGCTCCACAATGTCCTGCGACTTGGTGTTATAGTGCAGGCGAGACAGGTACAGGGCCGTGACAGGTGTAGCAGCGCGTAACAGAAAGTTGGGTCCCATAGTTATAGGCGCGGTACCGCAACGATTCTGACTGTAGCGCGGTCGTCGTGTCCTCTTCTTAACTTCGACAAAGTCATCTTTATCTCTGATTTGAGTATCGACCTCTGTTGGCTTGCTGGCCAACGTCGGCTGTAGGGTGGCAGTTGGTTGCTTGCTACCGACTATGTCTGCGAAACTATGTTTCTTCTTAGCGCCAGTTTGAATGCACAAAGAAGACGACACAGGGGTACGGGGGGCAGGAGTGATGGCGGTGACGCGCGCTGTGCTTGGCTGACTCACATGACTCACGGTAGGCAGCGGCGACGCCAAAACTGCTGATTCGGCGCTTGACCCCGTTTTGTCGAGACTTGCGTCAGGGCGTTGCACATTAATGTTTGACTCGTCGTCGTCGCATTTTTTTGCGTTTTAAATCTTATTAAGCTATGTATATCTCTACAATTTAACAAGTGTAATGAAATACTATTTTAATGTAACCGGTAAAACTACGAGCGCGCTTTCCTATTAAGTTATTATGAATTTTTACACAAGAGGGCACGGCCACGGCGTCGGCATTGGTGAATTCGACTGCAGCAGCGGCATTTATAATGTATGAAAGCCGTGCAATGCTATTGCACTTTTATTCATTTATACCTCGATCTTTGCCAGAGATAATAAGCAAGCCCTTTTGACAGGGATGACGCGTAATTAGTTTTGAGAAACTGGTGAAACATTTTTAACGTGAGTTTTTGTTCCTATGGTCTAAGGTTCTTTGGTGAGAAGCAAGTAAGTATGTTCGCGCCGTCGTCTGTAGAGTAAATTCCATGTTGTAAAAATTCAATCCGCGAGCAAAGCGAGCGCAAAGAAATTGCGAATGCTACAATGTTTCTTCTTATACTGCCGTTCCTTTAAAGTAATCAACATTTTGTAAGAGGGAAAAATGACGCCTAGTAATAAACAATAACGAATTCTAGGAAGGGCACTTGCGTGCCCCATGTATCTGGAGTCCTGGAGCGGTCACCCCACCTCGCCCTTCCCTAACGCCGCTACTGGTTAGGTAATAATACATATCGATATAGTTTATTTATACGTATTTACAACTAAACGTAGTTACGCTCAAACGGTGGACAATGTGGGTTTTTTTTTCTTGAGAATTTTTAGACACTCTCCATTACTAGTCTCTACAGAAAGATCTAAACCTGCGGTATGCAAATGACACGACACTGTTTGCATCGTCCGAGCAATACATGGCTCAACTCATTTCTTGAGTGAAAGAATAGAGTGAATTATTGAGCCTCACCATAAACAAAGCGCAGATCAAGATTTTGGTGATAGTCAGACCTGGCACGCTAATTTGCTCGAATGGTCGCCGAGACCTGGAATTTGTTGACCAGTTCGTATACCTTGGCTCTCTTCTCAGCATCGTTGATGGCAGTGAGAAAAATATAGTAGGAATCCAAATGTCCAAAGCAGCGACGACAAAACTCATTAGGATATGGAAAGACCGCAACATATCCCGCAAAACCTAGGGCGGGGGCAAGATCAATCAACATCTGTATTTTAATAAATACTTTGATTGGTAATTCCCCTACTCCCCACATCTGTCCGATGCTGGGTTTGGTGAATGGTCTAAGGAGGAGCGCAGGTCGCAGAGATCCCGTAGACAAGGCCAGTGGACTATCCTTCCCGAGGTTGCTGCCCGTTCTTGGCCAATTGCCTTAAGCTACTGGTATAACAGAAACCTCTGGCCGAACCCCAATATATCCTTACCCCCAGTCCCATCCTAACTCCCTCTCCAAACCGGCATAGCCGAACCGTGGCGGCGCAAAACCACACACAGGCATCCGTAAGCCCAGAAGGATTAAATCCCTTCTGAAAGCACGGCCACAGCACCTTGGGAAAGTGCTGTGTGTTTATTTCCCAAACCCCCCCCCCCCCCGTTTATGACATGAGTAATGATAATGCGATTATGTCATGCGATCCGGCTAACGCCCGGCGCTCGCAGGTACCCGGGCCTGCGAGTGTGAAATTTGTTACCGAAGGCCGCGCAGGGGTGGACGACCAGGCCCCCGCGTCGGCGAATGTTACTGGCGCCATACCACAAACAGGACCAGGCTCCAGCCTGGACCTGTCAGGCCTCGCAGAGGCCATACCTACTGGCACAGAATCTGTGCCACCACAACACCAGTGGACCGTAGTCGCCCACAAGCGCCCCTTGAAAAAGGGGAAGGCTGGCTCAGCGGCTCCACCACACAAACCAAACAACACACCAAACCAAGGGCCAACGGGACAACCGGAACGTAGTCGCCACAACCGGCGCGCAAAAAGGAAAGCCCGGAAGCCTATTACCAAAGCGGCAGCCGACGACGTAGCAGCGGAAACGCAGCGCGTATCTGCGCCGCCCACCTCCACGGAGGTGGCAGCGGCACAGACTATACCGGCTCCGCCGCCACTACCACCACCAACACTACCACCACCACCACCACCACCACCACCAGCACAGTCGAAAAGGAGAAGAAAGCCGAGAGGTCATCGTAGCCGGATACATGCTGCGAATGCTTCCCCTGCTCCTGAAAAGGAGCAGTCTGGGCCTGGGGATCGCCCGGGTGAGCGGACTTCCTCGAAGCGAGCTCGCCTGGATGAGACTCAGTCACCCAGGGGAGAAGCCAAACGCGCAAAAACCGACACGAGACCAAAGCGGACGATGAGCTACGCAGATGCGAATAAATCTCATCTGAGAGTAGCGGTTACCACCGTTCCGCCGAGGGACCTCTCGTCCGCCCAGGCAGATCAGCTCAAGGAGACTATCGACGATAGTATCCTGCAGGCTGTTCTGTCTCCACCCTCTCCGAGCGCGCAAGCTCCTTCCTTCCGCGGACGCCCCTTCCTTCTGGATGGGGCACTAGCGATGTGGTGCGAGGATGCGAACGCTCTCGGCTGGCTGGTCGACAGGGTCAAAACCCTACCGTCACCGATAGCGGGCACCACTCTGACTGTTATTAAACAGTCAGAGATGAAGAAAAAGCTGAAGGCGGGGCTGCTTGTCCACTCCCGTATCACTGACGCTGCCACACTGCACCGAGTCCTTTGCGCCCAGAACCCATGGTACAAAGTTGATTCATGGCAGTGTTACGATATGACGGTGGACAACAAGCCTCGAGAGGAGGATTCCAAGGAAAAGGTGATTCACCTTATCCTAGGAATCCCCGAAGACCAGAAGCAGACCATCCTGGAGAGAGATCGCCGAGTAGCCCAAATGTCCGGCAGTGGCTACATCCGCTTCTTCTCTCTGGACGAGCCCGCAACAACCGGACAGGAACCGACAGCGACGAGTGAGGCCGCAGGGATAACATCCAACCCAGCGGCATCCACCTCAGCTCCCCAACCGGGTATGAGCGAGATGGAAGTAAACTCGGCGCTGCACATTGAGGGGAGCTACAGCGACGAAGATGACGTCCTGCGTAGCCCTTAGCTCCCTCAATGTCATACAGACAAACCTCCAGCACAAGCAGATAGCGGCGGCAACTTTACGCAGAGTGCTGGAGGTCAACAACAAGACCGTCGCTCTGATCCAGGAGCCCTGGATCAGGAATAATAGAGTCTGCGGTCTAAACAACATCGGTGGTAAGTTACTGCTGGACACCTCAGTTGAAAAACCGAGAACCTGCATCTACATGCCTAATAACGTAACAACAACCTTGCTTAACCAATTCTGTTCTAGAGACCTCACAGCAGTGAAGATATCTACAGTACAACAAACCGTCCTAGTGTTAGCTTCGGTGTATATGCCAAGTGAGGGCGAAATTCCTGCAAGGGAACTAGCCCAACTGGTACAATACTGCGAAGCACACGAATGGGACCTGATCATCTCCGCAGACTGCAACGCACATCACCCGCTGTGGGGAAGTAAGGACACAAACAAAAGGGGTGAGTCTTTAGCCGAATATTTACACCAAGCAAACCTGAACATTATGAACAGAGGTATAGAACCCACTTTCGTAAGCTTAAGGTATCAATCTATCATAGACGTTACTTTGGCAACACACGCGGCGGCAGACCTCATTGAGGGTTGGCATGTATCAAATGAACCCTCCTTCGCAGACCATCGCCGCGTCTGTTTCCAAATACAGTACACACAAACACACCCTGTTCCATATTGCCAACCCCCCCAAAACAGATATAACAAGGTACATAAATCTACTAACCAAGTCGCTAGGTGATGTACAACTAACAGACGTAACACTTAGTACTGATAACATAGAATCAAACGTTCAGCTCCTAACTGAATCCCTTAGAGACAGTTATGAACTGGCTTGTCCTAAAGTAACACCCAAAACCTCGGGTAAAAGTACCTGGTGGGGGCCAGAACTCGACCGACTACGCAAGGGACTCAGGACACTTTTTAACCGAGCAAAAATCACCAGATCCACTGAAGACTGGGAAAAATACAAAACAGCACAAAAACACTACAAGAAAAGGCTGGCATGATTTCTGTAATACCATTAACTCAACCAACCAAGCCGCAAGAATAAAGAAAATCCTTTCAAAAGGCGATCTCAAACTCCTGGGCTCCCTGAAGAAAGAAGACAGCACTTATACAAACACAGATGAGGAAACCAGTACAGTACTACTGGAAACTCACTTCCCAGGCTGTCAAATAACGTCAGACTACGGATGGTCTGACGAGCAATACAGCACACCAACAACCCAAGAATGGGAAATTGCAGACAAGGTAGTAACGACAAATAAAATAGAATGGGCTCTAAAGAGCTTTAAGCCCTTCAAGTCGGCAGGGCTGGACGGAATCTTCCCAGCACTACTACAATGGCAGACCAACCAAGTAACAAAACATCTACTACCAATCTACAGGGCCTGCATTGCATTCAAATACATACCAAAAACATGGAGAGAGGCGAAAGTAGTCTTCCTGCCAAAACCAGGCAAGGAAGACTATACGCACGCCAAAGCTTTCAGGCCCATTAGTCTAACATCATTCCTACTAAAAACACTGGAAAGACTAGGAGACCGATACCTAAGGGACGGAGCGCTAAAATGTAAGCAACTACATCCCCAACAACATGCATACAGAACAGGCAGATCAACAGAGTCAGCGCTGCACATGGTGGTGCATAAAATAGAAACGGCTATCACAAATAAAGCTTCAACCCTAGCTGCCTTCATAGACATAGAAGGGGTTTTCGACAAAACCATGCACAACAGCATTAACCACGCCCTACAGAAATACAACGTCGATCCAGTCATAAAAAACTGGATAACGCAACTAATAAGTAAAAGGGCGGTTCAAATAGTGGTGAACACTACCACAAGAGCAAAGGTAGTAAGAGGATGCCCCCAGGGTGGTGTCTTTTCACCACTCCTATGGAACATAGTAGTGGATAGCCTACTGTACAGACTAAACGAAAAAGGATACACTACTATTGGTTATGCAGACGACCTAACAATACTGATAAACGGAAACGCTGAAAATCTGCTCTGCGGAATTATGCGCTCAGCACTTCAGATAGTAGAAAAATGGTGTGACGAGCATCAACTATCAGTAAACCCGAAAAAGACAGAAGTTATCCTTTTCACCAACAAAAGGAAGTTACCTCCACTACAATTACCAAAACTATTTAACACAGAACTCTCGCTATCAACTCAGGTGAAATACCTGGGCGTTATCCTTGATAACAAACTGAATTGGGCGAGTCATATCGATACAAAAATAAAGAAGGCCTGTATAGCATTTTGTCAATGTAGAAGACTAGTTGGTAAAAGTTGGGGTCTAAATCCAAAAATCACACTTTGGCTCTACACATCAGTTATCAGACCTTCTATAACTTATGGATCAGTTGTATGGTGGCCCAGAACACTACTCACCACAGTGAAAACAAAACTCCAGAGTCTACAGCGACTAGCGAGCGTAGCAACTACTGGATGCATGAGAACCACCCCATCAGCCGCGCTCGAGTTCCTCCTAAACTTGAGACCGCTAGATCTCATCATACAGGAGGAAGCACAGTCAGCCGCCCTGAGACTAAGAGCAAACGGACTATGGAAACAAAACATAGAAACAACACACTCAAAAGTTCTGCAGGAGGTCCTAAAGGAATTACCACTCCTCGAGGCGCCCATGGATAGAACTCCGTGTCAACACATCTTCGATCGAAGATACAATATCCAACTCACAGAAGAACCAAAAGACAACTCTGGCGTCGATGAAGTTAGGATATATACAGACGGCTCAAAAACGGCACATGGTACCGGAGCCGGCGTCTTCTCGAATGATTTAAACATAAACATATCGACCACACTAGACAAGTTAAACTCCATCTTCCAGGCAGAATGCATTGGTATAACCAAAGCGGCACAGGCGGTTGCAGCCAGAGACGTCCGAGATCTTGGCATAAAAATTGTCTCGGATAGTGCATCCGTACTCCAAGCCCTACAAAACAATGTCGTAACCTCCGCACTCATACCAGAGTGTCACAATGCACTCCAATCCATTGCAAACACGAACAGAGTAGTTCTGCAATGGATCAAAGGACACAGCAACTCACTGGGAAATGACACCGCAGACGAATTGGCCAAAAGAGGATCGAAGGTAGTAGTCCATGGACCGGAACCACTACTGCCTATACCTCAGGACCAAATTAAAACGTGGCTGCGTGAAAGAACCACAGGAACCCACCATACCGAATGGATGAACAGTGTAGGATGCAGGCAAACAAAAGATGCAATTCCGGCAGCATCAAAAAAGCTTGCCCGCAGCCTCATCAGACTAAAACGGAACGAACTTCGGAAGGTTGTAGGTACTATAACCGGTCATTGTTCACTAAACAGGCACCTATTCCACATAGGAGTAACAGACAGCCCCACATGCAGAGGATGCATGGAGGCAGAGGAAACGCCGCGGCACGTGCTCATGGAGTGCGAGAGCGTGGCAGAACAACGGGCACGGATTCTCCAATCACCAGGATCACTCCCGGAGGCATTCAGGAGCCTGAAGGGTCTGCTGGCCTTCTGGGATGACTTGGGCTGGTTGGAGTAGGGGAAGGACACAGCACGCACAATGGCCCAATCGAGAGGCTAAGTGCGGACACCTCCCAGCTAAACTAACTAACTACTTGTATATTAATACCATTAAATAAACTATATCGATATGTATTATTACATAACCAGTAGCGGTGTTAGGGTAGGTCGAGGTGGGGTGACCGCCCCAGGGCGCCAGATACAAGGGGCGCGCAAGTGCCCTCCCTAGAATTTGGTATTGTTTATTACTAGGCGTAATTTTTCTCTCTTACAAAATGTTGATTAATTCAAAAGAACGGCAGTATAAGTAGAAACATTGCATCATTCCCAAATTTTTCGCGCTCGCTTCGCTCGCGGATTGTATTTTTACTACATGAAATTTACTCTACAGACGACGGCGCGAACATACTTACATGCTTCTCACCAAAGAACCTTAGACCATAGGAACAAGAACTCACGTTAAAAATGTTTCACCAGTTTCTCAAAACTTTTCGAAAATAAATATATTAATTACGCGTCATCCCTGTCAAAAGGGCTTGCTTGTTATCCCTTGCAAAGGTAGAGGTATAAATGTATAAAAGTGCAATAGCATTGCACGGCTTTCATACATTCTGAATGCCGCTGCTGCAGTCAAATTCGCCAATGCCGACGCCGTGGCCGTGCCCACTTGCGTAAAAATGCATAATAACTGTGGGTAAATTTGTTAATTTTGAAGTTTTTCATTCATATTCCTCAATTCTTAATAAGTTAATGAATGCCCCGGATGAATATCCTTTGGTTCCCTGCGTCTACGTCCTATTAGTTGAAGTTTACATCGACTATATGTATTTCATTTTATTCCTTGCCTTGTTTGGAATGGCAGAGGATGGCGCCGTACAAAATCTCGTCCAGGGTGCTGGTAGTGCTAAAACTGGCACTGTAACATAACACCTATGCTCTCTAAAAAGTTTGAAATAAATAGCAAAATTATTTTTTTTGAAAAAACCCACGACGCTTAAAACGTTATTAAAAAGGATAAAATAATTTAAAAATACCTTCGACTTAAAGATTTAAGTACGCAACGAGAGATAATTAACGTACAAGTAGAGTTGATCTATCGCGGAGTCGTTCATATAAGCAATAGAGTATCTGTTTTCATAGCACTTCCCTACGTATCTGGTTCTTGAAGATATACATGGGTCAATATCATATTCAACTACCTATGAACTTAATAAAAAACCTAAGAAAATCCGTCGGGGGCAGCCATCACTATTTTAAACTTCAACATAAATATATTTATAAATAAGTATAGCAAAAAACCGCATCAAAATCAGACTAGTAGTTTTGGTTTTTCACAAACATATTATATTTACTACAGGGCTTCCGTGAGTTGTTACCGTGACACCTTTCACCTATAACATTCACCAATCAAACCCGAACCCATCAATAAAAACCGCATCAAAATATCTCCAATTATTCACGTTCATTTAATGGCAACCCCCAACGGATTTTCTTGGGTTTTTTATTAAGTTCATATGTAGTTGAATATGATATTGACACATATTTATCTTCAAAAACCAGATAGATACGTAGGGGAGTGCTATGAAAACAGATACTTTATTGTTTAATCTACTTGTACGTTAATTATCTCTCGTTGCGTACTTAAATCTTTAAGTCGAGGGTTTTTTAAATTATTTTATCCTTTTTCAATAACGTTTTAAGCGTCGTGGGTTTTTTCAAAATTTTATAATTTTGATTAAATTATTTAAGAGCCGTACAACAGTTTAAGGAGAGTTATTGTAGCATTCGCAATTTTTTAGCGTTAAATCAAAAAGAGGTAGCTCAAATTATCCAGCTGAATTTACCGTTAACGATGATAGGGTAACAGAGGGTCTAAACATATGTAATGCTTTTAACTCCTTCTTTAAGAGTGTTTTTTCCGAACCTTCGAATTTGAACGATATGGACGTGACAGCAACATCAACCTTGCCGAAAATAACAGAAAACGTACCTTGTGGCCCTGTCTCTTTAGTAGACCTTAATCAGGATGATATTTACAAACTATTAGTGTGCTTAAATCGTTACAAGGGTGCGGGCTGTGACAATGTTCCTCCAGTTTTCCTTATTAATTGCGCCAAAAGTCTTGCGCAGCCCATAACAATTTTATTTAGAAGATCTATGTCAGAATGCACCGTCCTAATAATTTGGAAAAAATCCAATATTGTCTTTATACACAAAAAAGGGTCTAAGTCTTTCTTCTCAATTTCTATTTTCAATACTTTAAGTAAATTGCTCGAAAAGGTAGTAGATCAAGCCATCTACCCTATTATAACTCAGGGTATTTCACAGACGCAACATGGTTTTCTTAAGTCCCGCTCTACAGTGTCAAATCTTGCGTGTTTCGTGGTCTACACGGACTTCGAAAAAACATTTGACCGTGTAGACCACGACATCCTGATTTCCAAGCTGCTAAGCCTAGGTATACACGGAGACCTACTAAGATGGATTAAATCTTACCTATCAAATCACAGAGATGTGAATTAGCCGATATTGTCGGGAACCAAATGACATATAGTGACACTATATTAGCCTCAGTGTCCCATCCCATGTTTAAACTAAAATGGGTACCAAAAGCACGAAAAGAATATGTAAAAGAACTTGACCTGTCTGAAACAAAAAAGATCAATCGATCTGAAAAACAAAAATCGGAGACTTTAAACAACATTGAAGGTGATATAAAAAAAGTCAAAAGATGAATCTTATTATATGTTTCTAGAGGACTCCGATTCCTCTATTGCTAGTAGCGAACACACAAGTAGCACCAGTGATTTAGAGACACTCCAGTACCTCAACAATAAAGATGCAAACTTTAATAGCTTAAATGCTTATCCTACCATAAAAAAAAAATTCCTAAAATATAACACCTGTTTGCCCAGCTCTGCCCCTGTGGAGCGACTCTTTCCTTTGGGGGCATGATCATGAGGCCTCATCGAAGGAAGATGAGCGACAATATGTTTGAGGAATTAGTTTTACTCAAATCTCAACTAAAACATAATGAGTAAATGTCTCAATTTTAATACATAAATAAACTTAAGTTCAATTAAATGTTGTTTTCTTACAAAAGTATTTTATCTCTAATCTATAGGTATTTTGTATCTAGTATTTCAGATACCTTTTCAGAAAAGTATTTGTATCTGGTATCTGAAATGCTTTTTTTTGTAAAGTATCTTGTATCTTGTATTTCAGATACTTTGTATATGGTATCTTATACATCTCTGCATATTGATCCCAAGCAGTGGTTGTAGGAGTCTGATTATATATTTATTCCGTCTGGAGTTCCTCAGGGCTCTCATCTGAACCCTCTTTTCTACAACGCTTATATTTATGACATATACAAATGTTTTGACAACGCTCCAATGAACTGGCAGGCAGACATATTATGTCTGCTGACGAACGCGCCCGATTCTCGCCTCGATTATACAAAACAAATGAACGCACCGATAGTGCGAGTGAAACAAAATACGATAGGATAGATAAGGATAGCTACAGAATACGTCTGCTTCGAATAAACGAGAGTGCGAGACCCTTTTTTTGCCGCGTCAAGTGTTCGGTGTCAAGTGGGCGATAAGGAGCCCAGATGTTCAAAACATCATTGTGTGATAAACATGTTATGAGACGCTTGTTTTTTGTTGGAATAGGGTATGATATTGTGTTACGATGTAAATGAATAATAAACAGTTGTAGTTATAGTGATTTATTTCATAATTGTTTATATTTTAATGCAAGGAAGTGGGCGGATCGTTAGACCTACATTTACCTTGAACAAGAAAACTATTCTCACACTAAGCTGTTGAAATTATTAAACAATCAGTTATTCTAGTTCGTGACGAATACGTAGAAATGAGTTACAAGCATGGCATTGTTATATTGGCTGAGCAATCTTAAACAAAGTATCCCGTTACCCGATCCGGCGGAACACCCACGAAGATGGCTGCCAGGTACGAGCCATTAAATGACGTAAGCTTCCGGCAGACATAATATGTCTGCCTGCCAGTCCAGGGGTTTCATGAATTAGGTTTTACAATTGCATTATGAATGCAAGCCACTGAAAATATAGTATAAATTTGTATAACTGTGTATCCTTAGCTTCCTAGAAACTAATTTTTTGGACTTATTGTACAATACATCCAGTAGCTAGTGTGAAATGTGTTAATTTTTGCATAAGTGCAGTCAAACATTACTGATGTGTTAGTTACTATAAGCCTATTAGTTGTCATTCAGACTAATAAAACAGCGGTTTGTGTATATTTCTAAATTATTGTTGACCAATTAAACTAAACATGTTTGACAGGTCAAGCACATCTACTTTGCCCGTATGATCTTACGCAGAAGCTTATATAATAGCCCGGATAGCAGGCTTAGCTATGAACTCGGGACCACAGAGGTGGCGATGCCAAGTTTGGCGTGCTCGCCTATCGGCTACGGAGATCGTCGATTACACCCTCGGATTATTAAAAATATTTTTAGTCTATACTTTGTTAAAAATAAACAGTTTATGAATTAACTTTGCAACTATTTGCTGCTAAGTTATAATGAAGACTGCCCAGCTCGCCTTTAAACCGATATGGTTTGAGATAGTAAATGATATTGCGCTGTGATTAGGCACTGTCTAGAAGTGCAGTGATATAAGTTTAAGACAAAGCATAAAGTCAAGTAAGCTTGATTCATAAATTAATGCTGTAGCTTTTTGCTACGATGGCAGGTAGCTCGGAGGCTTAGCAAAAATTAAGTGCACTATTAAAGTGCTAAATGTTTTTTCTATTGCAAAAGATTAGCAGCGCGTAGGTCAATGCCTTAAGTTTCGCATAGGATGTTGAACTATCCCACATAGCACAATACGAGTGTAAACTGGTACCAGTTCCATGCCAGTTGCACACATGAACACCTGTCATACCGATAAACTCATTACATTTCAATCGTGTGTTCTGCTCATGAAAATTTCTATTGTAATATTAGGTATGTTACTTTTTGAGTAAAGGTGTTTTGCCATATGGCTCAGATGCCAAAGATAAGAAACTGAAGTATAAAATTACTGTGTGTTGTTCATCATTCAGTAAGCTAGTATAATAGTTATAATTTAGCGTTACGACTAGTTTAATAACCCGTTTTCGCTTTTTTAAACACGTATCGCTTTTTTAAAGTGTATAGAAATAGCAGAAATTGGCATGACTAAGTAATCGAATGCGATTACAAATTAAAATGTACTTCACTCACGTAATTATATCAAAACACCTACATACAAGCGCTGTCTTAATGCTGAAAGCGTGTTAATCCAGCTAAAGTAAATAACGACGCAGCTCATTTGCAAGCTACAACATTTGATTCCTGGTTTATAGCACCAAGTTTTTCAAAAAGAAAATGTTTCACAGAACGCGGCGAAAATCATCGTCAGACAGATTGTACAACGGTAGGTATGTGATAACAGAATGTGATTTTCTATTTTGTATTCTTCTGTTTGCGACGAAAATCCAAAAGCTACTCAATAAATAAGTCGATGTTTTGGTTTACATCGCATTTTGCCATTCAGCAACAACAGTTGTGTCAGACGATCACAACGGCGAGTATGTAATACTACCCACACTTTTTGTTTGTTTTAGTTGAAATGGCAAAAGAATGCAATAGCTACTTTCTTATATAAAATTGCCAAAAATCTTTTATGTAACATGTAGTAGTTGTTACGTAAGTAGGTATAACTATTACTACCAGAAAATTCGGAAACAATTCTTATTAGTGCGCATTTTTGAGGTTTGGATCTGATTAATTTTGCATATTTTGGGAAGGAGACTTTACGATTGTCTGTGGAGATTCTATCCACAATCAAGCTAGACTAGATCTGTTTGTTAAGTCGACTGATCTCAACTGACGTCAATCAACATTATTACAACACGGATGTTGAGCGAAAGATGCGCAGAGGACCATTACGATTATGTGATTGGCTAACGCACACGCATCTTGATGATTAACATGTAGGTATTACAAGTTTTATCGGAGTAACGGGATTACGGGACACGCTGTATGGTCTTAATCTGCAGCAAACGATGAATATTTGATTGCATTAGTGTGCAACTATTTACAATTTTACATTATGTATGGTACCTATGTGGTGTGGGTATCCATTGGGCACATTGTTATACTACAGTTTGTACCCGAATAAATTAGTGTGGTGTCTTCAGCAAGTAGAGGTAGTACTCGCATTTTGCCTTCACGTCATCTTACCGCATCGATGCAAAGCTTTGCACATTAGATGTTACACCTGGCTTATAAAGCTCGAAAGTGTAGTATCCATGATTATCTTTAATCTTGTTTGATAAAAATGTCCGCAACTCGGGGTTTCATACTACGGTATGGTCAACTTCGAATAAATAGCGATTTATTCATGAAATTAAGAACAACGGTGTCATAAAAGTATGACTACTTTTAAAGGCGGGGTAGACTTCCATATGTTTATTGACCGGCCTAGATGTTTTGACATCTACCTTATAGATATAAGAGGTAATACCTCTGAGGTATTACACCCTTTGTAGGGTTTTGAGTTTACCAGAAGGAAGTCATACTGCCGTTAAAAAATGCATGTGCTACGATTTCTCAGCTCTGAACAGTCCAATTTGTTAATGATGCTAATGTTTAGAGGGCAGCAGGTCATTGCAAAAACTTGTAATTGAACAGCGACCAAGCATTAATTGCCTATTGGTCGAGGGTAAACAACAATATATTTTTTGTTATCTAGGTTGTTTGTAAAAAGTACGGCATTATAAGAACACGACCGTGATCATAGGTGTTAAATCTAAGTCTATTGGTTTTGTACTTTAAAATCTGTCTGATCTGTCGAGTCTTTTGATATAGAAAAAAGCTGGGAGTGCGCTCCGCTGCTTTTAGCATATTTCGTGCCAATAGTACGAGTATACATATTAAAACATGTCTGAAGTTTATCCTGATCTAGGTTGCAAAAATAATTAAAAGGTTGAATAATATCATATTAATCCTTTTAAGTAAGAGCTCGTTTCTCCTCACTGTACTGGTCAGTACCTATGATAAATGACAACGTTAAGCTAGAACTCAAGTTGATCTCCTATCCCGATGGGATCAGGGAGATTAATTAAATTACAAAAGTTTTAAATTTTTTACTGGGATATGTTCTAGTATTGTAAGTAGTAAAAGTAACGTTAGGCTACTTTACGACGTCATAACATTAAGTCAGATTATAATAATTTTATATCCTATCCTAGTGGGATAAGGAGGATTATACTCTTTTATTTTTAACGTTTAGAGGATACGGGACGGTGCCCTAGTGTCCCCATTCCACCGGAAAAATAAGTTGGGTGGTAGTACGGCATGACTGTAGCGGCTACAGTGTGGACAGACCGTCATTTGATCTCCTATGCTGGCTGGATAAGAGAGAGTTTAGCTTCTTATTGTCCATCGGCGGAGGTATAGTCATCGCCGAGCAATGTACTTTCAACGTTTTAAAACTTAGGGTGGTGCCCTAGTTTCCTCATTTTAACGGAAGAGTAAAACAGGCATTTGATCTTCTATCCCGGCGGGATAAGAAAGATAAGATTTTTTGCTTCTTTACCATGATCGTCGGAAGTTTCGAGACTTACCTGGTTGGTTTGGATTTCATCGACGAGCAATATACTTTCAACGTTTTGAAAACGTAGGGTGGTGCCCTAGTTTCCTTATGTCAACGGAAGAGTAAAGTAGGTATTTGATCTCCTATCCCGGTGGGATAAGGGAGATTAGTCGTTTGCTCCTTATATTCCACCACTTGCAAGACATACTTCGATGGTTTTGATTTCAATGGGATGCAATATATTTTCAACGTTTCGTTTACTTGTTGCAATTACTCGATACAGAACCATGCATGTTTCACTTTTCATTTTGTTTTTCGTATCCTTCTTCCAGGTTCCCTGATGTTCTTCTTGCACGCGGACAGACCTATATTTTCTAAAAACGTACACTTCTCTAATGGAAAAAAACCGTTAGAGGCTTACGTAATCTAAAAAGAAAATTATATATTAAAGTGAGTAGATTGAGAACAATGTATCTCCGAACGGTAACACCGTTTTCCTTCTAAAAATTCACAGACGTCATATAACGGGAAACCCGTTACAGACTTACGTTATTCAATAAGAAAATTCATATATTTTAAAAGTATCTAGATTGAAACCAATCTATCTTACAATGGTTTAAAAACCATAAAAACTTAAAATTTACTTAGTGTAAGAAATAATTACCAATATCCAGTCGATGCCGTTATTATTGTAACGGCTTAAAGTAAAGATAAAACT
The DNA here is from genome assembly GCA_950371115.1 of Anania fuscalis. Lineage (NCBI taxonomy): Eukaryota > Metazoa > Arthropoda > Insecta > Lepidoptera > Crambidae > Anania > Anania fuscalis. Next base: position 5,101,997 of record OX493326.1, on the reverse strand, counting down.
TACTCCTTGTGAGGGTAACCACAAAAATTTTGTTACCAAAGTAGTCACTAGTACCAGTGAGACGGCTCCAAACTAGCGAAGCTGTTCTGCGACCGTCTTGAACGAAAACTAAAACGCCAATGACACGAATATCGAACAATCCTTCGAGCTGCCTGCGGTGGCACCAGTGTTGCATAGCTGCGGTGGCGGACTGCGGAAACGTGGGTCACGTGGGCAGACCATGAGTCATGTCTAGTACTCGAACCGGAAACGCGGATGCTACTCTCATGTAAAAGGCTTTGAATAACGGTACAGTACTGTTTAATAATAATTTATTATTTTGAAATGGTTTCTATAAGTTAGTATCTGAGGCTATTTGGTTCACGCGCCATAAGGATCGCGCTCTTGGATTCGCTGAACCAGGCGACACCAGCGCCATAGTTTTGGCTACCGTTCACCCTAACTTTTTTCGAAATCTCGGGTGCGTCTTCTCGCGTAATTTTAGTGAGGAGTTCGTTTTTTCTCCGTGATGGACAGCTGAAAGTTGCATGAAACTCGTTATAAATACCCAGCAGTGATTTGACAATCTGTTTCGTGAAAGTGCTTCACGGTGTGAACTGCGGAGAGGAGCTGGTGAGGCGTTCCTGAGCTGGTCTGCAGGTTGGTGGGCCAATAGTTTTCAGTGCTGACGTCGAAACCATTTCTCTTTCTTCAATTCGCAGGGTGGGTTTCAAAGGAATCAACATAATTAATCTACAAACATAATCTTTCATAATTGAGCTCCCCGCGTGTTGTTGGCTATTTACACGCTGCTACACCATTTTAATGGTCCTTCATAGCACGGATATTGCACTAGCATATCATTTTTTCATTTAAAATACTTATTACAAGTATTATTTTCCATATAAGTACTTGGATGTTCGCAGATTTACGTAATTTTTGGTAAAGTTCTTGAAGTACCTACAGCGTACCGCCATTGCGCGCCGGTTACGCCATTTGCTAATTCCACATATTTTTACGTCATTTAAAATAATTCAAATTGTTCCCGACCGGCCCTCGGATCGATGAGTCGGTATCCGGTAGGGCCTGTGGGCGGTGGTTCACGGTGAAGGACTTGCGGTGCGGGAAAAGAAAAAGAAGGCCGATATCGGTGTGATCTTCTTGACTTGATGCGATCGAGTGAGTGTAGGTCGGACCACCCACGCGGTTTATATACTTTTCCGAAACGAAAACTCCCCTTCCGCTCCCCGGAGTGGGAGCGAGAGGGCAGATATTGCTATCTCACTTCCTCCGAAGGGTGGGTGTCCCAGGCAATACCGTATAGTGAGCCGCTATTCTGACTCACTATTCTGTTATGTACCTACTATGGTATTGCCCGAGAACCCCTATATACTTCCCTAACGGGCCCTATATACAAGTTTATTTACTATAAAAATCTTAACCTATTACATGTCTCTATCTATATACATAAATAAAATTCAACACTAAAGCTTAAACTAACACAGAGTTATTAACGATTCTATTATAAACTATGTACTAAATTACAAAAAACGAATAAACAAATATTAACGAAAGGAATCTATAACTAAGTATGTACAAGTTTTAGGCCGTCGTGCACATTACTCCCGCCGTGAAGCGGTGACGCAGCGCTTCAGCTTCTGGGTGTCACGACGGTCTCGGTGGTCTCGGTGGCTTCGATGGGCAGCACGACGAGCTTCTTTGTAGGGCGCCTCAGGACTTCGGTTCTTTCTTTTATTTTTCTTTGTTTCTTTTTCCTTTCTTTATATTTATTACTATCTTTTAATATTATCTTTTGTTTTATCTTTTCTTTTATCTTTTCTTTCTGTTTCTTTTCTATAACTTTCTTTTATTATTGGGCTATATCATCTTAATAACTATCATGCATACAACAGGGTAAATAAGTTAAGCTGCGCGCCTTTCTTTATTACTCCTAGTTAATTTCTTTAGCATAAAAGTTTTTATATAAATCAATTAATTATAATGTTAAAAATTAGAATCAATTACAAATTAAATGCTATATCAGATGAGGCAATAGCCATTATAAAATTAATAAATTTGGGTACATTACAAATTGAATAATCAAAATTAATAAAGTTAATTACACTGAGTTGAAATAATTTACTTTAATTTACAATTAAAATGGGGCAAAAGCCATAATAACATTGAATAAAAATTTGAATGAAAATAAATAAAATTGAACAAAATTGAATAAAATAAAATAAAATTGAATAAAATTACAATAATAAAATAACAATATGATAAAAGTACAATTAAAATGGGGCAAAAGACATAATAACATTGAATAAAAATTGAATGGAAATAAATAAAATTGAACAAAATTGAATAAAATAAAATAAAATTGAATAAAATTAGAAAAAAATTACAATAATAAAATAACTCAATTAGGCAAATACAATTTCTAATAGATTAATAATTAAATAAGGAAAGATGGGGCAATAGCCAAACAATTCAGAACTCAAAACTATGCTTCTTAAACTTTTCTGGCGCCATTTGCCTTGGCAGCAAGGCGCATAACGCCCTCCGCAAAGGCCAAGAAATGGTCCCGGCTGGAGTCGTCACCTAGCAACCCCTCGAAGCTGTCTGGCTCAATCTTTCGTCCGATCCTGTGTTCGCAGTCGAGTCTTTTAAGGGAGTATCGTGGACACTCTGACAGAATGTGTATAATAGTTTCGTCCGTGACGTCATCGCAAACACAGGCTCGAACGGGCGAGAGCTTGAATCGAAACAAGTATTCCCTAACGCCACCATGCCCTGTCAGAAGCTGCGCGCGAATATTTGACAGCTCCATCTTCCGGATGATCCGATGAGCTGCTCGCACGTCGGGAAAGAATATCTTGGTGGTGGCTCCCGTCTCTGCTGCCCGGTATCGCGCCTGCCACTGGTCCAAGGTAAGGCCCCTGATGGTTAGCTTCGCGAAAGACAGGGGGAAGCGGTCGAAGGCGGGCCTCGTCTTGAGCTTCAATGGCCAGCTCGTCCGCTCGCTCGTTCCCTGTTAGTCCCGCATGCGCCTTAATCCAGTAGAAGGAGGCGCAAAAGCCTCTCTTCTCCAGAAGCCCGACGTTTTCCCGTATCTCGGCTGCTATCGGGTTCAAGGAGGCGGGGTCTCTGAGGGTTTCAAGCGCCAAGCGTGAATCGCTCACTATGATAACTGACCCCGCCATCTCCAGTGCGAGCGCTGTAGCCTTCAGAATGGCCGCCATCTCTGCCTGGTACACAGAACAGTAGCTTTCGAGGCGGATCTTGGCGGTGCGGGTCTCGCGGCCGTGCTTCCAGCACGATATGGCCGCGCCCACCTTGCCCTCGATCTTGCTACCGTCCGTGTATATTATGAGCCCGTCACTAGGAAGAGCGTCGGCTTCCTCCTGTGTGGTCATGAGACCGAAGCTGATACGCACTCTCTGCGCTGGGTGCGGCAGCTGCGTAGGGTGAAGCCGTGCCTGTAGCCTTCTGCCCGGCAATCCCTCCAGAGGCTTCCCCCGCTTCGTCTCATAGAGAGCCAGTTGTTTTGCGGCCCTCAAATCCAGCGGAATGATCCTCGCTAATAGGGCCGCAGATATCAGGGAGGTCGTAGAGTGTGCTTTCGAAAGCTGGATCCCGAAAATCCTGGTAAGTCGGTCCAGTCGCGTGCGTGCATACGCCTTATTGGCGATATGTGCCCAAGCACTGGCTGCGTAGAGGACCGTGGGCTCTATAACGGAGATGTACAATGTTCTCAGGATCACGGGGTTTAAGCCCCATTGGGCTCGCGCTGCTCTACTTATAGCTCTGTAAAGGCCTATAGCCTTTGCTGTCACCTCTTCTAGGTGTCCTCTGAAACTCAGGTGGCGGTCGATGGTCAAACCAAGAAGCCGTACAGTGTCCGTGAGCTGCAACTGGGTACCCAGGAGCTTGAACCGGGGCAATTCGTACTTCAGCTTCTTGGTTATTAACATTGCCTGGGTCTTAGCGGGGGCAAATCTCATTTTGTTTCGGCGGCCCCATTCTGCCACCGACTCCAGGGCTTTGTTAATTTTTCTTTCTAGGGCACTGGCGTCCTGGGCTGCTGCGACGATCACTATGTCGTCAGCGAATGCTTGGACGTGCGCTTCGAGACTCTCCGCCTCCCGTAGGAGGGGGTCTAACTGCACGTTCCACAGTAGAGGTCCGCCGATCGACCCTTGGACACAGCCCTTTGTGGTGGTCTTATGGACCTTCTGTCCAAGGTAGCGTACCGTTACCGATCTGTCCTCTAAGTAACTCGAGAGCACCCTCATGGTCTGGGCATCTACCCCCATGTGCAGGAGCTCCCGAAGGACAGCCGGCCACCAGGTGTTGTCAAAAGCACCCTCGATATCTAAAGACACCAGTGCGACCATCTGCTTCCTCGCGATTCCCCTCCTCACCATCTCCATGACGTCGTAAAGCGCGTCTTCAGTGCTTCGTTGTGGGACGAAACCGTACTGACGTGGGCTCAGCTTCCGCTGGCTCAACAAACTCCACGTCAGTCTCGCGACTATGAGCTTCTCATAAACTTTCCCAAGTATTGGGAGCAGACCTATCGGCCGGTAAGCCTTGGGCACCGAGTAATCGGTCTTCCCTGGCTTCGGGAGACCTGCCGCCTCATAGCCGAAAATACTCGACTCAACCGCATTGTCATGGAGTTGCGGGCTGAGCAGGAGGCGGCACGCAAAGACGTTGCAGAAAAGGAAAATGCGGCTCGTGAGGCCGCCAAAAGTGCCCCTGTCCGCACCGGGAAGAAATATCTGCCAGATGACGATTTTGCGGCAAGGCTTGAGCGGTCAATCGCCATATCTGTCGGCAAAATTATGGACGCTCGCTTTGCCAACCTAGAGGACCGGCTTTTACCAGCTAAAGTCGTGCGGCCTCCTCTGGCGGCAGATCGTAGGGCGACGCCTACTTCGGCTAGAAGCCTTCCCGCTTCCGCCGCTACCCTTACCCCAGCAGCTTCCACCCAAGCTGCCGTAACGCTGTCCCAGCCCAAGACTCGCACTTGGGCAAATGTTGCGGGTACATCCTCTGCACCCATTCAACATAGTGGCTATGAAGCCGCCCTTGAATCCGGCGCTGAGTCTGAGACCTGGGCGACGATTGCCCGCAAGGGCAAGAAGAAGAAGAAGGCTAGTTCCGCCCCAGCATCGCAAGCGATGTCGGCATCTGCGCCCATCTCAGCCGCAAAAAAATCGACTCCTAAAGCCAAGGTAGTCTCCACTCCAGCCTCTGGCCCAAAGCCCACGCCGAAACCCAAACTTACCGAGCCGAAATCTTCCGTGGTAGTAATCAACCTGGACGCTGGAGCCCAGGAGAAGGGTGTGACCTACCCGGAAATTATAGAGAGAGCAAAAGGCGCTGTCTCCCTTGAGGAACTCGGTATTGAGGGCGGCGTTCGCTTCAAGCGGGCTGTCTCCGGGGGCGTCATCCTGGAAATTCCAGGTGCCGAAACCGGAGCCAAAGCCGACTTACTAGCGGACAAAATTAAGGGGGCCCTGTCCGACGTCGCCAAAGTGGTTCGCCCAGTAAAATGTGCCGACTTGCGCATCACCGGGCTGGATGACGCTACGTCCAAGGGCGAAATCTCGGCTGCGGTGGCCTCTAAAGGTGGATGCGCTCTCGAACAAGTGAGAGTTGGCGACATCAGGACGGGGCCACGAGGCGTAGGAGTCGTTGTTGTGCAGTGCCCTGTGGCAGCCGCAAAGACCTTGTCAGAGGCTGGCAGGCTCCTCATCGGATGGAGCTCCACCCAGGTGCAAGCACTGGAGGCTAAGGCCCTCCGGTGCTACAAGTGTATGTGCCTCGGACATACCCGGCCGCAATGCACAGCATCGGAGGATCGTGGCATCTTGTGCTACCACTGTGGTGTTTAAGGACACAAAGCCGAGTCCTGCACAGCGGTACCACATTGTGCCGTATGCGCCAGTGCCGGCCTCCCAGCCGGTCACATTATGGGCGGCCGCAGCTGTAAGCTCCCCGCTTCGAAGGGCAATGCTGCTTTCAGAGGCAGAAAACCCACCGACGCGAGGTCCACTGCTGGTTCCAACAGAGCCACTGGGGAACCCCAACCACAGGCAATGGCTACGGATTGACTAGGCATAGTCGACACTGGTGGCCGCAACGTCTTGCAGACTAACCTAAACCACTGCGCAGGTGCTCAGGACCTCCTCCTGCAGTACATGGTGGAGCAGGCGCTTGACGTCGCTGTCGCCGCGGAGCCCTACAGCGTCTATGACCGGGAAAATTGGGCTGGAGACCTTAGTGGCCTGGTGGTTATTATCACTCCAGCGTCAGCGGGTGCCACTCCACTCTCTATCAGAGAAAGGGGACACGGATTTGTTGCGGCCGTCTGGGGAGAAATAGCCCTTGTCGGTGTTTACTTCTCCCCGAACCGAAGCGTGGCCGAATTTGAGCCCTTTCTCCACGAGCTTTCTGCGGCAGTTCGGAGACTTGCCCCAATGCAGGTCCTCGTTATGGGGGACTTTAATGCCAAATCCACGCTGTGGGGGGAGCCCAAGACGACTATCAGGGGCGAGCTGGTACAGGACTGGGCAGCCGGACTAGGCATGTGCCTCCTAAATCGGGGCACTGTCCATACCTGCGTCCAAAATAATGGTGGTTCAATCGTAGACCTAACGTTTGGCACTCCCTCTATTGCTGCCTGTGTCCACAACTGGCGCGTTGAAGATGAGGTGGAGAACCTTTCGAACCACCGTTACATCAGGTTTGAGATCTTCACACCCGGGACGACTACTGCAAGGCAGAACATGGCCGCTAGTCGCAGAGCGCACTTTCTTCGCTGGGCTGTCGCTCGCCTCAACAAAGAGGAAGCGGAATGCGCTGCGATCGTTGCCAGCTGGCCGGTGGTCTGCAATTCAGACGTTGACGAAGGGGCGCAGCAATTGCGCAAAACCCTCACCGCAGTTTGCGACGCAGCCATGCCCCGAACGGTAGCCCGCCCTTCTAAAAAAGCGGTCTACTGGTGGAAGAAGGAGATCGCTGATCTAAGGTCAGCCTGTATGACGGCTCGGAGGGCATACCTGCGCCAACGCGCAAGGAGGCCCAGTGCTGTAGACGAGGATGAAGAGGGTCGTCTCTACGAGTTGTACCGCCAGGCAAAAAAGGCTCTACAGGCCGAAATTTACAAGGCCAAGGAGTCTGCCTGGCAGGAGTTCATTGACGATCTAAATCGAGATCCATGGGGGCGCCCATACCGGGTAGTTAGGAAGAAAATGAGTTGCGGCCAGGCGCCTCCCTTGGAGACAATGGACTCCCAGCTCCTAGGCAATGTAATTGCAGGGCTCTTTCCAGAGCGGGCAGAACATACGCCCCCTGCTATGACCTCCTGTGGCACAGAGTTGGAAATGATCGGGGATATCCCTCCGGTCACAGAGGCCGAATTTGGTGCAGCCGTTCTCCGCCTTAAAGGCAAGAAAACGGCCCCTGGCCCAGATGGCGTCCCAGGCCGGGTATTAGTCCTGGCGTCTAAACATCTAGGGAACCACCTCATCGACATCTTCAACAAGTGTCTCGAGGCAGGCCGGTTCCCTAAGATGTGGAAAGATGGTCGGCTGGTCCTGTTGCGAAAGGAGGGCAGACCTGCAGACTCTCCTGCGGGCTACCGACCGATCGTCCTCCTGGACGAGGTGGCCAAGGTGTTTGAACGTATTTTGGTCGCCCGCCTCGCCGAACACCTGCGCGACATCGGCCCTGACCTATCCGATTGTCAATATGGCTTCAGGTCGGGACGCTCCACAATCGACGCTATATCCGAGCTGAAAGACTTGGCCACAGAGGCTGTCGCGAATGGGGAGAGCGTTATGGCAGTGTCATTGGACATTGCTAATGCTTTCAACTCTCTCCCCTTTGCTTGTGTCGAGGAGGCACTCCGCTACCACAGAGTGCCGTTCTATTTGCGTAGAGTTGTTGAGCACTACCTCAGAGGGAGGGATGTGCTCTACTCCGATAGGGACGGCTGCCTCAAGACGAGGCCAATGTCATGCGGCGTTCCCCAGGGGTCAGTTATGGGCCCACTGTTGTGGAACATCGCATATGACTGGGTCCTGCGTGCTACGCTGCTCCCCGCGACGCATGTTATTTGCTATGCAGATGACACACTTGTTGCTGTGACGGGGAGCAGCTTCCAGGAAGCCGCGAGACTGGCCTCGGCAGGGGCCACTGACATCGTAGGCCGTATACGGCAGCTCGGTCTGGAGGTGGCTCTCGCCAAAACGGAGGCTATGTACTTCCATGGGCCGAGGAACAAACCGCCAGCGGGTGCCTATGTCCTTATCGATGGCACCCGCGTAATGGTAAAGGCTCATGTGAAGTAACTGGGGCTAATACTGGACGGCCGCTGGCGATTTGGCGAGCACTTCCGCCGACTTGCCCCGAAACTTATAAAGACGGCGGCGTCTCTAAGCGGCCTACTCCCGAATCTAGGGGGCCCAACCGCTAGCTGTCGCCGCCTATATCTGGGCGTCGTGCGCAGTATGGCGCTGTACGGGGCGCCAATATGGGTAGATGCCCTCTCACGTCCCAATAAAGCCGCACTGCGCAGGCTACAAAGGGTACTGGCTATACGCGCTGTAAGAGGATACCGCACAATCTCCGGTGACGCAGCTTGTGCGCTAGCCGCTTCCCCTCCCTGGGAACTGGAAGCGGTTGTCCTCTCGGAAGTGTACAAATACCGGGCTGAAGCGAGGGCGCGTGGCGAGCGCCCCGCCCATGAGGAAATAGTACACGTCCGAGAGCTGGCGCACCAAGACATGGTCCTGCGCTGGCAGGAAAGCCTCGAAAGCCCTTCTTACGGGCTATGGACGCTGGAGGCTTTACGCCCTTGCCTACCAGAGTGGGTGAGCCGTCGCCATGGGCACCTCTCCTATAGGCTTGTGCAAGTACTGACTGGGCATGGGTGCTTCGGTCGTTACTTGCACAAGGTCGCCCGGAGAGAAGCGACACCGAGGTGCCACCACTGTGACGCCGCGGAAGATACAGCTAAGCACACGCTATCCGAGTGCTCAGCGTGGGCCCCGCGGCGTCAATCGCTAGTGGCGGCGGTCGGCACTGACCTCTCACTACCGAGCGTTATCGCCGCAATGCTCGGCAGTGAGCAGGCGTGGGAGGCAACCGCCTCCTTCTGTGAAGATGTCATGACTGAGAAGGAGGCGGCGGAGCGTGTCAGGGAAGAGGACGTTCAGGCTGACCCGCTCCAACGCAGGCGGTTGGGAGTCCGAAGGCGGCATTATAACCGCCTTTTGGCTCCCGGTGGATCCAGCGGCGATGGGGGTGGGGACCCCCGTCGACCGCCTAGCACAGGTCCACCCGCTGGAGGGGATGACTCGAGGTTCCCGAGGCATCCCCGGGGCGTAAGGCCCGCACCGTATGGTGGGGCCACCGCTGGGGTGGCGGAGAGAATGCGATGAGCGAACCTCCGTCTCCCCACTATAGCGGCACGACGGAACTCGAGGATGGTTTTAGTGGGTATACTTGTTGATTGGCGGCGAGTAGCGTCCCATATCATCAAGGGAGTCCCACATAACCTGCTGCTGTCCCCACGGCAGCAGGTATGCGTAGTGCATTTCCTCCTCGTAAAAAAAAAAAAAAAAGGTTAGGTTAGGTTAGGTTGGGGTTCAAAAGGAAGAAAAAACGTGGCAAGGGAGTTGGCTCAACTACACCAGCCCCAGCCCAGCCCGTTCAATCCTCCAGTAGGAGCACGCGTTCAGTCGCAAAACCTACCGAGAAGCCTCCGCCTCAGTCGGCGAAGGCCCCCAGAGCTCAGCCTCCGCCGAAAAAGGCGAAGACTCCAAAGGCGCAGCCTAAACCGGCACAGGCGTCTAAGGCAGGAAACCCCTCCAAACTGCGGCCACCGCAATCAGCGGCTGTCGTGATAGTTATGCAGCCAGAGGGGACTGCGATGGGCTACGACTACGGCCGTGTCTTTAGCGAAGTGAAGAGCCGTGTCAACTTCCACGACCTTGGTCTCACCGATAGAGTCCGGTACCGGGGCTCAAGAGCCACTGGATGCCGCATAATAGAAGTACAAACCCTGGAAGGAGGCACTCTCGACGAAGCGAACGAGCGAGCCGACGCTCTCGCCTCCAAATTTATAGAGATCCTCCCTCCTGGGGCTGTCAAGGTGTCGAGGCCCGTTAAGTCCACGGACGTCCGACTGACGGGTCTCGACGAGTCAGTGACTGAAAAGGAGGTCGCCGACGCGATTTCAAGAGTGGGTGAGTGCAACATAGCCTCAATAAAAGTTGGTCGTATAGGGAACAGCGGGATGGGTGGCTCCGTCGTTGCTCGTGTCCCGGTACTTGCGGCGAAAAAGCTTGTCAACAAGCGCATCCTCGTCGGCTGGGTTTCTGCCAGGGTAACTCTGCTCAAGCCGAGACCACTCCGATGCTTCAGATGCTTGGGTGAGGGACATGGACAAGGCGTCTGCAAAGCGGCGGTGGATAGGTCTCAGACTTGTCTCCGTTGCGGCGAAGACGGCCATAAAGCGGCAGGCTGCCAAAATGAGCTCCGCTGCATGCTCTCTGCAGCTGCCGGCATTCAGCCTAACCACCGGATAGGGAGCAAAAACTGCCCCCGACCCGATTTGGTTAGGAAAGAGCGGAAGAAACCTCCGGAAGCTCCAAACACGCGCCAACGCGTTGCTTCCGCTGGAAGGGAGCCTCCCACGAATATGGGTTATATAAAAAAAGGTTAGGTTGGGGTGCTACAGAGTAACCTCCTCGTGCGGCGGGGTATTGCTCACTACATCTGGTTACGATCGGGTGTAAGGAGCAGCATCCTGTCCCGGTGCACCCTGGGCAACGGCAGTAAGGAATTGCCTTCGGGTAATTGCTAGCTGACGGCTGAACTCTGTCTGTGCCGCTCCTTGCACTACTATGTTTAGCATAGCGGTGCAGGGATGTGGTACGAAGCATACCGTAATCCGCAACGGGCTACCGGCGGGACGGGGGTCCAGTTTACCTGGACCGCGAGGCGGAAACCTCTTTAAATACTACCACGCGCGGCTCAGCCCGCCCATAGTCAGCCGCCGCTGACTGGCGGGTCGCCGGGCAACTCGTTACCCCGTGGGGGCCGAGGGCTGTCGGGGGCACTTCGTCCGGGCCGCGAGGAAGGACCACCTCACTAAAAAACCCAGACATACCGTAACCCGCCCTCACGGGTGGGCCGGGGGCTGTCGGGGCCTTTGTCCGGGCCGTGAGGAAGGAAAAACCTCTCAAAAATACCCATGCACACCGCAACCTGCCCTTCTCAGGGCAGACCGGGGGTCCTGTTCTGCCAGGACTGCGAGGAGAAAACCTCTATAAAGAAACACCAGCGCGGCGGTACCCGTCAATAGCCGGCCGTTGTCGGCTGGCGGGATGCCGGGCAACCCGTAACCTCTAGCTAGAGGCCGGGGATTTTGGCCACGGAGGCCAGAGTCGCGAGGTAGTAGTCCTCTCTAAAAACTACCAGAGGGGCGTCCCTCCCGTAGGGACAGGCGGCGGGGTCTGCGGTTGGACCCTGCGTGGTTGGGACCGTAGTAGCGGTTTTGCAGGGACCCATGGGGGCGTCCGTATTTAAATTTCGCACAATGACGGCCCCGATCACGGAAACGCTCGATCCCCCCTTCTGCGAGCGTGTCCTCGACCACCTGTTCCCGGACCGTGGACCGCACACACCCCCGACTTTGCGACCACCAAGGCCGCCCGCGGCATCCTCTATCCCCATGGTCTCCGACGAGGAGATGGAGATGGCCACGGAGCGGCTAAAGGGCAAAAACACGGCCCCTGGTCCCGACGGCGTCCCAGGACGCGTACTGCTAATAGCCCTCGAACACCTCGAGGGTCGGCTTCGGGAGACCTACAACCTGTGTCTCAGGTTGGGAAGATTCCCGAAGCCGTGGAGGGGAGGCTCTGCCTCATACCCAAGGAGGGTAAACCTCCAGACTCGCCGTCGTCCTATCGGCCGATAGTCCTACTCGATGAGGCGGGGAAGCTATTTGAGAAAATCATAGCATCCCGTCTCGTCGAGCACCTCCAGAGCGTCGGTCCTGACCTCTCGCCTGCCCAGTTCGGGTTCAGAGCCGGGCGTTCTACTAACGACGCGATCGCCGAGCTAAAAGCGTTCGCCCAAGAGGCGGTCAGTGAGGGAAAACGGGTGCTGGCGGTGTCCGTAGACATAGCGAATGCCTTCAACAGCCTCCCATTTTCAACCATTATAGAGGCGCTCCGGTTCCATGGAGTGCCTCTCTACTTGGTGAGGCTGTTGGAGGATTACCTAAATGGGAGGGAAATAGTGTACACGGTTGGGGGGGGGGGATGCTGGAGCGGAGGAGGATACGATGCGGTGTTGTCCCACAGGGATCGGTTCTAGGACCGACCCTGTGGAACATCGGGTTCGACTTCGTTCTCCGGAACCGGCCTCTCCCCCGTACACAAGTACTCTGTTACGCGGACGACACCCTCGTCGTGGCTCAAGGGGGGAGCCTCGATGAGCTGCGCCGCCGCGGTGAGGCGGCCGTATCGGCCGTGATCGATGCTGCCCGACGCCTGGGCCTCGTGGTTGCCCTCGAGAAGACGGAGGCCATCATCTTCCATGGCCCTCGTCAGGGCCCACCGCCGGGCGCCCACATCACGGTAGAGGGAGTAGCCATCGGGATTGGGGCCCAGATGAAATATCTGGGCATCACTCTCGACGGCAGATGGACGTTCGTTGCCCACTTCCAGCGGATGCAACCCCGCCTTGTAAATACAGCAGCGGCCCTCGGCAGACTGCTGCCTAACGTTGGGGGCCCCAGCGTCAGCTGTCGCAAGCTATACGCTGGGGTGCTCAAGAGTATGGCCCTATACGGGGCCCCAGTCTGGCACCCACTCAATGGGGAGGCGAGGGCTCTACTCCAAAGGCCACAGCGTATGATTGCGCTGCGGACCATTACCGCACTGTAGCGCACGATGTGGCCCTGGCCCTCGCGGGGATGCCCCCGTGGGACCAGGCAGGAGTTTTCGCCGCAACGTACGAGTGGCGGCGCGAGCGGAGGTTGGAGGGCGAACGCCCATCGTTGGAGGAGGCAGTGCGCATCAGAACGCGCTCTCACGAGCACCTGGTGCGGGCTTGGTCTCGCAGATTGGAATCCAGTCGCTACGGGGGCCCGGCGAATCGCACCATTAGTGCGATTTGCCCGGTCCTCGACGACTGGATTACACGTCGTCACGGCTCCCTCACCTACCGCATGGTGCAGGTCCTAACCGGGCATGGCGCCTTTGGCTGGTACCTGTGCCATGTGGCGGGTAGAGAGCTGACCCCTGAGTGCCATGAGTGCGGTGCTGCGGAGGATACAGCTGACCACACCCTTCGGGAGTGCTCAGCATGGGTCCAGCAGCGTTGTACTCTGACCTCAGTGGTCGGAGGGGACCTCTCGCTTCCCAGTATGGTAAGAGCCATGCTGGGCAGCAAGGTGGCTTGGGGGGCAGTGGCCTCCTTTTGCGAGGACGTGATATCGCAAAAGGAGGCTGCGGAGCGGGTTAGAGAGGAAGATCCTCACGCTGACCCGATCCGACGTAGAAGAAGGGGGAGAAGGAGACGGCGTTACGCCGAACTCAACTTCCCTCTAGCGGGCTCGTGAGCGCGGGGCGGGGGCCCCGAACTCACATTGCACAGCCCGCGAGTGGGGGGTGATCCGTCGTGTACAGGATCACCCGAACCATATGCCTGAGGCCCGGCATAGCCGGACGTGGGCGATGCATGGATAGCTCTCCAGAACACGGGTACCCATGTATCGCCTTCATACGTAAGTGTGGTACACCGCTGGTTTTTTTTTTTTAGTGGGTGGCCTCGCCGGGGGACAGTGCTTCTCACTGTCTCCCGACGAGGGAGTCCCACATAACCGGGCTGCTCCCCCGAGGCGGCCCGGTATGCGAAAAGCATTTTTCCAGCGAAAAAAAAAAAAAAAAAAGTTAGGTTTTTTTTTTAATTAAATAAGGGTTCTAAACAGTGTTTTTAGTAGAAGATCGCTCCAAGATTTCCTGCAAAAGGATACAGGGCCTCTTGGTGCGATTTAAGTTTGGTTTATGGTTTTCAGTTTACGGACTATTGTGTTGATTAATGTCATGAAGGAGGTTATTGATTCAGTTTTAGATATTAGTTCGATAATTTTGTATGGTTCTATTCTTAGGTTTTTACAGGTGAACTCGTGTTGGAGTCTCACGCTGCCGAATATTGGACAGTGTTTTATTAAATGGTCTATGTCCTGAATGCTGGTGTCATCACATGGGCACAGGGGGTCATCGGTGATCTTGAAGCGATGTAGGTATTGTTTATGATACCCGTGCCCAGTGAGTATTTGGGTCAATTCGAATGAGATCGGAACCTGTTTTCGAAATTCCCTAATTTCATTTATAGTTTTAAACCATTTGGATATTTCAGAGTTTTGTGTATCAGATTCATATTCGTTTTGCCACTTTTCGTTAGTGCGTTTGCGGATTGAGTATTTTGCATATGAAATCGGGAATTCATTTATTAGGTTGGCTGTTTTTAGAATAGCAGCATCTTTTGCGGCCTGGTCAGCTAGCTCGTTACCTTCGATGCCACAGTGTGCTTTTACCCAGGTGAAGCTCACTGTTATATTGTGGTTCTGCCTGAGGTCTCTGAGCTCGCTGTGGATCGAAGCGACAGCTGGGTCAGGATTGCTGCGGTCTTGCAAGGCTTTAAGGGATGACAAACTGTCAGTGGCTACGAAGATGTTATGGCGCCATGGTGATTTTTTGATCCACTGTAGACCCACTTCGATCGCTGTCAGTTCTGCGACAAAAACAGACGAAGCTCTACCGAGCTTTCGTTTCAGGAGAGAGGTTTTTCCGTTTAGAAGGTATATGACAGCAGCGCAGCCGACCTCCCCGCTGTCCAGCTTGCTGCCGTCCGTGTAAATTTTTATGGGGTAATCACAGGAGAATTGGTTCGCCTCTTCTTGTGTGTATGCCTCAGTATAGTCAATAGAGGCTCTTCTATTCCACGGGCCCCGGCGAGGACCCCCTCCTGGTGCGCGGGTGCTTATCGCGGGCGTGCGGGTTCCAATTGGTGCCCGGATGAAGTATCTGGGACTCGTATTGGATGGGCGGTGGTCCTTTCATGCCCACTTTCAAGGACTGCTTCCCAAATTAATAGGAGCGGCGGCTGCCCTTGGCCGGCTGCTGCCTAACTTGAGGGGCCCCAGCGCAGGGTGCCGGAAACTCTATGCTGGGGTGATAAAAAGCATGGCCCTCTACGGGGCCCCTATTTGGGTAAATTCCCTTGATAGGGAGAACCGTTCGCTGCTGCGCCGCCCTCAACGCATTATAGCGCTGAGGGCCATTAGGGCATACCGCACGGTATCACACGGTGCGGCATGCGTTCTGGCGGGGCTTCCTCCCTGGGAGCTGGAAGCAGAGGTACTCGACGTCGTGTATAGATACAGGACGTCGAAGAGCCGGGGGGCTCATCTCCTGCATTGCACGGTCTCACCGTCTGGGGGGGCGTCTCTAGTGTACAGGGAGGCCCCCCTTTCTAGCGCGGGAGGCCCAGTACAGGCTGGGCCATGCGTTGGCGCGACGTGGTAGAGTCCAAACGAGAGCCCATGTAGCGCCGCTAAAACGCTGAGGGTACACCGCAGGTTTTTAGTGGGTATGCTTGTCGGATGTCAGCCGTTAGGGCTGCCATCTGACAAGAGAGTCCCACATAACCCGTCGTCTCCCCCGGGACGGCGGGTATGCGTGATGCATTTTCCTGCGTAAAAAAAAAAAAAAAGGTTAGGTTAGGTTAGGTTACTTTTCTGAGGGTACTTACTTGAGGTTACGTTTTGTTTTTGGTCTTAGATTGTTCTCCTAATTTGTTTTGTTCATCCAAATACATTTGCCCCTCTGATGCCCTGACCTGCCCTGACCTGCCCGACGACATGTCGTCATTGGATATGACGGAACTGCAGAGTATGGCCCATCACTGCATTGGTGCCATCTCTACAGTTAAAGCGAAATCTGGCAATCTTCAGGGACGCATGGTGAAGGCCCTGAAAGATGCCACACGGTCCCTGGTCGATGAGCTAGCGTCTCGCACTCTAGACCAGGAGAGCCGCAACCTAGCCCGATCTAACAAGACTCTCCGGGAGGAAGTAGACCACCTCAAAGAGGAGGTCAAAGCCTTCCGGAGAGAGTTCTCCACGAGGACTGCCGCCAACGCAGCAGCTCCCACCCCAGCTCCGGCACCATCGATGGACGAGGCGCTCCTCCAGTCTATCGCGGCGCTCATCGACTCTCGCCTCGAGAGTCGATTTGCATGCCTCGAGGGACGGTTGAATCGCCTCAACCCCCTGCCTGCGCCACGACCTCCCCTGGCAGCTGACAGATTGGCCAATACGCCGAGCTCTTCCGGCTCTGCCGGCCCTCCGGCCAAAAAGTCAAAAGCGCCCAAGGCGCCAACCCAAGCCGCTCCTAATACAGCGACCCAACCCAGAGGCCCCAAAACCTTTGCCGCTGCCGTGGCCTCGCAAATAACTGTGAAGCCGCAGTCCAAGACAGCGACAATAAGGGTTCCTGTGGAACAAGCCGCTGCGGTAGCTGGCCCCTCTGGGCTTCGCCCGCAGGCCAGCCAGACGACAGGCCTACCAACTACGGCCCCAGCTTCAACCCAACGTGACTCGGAAGAGTGGGTCCGAGTCACCCACAAGAAGCCAAAAAAAAAGAAGAAAGGGAAGAATCCCTCCCCGCCTTCCAACTTGGCCACCAGCAATGTCCAGCCGCAAGGCTCCAAGCCGAGCAGGCCCAAAAGTGCCTCCCTGACCCCCCCTCGGACGTCCGCGGTTGTCGTCACCCTGCGGTCGGAGGCCGTGGGCAGGGGAGTCACTTATAACGAGGCCCTGACTAAAGCACGCGAGGTTCTATCCTTGCCTAGTCTGGGCCTTGAAGGGCTGCGCTGCAGCAAGACGGTCACTGGGGCCAGAATGCTTGAGATCTCTGGCCCTGATAGCGGAGAGAAGGCTGATCAGCTTGCCGGCAAACTCCAAGAAGTCCTGAATGAGGTGGCGGTTGTGGCTCGTCCCATTAAGAAAGTCGACATCCGGGTCACGGAGCTAGATGACTCGGTGTCGAAAGAGGACATAGTTGCGGCAATCGCTGCAAAGGGTAACTGCAGCCGGGAAAATGTCCGAGTCGGAGAGGTGCGACCAGGGCCAAGGGGCGTGGGAGCTGCCATCGTCTCCTGCCCAGTGGCTGCGGCCAAGCTTCTGCTAACCGGCCGCTTGCTGGTTGGCTGGTCGTCGGCCAAAGTCACCCTACTGGAGACGCGCCCCCTGAGGTGTTTCAAATGCATGGGACTCGGGCACACAAAACAGTTGTGCCCCTCCACAAAGACCAGGAGCGACATGTGCTTCAGGTGTGGACGCCCTGACCACAAGTCACTGGACTGCTCGGTGAAGAAGCCCAGATGCGCGGTGTGTGCGAATGCCGGTAAGGCATCCGACCACATCATGGGTGGTAAGGCTTGCCGTCCCCCCGCTGCAAGAGGGAAAGCAGTTCCGGTGGCTGCCCGGGTCCCAGCCGCCACGCCCATGGAGTCGGAGGTCCAACCCCAAGTCGGGCCAGAGGAGGTAGAGGAAGAAAGCAGGCCATCTAA
This sequence comes from Anania fuscalis, assembly GCA_950371115.1. Lineage (NCBI taxonomy): Eukaryota > Metazoa > Arthropoda > Insecta > Lepidoptera > Crambidae > Anania > Anania fuscalis. Next base: position 5,084,354 of record OX493326.1, on the reverse strand, counting down.
TGCCGCTTAGGTCCCGTTTCTCCCTCCTCCAGGCGAACCTGAACCACGCTGCCAGGTCCCAGGACTTGTTCATGGCAAACCTGGTGGCGTGGAACATTGACATTGCGGTTGCTGCAGAGCCCTACTTCGTCCCAGATGGTGCATCCAACTGGGCAGGCTCTGCGAACCAAGACGTGGCAATCGTAACCCGGACAGGCCCAAACGCTCACCCGCTGCGGACCCTGGAACGGGGGCCCGGATATGTTACGGCGGTGTGGAGGGAGCTTGCTGTTGTGGGGACCTACTTCTCCCCCAACAGACCCCTCCACCAGTTTGAAACATATCTGGATGCTCTCAGTCCTATTGTCCGAAGGCTGGCACCTCGGCAAATTCTTCTGCTCGGTGATCTGAACGCCAAATCCCGGTCTTGGGGAAGTCCCATTCCTAACCCCCAGGGTGGCGTTCTGGAGGAGTGGATCGCCGAGCACGGCCTGGTCCTGCTCAACGTGGGCAGCACCCCAACCTGTGTCCGTGGGCGGGGGGGATCTGTGGTGGACGTCACGTTCGCTACTCCCGCTCTCGCGCACCGGATAGGCCAATGGCGTGTCCTGGCGGCGGAGGAAACTCTCTCGGATCACACGTACATCCGTTTTGAGTCCTCCGCCCCCCTTACCCAACGACCTGCGCCAGTCCCTAATCGTCTCCCTCGCTGGGCACTAACGCGCCTGGACCAGGAGATGGCGAAGGACTCGGCCCTTATACTGGACTTGACAACAATCGGAATGCGTAGACGAGGCAGCGGTCCGCTTCCGATCGGCCCTAACAGAGGTGTGTGATGCCTCAATGCCAAGAGCACGGCCCCAGCCCTCTCGCAAGCAGGTGTACTGGTGGAGCGAGGAGATTTCCGCTCCTCGCTCCGCCTGTAACGCCGCGCGAAGGGCTCTTCTCCGCTGTCGTAGGCGGCATCGCACACCAGCCGAGGAGCCACAGCTTCACACCGCCCACAAAGTGGCGAAGAAGGCCCTCCAACAAGCGATCTGCATCGCGAAGGAGCAGGCCCGAGCTGAGGCACTCGAAGACCTGGACAGAGACCCATGGGGGCGTCCATATCGCACCGTGCGGAATAAATTCCGTGCAATGACTGCCCCCATCACTGAGACGCTCGATCCCCCTCTCCGCGAGCAGGTCTTACAGGGTCTTTTTCCGGATCGAGGGCCCCACACACCCCCGACACTACGGCCACCCCGGCCACCCGCGGCATCGTCCATCCCCCCTGTCTCTGACGAGGAGATGGAAAGGGCTACGGGAAGGCTCAGAGGGTAAACCACGGCTCCTGGCCCCGACGGCGTCCCTGGCCGGTCTATCTCCGGTATCTCTCAGGTCCGGAAGGTTCCCGAAACCTTGGAAAGAGGGAAAGCTCTGCCTTATTCCCAAGAAGGGCAAACCGCCTGACTCTCCCTCAGCCTACAGGCCGATCGTCCTGCTCGATGAGACGGGGAAGCTACTAGAGAAGATAGTGGCATCCCGGATCCCGGACCGGATTTGTCGCCCGCCCAATTCGGCTTCAGAACCGGACGCTCGACCAACGACGCTATCATAGCGCTAAAGACATTTGCCCAAGAGGCAGTGGAGAAAGGCGACCGAGTGTTGGCGGTCTCTATCGACATCGCCAACGCCTTCAACAGCCTCCCATTTTCCACCATCATAGAGGCGCTCCGGTTCCATGGAGTGACTCTCTACCTGGTGAGGCTGTTGGAGGACTATCTCCACGGTCGAGGTTGAAGCCCAGAGTGTCGCTGTTCGGCCTCCAGGTAAGGCCTAAGATCTTCTGTTCGGTTTCTTGATCTAGTGTGACGTCTCGGTCGGTTGCGGGTTCGGCTTGATGTATTTTCAAGACTTCTCTGTTGTTAGACGTCCACTTGCACAGGTTGAAGTTAGCCTTTTTGTGCACTTCTCGGACTTCGGTGGTGATGCGGGTAGCATCGTCGACATAGGTGAAGCTTTGAAGGTAGTCATCCATGTAGTGATGATGGATGATAGCTTCGGTCGCATCCGGATGTATATGACGATGTAGCTCGGCGTTGTAGTTCTTTATATATAGCGCCGTGCACGGTGAGCTTGCTGCTCCGATAACTGACTTCATTCGATATTCTGTAGGCGGTCCCTTCCGCCGGTTTGATCGCCAGAGGAACCGTAGCGCGTCTCTGTCGTCTTCGTTGATCTGAATACGCAGAAACATTTCTTGTATGTCGGCGGCTACAGCGATCGGATGCTGTCTAAAACGCATCAACACTCCCGGTAGAGACTGTAGGAGGTCCGGTCCTGACAACAGGTAGTCGTTCAGTGATGTACCACAAGTTCGGGCTGCGGCGTCGAAGACAGGGCGCACCTTGCCCGGTTTGGCCGGGTGTAGTACTGGGAAGTGCGGCAGGTACCAGGTGCGCTTGTCGGTGGGCGGAGTAATGACTACCTCCGCGTAGCCCTTGTCGATCAGCTGACTCATCTGTGTCTCGTAGGCCTGCTTCAGGTCCGGCTTCTTGTCTATCTTCTTTTCGGTGCTGTACATGCGAGTTAGGGCGTGATCGTAGTTGTTCGGTAGGTCGATCACGTCCGTCTTCCAGAGTAGGGCCGTACTGTAGCCGACGTCCGGTAGTTCGGTGGTTTTCTCTCGGAGTATACGGAGGGCGGGGTCGGCGCGCGTCGATCGGGGTTGTATTCCGAGGGACTCTAGCGCGAAGTGCTTCTTTACGGCTTCTTCTAGTCGTTCTTTGACTTCGGTGATGCGGTAAACGTGGTGGACTAGGTGCCCCAGGCTCCTATTGACTGAGCCGTGGAGTACCCATCCTAGCGGAGTTCTCGAAGCCACTAGTTCTTCCGAAGTGCCTCGACGTAGCTCGTGGGCGAGAAGTAGCTCCCAGTTGTCTTGGCCGATGAGTATAGTCGGCCTGGCTTCTTCGTACTTGACTTTTTTAGCGATGTCTTCGAGATGACGATATTTTTCTAACTCGATGTTCTTTATTTCTTGTGCAGCCAGCTTAAGGTTTTTGATAGTTCTTCTGCGCAAAGTGTGCTCTTCGTCTTGACCTCGCAGTCGTAGCGTGACGCGCCGCGAGTCTGTTCTGACTACTCGGGCCCCGGCGATAGCTTCGATGTTAAGTGGATCGACCGGTCCATCGGCGCCGACGCGTCTTGCAAGATCTTCGTCGACGGGAGTGACGGTGGAGCCGTCGTCGTCGAGAAGGGCGTAGGTCTTCTCGGTTGACTTCGGTCCGACGACTGTTACTGACAATATCTTCAAGTAGCTATTTTTTGCCAGTCGGTGTGTGCGAGCGGTGGAGACTGTTTCCGTCTCTTTCTCGTTTGCGTGAATAGCGGAGACTGTTTCTTTCTCTTTCCTCGGTGTGTAGTGTAGAAGAGGGTGATGAGTCCGTTTGCAGTCGTCTTCTCCGCACTGTTGTGTGTCGCATTGATGTGAAGATTTTCTTGGTTTCAGGCAGCGAAAACATAGCCGGTGCTGTTTGGCTAAGTCCCGCCGCCCGTCACTCGTAGCTTTCTTGAAACGATCACACTTGTTTGCGGTCACGTGACTTGTTTGTTTGGAAACTGGACAGCTTCTTTCTTGATTTTCTTCCACTTGGCTGTTGTATACGCTGTGGTCGCGCACGCGGTGCTGCACGTTGTAGCGGTTCTTCGGTGTTTCTGACGTTCTCTGGATCGGCGTACCGGCCGCATGTTTCGGCTTCTCGGGTTACGAACCGGTACAGACGTAGAAGATCGGGTTCTTCGGTGGGTGACTCACGTGTGAAGTCGAACCACCTGTAGCGTAGCGACGGAGTTAACTTTTCGGTGATGAGCTTCACTACCTCGGGGTTGTATAGGTAGTGAGCCTGGTTCAGCGCGCGGAGTGTGGCCACGCTGTTCTTCATCTTGCTGGCGAATTGTACGATGTCTCGGGGTGAATCGGTCGGGCGTGGTATGTGCCGCAATCGATCGATCTCGGCGAGGGCGATAGTTTCGGGTCTGCCGAAACGTGTTTCAGCCGGCTTCGTTTTCACTATAAGCAGGCTGCTCACTGCTTCCTTTGCCTTGCCTTTCAAAGCTCTTCGGAGTCTTGCAGTGTTCTCAATGTCGGTGAAATACACGGAGGTTTCTTGGTAGCCCGCTCGGAATGCGAGCCATTCGAAGTGAGAGCACTTGAATAAGGGTAGCTCTCCGATGTACCTCGGAACCGTGGACGGAGTGTGGTTTGATCGCGCAGCGTGCGCGGAGCCGCAAGCTCGCCGAGGTGAATGCGAGTATCGTCAGACCGGTGGGGTCTCGGCGCAATTGCAGGCGGCTGTTTTTCGGTGACCGTCGTCGATGTGGGTGCGGTTTTGATGGGTTGTTCCGAGGTTTTCACTGGCGGTACCTGGTCTAGCCATTCGGTGACCCGTGCTTGCCCCAGTGATTCTGCCGATGCGACGGAGTCTTCGTCATCGGATTCTTCTTCTTCTAGAGCCGCAAGCTTGGCCTGCTCCAGCTCCAGCTTCAGTCTTGCGATTTTAGCTTTGGCGCGCGCTACGCGCCGCGCCCGATTCGAGTTGTTTGAAATTGACTTCGGTTTCTTCTGTTGAGCTTCTGACGGAGATCCGGGCGGGTTCTCGTACCGGACGGGGTAGCCCGGGGGCACCGTCGGTGGCTGCTCGGTAGTGGGAGTGTCGTCTTGCTGTTTTTCTTCTTGACACCCCGCTGCGGTGACTCTTAGCTCTGTCATGCTACGAGTTACCGGCATCTTCTTATTCTTGTTCTTCTGATTCGGCTCGTTAGGACCAATGTTCCCGACCGGCCCTCGGATCGATGAGTCGGTATCCGGTAGGGCCTGTGGACGGTGGTTTACGGTGAAGGACTTGCGGTGCGGGAAAAGAAATAAGAAGGCCGATATCGGTTTCAATGATGCGGAGCTAAGAGTAGACGGAGGGTTTTGAGAGCAGGAGGCTCTCCGGAGGTGACCACTTCGGAGGTGTGATCTTCTTGACTTGATCGAGTGAGTATAGGTCGGACCACCCACGCGGTTTATATACTTTCCCGAAACGAAAACTCCCCTTCCGCTCCCCGGAGTGGGAGCGAGAGGGGAGATATTGCTATCTCACTTCCTCCGAAGGGTGGGTGGCCCAGGCAATACCGTATAGTGAGCCGCTATTCTGACTCACTATTCTGTTATGTACCTACTATAGGAGGGTAGATCGAAGTAAACACGCGATTCATTGCTCTGTTTATTTAAAATAATTTAAATAAGAAATATACTAATTTAAATCTAGTAAACAATAGTAAGGTGTGGCTAGGTCATTGTATTATGTGGTGGAAAACTGTAATCAGTCAGTGTAGCGCTTTTTGTGTGTCGGTTGTTACGTGCGTTTATTGTGACCAAAATGTCGTTAAGTTGCAACGGATGTCAGCAAGTGATTGAGGACAGGAGGTTCTTAACCTGTAGCCTGTGTAGCCGGTGCTACGACCTTGATTGTGCAGGGGTCCCCGAGAAGCATTTTTATAACTCGCTCACCGACGAGTGGAGGGATGCGTGGAGGTGCGTCGGCTGCACCAGCAAGCAGCCCAAAACTGACAACACCGAGACGCCGGCGCGGGCGAGTGGGGTCACTCTGCGTCGGTTCGCCGCCAGGACGTGTCCCATGGACCTTGACGCGTCGCTTCTCGACCAAACCGACCGGGAGAACCCGGACGACACGGCGTATAACGTGACCGTAGAGGTCACCGACATCCAGGCCCTCGCCATGGAGATGCGCCAATTCAGGGAGGAGATGCGGGACGGGCTGAGGGCGACGCGAGCCCAGATCGAATGCCTCCGGGACGAGGTGCTGGAGCTGTCGGGGCGGGTGACGCGCTGCGAGGACCGGATCGGAGTCATCGAGGCGGACGTGAGCGCGCGTATCGGGGCGCTCGAGCGAAGGATGGAGGAGGCGGACCGGCGCCGGGCGGAGTCGGGCCCGGACTCGGGCTCGGAGGCGGTGGCGGCGCTGCAGCGCACCGTCGCGGAGCTTCGGCTGGAGCTGGGCGAGCGCGAGCAGGAGGCGCTGCTCGCGGACCTCGACATCGGGCAGCTCCCCGAGGAGAAGGGCGATAGCGCGGTGCATAGCGTCATGGTGCTCGCGAGCCGCCTCGGGGTGCCCCTCGAGGAGCGGGGCGTGGTTTTCGCGGAGCGGCTAGGTGCGCCGCCGGGCGAGGGCGCTGGGGCGCGCGCGCGCCGCGTGGTGGTGCGGCTGGCGCGCCGCCACCTGCGCGACGAGCTGCTGCGCGCGGCCCGCGCGCGCCGCGGGCTCACGGCCGAGGGCGGCGCGCCAGTCTACGTCAACGAGCGGCTGACGCGCGCGAATCGCCTGCTCTTCCAGCGGGTGCGCGAGGAGTGCCGCCGGCTGCAGTGGAGGTATTCCTGGACGAGGCGAGGGCGCATTTTCGCTCGTAGATTCGACGGTGACCAGGTGTACCAGTTTCGGACACCAGGAGACTTGGAGCGAGTTTTCTCCCCGGCCGCAATCTCACTCATGGCGACCTGCAATGACACAAAACTGATGAGTCACAATGATAAGAACAGAAACACATATGATAAATCTAAATCATGCTTACCTAAAAATGTCCCTCATAAAGTATCATCACTTAATCTTTTGCTATCTTACTTTGTGTTTCTATTTACCTATTTCTGTTTCTATATGTATGAATATGTGTTGGGAGCAACTGCGTCGAATAAAAAACAACAATATACTCCTATAATGATAACATTTATTATGATGAATTACTACAGTAGCATTTTTATAATTATTTTCATTTCCACATTTATTAAAATTACTTATTATTACTATATACATACTGTCAGAGTGGAGTCTGCCGCCCGCTACGGCACGGTCACTATTTAGAAGCTCCTCGTAAATTTAATCATAGCTACGTGTAATAACGAAGAAGTTAGTTTAAAATGTATATCAGTGTATAGACCTTCGTTCAAGGAATACAACAGTGAAAGTGAATTGTTAATTGACCAAACAGTGTTCCCGCAATCTTAGTGCAAAGACCTAGTGCCGGTTAAAATTACAAACGAACATAACTGATACACATTAACGTCATCGCGCCGGCTCAATGACCGGCCACCGCAAATCGGAGCACTTTGGACCTCGGTAAATCATTCGTCATATTCCGGCTATCCTCGAGTCAACATCGGCCCGTAGCGGATAACGAGTCCCGTGCGCGCTACGAATTGCTACGACGTGCTACGACGACCCTCCCCGTACCGCCGCCCTGCACTCGCGACTACGGTCGTAGTTTAGCTCGATACAGTGTAAACAAACAACATTGAACATGGAATGCGCGGGCTGCCGCCAAAGCATAATGGACAGAAGGTTTTTGTCATGCTCAATTTGCCATCTACACTATGATCTAGATTGTGCAAATGTACCAGATACTCGCTTTTACAATACAATGACAAAAGAGCACAAACTGCAATGGAAATGCGACTTATGCAGATCGAAAGAGCCTAAGGTTGGAAACAGTAATACTCCTATCATACAAAGAAATAGATTAGACACAATACCGCACACAGTTAAAAGCGACAACAAAACCTCTGTCTCGTTAGATAATCTGAGCGCAGACTCAAACGTCACTATAAGGAAAAAACCATCCTTTTTAGCTAATGTGAGCTCAGACCTCGAAGACAACTCAGCTGACTCACTTCAAGGCAATACTTTGTTGCTGGAGAGCGGAACAAAACCAGCAGATATCGAATCAATATTATTGCAAAAACTTACATCTATTTTACAACAAAACAACGACTACATTCTGTCAGAAATAAAGGCATCTTTCCGCGAAGAAATTAAAAGCACAATAACAGCATTAAAACTTGATTTTCATCAAAATTTAGAAGCAATATCCACAACACAAAAGCAAACAAAAGATAGACTAGAGACTATAAATGCTGAAATTATGCTGCTACAAAAGAAATGCAACTCACTACAGGAAGAAAATAAACAATTACAACAAGACATACTACTTTTGAAAACAACAAGCGTCCCTAACACTAATTGTGATGATACTCAAAAGATACTGGTTATACACGGACTACCTGAAAACAACTGGGAAACGGAGGAACAAATAACAGATCGAATTATAGATATATTTCACGATATATTGCACATAAATCTAACAGGATATATTGAAGAAATATCGTACATTGGAAAAAAACAAAGTCACGTTAGACCAATAAGAATCGAGTTAATATTTAAAAAAATGAAACTGTATATTTTGAACAATTCGGCATATTTTAAAGGAACTGGATTAAGTGTCACTGAATTCCTAACCCCAACTGCCCTCAGAGAGCAAAAAGAACTTAAGAGAGCCTTATATTCGGCAAGACAAGCTGGACAACACGCTGTCATAAGAAACAACACACTTATAATAAACGGAAAAAGAGTTTTCAAAAATAGAATTGAAAGTAAAGAAATATCGCATCTAAATACATCTATACGCGAAAGAAACATATCGCAAGCGGAACATACGCCAGAACAACAGCCTCGTACTTCGTGTTTCCCATATATAAATAATATTACAGGAAAAGATCATAAAGAAAAAAACCACAGAAAAAAATTTACATTTCTAGACTGAACTAACTATATTGTATCAAATTATGCAGAGCATCTGTAACAAAATTCACCTTCTAGAAGCACTAATCGAAGAAAATCCTCATATACATATTATTAGCCTATCCGAGACATGGTTAAATGAAGAGAAGAAAAAAATGATGAATTTGAATACCTACACTATGGCTGCGTCTTATTGCCGGACACTTCACGAAGGGGGCGGAGTCTGCATAATGATCAAAAACACTTTAGAGCATGTGGAAAGTATTGACATAGCCTCACTTTCGATAGAGATGATATTTGAGGTATGTGCAGTTGAAATACCAAAACTTAACATGTTATTAATAAATTTGTACTGGCCTGATAGTAATAGAGAAATTGAAACATTCTATAAATCCTTAGAAAATCTGCTACAACTTACCAACAAAAAACACAACAAAAAAAATATTATTATTGTAGGAGATATGAACGTGGACTTCTTGAACCACAAGGAAAGGAAAGGACTTATGAACCTAATGTTAACATACAACTTTCATCAAAAGGTTACAAAACCTACCCGTATCACAGCAACTAGTGCAAGGTGCATAGATTTAATATTTACCAATTTCAATAAAAAAACTTCTACGGCTGACGTTCATGAATTCGGTATTTCTGACCACAAAGGAGTACTATTCTTTACGTCACAAATGACTCAAAATTTAAAACAATTCAAAACCGTAAAACGAATCTATAATAACGAAAATATAACTAACTTTAGAAAAAAAATATCAAAAATAAACTGGAATGACGCGCTTAAACACGAAACAGATATAAATGAAAACTACGAAATATTTGATAAAATTATGCAGGATACCCTAAATTCAACTATACCAAAACAAACAATTATATACAAAACGACACCAAAAAAAACATACCTAACACCTGGAATAAAAACATCTTGTCGAAATAAAAGGTTGCTGAGGTTACTAGTGTCACAAACTAGGGACAAAACTATACGTAAGAATTATAAAATGTATTGTAAAATACTTAAAAGAGTCTTAAAACAGGCAAGAAAACATTCAAATATATTGAGATTTACTGTTTCTGAAAATAAAACTCAATGCATGTGGAAGATCATTAACAGCGAAACAAATAAAAAAAACAAAAAAATTAACATACAATTAAAACTTTCAAATGGAACAAATTTAACAGATCCAAAACTTGTAGCCCAGGAATTTAATATTTTTTTTGTATCCATCGGGGACTCACGGACAAAGTGTAATCCTTATAGGAAAATCAACACAATCTCTAACACTTTCTTTTTGAGTCCCGTTGACGAAAGAGAAATAAATAATATTTTAAAACACCTTAAAAATAAGAAATCGTTTGGTATAGACGAACTCCCCCCAACACTAATAAAGGGATGTGCTGATATCTTAACCGCACCCTATACTAAACTCATTAATCAGTCCTTCTCTGAGGGTGTTTTTCCTGATGCCTTGAAAACCTCTATCATAAAGCCTATCCACAAAAAAGGATCCACTATAGATATTAATAACTTTCGTCCCATTTCCCTTTTAACAATGTCTGCAAAAGTATTTGAAACTGCAATGGCAAAGCGTTTATGTAATTTCTATGAAAAATATAAAATATTGCACAAAAAACAAAACGGGTTTCGGCGGAACTGTTCAACTACTTTGGCACTTTACAAATACTTTAAAAGCATAATTGATAATATAGACAGAAAAAAATATGCATTCGGCCTCCTATTAGACACGAGCAAGGCGTACGATAGAGTAAATCACGAAAATTTGGTGAACAAATTGTACGAGTCGGGAATAAGAGGAACTGCCCTTGACTGGTTTACGTCTTATCTTGGAAATCGACATCAATATGTAGAAATAGAGAATACTGACTATAACTCTGGAAAGATACAACAAATTAGATCTGATCGAGTCTTGTGTACGGGTTCCATCCCTCAGGGTAGCGTATTGGGGTGTATTTTGTTTCTCATTTATATAAACGACCTTCCCTGCGCAACCGAGGAGGAATGCATTCTCTTTGCTGATGATGTCTCAGTATTGATCCCATGTACTAATACTATTGAACTATACGACAGATTGAACCTTGCATTAAATAACATCTCAAATTGGCTACACGAACATAACCTCGAACTCAACTTAAAAAAAACCAAATTAATACAATTTGAACCCTCGCAAAAAACCCCATTGCCGGTTTCTTATAATTTTCAAAACACAGAGCTAGAACTTGTTAACACTGCAACACTATTGGGAATCGATCTGGACACGAATATGACGTGGAAACCTTACATGGAAAAACTTAAGAATAAATTACACTCTTTTATCTATGCTCTATGCCACTTAAAACGCGTGACGGACTTCAATACTGCCTTAGCGGCTTACTATGCATATGCTTACTCTAGGTTGTCATATAGCATAGTATTATGGGGGAACTGCAGTGATGTACACGATATATTCATTCTGCAGAAAAAAAATGTCAGGATACTTACAAATATTGACCAAATGACATCCTGTAGACCTTATTTTGTGAAACACCAATTACTGACGCTAACATCAATTTATGTTTTGGAGTCCTGTAAGTTTGTGCGAAAGCATGCTGACATATATTCCCCAGTCGAAGCCATCCCGAAAAGAAATAATATAAACCAAAATAAATTGCACAGGCCACACTCTAACATGAAACTCGTCTCAAATAGTCCACATCATATGATGATTAAAATATATAATCACATCCCAAATATTCAAAATAATAAAAATATTCAAAAGCCTACATTATATAATAAATATCTCAAACGTTTTTAATAAAAAAGTGTTATTATAATATCGCAGATTTTTTTGACGACAAATTTATAGAATAAAAAGTACTTTAGATCTCATATCTCAAGAGTCTATTTTTATTTAAACTTCTACTTGATAAGACAATGAATGTAATCCTCCGGTAATTATACTAATATTGTAATTGAATTTTATCAAACGAAAATATGTAACAAATAACTAATCTTTACTGAATCTAATAATGTAATGAATTTAATTGCTATTTTATATAATTAATTCAATTTCGTGTTTTATAATAAGTAAATGGGCAATAGTTGCCCGTCATGTTTGCAATGCCCTTGCAGGGCGTCACTTGTACTGTCTATATACTTTGTAACACCATACCCAACTTGTGACTGGCAATAAATGAATCTGAAATCTGTCATCTACAAAAAGCCACATTTATCTGCCAAAACTTATTACAATTTACACACTATCATTCATTTATATTGCAATTCAATAATCAATTACTATAACAGTAAATTACTATGTACAGGCACAAACTTAATCTTTCATTTAGCATATTATAATTTATCTGTTTTAAAAATACACTGGTGTTTAAATAACTCATACAAGTCACAGGCCTTGGCTTAAAAAATCTGTCAGTAGGTCTGTTTAATGCGGGATCCCTGGGCACAAGACATGAAGAGTTCATAGTGGCTGTGGAGGAATTGGCTCCTGACATTATGGCAATTAATGAAACCTGGCTTAAGCCGGGGGAAGAGGGTAGGGCACCTAAGCTGGCAGGTTATCGATTGAGACACACACCGAGGCAGGGTCACATTAGAGCTGGGCGTGGCGGTGGGGTGGGGTTTTACGTCCGCAGGGGCCTTAATGTCAGGCCGTGTCAACATCCAAATACAGGGTCAACAGTAGAGGAAATGTGGCTGTCGGTTCATCTGCACAACCAGGTGATTGTTGTCGGAACGGCATACAGACCGCCATCACTGAGTCTGTGACCAGCTTTGCGGGGGCGGATGGGATAATACTGGCTGGTGATTTTAACATCAATCTTTTAAGCGATGACAGTGGCAAGCACAGAATGTTCAGGCAGTTCACACAAACTCATAACTTAAATCAGCTAATTGATGAGCCAACCCACTTCACCGACCATGGCGGCACACTGATTGATTTGGTGTGCACTGACGTTCAGGCGGTGCGGGTAATAGTGAAACATTCACCTGACCTTGGGAGGCATGCAATGGTGCTTACAGTGTTAAAGTTAAAAAAAGTAAAGCATGTTCCACACTGGGTATCATACAGGCCCTTAAAGAATATACTATTGGAGCAACTAAATAATGATCTCAGTGCTATACAGTGGGATAACTTTAACAACATTAGGGGGGTTAATAAGCTAGTGCCAGTCACCACCATCATCGCCTTCAGTGCGCTTGGCACCAGCAGGGGCTTCCCAGCCCCAGCAATTGGTGCCCGCCACTGGAGGTACAAGGCGCATGAGGTGGAATACAGCAATGAATGCGAACCTCATGCGCGCTTACTACGGAGCGACAGAGGGAGAAACCGGCAGGACAGGGTATCGAGCACGGATGCATCGCACATTTATGCAGCTAGAGCCAAATTTGTCAGTCGCCGAACAAAACCTGTCGGATAGAGCTCGGTGGATATTGCGGTCTAACATCTTTAGCACCACTGAGCTCGAACAATTGCGAAGCGAGGCTGTTTCCTGCGCGCCACCCGCACCCACTGAGCGGACTGCCACTCCAGAGCCTTCTGGCGGCGAGAATATGGTAGTCGAAGACGAGCCGGTGGTAGCTGGTGGCGCGTCGGATATAGTCGCCCAGGATTTAGAGCAAATGAGGGGGATGTTAGAGGGGGCGATTTTGGAGTAAAGCAATACTCCTCTGGAAGAGAGACCAAGGCTTCCGAGGCTACCACTCAGTGTTCGGATCCGGGATGTCGTTGAGGCCGTAAACCAGATGCTGCCCCAGCATTTGGAGAGCAGCTCTGGCCTGGCTGATACCAGTACGATTCTCTTCAGTGCAGCAATAACGGTGTGCCAATTCACAGGCATCCGAGTTGCACCAAGTCCAAGTGCTGCACGTTCTACTCGCAGGAGTAATACTGTGCCAGCCTGGAATAGGAGAATCGAACAACGTATCGAGCAAGCCAGAGTCCTCATCGGCAAACTGACGTGCTTCCGCTCGGGCAATACCAGGCCAAGAATTGTGCGCTTTGTCAGGAGGGAGTTTTCTGGGATAACAATTAATTTGGCTTACCTAGAGTTTGCTCGGAAACTGACGGAGCGCATCGACGAGCTGAAGCAGAAGATCGCTGCGTGGCGAAGCGTATCAGAAGGTACTCAGAAAGGGTTGAGAGATACGAGCAGAATCGCCTTTTCGGGAGTGACCAGAGAAAGTTCTACAAACGCTTGGAGAGCTCTGAACCTCGCAACACTGGTGCAAGACCGAACAAGGCCGATGTTGTAAGCTTTTGGCGTGGCCTTTGGTCAACACCAGTGGAGCACAGCGATGGACCCTGGATTGGCGCGATAGAGGAGGCGTGTGCATCAGTTCCTCCGATGAACCCTGTCTTCATCACTGATGAGGACGTAGCCACTGCAGTACGTCGAGCCCCGAACTGGAAAAGTCCGGGACTGGATGGCCTGCAGAGTTACTGGCTAAAAGGATTCTCGGTATGCCATGCTACCTTGGCCCGCCAATTTCAGAAGGCGCTAGAGACAGGAGCTCTCCCGAACTTTCTCACTACTGGGGTCACTCACCTAGCTCCGAAAACACAAAACACCGCGGACCCGAGTAAATACCGCCCGATAACGTGTCTGCCTACCATCTATAAGACACTAACATCCGTTCTAAGCGCCAAAATTCGTGATCATATAGACGCGAATCGTCTTATGTCTGACGCTCAAAACGGATGTCGGGCTGGTAGTCGCGGTTCAAAGGAGCTTCTCCTCATAGATGCTGTCGCTGGCCAACTGGTCAAACGCAATCGCCGGATTTTCTGTGCTGCCTGGATTGACTACAAAAAAGGATTTGACTCAGTCCCCCATACATGGCTAAAGAGGGTCCTCGAATTGTATAAAATTGATTATACGGTTCGATACTTCCTCGAGAAATGTATGGAGCAATGGAGTACAATGCTTAGTCTCCAGGGCGAGAGAATGGCGGCAGATTGCTGAAGAATTCGGGGACGGGATTTCAGTTTCGGAGAGGGAGAGATCGGGTGTCGCACCTTTTTTACATGGATGACCTGAAGCTGTTAGCCCCAACAGCTCCGAAGCTGAGGGAGCTACTAAACATTGTTGTTGATTTTAGTGGCTCCATCAGAATGGGGTTCGGGGTTGATAAGTGTGCGGTTATCCATGTGACGAGGGAAAAGATTACTCGGTCGCAGGAGGTTAACCTTGGTGTCGTCAAACTGCAAACACTTTCCGAAACTGATACGTACCGGTATCTGGGTATGTCACAGAGTATAGGTTTGAGGGAATCGGACGTAAAACATTCTGTTGGTGAAGCCTGCTTCGACCGCCTTAAAAAGGTGCTTAATAGTTCTTTGTCGGGGGTCAACAAGGTCAAAGCCTATAACGGATGGGTTATGCCTATTCTCTTATACACCTTTGGCATTCTCAGATGGACTCAGACCGAACTAAACGCTCTGGATCGGAAAGTCCGCACAACTATGACACTACATAGAATGCATCACCCCAGATCGTCGGTCATGAGGCTGTATATCCCGAGGAAATGTGGTGGTCGAGGCCTGTTAAGTGCTAAAACCATGCACGGCCGCGAGGTATCTAGCCTCAGAGCGTATTTCCTAGCAAATACCGACACAACGATGCATTGTGATGTCATAGAATGTGATAAAGGACTCACCCCTCTTGATCTGGCCAACGAGTCATAACAGCTGCCGGCGATACTAAGTGTCTCTGATCGCGAGACCGTATGGAAAGGAAAAGAGCTGCACGGACGGTTTTTCAAGGCTTTTCACGAGCCCCACGTGGACCGAAAAGCTTTCGTGCGTTGGCTGCGCATTGGAGACCTCTTTGGGGAAACCGAGGGGTTTGCTTGTGCGATACAAGACCAGGTTATCAGGACGAACAATTACCGAAAGTACATCATAAAGGATGGCACAGTGGACATTTGTCGGGCCTGTCGCCATCCTGGAGAATCACTCCGTCATGTGGTTTGGGGTTGTTCGGCTCTTGCTAACACTGAGTATCTGCACAGGCATAACCAAGCAGCCAAAATTCTCCACCAAGAGCTCGCCCTGAAGTACGGTCTCGTGAGCCAGAGACTACCCTATTATAAGTACTCGCCGGAGCCAGTACTGGAAAGTGACAGTATCCGGCTCTACTGGGACCGACCCATCATCACTGACAGGACTATTCTTGCGAATAAGCCTGATATAGTGCTGATGGACCGGGCGCAATCGAAGGTGTTTTTAGTGGACGTCACTATCCCTCATGACGAGAACCTTGTGAAGGCCGAGACCGAAAAGCAACGCAAGTACTTGGACCTAGTACACGAGGTTACCGAAATGTGGGAAGTGGCGCCCACTGAAATCATACCAATTGTTATATCGGCAAACGGGTTAATCCCAGCCACATTAGGTTCACACCTGAAAAGGCTGGGATTCATCGGCGACTCGCTTCCAGCAAAGATGCAGAAAGCGGTGGTGCTTGATACCGCACGCATCGTCCGCCGATTTCTCTCTCTTTTGCCCTGGACCCGGCCAAATGTGCATCTGCCGGTCATTACCGCCCAAGAGGCGAGAGGTTTTCGGCCTATGGAGAAATAATAATAAATCTTTATTGTGTCTTAAGAGGGTACAAGTTATCTTAACAAAGAATAACATTTGCAAGAAAATCTCAAAATTAAGATGAGGATTGTTAGCGTCTATACTAGTTTTTAAATAACTGTGTGACAGACGCTAATTCTTCCACCAATTAGATTAATATATCTTTAGTTTTATTAGTGCCAAACACATTTTTTATGAATATAATTGTAGATATTAGTTACAGGTTAGTAAGTACTACACGGTGTGTGTGTATGTGTGTGTGTGTGTTTGTGTGTGTGTGTGTGTGTGTGTGGTGTGTGTGAGGTGTTCGCGATGGCGTGTGTGTGTATGTGCGTATGTGTATGTGTTCGTCATAGTGAGTGCATCACGTTTTTTTTTTTTTTAATGTTGTATGTGCGAATGCATTGCATATGTTTCTATTATCTAAGAGCGAGAAAAGAGCCCTGCGATATAGTGATCTTTGGATCAGTTGCTTCTGTAAAAACAAACAACTACTCAGTTCTCGATGTGTTTCAGGTTAATTCTGCACCATTGTAGACGATTATGGTGTCTTTAGAAGATCTTCCGTTTCAAGGTAAGTAAGTTTTTGCAACCAGTTCTTTAGGATGAACTTACATTTTTTTAGTGGATAGGTGTAAATATCTAGGATTTTATTTATTTTGTTATATAGGTATGAGCTACGAACGTAATATTGTCTTCGTGCAAAAGCCGTTCTATGAGGTACACTGCGGCATACTCTGAATCTCGTACATCGGTTTAATAAAGTCACGTCCAAGGGAAGAGAGGAGTGTTTACGTAGCATTAATTGGAGCACATACAACTGTCTTACTGAAAGGACTTTGCAATTGGCATATAATTGCGCAGTTGGATAACGAAAGGGTTTTCCGGTCATGACCTTCAACACCGCTCTCAGCGCCCTTTCGAATCTAAGAAGGTGCGTGACTCCGGCCCCACCCCAGGCAGGGATACAATAGGATACTATGGACTGTGCTAGGGCGTAATATACCATCCTGAGGGTGTCTATATCGGCCGAATTTCTGAGCTTTCTCAGGATTGGCATGACTTTACGTAGTCTTGTCGTCATGTCAACAATATGTGTGGTCCAGCTAAGCGTACTGTCAAGGTGAACACCAAGATATTTAATGCCACTAGCACGCAACAGCGGCAAGCAGCAACAGGTTTGGTCGTGTATGTCACATTTGTGAATTTTTACACAGAATGGTTTCCCTGGTTGTGAAGTTAGCGAAGCAGAAAAGGTGATGAACCTAGTTTTACCTACGTTAAGAGTAAGTAAGTTAGCATCAAGCCATTTTGCGACAGCTCGTAGGGCATTTTCAGTCAAGGTACGAGCATGGTCCCAAGTATCTCCATGTACAAGCAGAACCGTGTCATCAGCATATGTTATGATTTTGCAGTTTGGTAACGTTGTTTGGCATAGGCCATTGATATAGATTAAAAACAGAGTAGGTCCGAGGACACTACCCTGTGGAACCCCGTAGCTTAAAGGACGGTTGTCGCTGGTAAAATTATCAAGTTTGACACACTGCTCTCGTCCAGTAAGATAGTCGCGAAAAACGTTTAATGTCGTTCCTCTTATACCAATATGCTCCAACTTTTCAATCAGTACCGGAACATAGACGGTGTCGAAAGCCTTAGAGAGGTCAAGAAACGTTCCAATTACTTTAGCTTTGTTATCAATATATTTGGCTATAAACTCAGTCAGTGCCATGACTCCATCCTCTGTAGACATGCCACTTCTGAACCCATACTGATTTGGTGCTATTAGGTTAAATTTATGTAGATAGCTTAGTAACCTCTTATTTAAAAGCCTCTCCAAGACTTTCGACAATGCAGTGAGGACAGAGATGGGTCTGTAATTACTTAAGTCACGTTTGTTCCCACCTTTATGAATAGGATGCACCAGTGCCTTTTTAAATGCATCAGGGAAAATCCCTGTAGAGATACTGAGATTGCAAACATGAGTGATTAAAGGGACAAGAAAATTACTAGCTGATTTTAGAATGGTGGATGAGATTCCATCATAACCTACGGCACTGTCAGAACGGAGACCCTTAATTATACTCCAAACTTCCTCTTCATCTGTTTCAAGCAAGACCATAGAAGTACCCTCAGTGTTACCACTTATCAGTTGAGATCGATTGGCAAGTTTCGTCATATTTTGGCTAGCTAGGATTTTGGACGCCAGATCAGTCCCAACACAGATAAAGTAGTCGTTTACTTGATTCAGAGAAGACTTGGGTTCGGTGGCGAGGGTTAGTAGCTCTGTGGATGGGAGTGACTTTGTTTGCAGGTTAGTAATAGACTTAATGACATTCCACGTAGCTTTAGGGTTGCATTTTGCTTTTTGTAGTTCGTTTTGTTCATGTATTCGTTTTAATTTTTTTAAGTAACTTATTACAGAAGTTGCGATATCTTATGTAGGTAGCTGTAGCAATATAATTATTAGGATCACTTTTGGCTTTCTTGTGTAATCGGTCACGATTCCGGATACATCGCAAGAGGCCAGGAGTGATCCATGGTTTTATGATTCGCTTTCTGCATTGGACCTTAACGGTTTTCGTATTTTTTACAATCAGATTCGAAATTTTAGTTACCAAGAGGTTTGCCGCGATATTAGTGTCACTTGTGTTTAATACATCGGAAAAATCTGTGAGCCCTATTTCATTGACCACGTTTTGAAAATTTACGCGCGAGATAAGCTTAGTAGGGCAAGTTGCTTTCGTTTGGTCAATGCAAGTGAGGATAGGAGCGTGATCAGTGAAGCGGGTATCGAATACCAGTGTAACTATCCTCTTATCACTCCTAAACATGACATGGTCTAAACATCCATCTTCGCGAGTAGGAATAGAGTGCGCTGGTAAGAGTCCATGGGATGCCAGAAGATTAAGATAGGGTTCAGGTTTTGGTTCGCGCTCTTCGGACAAAATGTTGATATTTATGTCTCCTATAATCGCGGTTGTTTCATATTTTGTTAAAGTGAGTAATATATCGTTTAAGGAGTTCAAAAAGTTTACAATATTTTTGTTTGAAGGAGAGCGATAAATAGCTACAACTGCAATCGTGTTCTGAAGAGTGAGCAACAAACCACTGGAATCGCATAGATCAGTAACAGCCACTTCGCAGTTTAGGCCTAATTTTATTAAGACAGCTACGCCATCATTTTGGTTCTGTGCATTAGATTGATACGATTTGTAACCTTGGAGCTCAGGGAGATTATGAACTTTACTGAGCCAAGATTCAGTTAAGATGATGATATCCGGATCAGTATTCATTCTAGATAAAAATATTAGAACTTCGTCAAAGTTTTTATTAACACTTCTAACATTGACGTGAAAAATTTTCAAGTTGTTAATTCTACGGTCCACATATGATGGACAATCTTGCGGAGAACAATAATAGGAATCAAATTTTCGAAACTTATCAATCTCTTTATTTAAATGTTTAATTGTATTATTATTCATGATTGATTAATACACTTTGATGGATGCAGTCGAAGTGATCATTACTAAAGTGAAGTATCAGTGGGGGCTGGTCTGTCTTATGGACGAAGTGTCCAGTCTGGTTTACTATATTTGATGACGATTGACGAATATAAGATTTATACGGTAGACAGACGCACATATTGGATGTGCATGAGTTGTTAAGTGATTGTAAGAGGTGAATTATGTTGATGGGTGAGTGTAGTGTTTTTCGTGGGCTGAGATAAGAGAGAGCTTGAAAAAATATTTGTGTTTGTAGTACGTTATAAAACGAAGTTCTATAGGCTAAGTAGTACAAAAAATAAAGACTATACCAAATTTTAACTAAAACTAGTCAGGTGGGCTTATCTAGGTTTGCCAGATCCGCTTCAGAGTCAATTCGGATAGTTTTTTCACCTTCTTTTTTTCTCAAGTATATTTGTCCACGGGAGGTCCAGCAAAATGAGTATATATATAGATAGGCTGTGAGGTCCCTTGGATTTGGATGTGCTCAGTGCTGAATCGTGCAGTTTTACTATATCCTCCTTAAATGCATGTGCCTGCCAATGCTTGATACAGACAATTAATGCTTCAGTTAATTCCTTGCTTGTTAGGTACGATGGTAGCTTATTATCTTTAGATTGCCTGAAAACTCTTTTTATCCATGCTATGACTCTAACTTGCTGACTTAATGTAGAATATTTCGTCCAAAAAACATCCGTATTTTGTCCATCAGTAACAAGATGACATGCCTTTTTTGGTTTTCTTCTTTCTTCCTTTGTTTCAAAACTCTTTTTTTCATAATTAATTGTCTTATCTTGCAACCAACTTGGACATTTCTTCCATAGTTCAAAATGTAATAATTCCGAAGGTTTCATTCCTCTTGACGCGCAATCAGCCGGGTTGCTCTTTGTCGAAACATGTGACCATTGCTTTCGCTCAAGGGTGGTCAAGATTTCAGATGCCCTATTTGCTATTAAAGTTTTCGATTTGCTTGGATGGTCACTCAACCAAGCCAAAACGACTGAGGAGTCGGTCCATGCATGTATATATTCCTTAGGTATCTTCAAAACTGTGGCTACCTCCTGCAGCAACTTAGCCAGCAATAATGCCCCACACAACTCCAACTTCGGGATAGACAATTGCTTTATCGGAGCGACTCTGGTTTTTGAAGTTACTAGGTTCACATTGATATGACCGTTACTGTCTACCGTCCTTATATACACCACGGCTGCGTATGCATCATTTGAAGAGTCACAAAATCCATGAATCTCTGCTTGTTGGTCATCCTTTTTTGTTTCTAACCACCTTTGAACGCGTTATCGCGATTAATAGCAACACATAAAGATGTGCTAGGTAAGAATGAAGACTACCCGGAACAAACCTATTTGCATTTTGCAGCCGATGCACTTTTATTAGATTACAAGGTCATTCGCAAGGAAACACAAAAAGATGTTATACTTAGTAGGGTGTATATTCGTGACGGGTGGCCCCAGGAAGTCGAGATAAGGGAATTAAAGCCTTATTTCAATCGAAGGTCAGAGTTGTATTGCGAATTAGACTGTATAGGCTAGTTGAAACCACCAATCAATTGACATACTTTTTATGAGCTGTCAAAACAGATATCTTCCTAATAATTTGTATGGCGATATCGGATTATGACGTCACTATCCGATAAACTCAACTGCCTTACTTTTTTACGATTTTAAAGCAACCAAAAATCAGTTTGCCTCTTAAATGAAATTGTACTGAGTTATTAGACCTAACATAAAGTGTCTCGTTTTAATAAATGATGCCTTAGAATTATTTATGAATGGGGTCAACATCCCTATTATGTGGGGCCACAGGGTAGTCGTGCCAGAACAATGTCAAAGTAAAGTTTTGCGTGAATTACATGATTCCCACATGGGAGTAGTGAAAACTAAAAGTTTAGCGAGAAGCTACGTGTGGTGGCCGGGTGTAGACGAGGCCGTAGAAAGGGCATGTCGCGCATGCGAGGTGTGCGCGGCGCTGGCCGCGGCGCCGCCCGCGCACGAGCCGCGCTCGTGGCCGTGGCCGCAGCGTCCGTGGTCACGAATACACGTTGATTTTTTGGGACCGATTCTAGGCGATAAATACTTAGTTATGGTTGATGCGACTACCAAATGGATTGAAATTTTTAAAATGTCATCTACTACTGCTAAAACGGTAATAAGTAAATTTAGAGAAGTATTTGCGCGTTTCGGACTACCTAAACAGATAGTTAGCGATAACGGCCCACCTTTCTCTAGTACCGAAATGATCGATTTCTACAAATTTAATGGCATAGAACCTATATATACCGCGCCGTATCATCCCGCTTCTAATGGCGCGGCAGAAAATGCTGTAAAAATCTGGAAAAGAGTGATAAAAAAAGCCTTAATGCAAAACATAGACACAGATATCGCATTAAATAGATTTCTGTTAATTTATAGGAATACCGCTCATAATACGACAGGGGAAAGTCCAGCTCAGCTTCTTTTCGGGCGTTCTTTGCGTACCAGACTTAATTGTATCAAACCAGATCGGGAAAAGAAAATTGCTCATTTACAAAGACAGCAAGAAAGGGTCGCAGGGGGTGCGTTACGTGCTTTTTCCCAAGGGGAAGAGGTGTGGTATAGGAATTTTGGAACAAATAATAGGTGGCATAAAGGCGTAGTAATGGAAATATTAGGCGACACAGATTATAATATACGCTCGGTTGACGGACAGAGGCTACATCGTCACATCGATCAGTTAAAAAGGCGCGAGGGAAACGTAGGCTTGCCAGAGCGCAGAGCGGAGCGATCATCAACAGAGACTGGGGCGGTGGCCCAGTCGGACGGTGGGGTCGCAGGTTCATGCCCGGCGGTGCCGCGACCGCTCACGAGTCCGGTGTGCGTCAGCGTGCCGGCTGCTAGCGTTGACAGTGACGTCACGGGCGCGGCGAGCTCAGCGTCGGCGCAAGCGAGTGCGGCTACCGCGGAGATGGGGCCGCACCACCGGTGGCCTATTAGAATCCGTAGACCTCCCATACGTTACGGTTTTGATTCCAGTTAGAGTTATAATTAAGTTAGTTATTAAGTAGTTCTTTTCTGTTAAGAAAGTGTCATAAATATAGATACCGAAGATATTTGTTTAAGTTAATAGGAAACTGATATTGTTTTGTCTAAAAATATTTATTGTATGTATAATTGTAGCCTATTGTAGAAACTTTAGAAACTCCATCAACTTCTTTGTTTCTTTTATGTAGTTTAAAATGATAATAATGTTTAAAAGGTAGTACCTATGTTTATTAAAAATGTATTAACTTTTGTAAGGAACCAAAATAAGTACTGAAATTGTTTAGTCACGTAGGTACCAACTTATCTAGGTATATGTTATTTATTCCTTATGTGTTTATCTAAGGGTGGAGATGTTATGAATGTATGTTTAGAATTATAAGTAGATGTAGGTATCCACATATTTGTTTGTGTCACTCTGAACAGTCGGCCAATAAAGCTACTACGGTAAAGACGCACGCATTTTATTTATCAGAGTGCAGAATGCTTGTGCCAGATTTTGTTTTCACATCCCACCAAGATCACATGTTACTCCATACCTTAACTCCAAAAGTATTCTTAGGATGAAAGCACGCAGAAGACTACACCTGGCAACTATGATGTTTGGAGTAATTGGCACTTGTAAGCCGGGCTATCTGTATGTTAAACTGCTGTGGGCGAAGGGGCCTAATGGTCGGGAAAAGAGAGCATGTACTAACGTTTTTCTGACGCCACCGATACGCGCTCTGAAAACAAAAACAGTTTTTAGAAAGAAGTTTAGAATGATGCTTATAATCACTCAAAAGGAAGTCGAGAAGCATACTTATAAAAGACTAATTCAGAAGTGTTCAGGAAATAATACTCAAGATCTCAACAATCAATTTATGTTTATTCACTTTCCTTTCCTCCTCGAGTTCCTCACAGTAGCAGAGCCCGCAACGGAATGAATCCGGATGTCAAAACGACCGGCCATAGTTAAATATAACGGTATTAGAATTCGTTCAGAAACCGATAAATATCAGAATAACGTTATTGGATTTAAATTATCGTTTTTACATCAAAAAGCTTACAGTCGGCCATCCTGAATCAACGGAGTCCCTTCCGTGTAGACTAACTTTAATAACATTTAGATTTTTCTTATTAGCATTCATTTATCTACCTTAATAGTAATTTCATAATTAACTTATAAATATATACTTCCTAACGTATGATAATCAATTAACACATGAAATAACTTTTTATTTTTATATATACTTCATCATAAACTAGTAAATATTTGGCGTTCGGCCATCTTATATTCTAATTGTTCCTACAATTATTTAAAAACATTTTTTTTTCCATTCCATACCCGTTTACACTTTATTACTACATCATAATCAGAATTTAAATTAATTATTTAATACTATAGCAATACATTACAACCGTGTCATAAATCACATTAAACTGTAAATAACATTATTCTCATATCTAACACACTCATAATTTGTCAAAAGACTCCTTTGTGTGTAGATTCTAATTCATCATTAAATAAAATCTAACACACTCATAATTTGTCCTAGGACTCCATTGTGTGTAGACTTTTCCATTAAAACTTATCATCATATAAAATCTAACACACTCTCAATTTGTCATAAGACTCCATTGTGCGTAGACTTTTCCATTAAAACTTATCATCATATAAAATCTAAACACACTCTCAATTTGTCATAAGACTCCATTGTGCGTAGACTTTTCCATTCACATTAATTTATCATTTCACAAAATCTTACACACTCATAATTTATCAAAAATTCAAAATCCGTGTACATTTTCATCTCATGATCTAATTTGTTTAGTATATTAATAAGCGTTTCTATTTCAATTCTATGCAAATGTAAAAAAACATCTTCGAATCATATACGCTATCTGTACAACTTTGTATGGCTCAAACTAATAAACCACTCAATCAATCAATCAATACAAATAAATCATCATATTATACACCTAACCGCTCTCATCAACGCTCTCAATAGCCTTATTCTGTGAAGTTTCATTGTCATTCTCCATTTCACCATTATCTAAATCTAACAATGCCTCATTTGCATCGCCATCCTCAGCACTTGAGATTGAACTATCCTTATCAGAATCCGCTAAACTTTCTTGGGTGAAACTTAACCAAGGGTGGATTTTATCTAAAGCAACCACTGCCTCATATTTCCTGTTCTGTTTACGCGTCAGTGGTGTATCTTCAATCACGTACCTATCATTATCTAGACTTTTAACGATTCTATATGGGCCCTGTAACTTAGCCATAAGTTTTCTAGATTGTCCGTTATTACTTCCTATCTCCCTCTCAATCCTAACTAAGTCACCTTTTTTATATTTTCTACCCTCTTTTCTATTTTTATCGAACCGTTCCTTTTGTTTTAATTGTTCTTCACTAATTTTAGCATTAACGCCCTCTCTTATTACATGCAGTCTATCTTGAGAATTGTCTACTTCACCTTGGTCAAGTAAGGAAGCAACAATACCATCGCTTTTAGCCCTTAATTTTATTCCAAATAACACCTCCGCCGGTGTTTTTCCGGTACCCTTATTGACCGTTGTATTGAGACCCAATTGAATTTCTTCTAAATGAGTATCCCACTCGTTTTCTTTACAATTATGATTCTTAACCGCGAGCGAGGCCAATATGGTACGATTGTATCGCTCCACTTGACCATTCGCTCGCGGTGTTGCTACCGCGTTCAACACGTGTTTTATGCCATGATTGTTGACAAAATCTTTAAAAGTCTTGCTCGTGAATGAAGTGCCTCTATCACTAATTAATCTACTAGGTATACCAAATAAACTAAAATATTGGTTTAAAACTTTAATAGTTGATTTGGATTTGGTATTTTTAACTGCATACAATGTAACGTATTTAGTGTATGCATCAACTAATACTAACAAATAACAATTTCTGGATTTACTTCGGACGAATGGACCCAAATGGTCCATATGTACTGTATGAAATGGTCTATCGATTTTAGGAATTGGGTGAAGCATGCCTTGTCTTTTCCCTGCCGGTATTTTGTGATAGCTACATTCTAAACATGATTGGACATACTTTTTGACAAATTTGGACATTTTTGGGAACCAGTAAAGGGATTTTAATTTGTCTAACGTTTTATCTACCCCAAAATGTCCAAGTTCATCGTGACATTTTTTTAGAATCTGCCATCTAAATCCTCTCGGAACTAACCATTTCAATTGACTGTCAACTACTCTGTAAACTTTTCCACCTTTCAGCTTATAATTTTGGTAAATCTCATTAATTTTAGGTATCTCAGGATCTTCTAATATCTGTTTGACTCTCTGCACTTCCTCATCAGCCCCTTGAATTGTGATCAACCAGTCTTCAGTCTCTACGCCTAAAATATCAAATACAGGGTCAGGTTCGTCTGTTTTTGGAATTGCGTTCCTACTGAGTGCGTCAACGTGGCTCATACGGTTACCTGACCTATACTCGATGCTGCAGTCGTACTCCTGCAGTTGAAGCCACCATCTGCCTATACGAGGTATCATATCTCTTTTGGATAAGGTAGTACGCAATGCATTACAATCGGTTACTATCGTGAATCGAATACCTAAGACGTATACTCTAAAACGTTGTAATGAAGCAATAACTGCCAATGTCTCCAATTCGAAGGAGTGGTATTTCTGCTCTTCGATAGTAGTTTGCCTACTGTAGTAAGCCACCGCTCGCCACCTACCTTCATCATCCTCTTGCAACATCATGCCAGCTATGCCAGCTTTACACGCATCCGTATGCACTTGAGTATTTGCTTTCACATTATATAATGCCAAAATGGGTCTTTTAATTAATTCCGACTTTAAAGTAGAAAAAGATTTATCTTGTTCTGGGCCCCATTCCCATTTGCTATCCTTTTTTAATAATCTTGTTAGTGGGCTAGCAATTATGGCAAAATCTTTGACAAAACGACGAAAAAAACTTGCCAGACCTACAAATTGGCGTATCTCATGTTGGTTAGTTGGACACTTGAAATTTTCAACAGCATCCGTTTTCTTTGAACCCGGCCTAACCCCCTTTTTGCTCACTTCAAAACCTAAATAATCTATTTCCTTAGAGAAAAATGTACATTTAGATAACTTTAACGTTAACCCGGCAGCTTTAATAAGTTCTAGTACGGTTTTCAATCGTTCCATTCCCTGCATTATACTATCAGCTGGAATTATAATATCGTCCATAAATGCTAGAGCTTCATTTTTGACGTCCTTAAGCATTTTATTAATCGTTTTTTGAAAGACTGACGGTGCGTTCGCTAACCCAAACGGCATACGTGTAAATTGATACTGCCCATCAGGCGTGACGAAAGCAGTTTTGTCCTGTGATGACGGAGCTATGGGTATCTGGTAATACCCAGAAGCTAAATCTAATGTTATAAAATATTCATATCCTCCCAACTGATCAATTTGGTCTTCGATCCTTGGAAGTGGGTAATGTTCTTTGACCGTTTTAGCATTTAGTGCACGATAATCAACGCAAAGCCTCTGATCACCTGTTTTCTTTTGCACTAAAATTATTGGACTCGCATAAGCTGATTCTGATTCCGTAACTATCCCTGAATCCAGCATCTCCTGGACCATATCCTTCACTTTATTTCTCTCTGAATAAGCAAGTCTATATGGCCTATATACAACTGGCGTAGAATCTTTTAGTGTGATTGACATTTCCGTGAGATTGGTAAGTCCCAAATCAGATAAACCAAATGAAAAACAAGTCCTATATTCATCCAATAAAACTTCTAGTTTAATCCTATCATCGACGCTTAATTCTGAACCAGTTTTGAGTTCAGTTTTAATAACATCCTCTTTATTACATTCTACTATCCTAACATTCACGTGTTCGTTTTCTTCTATTAAATAGGCTCTAGTTAATAATTGTCCTTTTATTAACTTAACCTCATGTGAATTTAAATTAACTGCCATAATATGTCCTTTACCTTGCTGAATTGTATATAAACCCGGCATTAAAAAATAACTATTAATACCTATATTTCTTATGGAACCCCTTACATAAATTTTGACAGATGTATCAATATCAACCGCCATTATTGGTACCACATTAATTGAATTTATAATAACATCATAATTTACTACTAAATTAATCTTTTCTCTATGTTTACCCATGTCCATATCGATATCAGGTTTCTTTTGAAAAACTAAATGCTCATCAGTTTTAATAATAACTACTCCCGCTTGTTCCGTAAAAGTATGCCCTAACAAAACAGGGTGTTTTAATAATTCATCAGGTACAACCAGCACTTCTACTAATGTTTTTACCGACTGTACTTGTATGTGTACCACTGCTTTACCTATGGGTTCTATAAGTGAATTTCCAAAGCCTTTTAAGGATGGTAAGTCGTTGGTAATGTGTGAAATATTCAAATCTTTAAAATTACTATACCGAATCAATGTACTTTGACTCCCCAAGTCTACATAACACGTCATTTGTTTTTCATTAACTTCAACCGGTAAAACGTACTTATCGTCTAAATTTCCTGCTAATTTAATTTCAGACACTATCTTATCCTTTTCAGTAAACCTACTTATATCCTGGCTATACTTGGGTAATCGTTTACAATTGACGCTCAGATGGCCTAACCTTTTACAAATACTGCAAGTTAATAATGGTTTAGTGCACTTAAAAGAGGGGTGGCCTATCTCATTACAGTTAAAACATTTTATAAAATTTGGTTTTATAATATCACTAGAGCCATCTGGACGTTTTTTTATAAACGTTGGACGATATGATTTATCTTTAAAATCTTCAATTTTAACGGATTTGAAAAAGGAAAGTAATTCTTCTGGTTGCGAGTAGTTAGCGGCCTGCGCCCCTAGCCGCATTCCTTTATCGTCTATTCCATCTAAAATACAGTCTACTGCCTTCTTTCCTGATATGTCACATCGATTTAATAAATTTACCTTATGATAATAATACGTTTCTAGTAATTCGTTAGGTTTTACTTTCCTATTTAGCATCTCGTGTAAAATTTGAGCATAATTCTCAACGGAAGGAAACTGTGTAATAAGCTGCTGTTTCCATTCTACCCAATTATATTTCAAGGAACGTAAACCATTGTACCATACTTTAGCTAAACCTGCAAATTTTGGCAACGCATAATGAAGCAATTGTGTCTCGGACCAATTATATAAAGCAGCGCATTCCTCTACTTTATTAATCCAGACATCGACAGTCTGCTCCTTATTGGCAGGATCAAACTCCGGTAATGCATTTGACGACATACTAAAATGGTTTTGAGATTGAGGCGTTGATGAGGGCAGTGATTTAATCAAGTCCATTACATCCCTAATACTAAAATTATGGTTATCTACAGATTGGCGTGCTTTATTATTACAAGTTCTAATGTCCCTATTTTTTTTTGAATAGCTATCCATGCTATTAGTAGATGAAGATTCGCTTACGGACTCATGACGGCTTCGCTTGGGGCGTCGTGTGTAGCTATCATCCCGATGACTGGACCTCCGTCGCTCGTTGTTCCTACGAAATCGCCGGCACCTCCTCGTTCTCCGCGAATCGGCTGACCTCGATCGCGAGCGCGACCGAGAGGGTCGCAAGGTAGCAGCTCGTCTTGAATCTGTTCTGCGCCGCCTTCGATGCTTAGGTCTCTCATCAGAGTCATCTCGCCTTCGAGTTGAGCGACCTCTTGACCTTGCGCGACTTGACGAAGTGGAGTTTCTGCGCGTAGGACGCAAGCGCAATGCAGTGGAGCGGTTCCGTTTCTGACGCTTGCGAAGACTCCTCGTACGACTACGGCTGCGGCTGTACGGCGGCGTACCTCCATCATCATGCGCCGTTCGTCTCGGTGCCTCGAAGTGGCATTCTTCTCGCATGACACGATTTTTCGACATTTTATAATCTGCAATCAGTTTCGAGTGTGAATATCACTTTCTGCATTGATTTAAAAGCTATAAATGATCTTATACAAGGGCACTGCCTAATGACCACTGTTTATATTTATTATGGTATTTATTTATTCAAAATTTTCATGAAAGTAAAATCAAATTATGATTTTCCCAAAATAACCGCATAGTTAAGATAAACAGCATTATTAAATGAAGCTCATAAGTTAGCTTACAAATAATCTTTCATGATTCCATAGATTCATACGGATTTAGGTAGTAAAAAAAAATCAATCCATATAATATAATTAAAATTAATTATGCCGAGGGTATTTTAAAATACCCCTTCGATTACGTTAAAATACATCACCAAATAAGTTTTATCTAATCACTCACAATTAATTACCTATGATCGAATAGATTTCAAAAGATTTAAATAAAAATAAAGTACAACTCACCTTATAACAGTCTAAGTATTACCTGTACGTCTCAGATGAATGGCCAAAATGGGCGTGATAAGAATATTAAGTAATATTCCCGTTTATCCCACTTCTGAACTAAAAGACTAATTCAGAAGTGTTCAGGAAATAATACTCAAGATCTCAACAATCAATTTATGTTTATTCACTTTCCTTTCCTCCTCGAGTTCCTCACAGTAGCAGAGCCCGCAACGGAATGAATCCGGATGTCAAAACGACCGGCCATAGTTAAATATAACGGTATTAGAATTCGTTCAGAAACCGATAAATATCAGAATAACGTTATTGGATTTAAATTATCGTTTTTACATCAAAAAGCTTACACTTACAAGTAGGGTGTGCGCGTCACGCTTGTGGGTGCAGGTCCCCGCAATCCAGCTCGAGCACGGCGGCTGGTTGGCATCTCTCCGATCGTTTTTCTCCACTTGCTCTCTTAACCTCACATCTTGCAACTGCAAACACAAACGCCGATACAGTCACAATCGTTACGATACAACAATGCCTGGTTTGGTGGTGTTTCGGTTCGGCGCGGCGTGTTGTATACGGTCACTTGGTATGATCTATGAAACTCACCCACAACCACATCACAATTCAACTTCCTTTTTTTATTTAACTTACCTACTCGGGCAATCGCGCGTCGGGACACCACAATGAAAACCGTATTGATGATGCTCCAGCACACTTTTACTTTCGTTTTTATCACGACTTGTTGATTTTTCATTGCATGCTCTCAACACGGTGTTTTGTAAACTGTAATATGTGGATATTTTTTAAATTGAAACGTAGCGTGTGGCGTGTTCGCGAATCGGGAACACTCGGTAAAAAACTTGCGGTGAAGGAAGACAAGACAGAGGGAGTGCAATCTCTAGTGGACTCTGCCTGATCTGTGGTAGCTTACAAACTCACTGCGCTACATGCAACATGGACAGGTTAGGTGGGTGGCTGCCTACCGATTGCACTCTCTCTCTTCTAGCAATGAGCATGATGCATGAATGAAAGAAAGGAAAGATGCATGATGTATGAAAGTTATTATTGATTGTAATTGTGAGTTGTTGTTGTATTTTTATTTTATTTTTTAAATAGATTTAGAGAGAGATTAATATTAATATTATTTTAATTCGTTCTATTGTTATTACTTTTAGATTCAATTTATTATAAATTTATTGAAATTGTATTTGATATTGATGTTGTTTGTTGTTTGTTTCTTGTTTTTGAATTTAATTTATTATTATTATTATTTTGATGAATATTATTTATTATTATTATTTTTATACACTGATCTATTTTTATTGTTATTTCTTTTTAATAGGTAATGTGTTTGTTTTTTTTTTTGATGATTTTGTTAGCTGAATTTAATGCATACTTCCTGGGCCCCCGCAGAATACCAGTGTCGTGGCGGTTATTCCTAGCTGCCACGATTAATGCTGAGCATAGTATAATAGAATAGAATAGAATAGAATAGAATATCTTTTGTGCCAAATAAAGATATTCTATTCTATTCTATTCTATTCTATTATACTATGGTATTGCCCGGGAACCCCTACATACTTCCCTAACGGGCCCTATATACAAGTTTATTTACTATAAAAATCTTAACCTATTACATGTCTCTATCTATATACAAAAATTCAACACTAAAGCTTAAACAAACACAGAGTTATTAACGATTCTATTAAAAACTATGTACTAAATTACAAAAAACGAACAAACAAATATTAACGAAAGGAATCTATAACTAAGTATGTACAAGTTTTAGGCCGTCGTGCACACAAATCGAAATTATCATTTTAATTTTTCTCATATTCATTGTGAATACTTGCTTTAAAATGTCTACGGATAAAGACAATACGTTTAGTGATTCGAATGATAAACAGTTCTTCCTTTTGACGGCTAAAAAAGAACAACTTTTTCGCGGATGAATGATTTATTCAATCTTACAAAAACATTTCTAATTACGCGTCAAGAAGTAATGACACTTTCATGGCTAAGTCTGAACCAATTGATGAGATGCGTAGTCAGTTCGAAACGATAATAGATAATTTAAATGACCACCAGTTATCACTTGATTTGACGTTTAAGCCAGATTACAAGCCTTAAGATGCGTTTGAAGATCTATACCTTCGAGTAAAGCACATCCGAAATAATATTATTCAGGAGTTGCGATCAGATAATTCATCATCGCGAAATGAATTGTCTAATTCTAATGTTACATGCAACATGAAGTTGCCACCAATAGAATTGCCAAGATTTGATGGCAAAACACAAAATTGGCCTAAGTTCAACGAAAGCTTTAAGGCCTTAACACCACCCAAGTGCCTAAAATCTCGAATATGAAAATCAAATTTTCACTATACCTGTTACTTGAATCTAAAAATTTAAAATACGATATGCTAAAAGATGATTAATTAAACATCTTGAATTGAATAATTTTGATTTTCCTTTGAAGTCCCTTGGATAAAAACGAGCACAAAAAAGTGTCTATTTTTTCATAAATTGCAAATGTTCTCTTAAACGACACAAGCTATTTTATTACTGTTTTTACACAAAACAAGATTTTGAAAATAAACATGTTTTGAATTGAGAGTTTTATTTGAAAATTCTCGTTAAAGGCATTAATTTCATAAAAAACATGTTTTTCCGATTTTTAGAGGTCATCCGCACGCGCGAAATTGTATGGGCGCGACGCGTCAAGGTCATTCAAGCGTGTTAAGGCCTTAAATCGAACATTCATAACAATAGTCAGCTGACTGACTCGCAGCGCATGCAGTATCTAGTAGGTAAACTTACGTACGACGTACTCAAGGTCACGGCAGGCATTGTGCCTAAGGGTGAAACCTATAATATCATCTGGGAAAGTTTGGTCAAAAAGTTTCAAGATAAACGTGCATTAGGCACGCATTACTTAAATAATATTCTTGACTCTAAGGGTTGCATAAATACGTCTTATAGTCTTTATTCATTTATTGGCATGTATACCTCGTCCGTGGCGGCATTGAAACAGTTAGGTATCGAGGATTTGTCCGATTTTATCTAATTTCATTGCGCACTTAGAAAAATCGATTCACAAACGGTACAACCATTTGAGATAGCGTTTCGAAATAAAGAAATTCCGTCTTATAATAACTTCGTATCTTTCGCGCAAGATCAAGCAAAAATATTGCAACGTTCAAACAATAACTCGACGCGGACATCGAACGCTGGCGCAAGCGCAAGTAAGCCGTCCACTAATCAGTCGTCCCGCCCTCATACCTACAAGTCGTTCGTCGCGAGTAATGAGAGTGTGCCTACTACTACTTCGCCGACGAAATCGTGCGAATTTTGTAACAAAGCCGATCATTTAATTTACGTTTGTTCTCAGTTTAAGAACTTAAGTTCTCCGCGCGCGCGATTTGATTTCATTAAATCAAAACATAATTGTGTTAATTGTTAAAATGGGTCACACACAATTACGTCTTGTAAATCTACGCATGTTTGTGATTTATGCAATTGTTGTTGAGACAACATGTTTTGAATTGAGAGTTTTATTTGAAAATTCTCGTTAAAGGCATTAATTTCATAAAAAACATGTTTTTCCGATTTTTAGAGGTCATCCGCACGCGCGAAATTGTATGGGCGCGACGCGTCAAGGTCATTCAAGCGTGTTAAGGCCTTAAATCGAACATTCATAACAATAGTCAGCTGACTGACTCGCAGCGCATGCAGTATCTAGTAGGTAAACTTACGTACGACGTACTCAAGGTCACGGCAGGCATAGTGCCTAAGGGTGAAACCTATAATATCATCTGGGAAAGTTTGGTCAAAAAGTTTCAAGATAAACGTGCATTAGGCACGCATTACTTAAATAATATTCTTGACTCTAAGGGTTGCATAAATACGTCTTATAGTCTTTATTCATTTATTGGCATGTATACCTCTTCCGTGGCGGCATTGAAACAGTTAGGTATCGAGGATTTGTCCGATTTTATCTAATTTCATTGCGCACTTAGAAAAATCGATTCACAAACGGTACAACCATTTGAGATAGCGTTTCGAAATAAAGAAATTCCGTCTTATAATAACTTGGTATCTTTCGCGCAAGATCAAGCAAAAATATTGCAACGTTCAAACAATAACTCGACGCGGACATCGAACGCTGGCGCGAGCGCAAGTAAGCCGTCCACTAATCAGTCGTCCCGCCCTCATACCTACAAGTCGTTCGTCGCGAGTAATGAGAGTGTGCCTACTACTACTTCGCCGACGAAATCGTGCGAATTTTGTAACAAAGCCGATCATTTAATTTACGTTTGTTCTCAGTTTAAGAACTTAAGTTCTCCGCGCGCGCGATTTGATTTCATTAAATCAAAACATAATTGTGTTAATTGTTAAAATGGGTCACACACAATTACGTCTTGTAAATCTACGCATGTTTGTGATTTATGCAAGAAGAAACATCACACTTACTTACACTTTGATAAAAAAGATCATAATATTAGGTCAAATAATTACGTTCAAGTGTCTCAACTCCCGACCGGTCAAGGGTCATTGACATCACCTGTGGTTCCGTCGCGCGCTCCGTCCGGACAGGCCGACGTAAACATAGACTCGTGCGTTATGAAAAATTGCTCGGCTGATAACAGCGCACCTGTTTCGCCTGCGCTGCGGATTCATAACGCGAATCATAGTGTTGATGTTTCCTCCGGTATTCCTTCGCTGTCATTCAGTGCTGAAGTTAGACTTACTTCTTCTATTTTATGGTCAACCGCGCAAGTTTACGCGAAATCTAAGAATGGTAATATATAATGGTATAATATGATGCCTTATTGATAATGGCTCTCAAAATAATTTGATAACCGTTGATTGTTGCAAGGCGCTTAACTTAGTTATAATTCCCTTAAGTAATTGTTTTGTTAAGGGAATTGGCTCCGCGTCTCGGCCCATATTGGGGTATGTTAATTTAGAAATTGAGTCTCGCGTATACTCAAATAATAAATACACGATACATGCACTTGTCGTTGACTGTATAACGGATCAGCTGCCTACTCACTATATAACCAAGGGTGATGTCGGCTATTTAGAGGGATTGTCCCTTGCTGATTTGACGTGGAATATTCCCGGGAACGTGGACGTCGTACTAGGTGCGCAATTGTTTCCGTATATTTACTTAGGTAACAAAGTGGAGTCTGGGACCAATGTGCCCCCCGCTTTATTGACCGCGTTCGGTTTCGTGTTGATGGGTGATATCCCTGTAATGAGTCTCAAAATAAAATTAATAAAACTTCTTTTTCTGCACTTGTTTGCATCGTCGGTAACTCGCGCTGATGATGGGCGGTATTCTGTCGCGTTACCTTTTTCTAAAGACCCGAGTGCACTGGGTAATTCTCGCACTGCTGCTCAACGTCGATTGATGGCTTTGGAACGCAAGTTCAAACAGTCGCCTGACTTACAAAAAAACTATAATGACGTAATAAATGAGTATGTCGGTAAGGGTTACTTGTCACAAGTCGCCGAGTCCGATAATACTGACGAGGGATACTACATCCCACATCATGCTGTTATCCGTCCGGATAAGCCCATGCCTCGGATCTTCCTTGATGCTAGTGCCGCGACTCACACCGGATTGTCATTAAACGATGTGTTACATACCGGTCCCAACTTGCAGGCAAATTTATTCTTGCTATTGCTTGATTTTCATCTTTTCCCTGTCGCTATGACTGCGGATATAAAGCAAATGTATTTTCAGATTAAAGTCCCTGATGAACATCGTAAATATTTGAGAATCTTAGAATAGTTTGTTACGGGATTGCTACCATGTACCTTATTTTTGAGTTCCCGATATTTCGGCACTGTTGCAAGCGCCATGATCACGGAGTAATGGCGCTTGCAACAGTGCCGAAATATCGAGAACTCAAAAATAAGGTACATGATAGCAATCCCGTAACAAACTATTCTAATGTTAGTGACCATGAAAGTTTAAAATAATATATTTGAGAATCTTGTATAGATTCAGTCAAAAAGATTTAATACGAACCTTTCAATTTAAACGGGTCCCGTTTGGACTCAAGGCAAGTCCATACTTGGCAATGCGGACCGTTCGCCAATTAGCTCAGGATATGAGGCCACATTTCCCGGATGCTGCCACTGTGGCAGAGTCTAAATTTTATATGTACGATTTGGTTCATTCTATTGCAGATGAATTCAGCGCCATTCTTCTTTTACGAGAACTGATCTCGTTGTTTAAGTCCGGCGCCTTTGATTTAGTAAAGTGGACGAGTAACTCTCAAGCGCTACTTGATGATCTTCCGGATTCGCATCGCAGTACAGTATACTTTTGTGATGATTCTTCTAACAATGCTTCGAAGGTATTAGGCCTTTCATGGGCACCGGTCGAGGACGGCTTTTTCTTTACGACTCTTAATGTAGAAGAGAAATGTACTAAGCGGAGCGTACTTTCTGTAGTCGCTCGATTGTTTGATGTCCTCGGCTTAGTAGCCCCTATAATTTTATATGCCAAGCTGCTTATCAAAGAGCTGTGGCTGTCCAATATTGGATGGGATGACACTCCTCCCGAAAGCATTATTCTAAAGTTTTCGGAGTTCATACAAGAATTTTCATTAATTTCATCTCCGAAAATTCCTCGGCATGTATGTGTTACGTGATAGCACTGTGCTAATCGTTGCCTTCTGTGACGCCAGTATAAATGAGTATGGATGTCTCATATACCTACACACTACTGATCCTGCTGGGAATATCACAGTGAGATTATTGTGTGCGAAATCAAAGGTTTCCCCTACCAAATGGACCACACTTGCTCGCTTGGAACTTTGCGCTGCGGTCCTTATGTCCAAGCTGATACGTACAGTTCATGAAACTTATCGTGCGCGTATTCCTATTGCAGGAACTTTCGCGTTCTCGGATTCTACCATCGCTATTTCATGGATACATTCTTCACCGCATCGGTGGTCAGTATTTGTCAGCAACCGCGTTGCCCAGTGTCAGGAGAATTTACCTCCTGAAAATTATTATCACGTCGCCGGGTGTGAAAACCCGAGCAATTGTCTTTCGCGTGGTATGTTACCCTCGCAGCTCTTGTCGCATGACTTATGCTGGAACGGCCCATCGTGGATTCGGAACCCAACTTCGGAATGGCCCGTAAAACCTTTTACTCCTTCCAATGCAGGTCAATTGCCTGAACACAGGACAAAGGTACTTACTGCGACAGTTCAGTGTGAACCATTGATCTTTGATGAATTAGCTCAGCGTATATCCTCTTGGGATAAGCTTCTTAGGATTGTCGTTTATATTCTTTGTTTTATAAAGAAAGTTTCTTCTTCTTCTGGCACAGTCAATAATCTTATGACTGCAGAAAAAGCCGGAATTCGTTCTGTTCAAAAAGTTCACTTTGCAGAAGATATCAAAGCTCTTAATAAAGATAAATTGCCTGCAAACGAGCTGCAAAGCTTATTTGTGTTTCTTGACGAAGATGGGCTGTTGCGCATAGGAAGTAGGCTTTCTAATTCGGACTTGTCATTTCAGGCTAAGCATTCTCTTTTGCTCCCTAAGCATGACCCAGTGGTGGATCTTTTAATTGATAATTTTCATTTTATGAACTGTCATACAAGCCCAAGTCTGCTTATTTCCATTTTGCGCCAACGTTTCTGGATATTGGACGCCGGGAACGTTGTTAGGGCTAGGGTGCGGTAATGCAACTACTGCTTCAAAGTAACCCATCACGCCCCAAGCCCATGATGGCAGATTTGCCGTCATATCGTGTGATAGGAAACCAGCTTCTCACCTATGAGGAGTTGCAGATAGTATTGGTTCAGATAGAGTGCATTATGAACTCTCGCCCACTTACTGTTGTCTTCTGATCCTTCACCGGAAATAATAACCCCTGCGCATTTTTTAATGTCAACCCCATTGCAGTACTTGCCTGCCGTGGCCTTGAAAGACGTGCACATTAATCTTGTTCAACGCAAGCAATTACTAGATAGCATGGTTTAGTCTTACTGGAAAAAGTGGCGTTTGGAATATCTGCACACGCTGCAAGTCAGACAGAAGTGGACCTCTCCTGACCGTCCCATAGAAATCGGAACTGTCGTACTTGTTGGACAGGATAATTGCCCTCCTTTATGAAATAAAATGAAATGAAATGAAATGAAATTTTCAAGCGTCCGGTTGTAAAACTGTATCCCATACCAACACAATAAGAATATCATCTCTTTACTCTTATTTAGTTATATAATTAATTTAATAAACATAATTCTAACAACTATAACTCATTTACTTTTATTAATTTGTCTTCTTTTGAAAGTTCTGCGAACTTCCAAGGCGGGCAGCATGGTTGGGCACCTTAAGTGACTCAAATTAATTTTTAAAATATTTATTATTACTAAACCTAAGTAATAGGTAATTTCTTTAATAATAATTTATTATTTTCAAATGGTTTCATAAGTTAGTATCTGAGGCTATTTGGTTCACGCGCCATAAGGATCGCGCTCTTGGATTCGCTGAACCTGGCGACACCAGCGCCATAGTTTTGGCTACAGTTCACTGAGCGCCAACCAATGCGTTGTATTCCTACCTTTTTTCGAAATCTCGGGCGCGTCTTCTCGCGTAATTTTGGTGAGGAGTTCGTTTTTTCTCCGTGATGGACAGCTGAAAGTTGCATGAAACTCGTTATAAATACCCAGCAGTGATTTGACAATCTGTTTCGTGAAAGTGCTTCACGGTGTGAACTGCGGAGAGGAGCTGGTGAGGCGTTCCTGAGCTGGTCTGCAGGTTAGTGGGCCAATAGTTTTCAGTGTGCTGACGACGAAACCATTTCTCTTTCTTCAATTCGCAGGGTGGGTTTCAAAGGAATCAACATGATTAATCTACAAACATAATCTTTCATAATTGAGCTCCCCGCGTGTTGTCGGCTATTTATACGCTGCTACACCACTAACCACATTGATATGACTGCCAACAAGGCCTTTAAAAACCTTAGATTTGTCATGCGTACTTGCCAGCCTTTCTCTGATTTACTTAGCTTAAAGGTGGTCTATTTTGCCTACGTACGCAGTGTTCTAGAGTATGCTTGTTTTTATCTGGCTCCCTATCTTTAATATTTATAATGACCGCATAGAAAGGATACAGAGAAAATTTGTGAAACACCTTATTTAAATTTAAATCAAACAAATAATCTTATTTGAATGGTTGTAGTGAGTACAACCTGCTTCCTCTACGACAACGACGATATGTGCCTCCTCTACGACATTGTTCACAATCGCATTGACAGTCCCGAATTCGTTGCTAATATCGGGTTGTCCGCACCGACGCGACTAGACATACGCATTCACGGGTTTTTCATGTTCCGCTCCATAAGTCAAAATACAGCAAAAATACCGTTCTTACTAGAATTTGTCAAAACTACAATAACTGCTTCAATAACGTTGACATTTTTCATGAATCAAAGCCATCTTTTAAAAATAAAATTGTCAAACTATTAATGTCTCACAACGAAAGCAACGTACTTTAACGTCAAGATC
This sequence comes from Anania fuscalis, assembly GCA_950371115.1. NCBI lineage: Eukaryota > Metazoa > Arthropoda > Insecta > Lepidoptera > Crambidae > Anania > Anania fuscalis. The sequence continues at coordinate 5,044,742 of OX493326.1, read as the reverse complement.
TAATGTATAACTTAGTACTCAGTATAATAACTGGTTTTCTATTACCTTGCTATTATACAGTTTGTTAAATTGTTTATATTAGTGTGAATTTGTATACAATACGCTTAAATTAGAATAGTTTGTTACGGGATTGCTACCATGTACCTTATTTTTGAGTTCCCGATATTTCGGCACTGTTGCAAGCGCCATGATCACGGAGTAACTGAAGATCTTGCGGGTAAGTTGTTAAGGGCAAACATATCGGTCTACCCTCTTTCGCAGTCTTTTATTGCACGCGTCGGTACCATTGTCTACAAACTCACTATTTTCTCGCACCTGTTCTCGACACACAACACTAACAGTATCTGACCGCGACACAGCAGTTTGTTGTTTTTTCCGGTTTTTGCACATACGAATCACTGGATTCCAGACACTTGACAATTTAAGCCCATCCTCACGATTGACATTTTTGTACTTTGTAATTTCAATCGCTTCCCTGACCATTCTTGGTATGTAGTGGCGTTCTGTCGAAATGATCTGAGGGTTGTGAAACTCAATCCAGTGATTGAGACCTGATTCCAACAAATGTTCCGCGATTGCCGATTTCTGTTTGTCGTTGTTTTTGACCGCTTTTATGTGTTCCTTCATTCGGCACGCTATGGTACGTTTTGTTTGGCCGATATATGAACTGCCACAGCTGCAGTCAATCTTATAGACACCCGGTTTCTCCATTGGGAAACTATCTTTTGGAGATCGTAGACATTGTGTTACTTTTCTTAATGGAGTGAAGACAGTATTAAGTGAGTATTTATGAAGTACGTTTGAGATCTTGTCTGTCACTCCTCTTATGTATGGCAAGAACACAGGTTGCCTGTCTACTGTGTCTTTAAAGTGTCTTGATTTGTGTCTAGATGGTAGCTGCCCTCTATATCCATTATTCTGTAAGACTTTGTGAACATGTTCCAACTCTTGGTTTAAGTGTTCAAGGTCACACAAGTCATAGGCTCGATTTGTCAGTGCAGTTACTACAGAATTAAGATGTCGAGGGTGGTGATGCGAGGTTGCGTTGAGATAGCGGTCAGTGTGAGTGGATTTTCTATAGACAGAGTGACTCAGTGAACCGTCACTCCGCACTTCAATCTTCACATCCAAAAATGCTAGGCTTCTGTTTTCTTCTATCTCGCAGGTAAAATTTATTTTTGGATGGATACCATTTAAATATGACAGGTGAGTTTCTACATCTTGGTTTTTTCCTCTCAATACACAGAATACGTCGTCTACATACCTCTTCCATAGTTTGATTTCGGTGCGGGCGGTGGCCAGGGATTTTTTTTAACAAAAGCCAGCGGCCTACCAAGAGAACTCGATCGCAACTCGAACGGTAGTCAACATGTCGAGTGTCGAGTTGTCTGCTGCTGCACAATCAGTTCTAGAAAAAGGGTTGAATTTTGCCATTACACCTAAACGTATTCCCTATGAGGAGGTGATTGGGTCGGTTGAAGAATGTATCGTGCGTAATAAAATACCATCTGTAGACGCGGATACATTAAGACAGGATATTGCCGTGATATTACATCACGTAGCACCACCAAAACCGAATATCACTTCTTCTGAATCAACTGCGCTGAATGAACTCCGAAAGGATGAAACAATACTGGTTCTGAAAGCTGATAAAGGGAACGCGACTGTTATAATGGATGTCGTTGAGTACGATAGAAAGATCCAAAATCTACTCAGTGATGTCAATACATACAAGAAGGTAAATTACAACCCGACGGCGAGAACGGATCGAAGCACTCGCTCACTCATTAGACAGTGCGAGGACGTTTTCGACGACGAGACTTTTAAATACTTACTGCGGCCTAGAAATGTCCAGCCCCCGAAACTATATGGCTTGCCTAAAGTACACAAGCAGAACGTGCCACTACGACCGATTGTGAGTCAGATAGACTCACCTACGTATGACCTGGCCAAGCACGTAGCTAAAGTCTTGCAACCATTAGTAGGCCGTACGTCATCGTTTGTCAAAGATTCTCGTCACTTCATTGAAATCCTGCACCAAAACAAGGTTGATGTGGATGAGTTGATGGTCAGTTTTGACGTAGAATCACTCTTCACAAATGTCCCAGTAGCAGATTGTCTTGAAGTGGTTAAGGTAAAGTTGGAAGATAATGACATCCTGATGGAATATGGCACACTTCTACATCATTGTTTGTCGAAGAATTTCTTTGTATACCATGGTCAATACTATCTCCAAATAGACGGAGTCGCGATGGGCAGCCCCGTAGCTCCAGTTATAGCTAATATTTGGATGGAGTTTTTCGAAGAAAAATCCCTGGCCACCGCCCGCACCGAAATCAAACTATGGAAGAGGTATGTAGACGACGTATTCTGTGTATTGAGAGGAAAAAACCAAGATGTAGAAACTCACCTGTCATATTTAAATGGTATCCATCCAAAAATAAATTTTACCTGCGAGATAGAAGAAAAAAGAAGCCTAGCATTTTTGGATGTGAAGATTGAAGTGCGGAGTGACGGTTCACTGAGTCACTCTGTCTATAGAAAATCCACTCACACTGACCGCTATCTCAACGCAACCTCGCATCACCACCCTCGACATCTTAATTCTGTAGTAACTGCACTGACAAATCGAGCCTATGACTTGTGTTCAGAAAGTCTTACAGAATAATGGATATAGAGGGCAGCTACCATCTAGACACAAATCAAGACACTTTAAAGACAAAGTAGACAGGCAACCTGTGTTCTTGCCATACATAAGAGGAGTGACAGACAAGATCTCAAACGTACTTCATAAATACTCACTTAATACTGTCTTCACTCCATTAAGAAAAGTAACACAATGTCTACGATCTCCAAAAGATAGTTTCCCAATGGAGAAACCGGGTGTCTATAAGATTGACTGCAGCTGTGGCAGTTCATATATCGGTCAAACAAAACGTACCATAGCGTGCCGAATGAAGGAACACATAAAAGCGGTCAAAAACAACGACAAACAGAAATCGGCAATCGCGGAACATTTGTTGGAATCAGGTCTCAATCATTGGATTGAGTTTCACAACCCTCAGATCATTTCACAGAACGCCACTACATACCAAGAATGGTCAGGGAAGCGATTGAAATTACAAAGTACAAAAATTTCAATCGTGAGGATGGGCTTAAATTGTCAAGTGTCTGGAATACAGTGATTCGTATGTGCAAAAACCGGAAAAAACAACAAACTGCTGTGTCGCGGTCAGATACTGTTAGTGTTGTGTGTCGAGAACAGGTGCGAGAAAATAGTGAGTTTGTAGACAATGGTACCGACGCGTGCAATAAAAGACTGCGAAAGAGGGTAGACCGATATGTTTGCCCTTAACAACTTACCCGCAAGATCTTCAGTTACTCCGTGATCATGGCGCTTGCAACAGTGCCGAAATATCAGGAACTCAAAAATAAGGTACATGGTAGCAATCCCGTAACAAACTATTCTAATGTTAGTGACCATGAAAGTTTAAAAGAATACGCTTAAATTTATAAATTTATGCAATTGCAAAAATAACATAGGGTTGGATGCGGACTGGAGGTTGTCGATTAGATTCATACCTACACCAACTGCGTCCACGCCTAACTTCACGACACTATTATTATAATAAAATTAAGACTTATCGTAAAGGAAATATAATTGTATGACACCATTTTCTGAAAAATATTTAATGTTCATTGCAACATAATACATACATAAATAAAAGGATGCTAAATGTAAAATAATATTAATACTTTACTAGGATAGTTTCTTTGTTTATCTAAATTGCTATTGAACACAATTTAACAAATGTTTGTATTTTTTCATATAGATGTACATGTGCTACGTTAAATTCCTAAATCATTGATTGAGATGGGTAGGTATAATGTTGATATTTGTCTTATTACTCATTCTACGCGAACACTATGTTTTTTAACTCTGCCTAGCTTAATTTAGAATTTGACGACCTTTGTTTTGTAGTACGTACGGAACTTGGAATTATGTTTAACGTACCTTAATCTTACTTAAGCGACTAATACGGATCATACCATAGTCTACGCTTTATCGCTCAGAATAACATTTTATTATGTAAGGTTATTTCATGAAAAATCTTTTATTAGCCCTATGTATTAGTTAGAATATAACTAAGGATAATATTATTTGTGCTGTGGCTGTTGATTTTTCTTACAATAAATAAATAAAAAATAAAAATTGTACATCTTTCTGTAAATATCAACTGTAACTTCTTTATTTGGTGTGCAATAAAGAGTATTTATCTATCTATCTATAATATCTCAACAAAAATTTTGAGCTCGCTTCGCTTGCACTTTTCCTGTTACATTTAAATAATACTTCACTACAATAAAAAACCTATCATTGAAACACTTAAAACGCAAAAAAAAATCTCACTCGTTTCGCTCGCGCTTATTTCTAATACGCTGCCTGAATCTAATAACGGTAGGTAACGGTATTTACCTCACGTACTCCAAAATCAGCTCTGGAATCCCACTAATATTATGTATACGTAAATGCGAATGTTTGTGAGAGGATGTTAGGATGTTGTGACTCACTCACGCGTTAACGGCTAAACAGATTTGCATGACAATTTTCATACTTTACTACACAATTCTGTAATGAAAAATCTTTGGCGTTTTACATCTTTTTTTTTCATATGAATGTTACTACCATTTTATGCAATTTTAGTCGGTTTACGTCCTGGACCCCCCCCCCCCCCTAAACTAAAACGTGGCAATGCCGGGAGCCTCGCAAAATGTACCTTGCCAAATTTTAGGTCTTGCGCCGCCACTGAATCAACATTCCCTTGCTGCTCTCAAAGTTGAGCTACTATGGAGTTGATCCTGGTGCAGTGAGATAATTTCACAGCTATCTAACATCAAGGCGGCAGTATGTGGAGTTGAGGTTGAGCGATGGCTCTGTCACACAATCTCAGGCGCGTGAATTATCTCGTGGAGTCCCTCAAGGATCCATTCTGGGACCCATATTGTACATACTTTACAGCGCCGACATAGTGAACAGTGTAACACACTGGCAATTTCAGATGTATGCTGATGATATTCAGCTGTACTTATCCTTCTCCCTGGTTGACCCTTCTATTGCCCTAAGCAGAGTGAATGAGGATCTGCAAAATCTCGGCGAATGGTGTGCCTCAAACTGTCTCGTCCTCAATCCAAATAAATCCAAATTCATGATAACCGGAACACCCAAAAACATCTCAAAGGGAGTTAATGCTGCATTAAAAATCATGATAAATGGTAAGAATATTGAAAGAGTACAGAAAGCCCGCAACCTAGGTCTAGTTTTCGCTAGCCATCCTAAATTTGAGGGGTATATCATGGATTGTGCTAGGAACTGTTTTTATAGATTAAAACTTTTATATAATTTTATCGACCTTTTTCCAAACGATATTTTTTACTGATAGGAGATTTTAATTTGCCCTTTATTTCCTGGAACCCAACCGGTTATACAACCGTGAAAAGGGAGTCTACTGAGATCCAAGACGCAAGTATACAGTTGATGGAAACACTTACATTCTACGGGTTAAGACAGTTTAATATTTTAAAAAATTACGCTGGTAATACACTGGATCTTGCATTCTCTAATCTGCCTCTGGATATCGTGCCTGCGTGCGTATTGCTTCTTAAAGAGGATCGCGCGCATCCTTCTTTCTGCTTTACAGAAATGGATTTAAATATTACCCCTCTACGTGAAACGGCTACACCGAGAGGAAACTTTAGGAGGGCTGATTATGATGGTATTAATTCATATTTATCAAAACAAGACTGGCGGTCTATTTTGGGTAGTGGCACTGTAGACGAGGCTATTGACGCCATGTATAACATACTAGACATTAGTGTACGTTCACATGTGCCTCTAAGTTATAACACAGGGAACCGATCATATCCGAAATAGTACACACCGGCTTTAGTAAAAAATATTAAGGAGAAAACTAAAGCTCACACACGTTGGAAAAAAATCGGGAATAGGTTAGATTACGACGAGTTTAAATTACTACGAACAAGAGAGCACCGTGTTCAGGGGGAATGCTTACATAAATACAAATTAAGTTGTGAGAATAGTATAAAGAAACATCCTAAAACGTTGTGGACTTTCGTCAAAGCCACTCGTGGTAGATCTGGCTACCCTAAGCAAATGAGTTTGGAGGGCACTAAGTACACCGAAGGTGTAGATATATGTAATGCTTTTAGCTCTTTTTTCCAAAGTGTATTTGGTGTACCTAGAAATAATTATATAACTCCACATACTGATCCGATGTGTACCGATATAGTTAGCAACGTACAAGTAGACATAAAGACAGTCGAAAAAATTCTAAAAACTTTGGACAAAAATAAAGGAGCCGGCAGTGATGGGTTACCTTCTCTGTTTGGTCGCAATGTGCTGAATCACTCTCTCTTCCTTTAACTCTTATATTTAACCGTTCTTTACGTAAAGGAATCTTTCCGCACAAGTGGAAGTCTGCACTCATAGTCCCTGTGCACAAGAAAGGGTCGCGAATCGACATAAAAAATATAGAGATACATAGTCAGGTCATAAGTTCTGTCACACAATAAAAAAATTTGAATTAAGAATGCTGGCCACAAAAAAGTTTATTATTGAATTTGAATTTCGAATTTTTCATGAAAATAAAAATGTGTACTTTTTAGAATTTTCCTCATTTTTAAATATGGAGTGGACACTTAAAGAAGACCGTGTCGCGGATACTGCGTTGCATCGTTGCGGTTACGCGCCAATTCAGATTTCAACTCACTGAAAAATTTGAATATAACCAAAAGATTCGTTTATCGTACCATAAAACGATACAATGAAGACTCTAGTGTAGATGACAGGCCAAGAAGTGTTAGGACTCCAGCAGTGATAAAAGCTGTGAAGGCGCGAATTCAAAGAAATCCCATACGTAAGCAGAAACTGTTGGCCCTTCAGATGGGGTTAAGCAGGACCACGGTGAAAAGGGTGTTAAATGAAGACTTAGGGCTTAGGCCATATCGAAGAAAAACAGGACATCGTTTGGACGCTCGTTTAATGGACCTGACACTGAAGAGATGCCGCGCTTTGTTGAAGCGGTTCGCGGGAAAAAAGCATCGGGAAATTCTTTTTTCGGATGAAAATATCTTCACCGTGGAAGAGAGCTACAACGAACAAAATGATAAGGTGCACACAGCAGTGAAGAAGCGAGCAACCGTATTCCGCGTGTCCAACGAGTTCATTTTCCATCCTCGCTCATGGTTTGGTTGGGAGTCTCTTATTGGGGCTAAACTGAGGTATATTTTTGTGAGAAAGGCGTAAAAACGAATGCAGTTGTGTATCAAAATACAGTCCTTAAGATCCTTGTGGAACCTGTTTCTCATACTATGTTTAATAACAGGCACTGGGTATTCCAACAAGATTCTGCGCCAGCTCATAGAGCGAAAAGCACAAAAGACTGGCTGGCGGCGCGTGAAATCGGCTTCATCCGGCACGAAGACTGGCCCTCCTCCAGTCCAGATTTGAGTCCGTTAGATTACAAGATATGGCAACACTTGGAGGAAAAGGCCTGCTCAAAGCCTCATTCTGATTTGGAGTCACTCAAGGCATTCTTGATTAAGGCAGCCGCCGATATTGACATGGAACTCGTTCGTGCTGCGATAGACGACTGGCCGCGCAGATTGCAGGCCTGTATTCAAAATCGCGGGGGTCATTTTGAATAAACTTTATTACCATATGAATCGTATGTTTTATTAAATTCATTTTGCTATATAAATGGTTACATAAATAATAAACATGTCTAAATTATTTCATATTACACATGTGACAGAACTTATGACCTCACTAGGTATTTCTATCTTGAACACTGCAGCAAAAATCCTTGAGCGAGTTGTATATGATATAATTTATTTCACGATCTCACGCTCCATTCCCGAGCAGCAACACGGTTTTCTGCAAAAGCGATCCACTACTACTAACTTGGCAAGTTTTTCTAATTTTATCCTCGAGAATATGGATCATGGTGGTCAGGTGGATGTGATCTACACTGATTTTGAAAAAGCCTTTGATCGTGTGGATCACGTGATCCTGCTTAACAAGTTACAAACACTTGGGATCCATGGTGACTTACTAAGGTGGACCGAATCGTATCTCACTAATCGCTCACAGGCAGTCGTGATAGGTGGTTACCGCTCTAGCTATGTAAGCATACCTTTCAGGGTTTCCCCAGGGCTCACTTAGGTCCGCTTTTTTACAATGCCTACCTATATGACGCCGGACGTACGGACGGACGGACGGACGTACGAGTGCCGGAGTGCGTCAAGGATGCATTATCTCACCTCTTCTGTTTAACGTCTACACGGAGATGGTAATGAGAATTGCCCTCGAAGACTGGACCGACGGCGTTGTAATAGGTGAAAAGACTATTTCTAATTTAAGATATGCGGATGATACAACCTTATTCGCATCTAGTGTTGACCACATGGAAAATCTGATGCATAAAATGGAAACTACTAGCCTCTGTTATGGATTAAAGATAAATCGTTCTAAAACCAAAATTATGATTATTGATCGCATCAATAATAACTCACCAAAAGTCACACAAATAGGAAATTGTGAGGTTGTTCCAGCATACATTTATCTCGGTGCTTCGATATCCAACAGAGGCGGATGTGTAGACGAAATCAAGCGGCGCATGGCCATTACTAGGTTTGCAATTGACAAAATGAAAAAAATATGGGGAAACAGACATATTACTAAAGCCACGAAGATCAGGCTCGTTAATACCTTAATATTCCCCATTTTCTTGTACGCGTCGGAATCATGGACTCTGCGTGAAAGCGAAAAAAAGAAAATAGACGCGCTGGAGATGTGGTGCTGGAGAAGAATGCTAGGGGTGTCGTGGACAGAGTTTCGTACGAATGTGTCCATCATAAACGAACTCGGCATCAAGCAGCGCCTGTCGGCTGTGGTACAAGTTCGCATCCTGACCTTCTTTGGCCATGTAACACGGCGCGGCAAAGACTCCATAGAGCGTCTAGTAGTGCAGGGAAAAGTTGAAGGGACTAGACCACGCGGCAGATCTCCGATGAGGTGGACGGACCAAATTAAGGCTGCAACAAACTGCCCCGTGCATGAATGTACTAGGAAGGCTGAGGTTCGACAAGAATGGCGCCGAATGACGAAACTTGTCACTCAACGTGCTCCTGACTGACGACCACGACCGCTCTGCCAAGAGTGTAACGACTAAGAAGAACCTGTATGACATTGGATCTTGCATGGAACGTAGTAGATATCTTATGTATGCTGACGACAAAAAAAAAATCTTAAAATTAACACACTAAATGACTGTCTACTGATACAAGATAACTTAAACCGGCTGATTGAAAACTATAGGGAAAATAAAATTACTCTTAACGCAGGTAAATGTGAGTGCATCACATTCACGCGAAAGCCTAAGCCAATCCTACATAAATATTACTTTGACGGAGTAGAAATCAGTCGAAAGCTTAGTGTTAAGGATTTAGGCGTACTTTTCGACCATAACATGACGCTATCTGAACACATTGATTATGTTGTCAATAAAGCCTACAAAAATCTTGGTTTTGTTCTTCGCATCTGTAAGCCATTCTCAAGTATTGATGCAATTAAAATAGTGTACTTTGCGTATGTCAGAAGTGTTTTGGAATATGCTAGCTCTATATGGACTCCACAGTACAAAGTTTACAACATCCGTCTTGAACGAATACAAAAAATATTTACTAACCACCTTAACTTTTGCTGTCTTATTAGCCTTGATACCTACTCAGACAGATGCGCGGAGTACGATCTCTTATCCTTGGAACACAGGCGTGTTGTGCTGGATATGACATTGTTGTATGACTTTGTAGGGTAACATTACTGCGTTGTTAGCAAAAACAATACCGAGTCGGGCGCGCAGCGCTCACAGGCCAGTCGTCTCCCGCTCGTTCCCGAATCTAGACACACCTAGGCATACTTGCTAGGCACGTAACATATAAGTTATTTTCGGACTATGTAATCTTCCAACTGAGAAATAATATATCCGGACATTCGTGAACTGACTCTGTGGTTTCCGTTAATTCCCTAAAACCTTCTGATAGTCTCGGAGTGTAGTAGACACACACGCTACAAATTGGTGACACCCGATCAGGAATACTTGGTGACCACGTGGCGGCGACTCCATTTCAAGTCGGATACGGGAACGAGCACATCAACCACGGTTCACATCGGGCATACAACCACCACGTCAACATGACTGAAACAGAGCAGAAACCAGACGTCATACAGATATCCGTATCATCTCGCATACCAGATTTCTGGACGAATCAACCGGCGCTATGGTTTATCCAATTCGAGGCAGTTGTCGGACCGCAAAAAGCCAGCGACGAATCGTGTTACCAGCTTCTTATCGTCAAGCTTGGCAAGCAAGTCATCCAGGAGGTGGCCGATCTTCTCTCGTCCCCACCGGAAACCGGGAAGTACAAAGCGCTGAAACACCGCCTCACCACCGCCTACGAGGAATCGGAGACTCGACGCATCCAGAAGCTAATCGGAGACATGCAGCTCGGCGAACAAAAACCTTCACAGTTACTTCGTCGCATGCAAACACTCGCAGGCTCGAGAATAACGCAGCAAACACTACTTGTTTTATAGCAAAACCACCTCCCGGCAGCTGTACGCACCGTGCTAGCCGCTACCACCCTCGAGGACGTCGACAAATTAGCTGCGGCTAATTTATCGACGTCGCTGACAAAGTCATGGAGACCAGCAAACCGATCGAGGTCGCTTCTGTATCGCATCAACCAGACGGTCTAGCTGACGCAATAGCAAACCTCTAACCCTCGAAGTCGCGTAACTATGAAAAAGCAGGCAGTACAGAAAACCTTCGCAACCAGCACGCAATCGCAGCAGCCGAAACGATAGCCGATCAACCACGTCAAACAACGACAAACGTCTGTGTTATTACCACCATCGGTTCGGGAGCAAAGCGAAGAAATGCCGTGACCCGTGCGCCTGGAACGACAAAACGAAAAAGCCCAAGGGAAACTGAACGCCGTGCAGTCAACGACGGAACACTGCATTGGAGGTACTAACCGTCGCTTATGTATTCTTGATTGTAATAGCAAACTTAGCTTTTTAGTAGACACAGGGGCAAATGTATCAGTCCGTCCGACTAACGTTATCAAACGTGCAATTGTAAATACAGATAGTCAATTTACGCTATTTGCCGCGAACGGTACTAAAATTAATTAATACACACACTATGACCTTAAATGGCCGAATGAAATTAATGAAATTATGACCGGAATGCCGCGCCCCGCGCCCGAGCGGCTGAGTTGTACCGAAGCTCCACGATAAAAATTGCAATAAAATAGTAAAACCTCGAGTTACTACTTAAAGTTTATGTGTACACAAAGTGGAAAAAAAATACGATCGAACTGTGTTAAAAAAGTTATAATTTAAGTTAATAGTGTAAAGTTATTACGATAAACATTTTCGTAGTGTTAGACTTGTGTTGAATGTGACGGTAAACAAACAGTGTTCTCAACGGTTGTCTGCTAATATGACTCATTAACTTTACGACAAAAAAGAACAGTGGTTAATCTTCATACAAACAGTTTCATAAATTCAGTGCCTTACTCAGTGTTCATTTGGCGCAACGTATAAACGCGCTAACCATAAACTACTGATCCGAAAGTTCCTGGATCAAATCTAAGAAAAAACTTTATTTTTCTCTTTTTTATTATATATTTTTTTTCTTTTTCTATTTGTTTTCTAATCGAAAGACGGCTCTTAGTTGTCAAAAATGCAGCAAGTCCATTACTAATAAACAATACCTGACTTGTTCATTATGTGACAAACAATTTCACCTGGACTGCACGAGTGTGTCATTTCAACGATTTAAAATCATGACGCCGGCTAATAGAAAAAACTACAAATGTTTTCCTTCATGTCGCTCGACACCACAAAATAAGAAAACATCGCAACCTTTAACTGCTACTAATGATAGAGAAAATATAACACATCGTAAAAAGCATGAGGTACTGGTAATATTTCTACTGAAAATTCTTTTCAAGCTTTATCGGAGGAGGAATTGAAGTACTCCTCTCTTACTTCCACACCTACGCTTGATTTGAATAGAAGCTACACAACACTGCGTTCAAATTGCAAGGAAGAAATGGATGCGCTGAAACTAAAATTGCGAAAAATGGAAGAAAAATTGGAAATTGCGGAGAATGAGATATCCAATTTGGTTTCGGATAATCATGTTTTAAGAAAGAAGCTTGTAGAGTATGAACTGAAAATTGAAAAATTAACACATATTTGCAAAACACCCACAACTGTCACATGCAATAAAAAACTTAAGGCTAATTGTGGCCAAGAGTTGAATGTATCTCAATCAAGGCAGCAACTAGACCAGAAAGAAACAAACTCTCCTCTGAATCTTAATGTTATGGATATCCCGAGGCAGCGGGATTACCCATTAATCTTATCGAAAGAATCGATGGAAAGCACGAATGTATCTGAAAAAATGGGCAAACAAATATACATTCTTGGAGATGAGCAACTAAGAGGGCTCTCTTCTATATTAAATAAATCTAGTGTTGGACGACGAAATGATGGATATACAATATATGCTCACATTATACCTGAAGCAACTAGCACTCTCATATTGAATCATTGTTCGGAACGAAGCTTTTCGGAAGAAGACATTGTGATTCTTAGTTTTGGTGGTTATGAAGCTGATATACATAGATTACATTCCAACATTTGTATAACTTTGAGTATGTTAAGTAACGCAACTGTCATTTTTTGCCGATTATGTACAATCGATTTTTAAATGAAAACACTTTAAATTATTATATAAAATTATGGATGAATTATTACACACACATTGATATGTCTCTTCGGTATAACAGAGTCAATCTCATAAAGCATTTATGTTTTAAGATAAATCTTTGCATCGACTATCTTAAATATAAAAAACAATATTTATTGATTGCCTGTATTAGAAATCAAATAAGGAAGAGTACTTTACTATCTAAAAATAATTCTTGTTTAAATAACGCATCCCCGAAAAAAGGAATCATACCGTATTATTTTCGAACCATATTAGTAAACTCCCAAAAACAAACAACACAGGTATCGAAAGCCAGCCAGATCAACAGTGGACCGTTTTTCAAATTCATTTTTTTTTTCAAATTCAAATTCATTTATTGCTTAAATAGTGGTACATCAAGATGACACAGATAATTAGTTCGCACAATTCACCATAAAATGGCATGCAATATTTGGTACAATGGTAAAGACACATTAAATATTACATAATTAAATTAAATTATATGAAATAAAATAAATTCATTCAATTTTTCAAATATCAATCAATAGTCATGTCAGTTACAATTTAAATAATAGTTATTTTTTTCTTAAAATTAAATAAAGTCACTGCAAATATCAAAATATAAATAATTTTTATAATTACTTATTACATTCAATACTACAAACAATATCTAAACTTTAATAAAAACAGTACTCATGTGGGCTCAAACTTTTACGACCGGACTTTAAAAGATTGGAAATATTCATTTAAAGAATATAAACTATTTTGTATTAACCATATTTTAAGATTTTTCTTAAATAATTTTAGCGGCAATGATTTAAGATTTTATCTAACCTGTTAAAAATTTTAATGGCCATACAATATGTATTTTTACTGTATAGAGCTGTACTTTTAACAAGGAAATTTAGTCTATCCGGGAAACTCGTATTAAAATTGCATTCATCTTCTTTGCTTTTGAACAAGTGTATATTGGTTTTGACAAATATGCATATTTCATAGATGTAAATGCAAGGGGCAGTTAGCAATTTTAATTCTTTAAATAGGGGTTTGCAAGAGGTTAATATGTCAACGTTACTTATAGCGCGAATACATTGTTTTTGAGCCACAAGCACCCTATCCACGTGACATGAATTCCCCCATAGAAGAACTGCATACCTTAGAAGAGAACACACGTAGCCGTGATATGCCTGAAGCGCAACTTTTTTGTCACTAATTTTGGTTAGTCGCCATATTGCATAGGCCTTTTTTCCTGTGGCAACACTTCCGATAGGATCTCGTCCTAAATGATTTTCATAAATTAATTGTAAAAATTACATTTTTGGCCAATTAACTATCGCAGAACGTAACTAAATGTATTGTTATTGTTTATAATTAGATTGTGTGGTTGAAGTGTGTGTACTTTATCAATATTACGCTTCTAAATTATCGCCGTTAGACGAGTGTGAATGACATTGCACTTTCAAAGGTTTTGTACATACTGTTGTTCATTGTTCCCTGTTTCAATTTAAAAATCAACATAATAATATCAATGTGTTTGTGCTAGAAGATCCCTATAAAGCAGTAAGTAGATTTATTTTCTTAAATTGTGATATTGATATCACCCGCGTTGAGGTTATATTTACATATTGAAATAACCTCATAAATTGATCTATCAATTCTTTAGAGTTTTATTTTCAATCGTTATACGACACAATGCTCACTCGTAAAGCCTCTGCTCGCCAGGAGGAATCAAAACTCCTACTGGCTTTGAAGGAATTGAAGGCATCCAAGGAGTTGGTTGAGCAATTGAATAGTGAAAGAGAGGACAATGAAAGGGAACTAATGGAAGTATGGAATAAAAATGCTAATTTAAAGAAAGAGATGGCTGAGCTGCACAACAACTTTTTACTAGTTGTTGACGAGCGGAACAAACTTCAATCCGTGATAGATAGGTTTGATCAGTGCAGCGATGAAATTGAGCTCAATGTAAAACGTATATCTATGCTTCATCAAGACCTCAATGATGCCCAGGACCACATCCTACACCTGGAGACAGAAAAGCAACAGCATATTGACTACCAGACTGATAGTTTATTTCATAAATTAGTTGGCAGTGCGCCCAGCCTTCCTCAAACTTCAAACAATGAACCAACTGTCACAATTGATCTAACTAGTGATGAAACTTTAAAATCCCCTAATTCAATTGGCATTTTTAAATTAAGTAGTAATAAAAAAATTAAGAAATATGTAAAAATTAATAGGTTCATTAAGAAAACTAATAAATTAATAAAAAAACAAAAATGTGTGCAGTCTTATAGTAAACAAATAAATGAACGAAGGAGATTAGGTGATAAGTTAGATATGTATTCATTATTATTAGAAAAAAATATCTCTGATTATGAGAAAAATGTTAAAAATTTAGAATTAGATATAAGTAAACTTAAGCACTCATTAGATGTTATGACTCAGCGATACACTAATACTAAAAAAGAGTGTGGTGAACACATTCTAGCTTTAACGAGCCTTATGTCCTCATGTACCTGCAATAATGTGACAATTAATGACAGTTGCTCACTTGGCTCTCAGTAAGGATGTGAGTCACCAGTTACTCAGTTAAAAAACAAAAAAAACATAAACCCAATGAATGTCTCCGTTGGTTCCCAATCAACCCAAAATCATATAAGTAGACCTGTTAAATCTAATATAGTTATGTTCAGCGATGAAATAGGTAAAAACATGGGCCTATTACTAAATACATATTTGGGACAAGAAGTTGTTAACCACTGCATGTCAGGTTCCTCATGTTTTGAAATTATGAACCGAATTATTAATTATAAATTTAATAAAAATACCACTTTATTAATTTTTATTGGCAATAGGGGCAATGTGAGCAAAAATGAATTAGCAAAATATTTAGACACATTACATTTGTTGAACTTAAACAAAATTGTAATGTTTACATTCCCTTATAGTAACAGCTTGCCACAGGAGGAAAATGACATACGATATAAAATGAATTTATTATTAAATACCTTGACTTATAATTCAGAAAAAATTCATGTTATTGACATCAATTATTATTTGAAAAATAAATCAATTTATTTGAACAG
Organism: Anania fuscalis; assembly: GCA_950371115.1. Classification (NCBI taxonomy): domain Eukaryota; kingdom Metazoa; phylum Arthropoda; class Insecta; order Lepidoptera; family Crambidae; genus Anania; species Anania fuscalis. The sequence continues at coordinate 5,028,790 of OX493326.1, read as the reverse complement.
AGGTAAATATAATCTCAGTGGAAAAATTAAAAGACAGGTTGCTATGTCGCTATCATTTTTTATTGAATGTACAGCCAAGAACTTGGCTAAAAGAGCTGCTTTTGTTGAGCAGCAAAATGACATATTATTTCATACGTTGGAATCAGTTCCAATAAATAATAATAATTTAAATTAATTAATAAGACAATAGAGGAAATCTCTTGCACTCCACCTGTATCCACAAAGGAAAAGTCTAACAGTCTTAATATTGTCCATCAAAATATACAAGGCTTTTCCGGCAAAGACCTGGAAATAACTATTTATTTACAGGAAATGAATATACATGTCCTTTGTCTTACTGAGCACTGGCTTAAGAAATGTGAAGTGCTCATAGGGATTGAAAATTGGGAAGTCATTAGTTTGTTCAGTAGAGAGTCAGCTCAACGAGGGGGATCACTAATTCTTATTAAAAATAATATTAAGTCAAAAGATCGCAAAGACATCGTGGCACTTTCTATAGAGCAAACTATTGAACTAGCATGTGCTGAGCTGGAGCGGTATATTATTGTTAGTGTATATAAACCCCCATCTGCCGATTACCTTCTTTTTGAGTCCACTATGGAACAGGTATTAAAAAAATTATCAAAAACGAATAAGAAGATAGTTGTATGTGGAGACTTTAACATTGATTTATTAGAGGTAACTCAAAACTCTATAAGGTTCCTAAATCTTTTTAAATCCTTTAATTTAATTAATCTTTTTAATGAACCTACACGAATTACTCCTACAACAGCTACTTGCTTAGATAATATTTTCTGTAATTGTAAAGTTATGCAAAAATCTATTATAAACTGTCTAAGATCAGATCATAGTGGACAAATAGCCACATTTGAGCACCATCGTGTTTCACCAATAGTGGATATTGTTTGTAGGCCAGTCACTACCAATAAATTAGATAGATTTAAGAAAAATATTGATTATGGAATAAATATATTGCCATTCAACAGCGCTAATACGGATGTGTCATATGAAAATTTGTTTGGATTTGTTAAAGATGAGTTTAACAATATATTTAAGCAAAAACACCTTAGAATAAATACAAATAATTGTAAATTCAGCGACTGGGCCACAACCGGTATTCATAAAAGTAGGAGAAAATTATATGAATTATATGAACTTAAAGCTCAAACTCAAGACCCTAAAATTATTGAGCATGTGAAAAAATTCTCTAAATTCTTTAAAAAAGTATATTCAGTAGCCAAATCAAATTACATTCGTGATATTATTGCTAGCTCCAAAAATAAAATAAAAGCCACTTGGAGCATTATTAATAGAGAAACATGCAAAAATAAACAATTAGATCGCACAATTAGCCTTAACGTTGATAATAAAATGATTCAATCCGACAATGAGGTAGCAAACGCGTTTAAGGAATTTTTTTCTAATATACCTATTGCTACAACTAGTAATTTAAACTCTTCACAAGGTCTTGCGGAAACTTTTTTGAAATCAAATGTCGAAAAATGTACTTCTATTCTAAATTTTAGGCATATAAATCCCGAAGTTATTGTAAAAACTTTGAAAAAGTTAAATATGAAAAAAAACAGAAGATTTATGGGGCATTTCAGTTAATATAATCAACCATATAATTGATAGTATAGCAACGCATCTTGCTTGTATATTTAATCAGTGTATTGATGAAGGTTCGTTTCCTAATTTGATGAAGTACAGCAAAATCATACCCTTATTTAAATCCGGAGATAAAAGTGATCCCTCTAACTATAGACCGATATCAATTTTACCAGCTCTTAGTAAAATATTTGAAAAGTTAATCTTCAATCAACTCTTATCACACTTCAGAATAAACAAACTATTGCATGAGAATCAGTTTGGTTTCACAAAGGGGAGAAACACAACTGATGCGGGAGTTGCACTCATTAAGCATATCTTTGATGCATTTGAAAGTAAGCAGGATGCTTTAGGGGTTTTTTGCGATTTGTCTAAGGCTTTCGATTGTGTAGATCACAAAACGTTATTAATGAAATTACGGCATTATGGTGTCTCAAATGTGTCAGGAAAATTGTTAGAGTCATTCCTCACAGATAGAACGCAAACAGTTAATGTCAATGGAACTGACTCATCCGGGGCTCCATTACGCATGGGTGTGCCCCAGGGCTCTATATTGGGACCTTTATTATTCCTGATATATATAATGTCCGATTTTTTTAGCACTCATCCTGCTAGCCTGTGACTATATAGGTGAAAAGCAATCGTGAAAACCAACTTTCAAATGTGTATCATAAAAACTAAAAAAATGAAAATAAAAATACAAAATAACAACAACGACTTGATATTGCATAAGCTCGTCCATCTTCAAACGTAAAACCATCTGTAATCATCTGTCTTATTCCTTCCCCTTGTACAGAGCGAGAAAGAGCTAACAGACGTAAAAAATGGCCGGAGTTCATTCATAACACGCACAGATGTTTGGCCTGAATAACTAGGGGGAATGACCTTCAACCTTGTTAATAAAAAAAATGCCTTAAATGTAGCTTTTGCAAATTTTCGAATGATTAAATCGACATAATTTAAAACAAACAAATAAAAACATAATTTTGAAAATTCTTAAATAAGTAGATGTTAAGTCAGCTTACCTATTTGCGGTCCTCTTATCAGCTTATCAGGTGAGAACACTAATCTTCAAGGGGTGTAGGTATTTTTCAGACAGGGAGTGATTCAAATTTCCCATCACACTTTCTCAGGCTGTGGACTGACGAGCTATACAAAATCATGCTAGAATTTATTGTGTTAGGGGTATGCAAGTTTATTAAAGTTAGGTATGTTTGATTAAACTAAAAAAATGAATTAGCATAGTTTAATGATAACTCGGCGTGTTTAAAAATTTGAATCAACACTATCTACAACGATTGTTTATTTACACGACTATTAACACACTGTTCCTCATATTTACACTACTGGTTTCAGTTTATTTACACTAAAATAATCACTATTTATTTACACTAATTGCTGTACATGGCGTCCGTTTTGCGCGATACACACTGCTGCACGTCTTTGGGCGTGCAATCCAACACGCCGCAGTGCGTCGCGATCGCGGCGCATCACACGAAAGGCCCGTTTAATACGACGTCTTAAATTGTCCTCCGTCCGTATTTCGTGGCCATCGTGTCCATAAACAAGGTCTTTAAGACGACCCCAGACATGAAAGTCCATGGGCGTTAGGTCTGGGGAACGAGGGGGCCAAGGAACCGGCCCTTCGCGGCCAATCCAGTGATCACCATGCTCATTTGTTAAATACTCACGAACCGTCCTGGCGTAGTGAGCTGGGCAACCATCGTGCTGGAAATAAAAATTTCTCAGCAACGCCAGCGGCACTCGCTCCAACATACGCCGGACCCGAGTATTTAGCAAATGCACATAGCTCTCCCCGTTTAACCGCTCGAGAAAAACAGGCCCCAACAACCTATCGTCCAATAACCCAGCCCACACGTTGACACTAAATCTCACTTGGAAGTGATCCGGCCGCACTGCGTGTGGGTTATTTTCTGTCCAAAAGTGGACATTGTGTTGGTTAAAAAGGCCAACTCTCGTAAAAGTTGACTCGTCAGTCCACAAAATGTTTCGAGTCGCATCCGCTAACAACCACTGGCAAAAGCGAACACGGGGTTGAAAATCGGTAACCTCTAGTTCTTGCACCCGGGTGAAGAGATACGGGTACAACCCTTCCTCCCGCAAAAGTCTCCACACATAAAAATCACTGACTCCGAAGACTATGGCCGCGTCCATGGTGCTAGCCATGGGGTGTCTGGTAAAAAAATCAAGCCTTCCTCTTCTAAAGAGGCTGAATAGCGTGGCCGGTCGGCGTCAGCAGCTGGCGGTCGGAACGTCTGCCAGTCACGATGCCGCTGCACTGCTCTCAAAATAGTCTGCCGGGCAGGCAGAACTCCTCCATTCCTTCCGCAAACAGTTCTGAGGCCGCGGTTAAATTAAAGCCGGTCTCATTGTAGCAGAGTACCATATCAAGGTACTCCTGATTGGAGTATCGGTAGGGCATGATCGTAAAATTGTGATCGATATCACACGTCTTGCTAGTGCAACTAGATTTTCGATACTAAAATTCAGGTGAATCTTTACCTTGACACGTGCCAAATATTCTTTGAATTAGCCGCCTTGTCGGCAAGCAGCGAAAATACTTGCCGAAAAGCGCGGCGGCCGGCGGCCCCTTTGTACTAGATCGTTTGAGATGCACCGAAAAGACCGACTAAAATTAGACCAGGAGCTAGTGATCTTATCTCCGAGATCCTTTACCTACGCAAAGGCCATTCAAGTTCCCAATCGCTCTAATTGACTCGAAGCGTCCAGGTACCCAATCTCTAAAAATTTTGACGTATTGCCAGGGCTCATGAAATAATAATAATTATTTGTTTTTATTCCTATCCTAATTACTAAGATTCCTAAGTTTGATTCTATCTTTTTATCAAATGTTATCTGTATGGGCCAACCTCTGCCCGAAGGCGGTTTAGCGCTTTCTAGGTTGGCCAAGGCTGTTCGTACCTAGATTGTGGGTATTCTGAGCGCGATATAAAGTTACGAGGTATGTCGGTCTTTTCCTGGCACAGTTCATGGTACTTAATTAAAATCTTTTGTTTATAAATTGTGCTATTGTGGTACTGACTGAATCATTTTTAGACCAACTATCAATCGAGCATACAACCTCAGTTGAGAAGTGCTGCCTAGACTATTGTGTCATTTAAAAAGATCGAGCCCGTGAATCAAACGCAAGACCTACCTCCATGCATGCAATCATTTATTTTGACCAAATTAGCTCTAAGCCTATGCCAATTAAATTGTCGGAATTTTAAAGACACCTAGGGATGAGTAACAAAAGGGAAATGTATCGACGTGTAAAACTATTGGCATTCACCTCGCTATGCAATTGATATCGTTGTAAACGTCACAATATCAACAATTATGAGTAATAATTTCACTTATGATCGAATTAATCAAAGAGTAAAAGCAATTTGTATTATGCAAATAAAGAATACTATTACTTTTACTTTTCGATCGATTGCTTATGCGAGACTGTTTAACTAAGAAATAACATAATTTTATACTTTTTTTAATAACTTCTCAACTGGCGGCCAATTTGGGAACAGTTGCATTTAGCACAAACAAAGTGCAGAGGAAGGCAAACGTTCTGTAGCCTTCTTTATCAGTCGATCTTAGCAGAAAAGTTTAAAATAACCACAGCTGGGCCTACTTTTAGGCCACCCGTCATGACGGTAGGTAGGTTTTAAATTTCAAAAGCAAGAACTCAAACGGCTACAAGCTATCATCCTGTGGCATTTAATGAGACTTTTGCTATACCCGGCCTTACACCGTTTAAATTAAATCACTTTTTGATTTAACCTCTCAAAACGCTATCGGCCGAATTCGGCCAGTGACGTCATACACCGCGCCATTCCGTCAAACCCCGTTAAGCCGAATTCGGCTGACGACTTTACGCCTTATTTAAAGTGTGTTAGAGATTACTTTTGTATGGGGAAGTTTGGCTTTATATGCTCTTTCATATGTTTTCTGTGGTCTCAATGCAGAAAAACATTCATTTTCTGTGCTCGTTTTGTTATTCGACCTGTCAAATCTCGGGACGCGCACAGTGTGATTATAGTGTCTTGTGAAGTGTTTTGCTGCTAAATTATCGCAAGTAAGTACTGTTTATTGCTAAAGATCGATTATTTTGTGTACAATGAGTGATTTACAATGACTATTTGAAGGAAATATAACATAATAACAGTGTAATCAAGCCCGAAAAAGTACGTCTTGTATTTCCTATTTCTGAGTGATACATGACGACTTTTGTTAGTAAATACAATAAAAAGGTCATAATAAGTAATCACAACTAATTTACAGAACGACAGAACATGTGGTTTTGTTATTTTTTGCGTAAACAAAGTCTGCAAATTTCGGTGTAAAATGGCCGTTGACGTTGTAAATATCTAGCGAGCCATTGTGATCTTTATTGCTTTGACAATAATGACCTATTTCGCCGGTAGCGGTGTGCAACTTTTTTTTTGATGTATTGGATAGGGTGGGGTTCGTGTCGATAATTTATCGATCATCATTGTTGTTATTGATATCACAGTAGTATGCTTGTAATGAATTACTATACTTTTAGAAATTGAACTTGAGCCCGTGTAAATTATTGAAACCATGTTATTTTACCTACGTATTATAATAATATAATAAATTGATTTATTTAAATGAGTTTACGAAATTACAATAAAGTTAATTAAAGAATGGGCAATAAATACAAAACAGGCGTTTAATTTAAACAGTATTTTCTACAGGTATTACTGCATAGGTACGTACATTTAAAGTTCGTTGCTGTAAACTATTTTTTTTTATTTGTAGAATGTGGAGACCGACTCAAGATGCACCCCCAAAATGTATCGGCCTACTGTATTGGAGGATGAGTAGGAGATGGAGGAGTCCATGGACTAGAACTAAAAGTATAACTAAAACTATCTAACTCTCACGGTTCATGACATACATCCTGGTGACAGACGGAAAGACAGCATTCAGACGGGCAGCGGAGCCTTAGTAATTGGGTCCTGTTCTACCCTTCGGGTGCGGTACCCTAATACACATACTGTAAAAATTACAAGTGTCTACGTTTTATGGTTCAAGAGATAGACTCCTTTCACTGAAGTACAGACGGGCATATTTTAAATAATACTGTTAAAAATAATTAATGATAATATTGTAAATAAAACAATCATATAAGATGATGTCGTGTTTTTATTTTCATATTTCTATACCTTTTACCTTACAAAAATACACTACTATCGACAACTATCGATAAAGTTACGAAAAGTGGACCGAACACCCCTAGTTGTTTTTTTTGCTTGGTCGGTTGGGTGTGGGTCGGGTTTCAAGTAGTGTTTTTATAACAATCGTCGAGTCTTTTATTACACTGTTTACACATTCTGAAAGATAAGGTTCTTTGTTTAGATTATTTCTTTGAGTACTCACTCATTTCTTGTAATTGGGCCCTCAGCATAGTCGGCAAGTTTTTAATCTTGTAGAACAAGTAGTTTTTTATGATGATCGTATTTATTTTGATAACTGATAGGAAGAAAATATCATTATTAGTATATTATCGTTTACAGAATGATAAAATATGCTTTCTTTGTGTAATAATTATTTTTTTTGTGAAGGGTAGTATTTACGTCATTATGTGAGCGATGACGAAAGCGCGGCCATTATTTTTTTTAACGGTTTTTAGATGTTCTTAAGGGTTAATTTACAGAAACAAAAATGATATTGAACTTCTTCTAATTGTTAGTATTAAAATTAAATGACAGTGTATCGATCCGCGCTATCTCGATAGATACTACATCACTAATGCTACGTCTGGTGCGCTGGCGGCCGCACTTTGACCGATCGCTGCTGCGCAGTGCGCTTCGCTTTCTTTTAGTTCGGGTCGTGCGCCTGTCGCGATTAGATGCGTCATACGGACGCGCTTCCGGCTTCCGCGCGCGTCGTAGTATCGCAAAATCTGTCATTTATTAAAAACACAATTTTAACCTAGTTTGTTCTGTGATATTTAGTCAATGTAGAACCATCAAAAAGTCACAATGTGAGTGTGCGTGTGAGTGGTCGGTCAATTTATAATTTATTTATTTTTAATCATGATGAGTTCAATTTTCGATAGTAAGGAACAGTGTGAATAAACAATCGTTGTACCTAGAGAGATCATTCAAATTTTTAAACACGCCGAGTTATCATAAAATTATGTTAGGTATTTTGAATTTCATTGAGTTAGAATAATCTAACTTATCGTTTTCAGTTAGTTTTAATTACCTTTCTCAATAATAAAGTCGCATACCTAAAACAATCTTAACATGGTTTTGGATAGCTCGTCAGTCCACAGCCTGTGAAAGTGTGATGGGAAATTTGAATCACTACCTTATCTGGAAACAAACCCCCTGAATATCAGTGTATGTACTTACTTGATAAGCTGATATGAGGGCTGTTTTACTGGTTTTACCATTGGTAAGCTGCTAACTTAACATTTACTTAGCTAAGACATTGTATTTTTTTAATTGGTTTGTTCTAAATGATGTAGATTTTCAAATTAGAAAATTTTCACTAAGCTACATTTAAGCCCTTATTTTAAGTTAACAATGTTAAAGGTAAACAAGCCAAACATCTGACTGTGTAGTATAAGTTTATGAATGAACTCCGGCCATTTTTTACGTCTGTTAGCTCTTTCTCGCTCTGTACAAGGGGAAGGAATAAGACAGATGATTACAGATGGTTTTACGTTTGAAGATGGACGAGCTTATGCAATATCAAGTCGTTGTTGTTATTTTGTATTTTTATTTTCATTTTTTTAGTTTTTATGATACACATTTGAAAGTTGGTTTTCACGATTGCTTTTCACCTATATAGTCACAGGCTAGCAGGATGAGTGCTAAAAAAATCGGACATTATATAAGGTCCGATTTTATTAGTGTACATCCTGTTCAGGCTCAGCTGCTGACATCGAATCAATCTTCGTGTTGCAGAAAATAGCTGTACGTGCAATATATTGTCTTGGGCCTCGCGACTCTCTGAGGGAGGTCTTTAAAGATATTAAAATATTAACAGTAGCGTCACAATACATTTTTGATAATATTATGTATGTTAGAAAAAACATTAGTTCCTTTAGCCTTAAATGTGATTCACATCATTATAATAAAAATAAACTTGCCGTTCCGAGCTTCAGATTAAAGAAAGTAGGTAATTTATTTTTGGGGAAATGTATAATAATATTTAATAAAGTACCACAAACTCTTGTTGACTTGCCTGTTTATAAGTTCAAAAACCACATTAAAAAATCCTTATGGAAAAAGGATATTACAAAGTTGAAGATTACTTGAACGACAAGAGTGAATGGACTTAATAACCTGCCTAGCTCGCACTTACACTATCTTGTAATTGTATTTCCTGTAATAAAATCAGGCTGACAAAGGTGACTGAGTTTGTTGCGCCGCTTCTTCTCATCACCAGCCGATATGTAGTCCCGAAGCGGTGGTAGGAAAAAAAAAATTGGGACATGTAAAAGTGCCATTGCTGGCCAATTTGCAAAAATAAATGACTTTGACTTTGACTTTGAAAAGAATTAATTTTGTTACAAATTTTATCTATGTGCTCTTTCCATGAAAATTTATCGTCTAACAAAATACCTAGGAATGTAGTTTGGCTAGACTCTTTTATATCTTGGCTACCAAAATGTATGTTCAATTGCTTCTTCTTTGCATTTTTATTAATAAATTGAATAAATGTCGTTTTGTTTAAATTTACTTTTAAGTTATTATTATTGAGCCAATTTATTACCTTACAAATCGTGTTATTTATGTCTTGGTTGTATGTTTCGGTATCTGTACACGGTATAACGACAGAAACATCGTCAGCAAAAAGAGTACACTTATAATCTATCGCGTCTGGCAGGTCATTTATATAAATAATGAACAATAAGGGACCTAGAATGCTACCTTGCGGTACTCCAAATTCATTTTCTTTAATTTCCGATTTAAAGTTGCTTATTTCCATTTTTGAGTTGAAATTTGAAACTTCAACGTACTGCATCCTATTACTAAGGTAACTGTTTAGCCACTCATTTGCCACGCCTCTTATTCCATAAAGTTCACATTTTCGTAGAAGAATGTTATGTGCTACAAAATCAAAGGCTTTGCTCATATCAAAGAACACTGACGTTACCGGTAATCGTTTATCCATATGGGTCATAATGTTGTTCACTAAGGAAAAGGCGGCTAGAGACGTAGATTTACCTTTTTGAAATCCGAATTGCTCCTTTTTAATTATTTTGTGTATGCTTAAAAAATTTGTAAGACGGATATGCATCGCTCTTTCAAATATCTTTGATATGGTAGGTAGAAGAGATATTGGGCGGTAGTTATCCACAATATCTTTATCTCCCCTTTTGTGAAGTGGTTTAACAATTGTAACCTTTAGTGGTTCAGGGAATATACCTGTGGTAAACGATTAGTTTATTAAGTGGGCCAAGACTGGAGCAATTTCTGCTTTGCATGTTTTTAATATTTTTGTCTATATTTCATCATGACCAGATGATGATGTATCTTTTAGGGAGTTAATTATTTTTATAACTTCACATTTGTCAGTTGGTGTTAGGAATATACTAAATTGATTTGATTTTATTTGTTTATAGTCAACGTTATTATTATTTCTATTTGAATTCGTCAAGTTTATGTAAAAGTCATTAAAAATATTTGAAATGTGAGAAGGATTATTTACTATTTTATTATTAATTTTTAATTTGTCAATATTTTTATTTATTACATTATTATAAGTCCTATTTTTTAATACATCCCATGTTGCCTTACATACATTTTTAGATTTATTAAGGTATCTTTTATTTGCAAGTTTTTGGGCCTGGTTTATACATTGCTTTAAATGTTTGGAATACAGCTTATATTTAATTTTTGATGAATTAGTGCTGTTTTTATAATAATTGAACCGTAGCTTTCGTTTAATTGCGGTTGATTTTTTTAAACCTTTAGTAAACCAATTTGTCGATTTTACATGTGGTTTGACTTTAATTTTTTTAATGGGAAAACATAAGTCGTAATAGACCTTGAAATCATCAAAGAATTTTTTGAAAGCCACTGACATATCGCGTTCTTTAAATATATTATTCCATGTTACATTTCTTAGGCATTCCAGAAATTTTGAAATATTTTCAGTGCTATACTCCCGTTTCATGGTATACCAATATTTTGGAATTGGCACTGGAGCTACCACATCGAAGGTGATAGACTGTGCTGTGTCATGATCTGATAAACCTAGTTTGTGAGTTTCACCTATTGCTTCCGGAACGTTGCTAAGAATTTGGTCTATACAGGCTTTCTTACGCGTTGGAGATAGTATATGAAGTGTCAGGTTGTTGTTTGCTGCTATTCTTTTAAGGTTAATGGAATCATTGCCATCTTTAAGAATATCTATATTTATATCACCGGCAATAACAATTTTATATTTCGATTTGTGTTTTAATTTGTTCAATAGATGTTCGAGTTTCTCGAAAAATGTCGAAAGGTTAGATGTTGGTGTTCTGTAGACGCAAATGACTATACATTTTATCTGGGGAATATCTACACCACAACATTCGAAGTTAGTGTTCTCGGATAACTCATTTAGCCATGGTACTTTTTGTGCTTGGACGTCATTATTTTTCACAAGTATGCAGACACCACCCCTTTTTTGGTGCGGTCTAGACCGCATTACCGCATACTCTAGAGTAAGATGCTGCCAAGTGATACCCTGCAATTTTTATGTTACGTTCGCTACCTGATTTGACGAATGTCTCACTAAAGCAAATCACATTAATTTTTTTTATTCTTTACAGATAGCTCCTCCAATGTCAGTTCAATTAATTCTTTTTTACTAAGCACACTGGCAATATTTTGATGAAACACTCGAAAATTACTGTCATGCACGAAAAAACTTGCATTTAGAATTATTTTCATCTTTTGAAGAAATGTCTTTTGAAAATAATTGTGTTATCAATGTTTGTCCTTTAGTTTTTGCATTATAGTGTGATTTTAGTAATGGTTCTGTTTTGTCAAGATTATCTTTTAATACTACGTTAGCGATATTTTTGTTTTTTGTGTTTACTCGTAGCTTATTTTTATTATCGTTGTAACCCAAATACTTCCTGTTATAGTACATACAATCGATAATATAGTTAATTTCGTAACACACTTTATTTAGAAAATATTTGTCATTATAATTAATTGAGTCTAGATTTACAAATATACAGTTGTCAAAATTTTTACAGTACAATTCTAGACTTTTATTTAGACGTTCTTCATTAAGGCTTATACTGTTCTTTACGCTAAGTACAATTTTAGTTTGATTACAGTGTGATTTTGAGAAATAACACAACTCTGCGAGCAATTTAGTTGGATTACTGTCACACTCCCCGATATTAATAATGATGACGTCATTGTCATGAATTTTTGAGGTTTCACTAGTTTTAAGTATTTCATTACATAGTGCATTTGACTTAATACTAGACCTTATATTGTATCGCTGGAAATTTGTGTTTTCTCTTGATCGATGTAGTGCTGAACCTAATCCGCTGCACTGCTGTCCGCCGAAGATATGTATGCTGTTCTTGTGCTTTGGGATTGTGTATATTTATATGTTCTTGTTTTGTGTTATGTGCCGTTTTTCCATCTATAGAACAGTCCACTTTTTTTTAAGTCTTTGACGTAGACTTAGGTGTAGACTTACATATGCTTTGAAATTGTTTGATTTGCAAAGCATAATCTGTTAACTGGTCTTTTAATCCACTATTTTCCAATAATAGATTTTCAATTTCATTATTTGCGATACCAAGTTCTTCTTTTAGTTTTTGTATTTCGTTCTTCAATTCCTTAACCTCATGTCCATAATTTAAGCTTAGATCTGGACAGCTTCTACGTAAGGTATCACTACGGAGAATTGAGCAATTTGTCTCATTTCCATCGGATAAGGAGTCAAATGAATTTTGTATTAGAACTTTTACGACATGAACCTTTCTAGTAGTAATATAATTACATTCTGTTTCCGAGCTCTCTCCCTGTTGAAGTTCGTTTGTTTGTACCATATCATTGCCTTTAACCGCGATCGCTGCTCCTTGTGTTGGAGTAGTTGGTTGACTGGTTTTTTGTGTAGGGGTGCTGGTTTTCCCCAGATGCATCTTGCTGCGTTTGTCGTTTTGGCAACTCCATGCTTCTTTGCGATTTTTATCCAATATAAAATACAGATTTTCCATCCCAGTACAAACAAAATCATGTGGTTTTTTACAGCTTGAACATCTTCATCATCTCAGCCACAGGACGTCCACTGCTGAACATAGGCCTCCCCCAGTGACTTCCAGATCGGCCGATTGGAAGCGGCCTGCATCCAGCGTCGTCCTGCAACCTTTACCAGGTCGTCTGCCCACCTTGTGGGTGGGCGTCCTACGCTGCGCTTGCCGATACGCGGCCTCCATTCCAGAACCTTTCTGCCCCATCGGCCGTCAGTTCTACGTACTATGTGCCCCGCCCACTGCCACTTCAGCCGGCTAATCCGTCGGGCTATGTCAGCGACTTTGGTTCTTGATGATTTGATCTCGCAAAGAAACACCGAGCATAGCCCTTTCCATAGCGCGCTGTGCAACTTTAAGCTTCTTAATAAGGCCCATAGTAAGAGGCCACGTTTCAGTTCCGTATGTCATCACTGGTAACACACACTGGTTGTATACTTTCGTCTTTAGGCACTGAGGTATTTTGGACGAGAAGATGTTGCGTAGTTTCCCGAACGCTGCCCATCCGAGTTGGATTCGTCGATTGACCTCTTTCTCAAAATTGGACCTACACAACTGGATCACTTGTCCCAGGTAAACATATTTGTCAACAATTTCGAGAATAGAGCTCCCAACTGGTACTGGGTAGGGCGCAACATGGGCATTCGACATAATCTTTGTTTTGTCCATGTTCATCTGAAGACCTACCTGTTGGGAAACTCTATAAAGGCCATCGAGCATTGTACCGAGGTCTTCCAGCGACTCTGCCATGACCACAATATCTTTCTTATGAACATCTTAGAAAGTTTTTTCTTTATGTGTTTGTGACACTTTGCACAAATGTTTTTAGAGGCCATTTTTATTATTATTTTTGTTTTTACACACAAAAAAAACAATAATCAAAGTCCAAAAACAAATTAAAGAGGAAAAAAAGAAAAAAAAAATTTTTTTTCACCCGTCTTCAGGATTGTACAAAATAGGTATAAATTTTGCTTGCTCTTTAGAAGCTTTGTCTCTGTTCCGTTTCTTTACTCATGTGGTATTAGACTGTGCTTGTAGCTACACCGCCATTTGTACACAACTGTAATCGTCGAAATAATGAGTCAACTTGGTTCGGATAAGTGCTCCAGTTAACGTTAGATTGTAAATGTTTTGTGGGTCTTTCACTTTCACCGTCACAGAAGCACAAAATAAATATAGTCAAACTCAGTCTTTGCAAAAATGTTTTTTGATGTTACGTCCTTATTAATACACGAATGTTCACAATTTTTCACAGGCTGATTAGTTTATACGTAAGTCACACAATGGTATAAGTTTTGTTGTTAATTGTTCGTTTAGTCTAATTTTTTATATAAAATAACACGGAGCACTTGAAAATACACCTGTGCGGCGTGAAGTACCCGCACGTCATTTTTTTCGAAGCTAAACAAGATCACGGTTTCACTATTCTTCACCAGAACATACATGGTCTTCTCTCAAAGAGAGAGATTGTGGAACTAACCTTATCAAATATGAAAAGTAAAACAGATCCTGATGTTCTATGTTTTACTGAAACCTTTGTTAAACTCGGCGAGGAAAAATATATAAATATTAACAACTTTAAGTTAGCATCTACGTTTTCCAGACCAACAAAAAGGGGAGGTTCTTGTATTATGGTGAAGAAAAACTTAGAATTTAAAAAAATATTGGTTTTTGACGAGTTGACTATGTTATATTACTTTGAATGCTGCGCAATTAATCTTACAGCGAACAATATAATAATTATATGCATTTATAGAATTCCATCTAAGGTAAAGAGATATGTTGATAATTTTTTTGATAGACTTGATATGATGTTGTATAAATGCTTGCAAAAATTTTCAAAAAAGGAAATTATTATTACTGGTGATTTCAACATTAATATGCTTGAAAACAACCCAAACACTTCTCGATTTAGGGACATTTTAATAAAATATAATTTTAATTTGCATATCAATGTAGCTACCAGGGGAACTGCGTGTCTAGATTTGATGGCAAGTAATATGAGTAACGCAGTTGGCTCAGTTATAACATTGTTGCTATCAGACCACGATACGGCTCAGATCTTAAAATTCAACGTAGAACACAAAGAAGAAATACCCAACTCTGTGTTTATTTATAGACGATGTTACCGGCCAGAATACATAAACCTATTCAAGAAACATATAGGTAGTCTTTCCTTCTCAGATGTGTTTGACCAAAGAGACTTAAATGTCGCTTTTAATGAGTTCTATGATATCCTTGTTTTGCTTTATAAACTATGTTTTCCTATATTAAAAATTAAACGTACAACCTCTAGTAAGCTTCAGTGGTTATCAAGTGGTCTTAAAAAAGTAGCGTGACAAATAGAAAATATCGCTATAAATACTATCTAAACAAAACTGATATTAATCGAACAACATATATAAAATATAACAAATTGTTTAAAAAATGTATGAACTACTCGAAAAAAAATGCGAATCAAAAATACGTTTCAAGAAGTAAAAACATATCTAAGGTAGGGTGTCCCTTATTTTTCAAAGTTTATATTTCTTAACGCATTGGTCTTAGTTTTGTTCATTTGTTCCTAGATCACTCAGGAATAAATTTTTACCTTATTTGGAGAACGTTAAGAAGCAATAAAAAAAGTATTTTCTTAGTAGGTGACGTGAACTATCAAATAACTGGAGCAAAGTTACCGTCTAACCGTCAAGTTCTTGCGGTCCTCTTTTTTAACATTCGCGAAGTTAAATTGACTGTTAATGAAAGCGCAAATCTCGTCATTCGAGAGTGTATTATATTCTGGGAAAAAGCTAGAATCCCTACCAGAGCTATCCCTAACTGTGTAAAAAAACTTGTGGATCTTTACCATGCTTGGCGAGAGTTGCAAAAAAATTCCAAAAAAACACAAGATGTTTACAAGCGCCGAGAGAAGGACTTTCAAAACAATTAAGATAATTTATTCGATATAGCACACGCTAATGCTTTGGAATGGATGAAAATAGAAGAAGATAAAATCTTTTTACAAAAACAAAGAGAATCAGGGCGTCCAGGATGTTTAGCGGGTGTAGATAAAAAGTTAGCCGAGAAAGAAGAAAGAGTAAGACAGAGAAAATTAATAGAAGAGAAAAAAAGACATGAGCAAATGTGTTCGGAGAGTTTATCGTTATCCTTAACTACACAGGATCTTTTTGGGACACAAGGATATCCCGATCAACCTACCAGCTCTGATGAAAGCATTGACGAACCCTTGCCATCGACATCTCAAACGGTAAGTTCTGGAACTACTACAAAAAGGGGTAGGAAAGACTTCATCACTCCTAAGTTAGTTGCAGCTTTAGATAGATGTCAATTGAGCATAAGGGATTCCGTATATATACTTCAGGCTGTAGTAGAAGCACTAGATCTTAGCTGTGATGATTTTCCGATAAACAAATCGTCTATTCAACGCATTCGCACACAGATTAGAAAAGATAGAGCGGAATCTATAAAATCAGATTTTTAGAATAATTTGCCTGAAACTGTAACCGTTCACTGGGATGGGAAATTATTACCTAGACTGGACGTAAGAAGTTCTAAAGAAGAACGCCTACCTATCCTTATTTCATTTGGAGAAAAGGAACAACTTTTGGCTGTGCCCAAGCTGGAGAGTTCTTCTGGTCAAGATCAAGCTAAAGCTGAGTTAAACGCACTTTATGACTGGAACCTCGAGGACAAAGTACAAATAATGTGCTGTGATACAACTGCATCTAATACCGGGCGATTGAAAGGAGCTTGTGTACTTTTAACAAAAGCTAGACAGGGTATTATTACTCTTTGCTTGCCGCCACCACGTTTATGAACTGGTTTTAAAGTGTGTTTTCGAAACAAAAACCCACCAAATCACAAATAGCCCTGATATCCCGATGTTCAAAAAGTTTAGAGACAACTGGAATACTATTAATTCTGCTGCTATTGAAACACACAGCGACAGCGTTACAGAACATTTTTGTAATACAAAAATCAAAGAACTGTTGAAATTTTATAATGAAGAACTACAAAATCCATTGTACGTGACGATTATCGAGAACTGATTGAATTGTCTATCATTTTCTTAGGAGGCGATAGTGAGAAAAAAATTAAAATAAGCAACCTCCTGGAGCAATGCATCGAGCAAGGTGGATGGCTAGAGCTATTTACTCTTTGAAAATATGTTTGTTGCAATCTCAATTCAAAATTAGCGCCAAAGATAAACGAGCACTTCAGGAAGTTTGCTTATTCATTGCAGTTATATATGTGAAATCATGGCTCGGATGTAATCTGGCGGTGAAGGCACCTAATCAAGATTTACGCTTTTTAAAAAGGCTTAAGGAATATGAAACTATTAACAAAGAGATCTCCAAAGCAGCCCTGAGAAAGTTTAGTCAACATCTTTGGTACTTGTCAGAAGAAATTACTATTTTATCACTCTTTGATGATGAAGTTGATGAAGAAACCAAGAGAAGTATCGTAGATAACTTACAAAGAGAGAGTTTGTATGATTCTGGGAAGAGATACATTCCATCGAAAGAAGATACGTCTGATTATTTGTATGGTAAGTGGGAATACATAGTTTTATATTAGAGTTAGCTATTAATCATTAATTTATAAAAAAAAAGTCATGTAAAAGGAGCTTACGCTAAGCCTACTATTACAGAAATAAATATTCATTTATTATTTACTATTTATCATGTGTGTTAAACTGTTATATAAGGTCCGATTTTATTAGTGTTCATCCTGTTAACCTGTGACTATATAGGTGAAAAGAAATCGTAAAAACCAATTTTAAAATGGGTACCATAAAAACTAAAAAAGTTAAAAATCAACAACATCGACTTCATATTGCATAGACTCGTCCTATCTTTGCTACGTTTAACCATCTGATTATCCGTCTTATTCCTTCCCCTTGCACAGAGCGAGAAAGAGTTGAAGATAGGAGGAGTTTATGCAATATGAAGTCGATGTTGTTATTGTGTAATTTATTTTTAACTTTTTTAGTTTTTATGATAGATTGCTTTTCACCTATATAGTCAAGGTTAACAGGATGAACACTAATAAAATCGGACCTTATATATTAACTGATAATAATACTGTCCTGTCTATTTTTACAGAAAAATCATTAAGTGATTTGGTGTCTGTCAAGAGCAGAAATGTATTTTCTCGATTAAAAATTGATGAAAACTTCTTGAAGAAACCTGTTTCTACGTGGGATGAAGATGTTGCCTATTTACAGGCAAAAAGAAAGGTTCTTTCTTTAAGGGTAGTGAATGATACAGCTGAAAGAGCTGTAAAACTTATGCAAGATTTTCATGGTTTAATTACGGCAAAAGAGGAACAAAAACAATTTTTACTACGATGTGTGCAAGAGCATAGAAATCTGTATCCAGACTGTAAAAAAGAGACCCTTAAAAGAAAATATTCATGCTTATCTGTAATTTTATGTCATTTTAATAAATAAATACCTTTTTTCATACTTTATTTTTTATAACTATTTTTATAAAATATCATTTTATTTAGTTAAATAGCAAAAAGGGTTAAAGGAGCGAATTTCAAAATCTTTACGACATTGTCGGCACGGGTTAATGTTGACATAGGAAGATAACATTTTATATTTAAGTAGGTCTGGGTAGTTTAAAAAGAATTAAGGGGTATGCATTTCGATATTCGAAAAAAAAATTTTTTCACCCATATAAGGGACACCCTAATGTAAGGCTACTTAGAGTGTCATAAAAAGCGAGACAAACAGTAATTCTAACGATAGTGGCAATTATCTGAATAAAATTATTTATAACAACAAAACAATCGTTGATCCCGTAACGATAGCTTTGACATTCAACGATTATTTTATTACCAAAACTCAAGATACAAGTAGTAATACTAGAGATAACACTTTAAAGAGTAATTTATCTAATAGTATATTTTTGACACCAGTAGATGCAAACTTTATTAATAAAATTATAATGTCCCTCAATAACACTCATTCGGAAGGCTATGACTCAATATGTACCAAGGTTATAAAAATGTGCAAAGACGAATTAAGTCCCGTTCTGTCGTTTTTGGTTAATCTATCACTACAAGTAGGACAGTTTCCTGAAAAACTAAAAGTTACAATAGTAAAACCACTACACAAAAAGGTGACAAATTTGATGTGACGAATTATCGTCCAATAGCACTCGTACCAGTTTTATCAAAAATTTTTGAAAAGGTCATGCATGGTAAGCTTACAGAATTCCTTAAAAAAATTCAAATAATAAAGCAAAATCAGTTCGGGTTCCAAAAAAACAAATCAACGACCCATGCTGGATTCGAGTTGGTAAGTAGAGTCATGCAAAATATAAATATGAAAAAATTTACATCAGTGCTATTTCTTGATATGTCCAAAGCCTTTGACTGCGTTGATCATGCAAAACTTTTAAAGAAGTTAGAACTAAATAGCATTAGAGGACCTGCTCTGAGTTGGCTAGGATCCTATCTGGAAAACCGAACCCAATGCGTTGAGATAGTTCAGATTAATTCTAAGTGTACAGCTGAAAGCTATAGATCTGAATTCAAAAAAATAAAGGCTGGTGTCCCCCAAGGGAGCGTACTCAGTCCGTTATTATTCATATTATACATTAATGACCTTTCAGATGCAACGGAACAGGACACAGTTTTATTCGCAGACGATGTTTCTGTTGTCACTTCTGATAAAAAATCCTCATTGGAACAGCATAAAAATGAGATTATTATTACCCTGACATTGCTAATTGAATGGCTTAAAAAAAACAACTTGACATTAAATTTATCGAAAACAAAACTTATTAATTTTAATAACTTAAAGAACCAATCTGCTGACATTTATTATAACGGTCAATTTTTGTAAAATGCTACTAACACGACATTTCTGGGCTTAATTATTGATCCAAAATTGTCCTGGAAAGAGCAAATTGAAATAGTATCAAATAAAATTAATGGATTCGCCTTTGCTTTATACAAATTAACCAAAGTAGCTACTGTACGTACGGCTATCACTGCTTATTTTGCATATGTTGAATCGGTTTTGAGATACGGTTTGGCAATATGGGGAAATAGCACTAACATCAAGAAACTATTTGTCTCCCAAAAACGCTGTATCAGATCTATATGCAATATATGTTTATGTATTCTGGAGGTGAGTGTATTTGTTAAGCAAAATATTAATAAATTCACGCTAGCACAAGATACGACACAAAGCTCTATGCAAAATCCAAATAAATTGCTACTGAACTGTGTACCCAAAACAAAACGATTTCACAATAATATTTTTGCTATGTGTATAACAGTATACAATAAAATACCCGATCATTTCAAGAAACTTCCTATGTACCGGTTTAAATCGTCGCTGCGTATGTGGTTATTAGATAAAACATTTTATACCATTGACGAATTCTTTAAATACAAATAAACCTAATAAAATTTATAATTGACATGCGTGACTGGTTTGTTTACTTGCTTGTTGTCCATCTAAATATTTTTTTCTTCTCATCAAGGTGCATTTTATTATTATTACTTACAAACTCACTTTTTATTTTATAATTGAATAACAATGACTAATGTTTACTTGCTGTTTTATTATTTGACGTATTTTAATATTGTATTGTGATTTTATTGGATTATTTTGAATTAAGTATTGTTAATCAAAATTTGCATGCTGATCAAATTGGCGAAACATGCTTGCACAATTACTGTACACTAACCATCTCTGTATCTACTATGTTTCTATGTAAATAAAGAATTTGAATTTGAATTTGAATTTAGACTTAAAATTAAGACGCGCATTTCGATGGACTTTCATCATAGCAAATGTTAAACAACCCATAATCGGAGCCGTTTTTTTAAGCCATTATGAGTTGTTAGTCGACTTAAGTTTCCGAAGGTTTATTGATAACATAACTAAACTTAACGCTATTGCACAAATCTCTAATTGTAATGATCCATCCGTCAAAACGATAGACG
Source organism: Anania fuscalis (assembly GCA_950371115.1). Taxonomy (NCBI): domain Eukaryota; kingdom Metazoa; phylum Arthropoda; class Insecta; order Lepidoptera; family Crambidae; genus Anania; species Anania fuscalis. The sequence continues at coordinate 5,007,951 of OX493326.1, read as the reverse complement.
ATAATAACGAGTATCGCGATTTATTGGATTATTATTCTAGCATAACAAGACCAGTATCTTTCAAAGTACCCCCTCAGCACTCTGTCTTCCATTACATCGAAACAAAGGGACCACCAGTGCACGCCAGGGCCAGACCTTTGCCGCCCGACCGATATAAAAGGGTAAGGGACGAATTTTTACACATGCAGGAATTAGGTATATGCCGACCATCGATGAGCCCGTGAGCGAGTCCATTGCACGTCGTACCGAAAAAAAACGGCCTCATACGGCCTTGTGGTGATTACCGGCAGCTCAACGCCATCACCAAGCCGGACCGCTATCCAATTCCACGCATGGACGACTTCACGTACTTTTTAGCAGGTAAAAAAATATTTTCTCGCATCGACGTAAATAAATCGTACCATTTTATTCCGGTAAATCCTGACGTTGAAAAAACAGCCGTAATCACGCCTTTCGGACTATTCGAGTTCACAATAATGCCCTTCGGACTACGGAATGCAGCCCAAACCTTTCAACGGTTTATGCATACCGTATTATATGGTCTTGATTTTTTATTTTCTTTCGTTGATGACGTCATAATCGGAAGTAATGATGAGCTGCAGCACCGCGAACATCTACGCCTAGCCTACTATTCGAACGACTTGACAGGTACGGCCTATCAATTAACTTATCAAAGTGTTGTTTCGGGGCTACTGACTTAGATTTTGTTGGGTATCACGTATCAGCCGAAGGAATACGACCCACAGATGAACAACCCAGGCCATTTCTACGTTTCCAAAACCCACAAACGTCAGCAAACTCCGCAGATTTTTAGGTATGTTAAATTTCTATCGGAAACATTTACCGCGCGCAGTCGCAAGTCAAAGTATTTTACTGTCATATTTACACAACGCTAAAAAGAACGACAAGACACCCATTGTTTGGTCAACGGACGCTGAAGCAGCATTCTGCGAATGTAAGTTACAACTGGCTAAAGCAGTCACGTTATCATACCCGCACACAGACGCAACGCTCGCGCTCATGACGGACGCATCGAATACCTGCGTGGGCGCAGTTCTACAGCAGCTAGATAAAGGCATGTGGAAACCTTTAGGGTATTTTTCGAAACGCTTATCAGATACGCAACAACGTTATAGCACGTATGACCGCGAATTACTTGCAATATACATGTCCATAAAGCATTTTCGCAAACTTTTCGAAGGTCGTCCTTTAACAATTTACACGGACCATCGTCCACTAGTACACGCGTCCACGAAAATCGTTACAGACTCCGAAACACCGCGGCGCATGCGACAGTTAATGTTCATAAGCGAATTCAGCATCGACATTCGACATGTTAGCGGTGAACAGAACGTCGTGGCCGACACTTTATCGCGCGTCGCGACTATTTCCTGCCCCACGAGTATCGACTACGAACAATTAGCTGAGTCGCAAAAACACGATGACTACATTGTATAACACATTCCGATGAGCAAAGTTGCAAATAACAATGTTCAGTTAAAGAAAATGTATTTGCCCGCTTGTAAAAAACAAATATTTTGCGATATCTCAAAATCTCAGGTTAGACCATATTTGCCTAACGATTTTAGACGCAACGTGTTTGATAGCATACACAATTTAAGTCATCCTGGCATTAAACCTACGCGAAAAATGATAACCGATAGATTTTTTTGGCCCGGTATGAATTTAGACATTAATAAATGGGCGAAATCTTGCATTAGTTGTCAACGCGCAAAAATAAGCAGGTACGTTTCGATAGGTAAGTAGCAAGTAAGTAATCATTTATTTTAAATTAGTTTTGTAGCATCACTCGGTACAAGCAGTCAACGGATCATACCCATCATTTTTCATCATCATAATGGGACAATACAACACAAAAGATCAGCAAAACACCATTACACAATCAGCACCCATCATTCAGGTAAACGAACTAAAAACCAAAGTGGAACTGTATGGAGCCATTATCCTACCACTCCTGGCATGTGGCGTAATTATCATCATCTGCATCTTTTGCAACAAGTGTCGACAGGGCACCTTAAATGTGATTCACATCATTATAATACTAGAAAAAAAAATAAACTTGCCGTTCCGAGCTTCAGATTGAAGAAAGTAGGTAATTCATTTTTGGGGAAATGTATAAAAATATTTAATAAAGTACCACAAACTTTTGTTGACTTGCCATAACAACAACAGTTCGCAACAGTATCCTGCAGGCGGTGGGTGGTAAGTGCGAGTGTCCTATAAGCCACCATTGGACGACTGTGCTAGTTGGGTGAGCCAAATGGGTATAAACGTAACTATGACATAATATAATAATTGTAATGAAATGATTTCAATTTTTTAATTTTTTATTTCTGTAAAATTTTTGATATTGTAAATTTAATTAATGTGACATTTTATACTTCTTTTTAATCTTGAAATTTTATTTTAATTCAATGTAATCTTATTTTTATTTCAATTTTATTTCATAGTATTATAATTTATTGTGTTTTAAAAATCAATATTTAAATATTTATAAATTAATAATTGTAATCAATGATATTTAGTGTAATGAATTGTTGTAATTTTTGTATATGGAACTCGTTTTCCGATATAAATTATTATTATTATTTACTCCATAGGCCGAAAACCTCTCGCCTCTTGGGCGGTAATGACCGGCAGATGCACATTTGGCCGGGTTCAGGGCAAAAGAGAGAGAAATCGGCGGACGATGCGTGCGGTATCAAGCACCACCGCTTTCTGCATCTTTGCTGGAAGCGAGCCGCCGATGAATCCCAGCCTTTTCAGGTGTGAACCTAATGTGGCTGGGATAAACCCGTTTGCCGATATAACAATTGGTATGATTTCAGTGGACGCCACTTCCCACATTTCGGTAACCTCGTGTACTAGGTCCAAGTACTTGCGTTGCTTTTCGGTCTCGGCCTTCACAAGGTTCTCGTCATGAGGGATAGTGACGTCCACTAAAAACACCTTCGATTGCGCCCGGTCCATCAGCACTATATCAGGCTTATTTGCAAGAATAGTCCTGTTAGTGATGGCCCATCATCACTGACAGGACTATTCTTGCGAACCGACCGTACTTCAGGGCGAGCTCTTGGTGGAGAATTTTGGGTGCTTGATTATGCCTGTGCAGATACTCATTGTTAGCAAGAGCCGAACAACCCGAAACCACATGACGGAGTGATTCTCCAGGATGGCGAAGGCCCGACAAATGTCCACTGTGCCATCCTTTATGATGTACTTTCGGTAATTGTTCGTCCTGATAACCTGGTCTTGTGTCGCATAAGCAAACCCCTCGGTTTCCCTAAAGAGGTCTCCAAGGCGCAGCCAATGCACGGAAGCTTTTCGGTCCACGTGGGGCTTGTGAAAAACCTTGAAAAACCGTCCGTGCAGCTCTTTCCCTTTCCATACGGTCTCGCGATCACAGACACTTAGTATCGCCGGTGACTGCCATGACTCGTTGGCACATTCTATGACATCACAATGCATCGTTGTGTCGGTCTTTGCCAGGAAATACGCTCTGAGGCTAGATACCTCGCGGTGGTGCATGGTTTTAGCACTTAACAGACCTCGACCACCACATTTTCTCGGGATATACAGCCTCATGACCGACGACCTGGGGTGATGCATTTTTACGTAGTGTCATAGTTGTGCGGACTTTCCGATCCAGAGCGTTTAGTTCGGTCTGAGTCCATCTGAGAATGCCAAAGGTGTATAAGAGAATAGGCATAACCCATCCGTTATAGGCTTTGACCTTGTTGACCCCCGACAAAGAACTATTAAGCACCTTTGTAAGGCGGTCGAAGAAGGCTTCATCAACAGACTGTTTTACGTCCGATTCCCTCAAACCTATACTCTGTGACATACCCAGATACCGGTACGTATCAGTTTCGGAAAGTGTTTGCAGTTGGATGACACCAAGGTTATCCTCCTGCGACCAAGTAATCTTTCCCCTCGTCACATGGATAACCGCACACTTATGGACCCACTAAAATCAACAACGATGTTTAGTAGCTCCCTCAGCTTCGGAGCTGTTGGGGCTAACAGCTTCAGGTCATCCATGTAAAAAAGGTGCGACACCCGATCTCTCCCTCTCCGAAACTGAAATCCTGTCCCCGAATTCTCCAGCAATCTGCTTAGAGGGTTCAGGGCAAGGCAGAACCAAAGTGGACTCAGACAATCGCTCTGGTATATACCCCTCCTAATGCTTATTCGGACTTCAGCATCCGCCATTCTCTCGCCCTGGAGACTAAGCATTGTACTCCATTGCTCCATACATTTCTCGAGGAAGTGTCGAACCGTATAATCAATTTTATTCAGTTCGAGGACCCTCTTTAGCCATGTATGGGGGACTGAGTCAAATGCTTTTTTGTAGTCAATCCAGGCAGCAGAGAAGTTCCGGCGATTGCGTTTAACCAGTTGGCCAGCGACAGCATCTATGAGGAGAAGCTCCTTTGAACCGCGACTACCATCCCGACATCCGTTCTCAGCGTCAGACATTTATTCTTATTTATTTATTTATTATTATTATTTTTTCCTATAGGCCGAAACCTCTCGCCTCTGGGGCGGTAATGACACAGTTGGCCGGGATCAGGGCAAGAGAGAGAGAAATCGGCGGACTATGCGTGCAGTATCAAGCACCACCGCTTTCTGCATCTTTGCTAGAAGCAAGCCGCCGATGAATCCCAGCCTTTTTAGGTGTGAACCTTATGTGGCTGGGATTAACCCGTTTGCCGATATAACAATTGGTATGACTTCAGTAGACGCCACTTCCCACATTTCGGTAACCTCGTGTACTAGGTCCAAGTACTTACGTTGCTTTTCGGTCTCGGCCTTCACAAGGTTCTCGTCATGAGGGATAGTGACGTCCACTAAAAACACCTTCGATTGCGCCCGGTCCATCAGCACTATATCAGGCTTATTCGCAAGAATAGTCCTGTCAGTGATGATGGGCCGGTCCCAGTAGAGCCGGATACTGTCACTTTCGAGTACTGGCTCCGGCGAGTACTTATAATAGGGTAGTCTCTGGCTCACGAGACCGTACTTCAGGGCGAGCTCTTGGTGGAGAATTTTGGCTGCTTGGTTATGCCTGTGCAGATACTCAGTGTTAGCAAGAACCGAACAACCCAAAACCACATGACGGAGTGATTCTCCAGCATGGCGACAGGCCCGACAAATGTCCACTGTGTCATCCTTTATGATGTACTTTCGGTAATTGTACGTCCTGATAACCTGGTCTTGTATCGCACAAGCAAACCCCTCGGTTTCCCCAAAGAGGTCTCCAAAGCGCAGCCAATGCACGGAAGCTTTTCGGTCCACGTAGGGCTCGTGTAAAGCCTTGAAAAACCGTCCGTGCAGCTCTTTCCCTTTCCATACGGTCTCGCGATCAGAGACACTTAGTATCGCCGGCGACTGCCATGACTCGTTGGCCAGATCAAGAGGGGTGAGTCCTTTATCACATTCTATGACATCACAATGCATCGTTGAGGCTTGATACCTCGCGGTCGTGCATGGTTTTAGCACTTAACAGGCCTCGACCACCATATTTCCTCGGGATATACAGCCTCATGACCGACGACCTGGGTTGATGCATTCTATGTAGTGTCATAGTTGTGCGGACTTTCCGATCCAGAGCGTTTAGTTCGGTCTGAGTCCATCTGAGAATGCCAAAGGTGTATAAGAGAATAGGCATAACCCATCCATTATAGGCTTTGACCTTGTTGACCCCCGACAAAGAACTATTAAGCACCTTTGTAAGGCGGTCGAAGAAGGCTTCACCAACAGACTGTTTTACGTCCGATTCCCTCAAACCTATACTCTGTGACATACCCAGATACCGGTATGTATCAGTTTCGGAAAGTGTTTGCAGTTGGACGACACCAAGGTTAACCTCCTGCGACCGAGTAATCTTTCCCCTAGTCACATGGACACTTATCAACCCCGAACTCCATTCTGATGGAGCCACTAAAATCAACAACGATGTTTAGTAGCTCCCTCAGCTTCAGAGCTATTGGGGCTAACAGCTTCAGGTCATCTATGTAAAAAAGGTGCGACACCCGATCTCTCCCTCTCCGAAACTGACAGCCCGTCCCTGAATTCTCCAGCAATCTGCTTAGAGGGTTCAGGGCAAGGCAGAACCAAAGTGGACTCAGACAATCGCCCTGGTATATACCCCTCCTAATGCTTATTCGGTCTTCAGCATCCGCCATACTCTCGCCCTGGAGACTAAGCATTGTTTAAAACTCAATGAAACGGGAATTAACGCGATCATAATTTAGGTACAAAATGTTACCTCTTTTGCCTGACGTTTCGATCGGGTTACACCGACCGTGGTCACAGGCTGACTGGAACAGCGATGTCTTCACTCCGTATGAGAGGCAGATTCTTCATCTACCCTCATGATATTATTTTCACGCCAAGTACCGTCACACACTACACTCACTGTGTCCCTATTCTGCACACTAACCGCCGCGTCCGTATTCAGGTGAGAACTCGATCGCGAAACAAAACGAGATTGTTTATTTTTAATCACTGGATTCCATGTCGCGGATAATTTGTAACCGTCTTCCCGATTGAAATTTTTATACTTTTTGATTTCAATAGCTTCACGCACAACTCTTGAATAAAAGTGGCGATCCGTGGAAAGAACTTGCGTTTGATGAAATTCAATCCAGTGATTAGTGCCCGATTCAAGAAGGTGACAGCGAAATGGCCTTCAATTATATGGATTTGCTGAAAAACTGTCTAGATGGGAATTATTTTCTTTTCCAAGGTCAATATTACCTCCAGATTGATGGTGTCGCAATGGGAAGCCCTGTAGCCCCTGTACTTGCTAATATCTGGATGGAACATTTTGAAGAAAAGGCGCTGCAACTTGGCCCTGGAACCGTCAGACTTTGGAAACGGTACGTTGATGATATTTTCAGTATCATCAAAGGTAACGAGCAAGAAGTAGATCGATATTTAGAACATCTCAACTCGATTCATCCTAAGATGAAATTTACATATGAGTTGGAGTCGGCCAGGTCGTTGTCCTTTCTGGATATCAAAATTACAATGAGATCGGATGGATCCTTGTCGCACTGTGTCTATAGAAAGCCAACACACACAGATAGATACTTACACGCTGCCTCACATCACCATCCACGCCACTTACAATCCGTAATGTCATCATTAAGAAATAGAGCATATGATCTCTGTGACCCTGACCATTTGAAGCAAGAGCTAAATCATGTTCAGGAGGTTCTCATTAAAAACGGATACAAAGTGTCACCACATCTGTTGAAGCCACCGATAAAACGCTCTCTAAGTCCGAATGTAAGCAGACATCCCGCATTTTTGCCTTACGTGAAAGGAGTGACTGATAAAATTGGCTCCCTGCTAAAGAAATGGTCCATTCCCACGATTTACACCCCGGGGTTAAAAGTACAGACTTTACTAGGCACACCGAAGGATGTCTTGCCGTTACAAACACCAGGTGTTTACAAAATAAACTGTAGCTGCGGGAGTTCCTACATAGGCCAAACGAAACGAACCATCGCTGAAAGGCTTAAAGAGCATATAGCTGCTGTGAAAAACCGCCAAACTGCGAAATCAGCGATTGCCGAACACCTTCTTGAATCGGGCACTAATCACTGGATTGAATTTCATCAAACGCAAGTTCTTTCCACGGATCGCCACTTTTATTCAAGAGTTGTGCGTGAAGCTATTGAAATCAAAAAGTATAAAAATTTCAATCGGGAAGACGGTTACAAATTATCCGCGACATGGAATCCAGTGATTAAAAATAAACAATCTCGTTTTGTTTCGCGATCGAGTTCTCACCTGAATACGGACGCGGCGGTTAGTGTGCAGAATAGGGACACAGTGAGTGTAGTGTGTGACGGTACTTGGCGTGAAAATAATATCATGAGGGTAGATGAAGAATCTGCCTCTCATACGGAGTGAAGACATCGCTGTTCCAGTCAGCCTGTGACCACGGTCGGTGTAACCCGATCGAAACGTCAGGCAAAAGAGGTAACATTTTGTACCTAAATTATGATCGCGTTAATTCCCGTTTCATTGAGTTTTAAATTATGCAACGCGAAAGTTTAAAAGTAACTAAGCATTGTACTCCATTGCTGCATACATTTCCCGAGGAAGTGTCGAACCGTATAATCAATTTTATACAGTTCGAGGACCCTCTTTAGCCATGTATGGGGGACTGAGTCAAATGCTTTTTTGTAGTCGATCTAGGCAGCAGAGAAGTTCCGGCGATTGCGTTTGATCAGTTGGCCAGCGACAGCATCTATGAGGAGGAGCTCCTTTGAACCGCGGCTACCAGCCCGACATCCGTTCTGAGCGTCAGACATTAGACGATTCGCGTCTATATGATCACGAATTTTGGCGCTCAGAACGGATGTTGGTGTCTTATAAATGGTAGGCAGACACGTTATCGGGCGGTATTTACTCGGATCCGCGGTGTTTTGTGTTTTAGGAGCTAGGTGAGTGATCCAAGTAGTGAGAAAGTTCGGGAGAGCTCCTATCTCTAGCGCCTCCTGAAATTGGCGGGCCAAGGTAGCGTGGCATACCGAGAACCCTTTTAGCCAGTAACTCTGCAGGCCATCCAGTCCCGGACTTTTCCAGTTCAGGGCTCTACGTACTGCAGTGGCTACGTCCTCATCGGTGATGGAGACAGGGTTCATCGGGGGTACTGATGCACACGCCTCCTCTATCGCGCCAATCCAGGGTCCTTCGCTGTGCTCTACCAGTGTTGACCAAAGGCCACGCCAAAAGCTTACGACGTCGGCCTTGTTCGGTCTTGCACCAGTGTTGCGAGGTTCAGAGCTCTCCAAGCGTTTGTAGAACTTTCTCTGGTCACTTCCGAAGAGACGTTTCTGCTTGTATCTCTCAACCCTATAGGCGGTTGTGGTGGTAGCCCGTAGTGAAGACAACCGCTGTGTATGATGTGCGGGGTGAGAAATAATCACAAGACCGGAGTGGTAGAAAATTTGGTATATTCCGCAAAGCACATTGAATACACAAGTTTCACAGTCACACCGATAAAGTTTAGAAGGAGTGGAGAGAGCGTTATAGCTAATTAACACTATTTACTTGTTAAGAAGCGAAATTAAAGCGAATCCGTAACAAACGAAAATCGTACGTAATAATTGGGCATACATCGACGGCGCAAGTGACATGCGTTCCGCGTTCAATAGATAAATCTCAACTGTGGCCGAGTGGTTCGTCCGATACAGGCGTAGCGGAGGAATGCGCCGCGGTAAGCAAAATTGAACGTATAGTGCTACCGCGAGGTCGATGTTGCGGTGTCGATATCGACTATCGATAAACAAACATCTTGAATGTTATTATGAAATATTATTTATGTGTAAATAGTAAGTCTAAGTTAAGAATTAACAATTTAGATATAAGTTAAGGTAAACTAGTTTTAATTTATTTTACATAGTTATTTAGGTTTTTATTTTATATAAATTATTTATAATTATTATTTGTGTTTGTAAAATGTGCTATTGAAATAGATAAATATATTCGAAAAATGTAGTGAGTAGCCTACAACCCTTTCGGAGTACCTTCTGATACGCTTCGCCCACATAGCAATCTTCTGCTTCAGCTCATCGATGCGCTTCGTCAGTTTTCGGGAAAATTCTGGGTTAGCCAAATTAATGGTCATCCCAGAAAACTCCCTCCTGACAAAGCGCACAATTCTTGGCCTGGAATTGCCCGAGCGGAAGCACGTCAGTTTGCCGATGAGGACTCTGGCCTGCTCGATACGTTGTTCGATTCTCCTCTTCCAGGCTGGCACAGTATTACTCCTGTGAGTAGTACGTGCAGCACTTGGACTTGGTGCAACTCGGATGCCTGTGAATCGGCACACCGTCATTGCTGCACTGAAGAGAATTGTACTGGTATCAGCCAGGCCAGAGCTGCTTTTCAAATGCTGGGGCAGCATCTGGTTAACGGCCTCAACGACATCCTGGATCCGAACGCTGAGTGGTAGCCTCGGAAGCCTAGGTCTCTCTTCCAGGGGAGTATTACTGTACTCCAAAATCGACTTCTCAAGAATCCCCCTCATTCGTTCTATGTCCTGGGCGACTATATCCGACGCGCCATCAGCCTCCACCGGCTCGTCTTCGACTACCATATTCTCGCCGCCATAAGGCTCTGGAGTGGCAGTCTGCTCAGTGGGTGCGGATTGCGCGCAGGAAATAGCGTCGCTTCGCAATTGTTCGAGCTCAGCTGTGCTAAAGATGTTAGACCGCAATATCCACCGAGCTCTATCCGACAGGTTTTGTTCGGCGACTGACAAATTTGGCTCCAGCTGCAGAAATGTGCGATGCATCCGTGCTCGATAGCCTGTCCTGCCGGTTTCTCCCTCTGTCGCTCCGTAGTAAGCGCGCATAAGGTTTGCATTCATAGCTCTATTCCACCTCATGCGCCTAGTACCTCCAGTGGCGGGCACCAATTGCTGGGACTGTGAAGCCCCTGCTGGTGCCAAGCGCACTGAAGGCGATGATGGCGGTGACTAGGCAGGTGGTCGGCCCAGTCGGGAAGTGTTGGCGGCCCGCATGCTGCCACGTCCAGCGCCAGCCCCAGAGGCGCCCCGGCGATCACCCGCAGGCAGCGGCCCTATGCGCTCTCTGTTTTGCTCCATCATCGTTTGGTGGAGCAAGATACCATCGGGGTCTTGCTCATTCCCCCCGAGGGAGCCGTTTTATAAATCCATTTCCCTGGGCAGCGCGACTGGCATCGGCTCTCGCACCAGTCGCTAAGGTACTGACTGACTGCACTGGTTGAGCAACTATCTGTCACTTTGTTACTCAACCAGTGGGCGATGGTGTCGTCACTTCCCGACGCCTTACTATTATTATTACTCCATAGGCCGAAAACCTCTCGCCTCTTGGGCGGTAATAACCGGCAGATGCACATTTGGCCGGGTTCAGGGCAAAAGAGAGAGAAATTATTATTTGTCTGCCTTTTCTTTTTTATGTTTTTTGTATTTTTTATGTATTCTACTTTTGTATCGTTGTGTGTGTCTAATAAAATATTTCTCTATCTCTCTCTCTCTCTCTCTCTAAATCGGCGGACGATGCGTGCGGTATCAAGCACCACCGCTTTCTGCATCTTTGCTGGAAGCGAGCCGCCGATGAATCCCAGCCTTTTCAGATGTGAACCTAATGTGGCTGGGATTAACCCGTTTGCCGATATAACAATTGGTATGATTTCAGTGGACGCCACTTCCCACATTTCGGTAACCTCGTGTACTAGGTCCAAGTACTTGCGTTGCTTTTCGGTCTCGGCCTTCACAAGGTTCTCGTCATGAGGGATAGTGACGTCCACTAAAAACACCTTCGATTGCGCCCGGTCCATCAGCACTATATCAGGCTTATTCGCAAGAATAGTCCTGTCAGTGATGATGGGCCGGTCCCAGTAGAGCCGGATAATGTCACTTTCGAGTACTGGCTCCGGCGAGTACTTATAATAGGGTAGTCTCTGGCTCACGAGACCGTACTTAAGGGCGAGCTCTTGGTGGAGAATTTTGGCTGCTTGGTTATGCCTGTGCAGATACTCAGTGTTAGCAAGAGCCGAACAACCCGAAACCACATGACGGAGTGATTCTCCAGGATGGCGAAGGCCCGACAAATGTCCACTGTGCCATCCTTTATGATGTACTTTCGGTAATTGTTCGTCCTGATAACCTGGTCTTGTATCGCACAAGCAAGCCCCTCGGTTTCCCCAAAGAGGTCTCCAAAGCGCAGCCAATGCACGGAAGCTTTTCGGTCCACGTGGGGCTCGTGTAAAGCCTTGAAAAACCGTCCGTGCAGCTCTTTCCCTTTCCATACGGTCTCGCGATCAGAGACACTTAGTATCGCCGGCGGCTGCCATGACTCGTTGGCCAGATCAAGAGGGGTGAGTCCTTTATCACATTCTATGACATCACAATGCATCGTTGTGTCGGTCTTAGCTAGGAAATACTCTCTGAGGCTAGATACCTCGCGGTCGTGCATGGTTTTAGCACTTAACAGGCCTCGACCACCACATTTCCTCGGGATATACAGCCTCATGACCGACGATCTGGGGTGATGCATTCTATGTAGTGTCATAGTTGTGCGGACTTTCCGATCCAGAGCGTTTAGTTCGGTCTGAGTCCATCTGAGAATGCCAAAGGTGTATAAGAGAATAGGCATAACCCATCCGTTATAGGCTTTGACCTTGTTGACCCCCGACAAAGAACTATTAAGCACCTTTGTAAGGCGGTCGAAGAAGGCTTCATCAACAGACTGTTTTACGTCCGACTCCCTCAAACCTATACTCTGTGACATACCCAAATACCGGTACGTATCAGTTTCGGAGTGTTTGCAGTTGGACGACACCAAGGTTAACCTCCCGCGACCGAGTAATTTTTCCCCTCGTCATATGGATAACCGCACACTTATCAACCCCGAACTCCATTCTGATGGAGCCACTAAAATCAACAACAATGTTTAGTAGCTCCCTCAGCTTCGGAGCTGTTGGGGCTAACAGCTTCAGGTCATCCATGTAAAAAAGGTGCGACACCCGATCTCTCCCTCTCCGAAACTGAAATCCCGTCCCCGAATTCTCCAGCAATCTGCTTAGAGGGTTCAGGGCAAGGCAGAACCAAAGTGGACTCAGACAATCGCCCTGGTATATACCCCTCCTAATGCTTATTCGGTCTTCAGCATCCGCCATACTCTCGCCCTGGAGACTAAGCATTGTACTCCATTGCTCCATACATTTCTCGAGGAAGTGTCGAACCGTATAATCAATTTTATACAGTTCGAGGACCCTCTTTAGCCATGTATGGGGGACTGAGTCAAATGCTTTTTTGTAGTCAATCCAGGCAGCAGAGAAGTTCCGGCGATTGCGTTTGACCAGTTGGCCAGCGACAGCATCTATGAGGAGAAGCTCCTTTGAACCGCGACTACCAGCCCGACATCCGTTCTGAGCGTCAGACATAAGACGATTCGCGTCTATATGATCACGAATTTTAGAGCTCAGAACGGATGTTAGTGTCTTATAGATGGTAGGCAGACACGTTATCGAGCGGTATTTACTCGGGTCCGCGGTGTTTTGTGTTTTAGGAGCTGGGTGAGTGACCCCAGCAGTGAGAAAGTTCAGGAGAGCTCCTGTCTCTAGCGCCTCCTGAAATTGGCGGGCCAAGGTAGCATGGCATACCGAGAATCCTTTTAGCCAGTAACTCTGCAGGCCATCCAGTCCCGGACTTTTCCAGTTCGGGGCTCGACGTACTGCAGTGGCTACGTCCTCATCAGTGATGAAGACAGGGTTCATCGGAGGAACTGATGCACACGCCTCCTCTATCGCGCCAATCCAGGGTCCTTCGCTGTGCTCCACTGGTGTTGACCAAAGGCCACGCCAAAAGCTTACAACTTCGGCCTTGTTCGGTCTTGCACCAGTGTTGCGAGGTTCAGAGCTCTCCAAGCGTTTGTAGAACCTTCTCTGGTCACTCCCGAAAAGGCGATTCTGCTCGTATCTCTCAACCCTTTCTGAGTACCTTTTGATACGCTTTGCCCACGCAGCGATCTTCTGCTTCAGCTCGTCGATGCGCTCCGTCAGTTTCCGAGCAAACTCTGGGTTAGCCAAATTAATTGTTATCCTAGAAAACTCCCTCCTGACAAAGCGCACAATCCTTGGCCTGGTATTGCTCGAGCGGAAGCACGTCAGTTTGCCGATGAAGACTCTGGCTTGCTCGATACGTTGTTCGATTCTCCTCTTCCAGGCTGGCACAGTATTACTCCTGCGAGTAGTACGTGCAGCACTTGGACTTGGTGCAACTCGGATGCCTGTGAATCGGCACACCGTCATTGCTGCACTGAAGAGAATCGTACTGGTATCAGCCAGGCCAGAGCTGCTCTCCAAATGCTGGGGCAGCATCTGGTTTACGGCCTCAACGACATCCCGGATCCGAACACTGAGTGGTAGCCTCGGAAGCCTTGGTCTCTCTTCCAGGGGAGTATTACTGTACTCCAAAATCGCCTCCTCTGACATCCCCCTCATTTGCTCTAAATCCTGGGCGACTATATCCGACGCGCCACCAGCTACCACCGGCTCGTCTTCGACTACCATATTCTCGCCGCCAGAAGGCTCTGGAGTGGCAGTCCGCTCAGTGGGTGCGGGTGGCGCGCAGGAAACAGCCTCGCTTCGCAATTGTTCGAGCTCAGTGGTGCTAAAGATGTTAGACCGCAATATCCACCGAGCTCTATCCGACAAGTTTTGTTGGGCGACTGACAAATTTGGCTCCAGCTGCAGAAATGTGCGATGCATCCGTGCTCGATAACCTGTCCTGCCGGTTTCTCCCTCTGTCGCTCCGTAGTAAGCGCACATGAGGTTCGCATTCATTGCTGTATTCCACCTCATGCGCCTTGTACCTCCAGTGGCGGGCACCAATTGCTGGGGCTGGGAAGCCCCTGCTGGTGCCAAGCGCACTGAAGGCGATGATGGTGGTGACTGGGCAGGTGTTCGGCCCAGTCGGGTAGTGTTAGCGGCCCGCATGCTGCCACGTCCAGCGCCAGCTCCAGACGCGCCCCGGCGATCACCCCCAGGCAGCGGCCCTATGCGCTCTCTATATTCTGCCATCATCATAGTGAGCGAGATACCATCGGAGTCTCACTCATTCCCTCCGAGGGAGCCGTCTTGACCCATTTCCCTGGGTAATGCGACTGGCACCGGCTCTAGCACCAGTCGCTAGGGTACAGACTGACTGCGCTGGTTAAGCAACTATCTGTCACTTAGTTGCTTAACCAGTGGGCGATGGGATCGTCACTTCCCGACGCCTTTCTATTATTATTATTATTCTTATTCCATAGGCCGAAAACCTCTCGCCTCTTGGGCGGCAATGACCGGCAGATGCACATTTGGCCGGGTTCAGGGCAAAAGAGAGAGAAATCGGCGGACGATGCGTGCGGTATCAAGCACCACCGCTTTCTGCATCTTTGCTGGAAGCGAGCCGCCGATGAATCCCAGCCTTTTCAGGTGTGAACCTAATGTGGCTGGGATTAACCCGTTTGCCGATATAACAATTGGTATGATTTCAGTGGACGCCACTTCCCACATTTCGGTAACCTCGTGTACTAGGTCCAAGTACTTGCGTTGCTTTTCGGTCTCGGCCTTCACAAGGTTCTCGTCATGAGGGATAGTAACGTCCACTAAAAACACCTTCGATTGCGCCCGGTCCATCAGCACTATATCAGGCTTATTCGCAAGAATAGTCCTGTCAGTGATGATGGGCCGGTCCCAGTAGAGCCGGATACTGTCACTTTCGAGTACTGGCTCCGGCGAGTACTTATAATAGGGTAGTCTCTGGCTCACGAGACCGTACTTAAGGGCGAGCTCTTGGTGGAGAATTTTGGCTGCTTGGTTATGCCTGTGCAGATACTCAGTGTTAGCAAGAGCCGAACAACCCGAAACCACATGACGGAGTGATTCTCCAGGATGGCGACAGGCCCGACAAATGTCCACTGTGCCATCCTTTATGATGTACTTTCGGTAATTGTTCGTCCTGATAACCTGGTCTTGTATCGCACAAGCAAACCCCTCGGTTTCCCCAAAGAGGTCTCCAAAGCGCAGCCAATGCACGGAAGCTTTTCGGTCCACGTGGGGCTCGTGTAAAGCCTTGAAAAACCGTCCGTGCAGCTCTTTCCCTTTCCATACGGTCTCGCGATCAGAGACACTTAGTATCGCCGGCGGCTGCCATGACTCGTTGGCCAGATCAAGAGGGGTGAGTCCTTTATCACATTCTATGACATCACAATGCATCGTTGTGTCGGTCTTTGCTAGGAAATACGCTCTGAGGCTAGATACCTCGCGGTCGTGCATGGTTTTAGCACTTAACAGGCCTCGACCACCACATTTCCTCGGGATATACAGCCTCATGACCGACGATCTGGGGTGATGCATTCTATGTAGTGTCATAGTTGTGCGTCTTTCCGATCCAGAGCGTTTAGTTCGGTCTGAGTCCATCTGAGAATGCCAAAGGTGTATAAGAGAATAGGCATAACCCATCCGTTATAGGCTTTGACCTTGTTGACCCCCGACAAAGAACTATTAAGCACCTTTGTAAGGCGGTCGAAGAAGGCTTCATCAACAGACTGTTTTACGTCCGACTCCCTCAAACCTATACTCTGTGACATACCCAAATACCGGTACGTATCAGTTTCGGAAAGTGTTTGCAGTTGGACGACACCAAGGTTAACCTCCCGCGACCGAGTAATTTTTCCCCTCGTCATATGGATAACCGCACACTTATCAACCCCGAACTCCATTCTGATGGAGCCACTAAAATCAACAACAATGTTTAGTAGCTCCCTCAGCTTCGGAGCTGTTGGGGCTAACAGCTTCAGGTCATCCATGTAAAAAAGGTGCGACACCCGATCTCTCCCTCTCCGAAACTGAAATCCCGTCCCCGAATTCTCCAGCAATCTGCTTAGAGGGTTCAGGGCAAGGCAGAACCAAAGTGGACTCAGACAATCGCCCTGGTATATACCCCTCCTAATGCTTATTCGGTCTTCAGCATCCGCCATACTCTCGCCCTGGAGACTAAGCATTGTACTCCATTGCTCCATACATTTCTCGAGGAAGTGTCGAACCGTATAATCAATTTTATACAGTTCGAGGACCCTCTTTAGCCATGTATGGGGGACTGAGTCAAATGCTTTTTTGTAGTCAATCCAGGCAGCAGAGAAGTTCCGGCGATTGCGTTTGACCAGTTGGCCAGCGACAGCATCTATGAGGAGAAGCTCCTTTGAACCGCGACTACCAGCCCGACATCCGTTCTGAGCGTCAGACATAAGACGATTCGCGTCTATATGATCACGAATTTTGGCGCTCAGAACGGATGTTAGTGTCTTATAGATGGTAGGCAGACACGTTATCGGGCGGTATTTACTCGGGTCCGCGGTGTTTTGTGTTTTAGGAGCTAGGTGAGTGACCCCAGTAGTGAGAAAGTTCGGGAGAGCTCCTGTCTCTAGCGCCTCCTGAAATTGGCGGGCCAAGGTAGCATGGCATACCGAGAATCCTTTTAGCCAGTAACTCTGCAGGCCATCCAGTCCCGGACTTTTCCAGTTCGGGGCTCGACGTACTGCAGTGGCTACGTCCTCATCAGTGATGAAGACAGGGTTCATCGGAGGAACTGATGCACACGCCTCCTCTATCGCGCCAATCCAGGGTCCTTCGCTGTGCTCCACTGGTGTTGACCAAAGGCCACGCCAAAAGCTTACAACTTCGGCCTTGTGCGGTCTTGCACCAGTGTTGCGAGGTTCAGAGCTCTCCAAGCGTTTGTAGAACTTTCTCTGGTCACTCCCGAAAAGGCGATTCTGCTCGTATCTCTCAACCCTTTCTGAGTACCTTCTGATACGCTTCGCCCACGCGGCGATCTTCTGCTTCAGCTCGTCGATGCGCTCCGTCAGTTTCCGAGCAAACTCTGGGTTAGCCAAATTAATTGTTATCCTAGAAAACTCCCTCCTGACAAAGCGCACAATCCTTGGCCTGGTATTGCTCGAGCGGAAGCACGTCAGTTTGCCGATGAGGACTCTGGCTTGCTCGATACGTTGTTCGATTCTCCTCTTCCAGGCTGGCACAGTATTACTCCTGCGAGTAGTACGTGCAGCACTTGGACTTGGTGCAACTCGGATGCCTGTGAATCGGCACACCGTCATTGCTGCACTGAAGAGAATCGTACTGGTATCAGCCAGGCCAGAGCTGCTCTCCAAATGCTGGGGCAGCATCTGGTTTACGGCCTCAACGACATCCCGGATCCGAACACTGAGTGGTAGCCTCGGAAGCCTTGGTCTCTCTTCCAGGGGAGTATTACTGTACTCCAAAATCGCCTCCTCTAACATCCCCCTCATTTGCTCTAAATCCTGGGCGACTATATCCGACGCGCCACCAGCTACCACCGGCTCGTCTTCGACTACCATATTCTCGCCGCCAGAAGGCTCTGGAGTGGCAGTCCGCTCAGTGGGTGCGGGTGGCGCGCAGGAAACAGCCTCGCTTCGCAATTGTTCGAGCTCAGTGGTGCTAAAGATGTTAGACCGCAATATCCACCGAGCTCTATCCGACAGGTTTTGTTCGGCGACTGACAAATTTGGCTCCAGCTGCAGAAATGTGCGATGCATCCGTGCTCGATAACCTGTCCTGCCGGTTTCTCCCTCTGTCGCTCCGTAGTAAGCGCGCATGAGGTTCGCATTCATTGCTGTATTCCACCTCATGCGCCTTGTACCTCCAGTGGCGGGCACCAATTGCTGGGGCTGGGAAGCCCCTGCTGGTGCCAAGCGCACTGAAGGCGATGATGGTGGTGACTGGGCAGGTGGTCGGCCCAGTCGGGTAGTGCTGGCGGCCCGCATGCTGCCACGTCCAGCGCCAGCTCCAGACGCGCCCCGGCGATCACCCCCAGGCAGCGGCCCTATGCGCTCTCTATATTCCGCCATCATCATAGTGAGCGAGATACCATCGGAGTCTCGCTCATTCCCTCCGAGGGAGCCGTCTTGACCCATTTCCCTGGGTAATGCGACTGGCACCGGCTCTAACACCAGTCGCTAGGGTACAGACTGACTGCGCTGGTTAAGCAACTATCTGTCACTTAGTTGCTTAACCAGTGGGCGATGGGGTCGTCACTTCCCGACGCCTTTTATTATTCTTATTATTAATATTATTATTATTCACTCCATAGGCCGAAAACCTCTCGCCTCTTGGGCGGTAATGACCGGCAGATGCACATTTGGCCAGGTTCAGGGCAAAAGAGAGAGAAATCGGCGGACTATGCGTGCGGTATTAAGCACCACCGCTTTCTGCATCTTTTCTGGAAGCGAGCCGCCGATGAATCCCAGCCTTTTCAGGTGTGAACCTAATGTGGCTGGGATTAACCCGTTTGCCGATATAACAATTGGTATGATTTCAGTGGACGCCACTTCCCACATTTCGGTAACCTCGTGTACAAGTACTTGCGTTGCTTTTCGGTCTCGGCCTTCACAAGGTTCTCGTCATGAGGGATAGTGACGTCCACTAAAAACACCTTCGATTGCGCCCGGTCCATCAGCACTATATCAGGCTTATTCGAAAGAATAGTCCTGTCAGTGATGATGGGCCGGTCCCAGTAAAGCCGGATACTGTCACTTTCGAGTACTGTTTCCGGCGAGTACTTATAATAGGGAAGTCTTTGGCTCACGAGACCGTACTTCAGGGTGATTTATTATTATTATAACACTGCAGACGAATGAGCAAAACTGATGATAGGCATTTGAACTTAGCGCTTTTAACTGAACTAAAATGAACTGATAACTATTCTAACGCACTTGATAAATCATTCATTTAGGTCGGGGATCTTCCCTGACGCATTAAAGCTATCCATCGTGAATCCTCTGTACAAAAAAGGCGACAAGGAGGACGCTAATAACTATCGTCCTATCACACTTATTCCGATACTTTCAAAAGTGTTGGAAAAATGCATGTACTTTCAACTTATAGGTTTCTGCAACAAATTTAACATTATCAAAAAAGAACAGTACGGTTTCCAAAAGAATAAGTTAACAACACTTGCAATTTTTAATCTCTTAGATGCAATATTGACTAATATTAATAACAATAATATCTAAAGCTTTTGACGTCGTGCCGCATGATCGGCTTTTAAGGAAACTTGAAGTCCTGGGTATCAGAGGTCTACCCAATCAATGGTTGTCATCTTATTAACACGAGCGGAAACAACGTGTTGTAATAACAAGGGTACAGGATAATGAAATGAAGGTCCACTACTCTCAATATAGAAATAATTATTATGGTGTCCCACAGGGCAGTATACTGGGCCCCACCTTATTTATTTTATACATAAATGACATAGTTAATACAGTGGAACATAAATTTATTTTGTATGCTGACGATATTTTTATAATAGT
The DNA here is from genome assembly GCA_950371115.1 of Anania fuscalis. Classification (NCBI taxonomy): domain Eukaryota; kingdom Metazoa; phylum Arthropoda; class Insecta; order Lepidoptera; family Crambidae; genus Anania; species Anania fuscalis. The sequence continues at coordinate 4,988,029 of OX493326.1, read as the reverse complement.
GACATCTAGCAAACATCATAATTTAATTATTAGACATGAAAAGGAGGTCAACGATACTTTTGACAAAATTATTCAATGGCTAGAAGATAATAATTTAAAAATGAATTTAAATAAATCAAATTATATTCAATTTAATAAATCCATACATTCCAAATATATTTTAAACTCAACATCTCAAAAATCAAAGAAGTATCCCATGCAAAGTTTTTAGGTGTTATCCTAGATCAGGATCTTAACTGGAAAATACATATCTCTGACCTTTGCAAGAGAATAAATAAATTTGTATACGCTATTTACCAAATCAAAAACATTGCTGATAGAAAGACCGCTATTTAATCATATCACGCATATGTGGAGTCGATACTTCGCTATGCTATCGTTATCTGGGGTAATAGCACAGACAAGAAAAAAACATTTATTGCACAAAAAAAATGCACGAGGGCGATCTGTGGGATTTCACCAGAAAACTCTTGTGAACCACTCTTTAAAAATCTTGCTCTACTGCAATGCCATGTTTATATATATACGAGGTATGAAATTTTGTAACCAAACATAAGAATTTGTTTAGTAAGTCCTGTGAGTTAAAAAACTTGAGAGTACGCAGAGATCCCTATAGACTTATTCTAAAAGACAATCCCAAGTCATCAAAATATAATAAAAGTTGCTTAGCTATGTGCGTTAATATTTACAACAGAATACCAAATGAAATGAAAAAGCACAGTGCCACGGTATTTAGAAGGCATTTGTTCCGCTGGCTCAATTTTCATAATTTTTACAGCTTTAAAGATTTCTTTAACCTTAAAAAATGAGATTCCTTGCCAATAGGTTATAAGAAAAGAACATTATTATAATTTTTATAAATGCGTTCTGATAATGTGACATGATGATAATGACATTCTGTATACCTATAATAATTAATTTGACATTTATATATTCGAGTTGACATGACTTATAATAATTTTTAATATTTTATTTTCTGTAAAATTTGCATGCTAATTTATATAATAATAATGTATTTATTTATTCAAGTAACATGACTCATTATTTGTTAGTTATAAAGGGCTTAACCTATGTTAGTAATTGAACATTAATTTATTTATTTCTTACTATTCGTTCGCATCACTCCTGCGGAGGTTGTGCAACAGTAATTGATATAGCGGCAGTCCAGTCTACTCGCTATCATAGACAAGATGCTGTTGGGGCTGCCCCGAACCCTGCGCACCAGGGAAGCGCATCTCTTCCGCATGGTCGCGTAAAAGCAATCTACTGGCGCTTCTGCAAACATCCCCAACGCACTGCAGTATCTGGGCAACCCCATCAGCACCCTGAACGCGTTGTTGTATTGGACTCGCAGGGCGCCATACGACGCACGCGAACAATTGGCCCATAGACTGCACGTGTAAAAATTAGTGCAATAGGCTCTGAAAAGAGTAACCTTTACTTCTTTTGAGCAACGTGCGAACCTTCGAGCCACCATGTTCGCCCTTACCGACAGCGCTCTGCGTTCCCTCTCAACATCATCGGCATCTTTAAGCTCAGGAGTCAATAGATGACCTAAGTATCTAAATTTATTCACATATTGGGCTATATAGTATATAGCCCAATATGTGAATCAATACTTCTGTTACTTAAGATCTTGTATACCATATTGCCGCAAATAAAGATTTATGATTTATGATTTACTTGCATTACGTGAACTCTTAAATAGGAATTTACAACAGATAATTGTTTGGTCAGCAGCCCCGCATAAAGTTTTATCACCTTCCTCCGTGTTTGACAAAATATCCAGTTTATTCCCGTTTAAAATAGTCAGTCTCGGGCGGTAAGCGACCCGTGACGCACGTGCATGCGAATTATTTTTGTTTCGTGCGTAGCCAGTACTACCTACGACGAGTGATCAAACTAATGCCGATTCAACATGTCTTGCGAGTGTAAACTTGCAATTAACGAGCTGGTGTGCTTTATTCAGAACAAATGTGATGTGATGGACGATCTAAGTCTAGTGCAAATATGTTGTTCGTGGTACAATGAAGATGAAATTGAGGAAGCAAAATCGTATTTATGCGAGCTGGCCGGTGTGCGAAAAATTATAAGAAAAGGTGACAAGGAAAATTCGAGCAACGTAACCGATATTATTAAAATACTAAAAGAAACAGATAATCTGCCCTGCACTTTCGTTGCAAAGGACTTGAATAGATTGCCATCAGTGACCTTCGACCACCTCGATGTAAGCAGTCTACTGCAGACGTTAGCATTTATTAAGAACGATATGATGACATTTAAAAACGAAACAAAGAATGTTTTCAACAAAATAGAGGCAGAAATCTCGGAATTAAAGAAAAAAGAGTCGTCATCAACGAACGCATATCATTGTGTAAATCCACCCTCCATGCCGTTTTTGTCGAACGTGACGCCGCAACGGACACCTATTCAAATTTTAAACGATGGGGACAACTATCAACCGAAATTCTCGACAGTGCTTATGAAACAGAAGCCAGTTCCAAGTTTTAGGCAAGTCGTAATGAGTAGCAATGCACAAAAATCCCCTGTAAATGAATCTGCAGTCAATACAGATGTGGATGAGGATGGATTTTCGAAGGTCACGAGAAAAAGGAAAAGGCAACGCAATGGAAAATTATCAAGAAAGTGCATTGAAAATGACCAACAAATCAAGATTTCAGTCCAGAAACAAGCGAGGTACTAAAACTACGACTTGCCTGAAAGCAGTAGAACAAACAATTCCAATTTATATATCCAGATTTTCTAATGAATGTACAGAAACAGACATCAAAAATTATTTAGGTGACAACGGACTCAGCGAATTTGGAATTGAAGCACTTAAACAGAAAAAAGAGACAAACTTTAAGTCGTTTAAAGTTATGATGGCGAAAAAAGACTTACAGACTGTTCTAAAAGAAGATTTCTGGCCAGAGTCAATTGTGTTTAGGATTTTCAAACGCAGTAACAACAGTAATAATAATCAAGAAATCGTTTCAGATAACGGGCGGGGGGACGGCCTGCAGCGCGGTGACTCACCGTGCGCAGCGCCTACAGTCTGCGAATCCCTGCCTCACGTATCAATTAATATTACAGCCGATAGGTTGTTTCAATGTCTAAAAAGTATGAAGCGTGGAAAGTCGCCTGGCCACGACGGCCTAAGTGTGGAACACGTTCTATTCGGTGGCCTACTATTACATGAAAAGCTTTCAGATCTTTACAACCTATGTTTGTCGCACTGCTACCTGCCAAAGGACTTCATGAGGACCTTGGTAGTACCTATTCCTAAAAGTGGGTCGGTTGATTTATCCAATCCTAAAAACTATCGCCCTATCTCTCTAGCAACAATTTTATCGAAGGTCTTAGAGAGGCTATTACATCCAGAGTTACTTAAGCACATCAACATAGGTGACTCTCAATTTGGCTTTCGCGCTGAGTCATCGACGGATATGGCAATCTATGCAATGAAAAACACCGTTAAATACTACTTGTCTAGAAAAACAAGCGTTTATGCTTGTTTTCTTGATCTTAGTCGAGCTTTTGATAGCATAGATTATGACATACTGTGGTCGAAAATCAAAGGGGCCGGTGTACCGTGTGATATTTTGGGCCTTTTAAAATACTGGTATGGAAGTCAGACCAATGCTGTAAGATGGGCTAATAACTTATCAAATGAATACAAGCTTAAGTGTGGCGTGAGGCAGGGAGGGCTGACCTCTCCAACCTTGTTTAATCTTTATATAAATGGTTTGATAGAGGAACTCAGCAGGTCAGGTGTCGGCTGTCACATGCAGAATAATCCAGTTAATAACCTAAGCTATGCCGACGATATGGTCCTGCTGAGTCCCTCTATTAATGGTATGAAAAAACTATTATCTATATGTGAGAAATATGCTTCGAGTCATGGGCTAACCTACAATGTAAGTAAGACTGAATTTATGATTTTCAAACACGATAAAGCTAATGATTATAACCCAGTCTTAAACCTTGCTGGATTGCAAATTAATTGCGTATGTAAATTTAAATACTTAGGACATATAATTAGGGACGACTTAAGAGATGATGATGATATGGAGAGGCAAAAAAGATGTATCGCCGCTAAGAGCAACATGCTAGCTCGTAGATTTGCTAAATTTAGTAAACTTGTAAAAACAACACTGTTTGGAGCATACTGCCAGTCGTTCTACACCAGCCAGCTGTGGACTAACTTCTCGCAGCTTGCCTTTCACGCGATACGTGTGCAGTATAACAACGCGTTCCGAGTTATGCTGAACCTGCCCTGGCGGTGCAGTGCGTCTGGCATGTTCGCCGAAAACAGGGTTGATGACTTCTATGCCATTATGCAAAAAGGGCCGCTTCATTTATGGACCGCATAAGACATAGCAAAAATAAAACTGTATTATCTGTGTATGAAAGTTGCAAAATTATCATATGTGACCTGTAATGCTAACTGCTTTTTTTTTGTGATGTGTAATCAAATGTAATGTCGTAAAATCGTAAATGACTCAAATCTTGATTAAATTTACTGCAAACTGAACTTTAAAAATGTACCTATTAATCATTATAAAAATTGACAGAGTTTTTGATATATTGTTTATGTGTTTTGAATTGAGCTCAGTTCAGACAGATTAATAATGTTTCAATTTCAAACCTCGACTAGATTTTGTTTGTTTTTCACTAACTAATATGAATTATAAATGAATAATTAATTTAATTTAATCTAATCTAATCTAATTTTTTCTAATCTAATTGAATGGAATGATTGGAGATGGCGCTGCCGTCGTGTTCAAATCGTGCTCCGTAATGTTCTTATTTTAAAAATAGAAAAACATTTTTTTTTGCGATGCAAATAAAATAAAAAACTTAAACTAAATTATGTACATAAGTGGAAGTTTTATCTCCGAAATTTATAAACAATTGACTGTGATGTATACAAAATAAGTGACAAGACTAAAAATAATTTTGACCCAGAATATAAACATTAAAATAAGTTTATTATAACAACTAACATTGTGACGAAGTGAAACAAATTGACAAAAGTGCATTTATTGACCTAAACTAGTAATGAATGTTATGATAAAATTCAAAGTACCCATCTGTGAACTGTGTTAAAGTGTAAAAACCCAAGTGTTATGACTCATACTTCAACGAACATTGCATTTGAACGAAATACCAAGACCCAACTAACGCAAAATTTCACACTTCTAAGTAATTGTATGCCTGGTGTATTGGAGCGATAGATAGACTAGAACGCATAGGTGTGAGTTCGAGATCAACGTAATTTGACGGTTTTTGCAACTTTTTATTTATTTATTTTTTGCAACGTTTTATTATTATTTTGCACCTTTATTAATATTTTTTTTTTTTACAAAAAAATCTGAAATCATGACATGACAGGAACGGAAATCATTAAAAATGACTTTATAAAATGTATTGACTGTAAAAAACATTATCATTTAGACTGCACGAGTATTGGGGATAAAATATTCTACCTTATGAAGCCTGAAAATCGGAAAAAATGCCAGTGCGATAGTTGTAGATATGACAAAAACTTATGTCCAAACATTAATATCTCCACGCAAAATTCTTTTGAGGCATTGTCAGAGGAGGAAACTGTTATTAATGATGAAGAGGTAAATACAAATTTTGTTACCGTCCGAGGGAAGAAAAAGACAAAACAAGTTCCTGATTTATCTTCGTCGTTTTTGTCAGTGAGTAGCGCACACTCTCGTGCCAATTCAAATAGCTCAAACAATTTGACAGATGGCGCTGGCGGACAAAATTTAAGTAGGAAATCATTAAAGGATAAAGTGCATCAGCTGCGATCTGAATTACAGATGGCAAAGACTGAAATTTTGAAGTTAAAATTGAAAATTTCCAATTTAGAAAATAATCATCCTCAACAACAACGAAAGGAAATGATAAATACGTCAACACCGAAAAAGATCAAACATGTAGGCAAACATGTAAACAAACCAAAACGGACCCAGGAAGTAAATTCTCTTCAAGATACAAAATCTAAGATATGCATTTAAAGCTGTGTCAGCCAAAACCGAGCATCGACAACTATAAGAAGCAACTTTGCACAACACAGTATGGTTCATTATCGCACTCCTGGCGGCGGTATAAATGAGCTATTGAGCGGATTACATAAACTTACATAAAAAAAAAACTTAAAGACTACACTTTTAATGACTATTGTATAATATTTCTGGGAGAGGCCGATTTTGACGTATCAAAAAAATATAAAAAGTTAGTTGAACATATAAGAAAAATGTTATTGACGATTAATTATACAAATATTATTTTATGTTTGCCGACATTTAAGTATAGTTTCCAAACTAACATTTTTAACAAAAGAATTGAAATGTTTAATAATTTAATTTATAGCGACAATTTAAAATATGAATACTGTTATTTAATTGATTCAAATAAAAAATTGCTTTACTCTTTTGACATGTTTTTAAAATACAATGGACAAATCATTATTCGTGGCTTGAAAATAATTTTGAATGACATTAATCAGTTTATTTTGGTTTTGGAGAGGATGTGTGATGATCAGCAAAGAAATAATATGTCAGTTTCATCATCTTTGACAAGTTATCGGAAAACTTTGAATAAACATTCCTTTCGTGCCAAATCGCTGTAGAATTATGAGCCAAAATATTCAAAGTCTGACAAACAAAATTGATGATTTAAATGTTATTTTGATGGATGTTAATGTAGACATTGTTGTGGTGGTCGAGCACTGGTTGTTGCCTAATAATTATCAACTTTATGCGATGGAGGGCTACGAATTGCGAGCTAAGTTCCTACGACATAGACACGTACATGGTGGTGTGGCTATTTATGTTAAAAATAATATAAAATCAACAGAGCGTTTAGATATTCAATCTTACTCGGTAGAATTTGTTGTAGAATTTTGTGCAATAGAAATTATAGATCACCATTTGTTAATTATATCAATATATCGACCAGAAAGAGATGTAGAAATATTTTTCTTACAAATCCAAGCATTATTAAAGCACATTACAAAACACTCTTCAAACAAGAAAATAATTATTGCTGGTGACATAAATATAGACATAACACAAAATACAAAATTATCACAGGGATTTCTTAACCTGTTAAACTCGTTTGGATTACAATGCCTAATAGAGGAACCTACACGAGAGACACAAAATAGCTCACCCTGCATAGATCAGTTTATAGTTACTGCTAACGTGAACATGAAAGCAACCGTGGAAAAATATTATCTATCAGATCACCACACATTAATAGGGCAATTTCCCTTGCAAAATAACTTGCATAATAATAATAAAAAATCATACAAAATTAATAAACGGACATTTTATAAGAGAAATATGGACAAATTTAAAGAAAAATTAGGACAAATAAATTGGTTTAATATAATTACTTCAAAAAATGATGCAACACAAAATTATGACACATTTGTAAATACTATTCAGGACTTATTAGATGAGTATATACCACGAAAATCATTTTTAATTAATAATATAAGACAAACTTAATGGATAACAAAAGGTTTAAAGAAATGCTGTTATCATAAACGTATATTGCGCTTACTTACACACACGTATAAAAATGAATCTTTAAAAACTTACACTAAAATGTATAGTATGATACTAAAGAAAGTAATTGCAAAAGAAAAAAGAAAATTTTATATAAATAGGCTACAAAAAGCACAAAATAAATACAAAGAAATGTGGAGTATGATTAATGAAAAAATTAAACCAAATTATAATACCAAACATGAAAATATAAACATAAAGCATAATAATAAAAACGAAACGTCACCAACAAAAATTGCTGAAATATTTAATAGTTACTATGTAAATATAAGTTCCCATAGAACTAACACTGCCACATACCAAAAAAAATTGTCACCTATAACAAACTCAATTTATTTAAGAGAGGTAACAGAGTCTGACGCTCCATCGTAGATCCCATCTATGCTCTAGAGCAAGATTGGGGTCAAGAGTAAGCCCATCTTAAGTAAAAAAAAAAAAAAAAGACGTAAAAAAAGCAATTTTGAGCATTAAACGTAATAATTCATGTGGTTATGACGAAATTCCAGGTACGCTAATAGTACACTGTGTTGAACAATTAGTAGAACTATTGACACTTTTAATAAATCAATCCTATAATGAAGGCATATTTCCAGATGCTTTAAAGTTAGCAATGGTAAAACCTATCTTTAAGAAAGGGGACAAGCTGAGTGTTACAAACTATCGTCCTATTGCCTTATTACCAGTCATATCTAAGATATTTGAAAAAGTCATATGCCAAAGAATTTATACATTTCTTGAAAAGTATAATGTCTTACATAATAATCAACTTGGCTTTAGAAAAAATCATTCAACGGTATCAGCTGTATTTGAATGCAATCTTGAAATATTAAATGCACTTAATAAAAACCAGTGCGCTATAGCTGTTTTTATGGATATGACTAAAGCCTATGACTGTGTCTTACATGATATTTTGATACAAAAACTAGAAACACTAGGTATACGTGGGAAAGCGAAAAATTGGTTCTCTTCCTACCTATCCAATAGAAGGCAATTTGTTCACCTAACTCATTTAAATGACACAACCAGAAAACTGACACAAATTAGATCATCTACTCAAAATATAACTGGGTCTATACCCCAAGGCAGTGTGTTAGGTTGTTTGTTATTTTTAGCCTACATTAATGAATTACCTTCAGTAGTCTCACAAAAAAAAGTTTTATTTGCAGATGACGCTACACTTCTAGTCACTTGTGCACTTGATTTTATAAGCCAATTACAAGGTATTATTAGTGATTGTTTCCATAAAATTATAACACATCTAAAAGATATTGGCCTCACACTTAATTTTGGGAAAACAAAAATGATGCAATTTAGACCATATCAGAGAACCGAGTTAATATATTCGATTTCATACCAGGGACAAAAAATTGAACAAGTGAATACATTCTCACTATTGGGTATCACGGTAGACTCGACACTTTCGTGGAAACCACATGTGGAAATAGTTGTAAGTAGGCTAAGTAGTTTTTCGTATGCACTGCGGTAACTCAGAAAAAGTACAAATGAGGAGTGTGCTCTCACTGCGTATCACAGCCACGCCGCCGCTTGGATACGTTACGGAATCATATTCTGGGGTAACTCGACCGATGTATCTGCGGTATCTGTTTTACAAAAGCGATGTCTCAGAATTATAACGTTTACAGCACCACGAGAGTCATGTAGAATCATATTTACACAATATAAACTACTTACGGTCACTTGCATTTATATATTTGAATTGTGTCGTTTTATAAGAAAACATAGTAATTATTTCCAGCACTTTGATAACACGACGAGCCGTTATGCCTCGCGCCGAGCAAATGATTTTGTTCTACCCGCTGCCCGACTTACGCTTTTTAAAAACGGTCCGTCCTATATGGCTGTCAAAGTTTACAATCATTTGCCCAACTTGCTCAAAGCCCTCCAAGGTACTAAATTTGATAAAGAGTTAAAGAAGTTATTACTTGCCAAGGCATATTATGATTTGAATGAATATTTCAGGGACAAATTTTAAATATTATAATTCTTGACGTCTTTGACATTATTTTATTGTGACTATGTATAAATTTGAATTTTATTTTGACAATTGTAATTTAATTTTAAGACGTAAATTTTGACATCTTGAAATCTTGGCATGACTTAATTTTACCAATTTATGAATGTAATATTGTATGAATGTAACATAATGATGACATGTAAATATAATTATAACTTTAATTTGAATTCACGAATGCCTTATAAAGGTTGTAATGTTACTATTGACCATCTATAATGTACATTATGAAGTGATTAAATGAATATGAATGTAATCTATGAGAACTTTTTTTCTTGAAATAAAGATTATTTAATTTTAATTTTAATTTATTCCAGCCTAATACGGAATTTTACAAAAATAATGCAGCTTGTTTGCGGAAAGCAAGCAAATTACACAAACATATAAAACACCGTCGGGAGCGTATCCTAGACGAGTTACCAAATAAGAACTTGCGAGAGGGTCTGCGTAAGATTTCTCCAAGCTCTAAATATTTGTTTGACAAGTCTCGGCTTCAAACGTATACATGCAGCACAGGCGGTATCGATAAGTGGGTTCGTCCTTGGTACAACCGAGAAACACGTGACCACAAAAACCGAACAGAATGTTAACGTTAACGACAAAACGAATTCTACAAAGAAGGGTAAAACCTTTTTTATTCTGCCATGTCCAAGCAACCTACAGGAAGGACGTTCAGGCAAATAAAAGTAAAGTCGATCAATGACTCGATCCCGCGTTCCAGCAGAAGCGGGTTCTACGGGGGCTGCCTGCGAGCGTATCGCAGGGGGTGGCTGGCGCTTTGGGCTCCGTAGGCCCTTCTCGATCTGATTACGGGAATGCGTCTGCCATTTACCCCCAAACCTCTGCTGATCTACCCATCACAGAGATTGCTTCGCCGGTTCGAAACCAACCACTCAGCCGAAATGACGCAAAAAATCGAATTATTACTCCATTAAGAACATCTGCCGCGCGCAACGCCCCAGTGTTTTGTCGACCACGTCCCCGGTGAAAAAGAGCGACGTGGGCAACGGGCCAAGATTCAATCTCAAAGAACCAAATCAAAGCTATTCAAGCTAGTATCTCACTACCAAATACCTCACTTCCTTCAGGATATGGGTTAAAATCGTTTTGTCATCAGCGTATTTCCATGTGAACATCACAAATTGTCTGTCTCAGGACTGGTATACAAAGCGCGGGTTCTACAGATGACATGTTTACCATTCAGTCTGTCATGTGCACCTATGTGCTTCTCTTCTCCAACGAACTGGATGGCCCAGCTCCTCCGTTCTCGTGGCATGCGGACAACGAGAAGTCTGTGCTAAAGCCAACACAGGTAATAGAGTATATAGGGATAATCTAGAACGCGCAACAGAACTTCAAAGGCCTGAATGCTGAATAAAGCACAGGCGACACTATTCAACTTGTGACGAGCCGCCCTCAAAAGGACGATGGCCTTGAAAGGGACACCGAGCCCTGCCAATTTTGTTGTGGTAATAGGGTGCCTGCACTGTGGTCATCTACATCAGTTCTCGAGGGATCTTCATAAACTATCACCACGAAAACAAGTACAGCTGCCGGATTCCGCTGTGGACGATCTGGAGTGGTGGAAATAACCCCAGAAACATCCCAAGAAAAAATAATGCAGCTTGTCCCCGAAGCTAACCTAGCATTTTCTGACGACTGATTCATCCGACTACGGATGGGGGGGGCAACTGGACGATACGGTAGCATCTAGCAGATGGCAACCCGATCAGCGACATTGGCACTGCAACAGCAGGAAGCTGTTTGCAATCCTAGTTGCAGTGAGGCATTTTAACTCTCGAGAAGGTAGCCATGTAACGGTACAATCGTCATTTCATACATACAAAAGGAGCGTGGGACGCGATCCATGTCCATGCTCGAGCTTACTTCTGCTTCTGAACCTACTAGACAAATGTAATATCTCGATCTCCCCCTTAGAGTACATTCCAGGGAAATTCAACGATATTGCGGACAGAATGTCGCGAGGGAAACGTCCATCCAAGTGGCACCGTCAGTTTGGTACTCCTCAGATAATAATATTTTACTAATATAACACAATATTTTACTAATATAAATAACATAATATTTTACTAATATTATGTATCGACGAAAAGTCTAGATCGGTCGGCCCATTCTGCAATGCCTTTAGCCGCCCGTGGCGGTTTCAACTTATTCCCTCCTCCGAGTTTCATTCCGTGAATCCTTAATCACCTAAACTCGACAGAAGAAGTGTTCTTATTAGTGGCTCCAGAGTGCAAGAGAGCTTTTTAGTTGTCAGATTTACGTCGTTGGGCATTGGGAAGACCGATGAAAATACAACAGCTGAATCATGTATTGATAGATCCGACCACCGGGCTACCGCCTCCTCACCAACCTGCTTGGCACCGTTGGAGCAGGTGGTGTAGTTCAAATAATTTTGACTTTTAAAAACCAAAACCAAAACCAATTTTTTTTTTGCAAAAAGGCTTAAACTAAGCACTTTTACACGTCCCATTGTTATTTTATTCCCTACCACTGCTTCGGGACAAGTTTGGGCTAGCGCCGAGAAGAAGCAGCGCAAGAAACTCGGTCACTATTGTCAGCCTCTTTTAAAAAGTTTTAAATATACATAACAAAATATTAAATTACAAGATAAATGCACCTGTGCGAGCAAGGCAGTATTAATATCCAAACATTTTTATCATTTAAATAATCTATAACAGTGTATACCCTTTTTTCATGAGAATCTTTTTACATGAGCTTTAAATTTAAACATGGGCAGTTCAGCAATAGATGCTGGTAATTTATTAAAAAAGCGAATACATTTCCCCATGAACGAATTACCCACTTTATGCAGTCTGAAATCTGGAACGGCAAGCTTATCCTTATTCCGGGTGTTAAAATTATGAATGTCACTTTTCTTAGAGAACTGATCCATATGTTTGCGAACGTAAATGATATTTTCGTAAATAAATTGCGAAGCTACTGTCAGTATATTAATTTCTTCAAACAGTTGTTTTAACGAGTCACGAGGTCCAAGGTTATAAATTGCTCGTATAGCTCTCTTTTGTAATATATATATAGATTCGATATCTGCTGCTGAGCCCCATAATAGAATTCCATATGACATAATGCTGTGAAAATGGCTAAAATATACCAATCTTGCCGTTCCAACATCAGTCAACTGTCTTATTTTCCTCATGGCGTAAGCAGCAGAGCTAAGTCTTCCTGATAGAGTCTCAATATGAGCACCCCATTGCAAACGGGAATCCAAAGTTATTCCCAAAAAGGTAGTGGAACTAGACGTATCAAGTCGTTCACCTTTTATAATTAAATGTGTTGGGACCAGTTTTACGTTTGGCATTGTGAATTTAATACACTTTGTTTTATTTGCATTGAGCAAAAGATTATTAGTAGTGAACCAATGCAATACTTGAGAGAGAGCATTATTTACATCGTCAAACGAATCTTTACCTCTTTTGATTTTAAAAATCAATGAAGTATCATCTGCAAACAACACTGTCTCACAGAGGTCTTTCGTAGAATATGGAAGGTCATTTATATAAATTTAAAAAAGCAGGGGTCCTAATATCGATCCCTGCGGCACGCCCATAGTTAGAGGGGAGCCAGAAGACTCAGTTCCATTAATACAAACTTTTTGTGTTCTGCCTGTGAGATAAGAGTTTACCAAATCTACGGCATCATTTGAAACACCATAATGTACTGTTGTCTTTTATTTACGCGAACACGATACATTTAAATGAAACTACTTTTACGGATTATTTCGCGATTTATTAACATTTTATTTACTACCTGCTTGTCAGTGACACCCTTCATATAAGGTAGTACACCTTATATGAAGGGTGTCACTGACAAGATTGGAAACATTTTGAAGCGCGCTTCAATCAAAACCTACTTCAAGCCGCCGAAAGTAGCATACCTCTTCAAGATGCGGGGGTGTACAGACTGGAATGTGACTGTGGGCTCTCCTATATCGGTCAAACAAAACGAAGTATAGGCGTGCGGGTAAAAGAACATATAGCCGACATCAAACATAGACGGAATACTAAGTCTGCAGTGTGTGAACATGCCTTAGATACACCCAACCATTTCATACGATTTGACCAGCCTAAAGTCCTTGCAAGAGAACGACGATTTGTGCCTCGCATGTTAAGGGAGGGAAATTGAAATTAGAAGACACCGGAATTTCAACAGAGAAGATGGTTGGAAAATACCACCAGCATGGGATCCTGTTTTAACGAAATCCCATGCTAGGCCCCGCACTGCAAGACCTCTAGATACAGTTAGCTCTTTTTGCGTAGATAGGAACACAAATTAATATTAACTGAGTGACGGTAGTTTATATTTTTTCAAAATATTGTAAAGACGAATAACACCTTAGTCTACCTGTGACCACGAACGCTGTAAAGTGTTCGAAACGTCAGGTTAAATAAAATGTTAATAAATCGCGAAATAATCCGTAAAAGTAGTTTCATTTAAATACACCATAATGTCTAAGTTTTTTTAGCAAAGTTTGATGGTCCACACAATCAAACGCCTTGGAAAGATCACAAAAAACTCCCAAAGCATCCCGCCTACTCTCCCACGCATTGAGTTCAATACACTAGAGAAGCAAACTTCACTGTCTCGCGGCAACAAAAGTCTTCTACATGTCAGTTTGAAAGCCGTAGCTTGGAAACGACTAAACATTTAGATAAAAACATATATTTGTCTCACTTTCACTAGTGTCTGGAAACGAGCTGTCATTCTAAAAAGAAAAAGATGGCGATATTAATTTTTTGGCGGGCTCGGTGTTGCTCGCTATATGAATTTACCCCATTTAAAATAAATAAAGAGTAATTTGAGTCGATTAATTTTGTATGAAATACTATTAATATGGTGTATTTATAATTATTAAAAGAAGTTTGAAAAAGTTGATAAATAAATAAGTATTGTCAGAGTGCTTTATTAAATACATTAAAACGTGACCGTTGTTGTTTTATAAAATAGAGTTAGAGTGCCTTTCCAGATTTGTGTGTGTAAAAGTATAAACGCGAAATATTTGCGGTGGAGGCTCCACCGCAAATATTTCGCGTGGTGTCAATTTAACGAAACCTTTTTTCTATCTAAACCAGCGAGAACTTTTTCATCTGAATAATACAAATGATAATAATACCATAGAATTATAAATATGCGTTTCTTACCTTTAAAATGGCTATAACGAATAAGATGAAATTTTGTAATTAGATAAGGTTTGAATTTTAAACTTACTTATAGAGTTATACTTCTTTCTAGCTGTGCCCGCAACTTCGTTCGCGTGGACAACAGGTTGTGTAGTATATAGCAACGTTGTAGACTGGAGACGCACTCTTATTAAAGAACGAACTTTTTACTTTGGTTTTGCAAACAAAACAAGACTGTTTTTTGATTAACACGGATTGTGTTAATCAAAAGACAGTCACTCAGTAAACTCTCTACTTTTTAACCGAAGAAAAAAACGGAGGAGGTTCTCAAGTCGACTATAAGGTAAAACTACAAGGTAAAATACAAATGACTATGTAAATCTATTATTATTAAATTATTTGAAACTAGCTCTTGCCCGCAAGTTCGAATGCGTGGTCTTCAAATCAACATAAAAAGTTCTTTAAGTGATGGCAATCTGTTTCCAGTGAAAATCTTCTAATCATGTTGTATTTTTTGTGATAACTTAATATGACAGCTCTTAAGAAAAACATTCAAACTGTCACTTTTCGTTTAATCGAGAGAGAGAGAAAGGAATATCTAAACCTAATCAAAAAAGGTTAATTATTGATTTATTACTGTAATACCGTAGTGACGAGCTCCTGGCCTAGGCGTCACTAGGTTCTGGGTTCGATTCCTGGTCAAATCAATGTATAAAACGGACTTTTCTATATTGTTTTTGGCTCTGGGTGTTGTGGTACCGTCGTTGTTTCTGATTTCTGTAACACAAGTGCTTTCGCTACTTCCCATAAGATCAGAGCAATGTATGTGATGTTGTCAAATTTTTATTTTTAATATACAATATAACTGAATATTACTAACAAAAAGCATAGGTCTAGCTTCACTGGACAAGTGTACACGATCGCAGTCGATTTTAGGGTCAATTTTGTCTTGCTCCTGGAAATGCTAAGAGCAAATAATTGTATCCTTATAAGGTAACCAATCTGTTTCTTTTCTTAGTAATCTTATGACTTTAATCCACTTCTCGCGTCGTATTGCATCTTTAGGTACTCTGTAAAATAATTATAACGCCAATAAAAAAATACTACGGTTACCAATCAAATAATTTTATCAACATAAAAAATCTCCCATATATATGGGAAAACCAAATGATGTTTTTACTGGCAACACTGAACTTCAAATATGCTCTGTGATATTTTATTTAGAAATTTGAGTTATTTACATTAATATTCCACAAAAACGAATTACTTACCTTTGAAAAGTGACCCCACATGCTTTGTTATTGGTCTGAGACCTCGAACCACAATCTTTAACGACGCATTTACCCATTTTTTATTTTTTTATTGTGACGCCTCACTCTGTCAACGCCTCTATAAGCACTAGTTATACACTGACTGTGCTGATGCCTGCGGCCATCAGCGCAGTAGCGCGCGATTAGCGCGGCAACTGCTGATCTAGTGTTAACATATATATCAATGCTCCCACGCATCAAACACGTGTTTTAAAAGTGCAACTCCAGCATCAGTAGTGCTTCTACCCTTTGTAAAGCCATATTGTTTGTTATATAAAAGTTTATTCAGGACAAAGTAAGATAAAAGTTGATTAAAAATTACTTTTTCAAATACTTTACTGAGTACTGGTAAGATTGAAATCGGTCGAAAATTGGAGGGGTCATTAAATTTCATCAATGTAGGAAACTGTTTGTCATCAATACATTTGTTAAAAATTATTGCAAGATAAGGGGCTATTGTGTATAGAATTGTATTGATAATATTGACTGAGATTCCCCATAAGTCCTCAGTTTTTTTCATGTTTAATTCCCTAAAAGTTTTTATTACTACATCGGGGTTAATATATCTAAAATGAAATGGAGTTGTACACTCATCAACACCCGCCCTGAGAAGGGATTCAGCTAGTTCGGCAGAGGAAGCCAGTTCCCTAGTTGTAGAGGGAGCTATGTTTGAAAAGAATCCCTCAAAAGCATTGGCAACCTCTGCATTTGAATTAATTACTTTATCCCCAATTTTAAGAGAGTAAGCACGATCATTTAATTTATGCCTACAGGTTTCTTTATTTATAATGTTCCATGTAGCCTTTGCTTTATTATCAGAACTCCGAATAATATTACGCAGATGATTTGATTTTGCAGAGGCACATACTTTTTTAAATATTTTAGAGTAACGTCTCACATGGTCAATAATCTGTGGGTTCTGAGAGCTTGCTTTAAGACTATACAAATCATATAATGTTTTTCTACTTTTATAAATACCGGGTGTTGCCCATTCGCTAAACTTACATCTCAGTTTATTTGCTTTTATATTTTTTTGTGTGAAGATTTGATCAAATTCGTTTTTTAATCAATCCAAAAAGATTCTCATATAAAAAATCGACACTATCGCTATCACTTGATTTTAATGAATTTATGCCATCACAAATTTTTTCCTTAAATCGGTCTTTTCTATTTACCGTTATTGGCCTACAAACAGCATCTACAATTCCTCGGACATAGTGGTGCTCAAACGACGCCTTTTGTCCGCTGTGGTCAGATCTCAAATAATTTATTATTGATTTATCTATTACAGTGCTATTGCAAAAAATATTATCTAAACAAGTAGCTGTTGTGGGAGTCACTCTCGTAGGTTCATTGAATAAGTTTATTAAATTAAATGATTTAAAGAGATTAAGGAAACGATAACGATTTGCATTCTGTGAATTTACTAATATATCAATGTTAAAATCGCCACATACAACTACTTTCTTATTAGAAATACAGACTTTTTTTAAGACCTCTTCCATAACGGTTTCAAAAAGCTGGTAATTAGCAGATGGGGGGCTGTAAACGCTTATTATAATATACTGCTCTAGCTCAGCACATGCTAGTTCGATAGTTCGTTCAATCGAAAGTGACACTATATCTTTCCGTTCCTTGTATTTTAGCTGACTATTTAACAATATAAGTGACCCCCCTCTAGTAGCAGACTACCTTGTGAACGAACTACCAATTTTATAATTTTCAATGTTAATCATCAACTCATATTGGTTGAACCAATGCTCTGTTAAACACATAACATGTACATTTAAATCTTGTAAGAATAAGGATAATTCTAACTCTTTGCCAGCCAAGCCTTGCATATTCTGATGAACAATATTAAAGGTAGACTTGGCTTTTGTCTGCTCTCTTAGTTTAAATTAGAAGAGATTGTCAAGGGAATAATATTTAAATTAGTACTAGTACTAATATGTTGGTCACAGTTTATTTTTTGTTTTAACCAATTATTGTTAATATTATATGCTAACAAGTTAGCAATTTGTTTTTTTAAGTTATATGGCAGGTGTAAAGAGCCGCCCGTTAATACAAATTTATTGTTAGTAAATTTGTTTGTGTCAAAATACACAAACTTTTCACTATGACGTTTAGTCAAATTAAAAAATAAACTATTCAATAGATGAATTTTTTCATTTTCTTCAGTTGTTTGGTACCTACAGTATGGTAGGGCACACAAAACAACTTTTTTACATCAAGGTTCGTTAAGATAGAAAAGTTTTGAATAATATTTTTTCTTGTTGTGTTCTTACTATTCCCTATTAAAATTACAATAACTGTTTCATTAGTAAATTGACTGTGTTGAATGCGTTTTATAATTTGGTCCCATGACGCATCTGGCATACAAATATTAGTTAAATTATGATTAATAGACTTATGTAACAATGGGCCGTAACCAACTCCTAACCTATCTGAGAAAACAATAACATTACTTTCAGGCTTACATGGGGATACTTGAGTGTGAGATGCAGACATTGAAGACCGCTGGCTGGCATCCATCTGTTGACTTTTGTCTAGTTGTGGTAGTGATTTAAAATCTAAATTAGAATTTCCCAATTCTAAAAGTTTATTAGTAGCCAGGATATGCTCGTTAATTTGTTCCTGGGCAGAGTTATATTTTGTTGTCATAGATTGCAATAATTCATGCAACTTTGAGATGTCAGCCTGAAGCCTTCCAATGTCCACATCATATTTACATCTACTTTCAATTAATTTATTATTATAGATTTCTAGGCTGTCTACTAACTCTGAGCGTTGTTTTCTTAACAATATGTTATTGTAAAAGCATTTTTGTTTTTTTAATTAATTTGTTAGATTTATTAATGAATTTACTAATTTTTATATATTTTTTAACACTTATATAGCCTAATGTTTTTGTTTTGTAATTTACTAGTAGAAGCTACTGCGTGGCCCCCAGGGCTACCAATCAACTCCTCATACAGGTTCAATGTGTTTGAGTATTCCTGTACTTTTTTATCTTCCTCTAAGTGACGTATTGTCCTATTGGCATCCCGCAGATCATTTTATAATTCATTGCTTCGCAATAAAGTTTGCTCAAAGATGGTGTTGCACTGGTCGAAGGTGCTGATGGTGTTGAGCAGCTCGTCACGGTGTACAGTGACCTCCTGGATTTGGCCATGCAGTTCAGCTAATTCTTTTTTCAGTTGAGAGTTCTTGGCTATTACAATCCTAATTTCTTCTTCACTTTCATCTCTTTCCCTAAGTAGTTGGTTACAGCTTTCTTTACTATCTTTCAGTTCTTCGAGTGCAATTTTGAGTTTTAGCTCAGCATTCTGAGCAGTCATTTTTCGGGTCATGATTCCGGTCCGGGTAGTCATTTTGTTTGTTTAATTTATTGGCCTCACCTGGAAATGTTCAGAGAAAAGTGTACAACAGATGCTCTGGTACAAAATTGGATTTTGGTTATGATGAGCGGGGAAACTGACAGTATTGGTAAACTTAGATGTTGAATTTGTTTATGGTGGATGGTTGTTTTGAGTTTTAAATATATCTAAAATACAGCTTATTTTATAATCTCTAAATAAAACTAATAAAATTTAGCAATAATAGATTTTATGTAAAACTTTTTTTATTTATTTTTACTGGAGGGTATATTAATCAATGTAAAAATATGTTTTATTCTGTTAAGTTAAACCTAACGATTTCAGATAATTATCAACATCTCCCACTGTAGATTATTTAGAAAGTATTTTGTTAAGTGTTAGAAGTAGAATGTCTGCGGCAAAAGGTTGTTTTCTTCAACTTTACTTCCACTGTACGTCAAGTAAAGAGAGGCACAACTAGGCCGAGTGTAATGAATTGTAACGAGTCTCACTTTCGTGAGGATTGTGAAGTGTTAAATGTTGTGATAATAGTATTACAGTAGGTAAACAGCTGACAACTATCATCAAGTACCAAGTTACAAAGATTGTGTTTACTATGTTTATAATCTCAACATAATAGAATAGGTAATTTAAAAGCCTACATTTACAATTAATGAACCTTAGTGATGCTTCGTTATGAATTAATAATGATGAAAACAGTACTCCCCTGGTTTAGGTAATCCGTTGAACTCCTCTTGAATTTGGATGTCAAAGTCGGCAACACAAACTTTGACCGGTTTTATGTAACAATTTTTATATCGTTTAGGTATTTACACTAGCACAAATTATTAATTATGCTTTGTTTTTGCAATTTAAGTCTAAATTAGGTTTATTTTACACAAAATAACGATAAATTTTAATTAAATTTACAACAGCTGTTTGAGCTGCGTCTGACAGCCAGTTAAGTTTTGTTATATTTCAGATCATGCTGTCGGTTTAATTTAAAATACATAAGGTTTAACACCCGAACGGTGTAAGTTTGTCTTTTTATTTTATTTTATTTGAGATGGGCTTACTCTTGACCCCAATCTTGCTCTAGAGCATAGATGGGATCTACGATAGAGCGAGCTTGCCCAGAAGATGCCTATTCACTCTGGACTTAAAGAGAGTCAGGTTATATGCACTCGGAAATACAAACGCAGGCAGGGAATTCCAATCCTTAGCTGTGCGCATTATAAAAGATGATGAGAAGCGCTTAGTGCGGGTTATGGGTATATCAACTAAGAACGGATGGTAGCCGGCCGTGCGTCTGGATGTCCGATGGAAGAAAGGTGACGGTGGTATGAGTTCATGCAGCTCATGAGCACACTCTCCGAAGTACAATCTATAGAAGACCGATAGGCAAGCAACCTTGCGGCGGTGAGCCAGGCTGTGCAGCTTGGACGCCACCAGTTTTTATCGCCTATTATTCTCTTGGCTCTGCGTTCCACCGAGTCAAGTGCAGCAAGTTGGTATTTCGCCGAGCCGTCCCAAAGGTGGCAGCAGTACTCCATGCAAGATCAGACTTGGGCTTTGTAAAGAGTTAAAAGCTGTCCAGGCGTGAAGTACCGCTTGACTTTATTCAGGACGCCCAACTTTCTAGCTGCAATTTGAGCCTTAGACTCGATGGTGGTGCCAAAGTTGAGGTCAGAGGACAACTCCATGCCAAGAAGTTGTAGAGTGCCGGTCACTGGAACAGATGTACCTCGGAAAGTAGGAGAAAGGGTGAAAGGACTCCTTTTTGTGGAAAAAAGACACGCCTGCGTCTTAGAGGCATTGAAGCTGACGAGATTGTCATCGCCCCACTGGGAGACGTTACTTAACGTCAGGCTCGTACGCTCAACCATGGCCTCTCTCAGTCTTTGGACCTCAACTCCACTGGCTCCTGCACTAGACAGATACTTCTCCACGACAGTACTGTCATCTGCGTATCCAACAATACCTGAAGATAGCAGGTCATTGATGTGCAGCAGGAAAAGAGTCGCAGAGAGCACAGACCCCTGAGGAACTCCGGCGTCAATGGCCTTGAGGTCAGAGGAGCAGCCGTCAATGACTACTCGGATCGACCGTTCACTTAGGAAGTCAGCCACCCAGCTACAGAAGCCAGTGGGGATACCGTACGCTGGAAGCTTGCTCAGCAGACTCGCATGCCAAACCCTGTCGAAAGCCTTCGAAATATCCAGCGACACTGCGATTGCTTCGCCGTGGTTTTCGATGGCTTCGCCCCAGCAATGCGTTACATACACTAGAAGATCCCCAGTTGAACGTCCCCGGCGGAAGCCATATTGACGATCACTGAGAAGATCATTGTCTTCTAGGTATGAAAGCAGTTTGCAATTTAGAACTTTTTCCATAACCTTACAGAGTATGGAAGTGATGGCGATCGGTCTGTAGTTACTAGGGTCGGCACGGCTACCCTTCTTGGGTACTGGTTGCAGATTGGCAAGCTTCCAAGATTTTGGTACGATTTCTGTCGTGAGAGAGAGGCGGTACAGTCGCGTCAGTACGGGAGA
Source organism: Anania fuscalis (assembly GCA_950371115.1). Taxonomy (NCBI): domain Eukaryota; kingdom Metazoa; phylum Arthropoda; class Insecta; order Lepidoptera; family Crambidae; genus Anania; species Anania fuscalis. Next base: position 4,966,028 of record OX493326.1, on the reverse strand, counting down.
CAACTCAGGCGCACAATACCTCAGCACTCTTGCTGGTATGCCATCAGGACCACAGGCCTTGTTCACGTCTAGACCAAGAAGGGATCTACGGACCTCTTTGTTGTGCACTGTGATCTCTGGCATCAAATAATCACAGTGAGGCAAGGTGGGTGGACGTTTCGAGCCAGCGTCTAGACGTGAATTGCTTGCAAACAGATCGGCAAATAAATTGTCGAAATTTTTGGCCCATTTATTTCTTGTAGATAAATAAGCTTATCCTACTAACTTGTTACATATAAGCATCTGTTGTTCTTACTTTTGTGAAAGCTTACAAAAATTTAAATTCTAAATTCTTAGCTAAACATATTGTGAAAGCTATTTCACTTCAAAAACCTAAAGTGGGAATACCTCTAATTTGGAATCTAAACGAATTAGTTAACTGGTTGCAAACTAACTCTCCAAGTTGTGAAATTTTGCTTGCATGCAGCTTCGCGTGAACTATGCTAGCATACTAGCGTTCGGCAGGCATGTGTATGATCTGACACTTTTAAAAATATTTCTCCTGAATATTATGTTGATAGTGACAATAATTATTATTATGTTCCATATGATCATTTGGTTTAAAGTCAGATACATTTTCATTTAAACAATCAGGTTAGAAGTTAATACAGCATTGTAACCCTTATGTTTTCCCCATTAATTGGCTACGAAAACAATATCAATTGGGAGCCTAAAGGCACACTGCCGAGTGTAATAATGCCTTATTTATTTCAATACGGGGTAAAAATAAATCTGCTTCGCATGCTGTAATCGGAAATTGGATGAAATCGGTCCTTAAGGACGCAGGTATACCCACTTCGCAGTTAGCGCTCACTAGTGGCATTCTTAAATTTCTTAAACTAAGTATGAAAATTACCAAGTAGAAGAGATCCTCGCGCGGGGGAACTGGCGTAGACAAAACACTTCCGCCAAGTATTATCAAAAATAAATTGTTGGTAAATCAGGCCCTTCAATCAAAATCTAATCTTGCAGTAAAGTTTGAACCTGTCTAGACTAGCTTATTCAATTTAATATTAAATTCATACAATAGAAAAATATATGTTATACGGAGAATGATTAATAAATGCTGGATTTGTATATTTAGTTAATTACCTTTTAATTGGCTATAAGAATAATATAAATTTGTATTACTTAGGTACCATAAAAAAGGCTATAGCAGAACAACAGAGTTTGCGGGTTTCCTGCATCCACTGGCCATAGACCATTTTGCCTTACTTATAGCATTAAGTTTGCATATTATGTTTTACTTAACTGTAATCTGCCTTAAGACAAATAAACAGTTTAACATAAGTTTTACATAACAATATAACTTGTATTATTAAGCAGAGACGATCGTAATACGAGCGCTTTGAATTGAGTCAGTATCATCAGAGAGTAGCCCCAACCATATACAAGCTCAATAAAATATACTGAAAACATACAAGTTTGCAATTATGTTAATACTATCGGAGAGTAACCCCGATCACATACAAACAATTATTAAAACACAACCGTACTCGCAGTACGATGACTGTCCTATCGAAAAGTAGCCCCAACCATGTCCAAACACAATCCAGATACAAATGTGGTTTATAATAAAATAATAATTAGATAGGTAGACTAAATAAATGAGTATCAAATTATGTTAGTTTTATCGGAGGGTAGCCCCGACCATATACGAACACAATTTCAAATTCAAATACATGTGCTGTGTGTATTGTGCCCGTTCCATCAGGGAGTAGCCCCGACCATGATCGGAGTACCTAAATACTTTAGGTACCTACATACAATTCAATTTTAAAGGTCAAAGGTATGTAAAATTTTACATACCTTTGACTTATGTGGGCCGAAGATCACGGTGCCACTTCTGAGATGTGGTAAATGATACTACTGCCGAAGTTCTTACTTGGATTTATTTAACATGACTTGCCATATTAACTTATAACAAACTCTTCATCTCTTAAGTTAGAAATTATGCCCCTAAATTAATGATTACTTCGATTGACATAGTAACTGCTTAGGAACTGCCTTCTTCAAATGCTCACGAACAACTGACCGAGTAGCGATCTTAACCGATACTACTGCGCTGTTTTCCCCACCACAACTCAATTACGTCGTGTCTTTTTCCCGGTCGGCCAGTAAGTGTTGCCAATATTTGATAATAATATACATCGAATGCCGACATTTCTAATTCTATTTGATTAAAAGCTATTCTTAATAGGTATTAATAAATTAATTACCTAGTTGTTAGAGAGATTACGTAACCTTATCATTTCTGTCAAAGGTTTCTCATCGTGGGGCCTATTCAAAAGCTTATTTGCATCTAAATCAGATAAAGCAATGCCTCCTAAGGTTTTGACGCGACTAAGCGCTACATACTACTCTGTCAAGAAAGTACCGGGAAAAGATTAATAATACACAAAATGTTAGTTATTCATCCAAATTTATTTTATCACCTTCAAAGTATGCTCCTTCAGAAGCGATACACTTACGCCAACGAATAATCCAATCATCAAAACATTTTTAAACGCTTTTTCCGGAATCGAGTTTAGGTCTCACCGCGTATTCTCCTTTATGTCTTCTACCGAATGAAACCGGGTGCCACGAAGTGGTAATTTGAGTTTAGGAAAAAGAAAGAAGTCTGCTGGAGCCATATCTGGTGAATAAGGTGACTGGTCGATGGTATTTGTTGAGTTTTTTGTCAAAAATTCGTTCACAATGATGGCCTTGTGGGAAGGCGCATTATCGTTGTGCAAAATCCAACAATTTTCATTACACAAATCGGGCCTTTTTTGTCTAATTTGCTCTCTTAAACTCCGCATAACGCTTAAATAATACTCTTTTTTTATCGTTTGACCTTCTGGCAAGAATTCTGAGTGCACAACACCGCGACAGTCAAAGAAAACAGTCAACATGACTTGACATGACACTTTGACTTTCGATCGAGTTTGGCGCGGTTTCTTCGGTTTCGGTTCAGTTGGAAGGCGCCATTCCGAAGCTTGTTGACTAGTTTGCATGTCAAACTCGTTAACCCATGTTTCGTCACCAGGAACAATATGTTTCATGAATGTTGGGTCGGTATTGACTCGTTCTAGCATGTCCTCAGCGACTTTTTGCGATTGAGTTTTTGGGGAAAATTCAGGTATTTTGGGACTAGCCGAGCGGCAACATGTTTCATACCCAATTGATTGTTTAAAATGGTAGGAATCGACTCGTGTGACACATAATGTTCGGAGGCTAGCTCTCTCAAACTTGAATGAGGATTTTCAGTCACTATTGTCGTGATTCGATGTATTTTAATCAAATGTTGGCAACACTAACTGTCGACCAAGAATAGGACTTGACGTAATTGAGTTGTGGTGGGGAAAACACCGCAGCAGTATCGGGAGAGATCGCTATTCAGTCAGTTGCTCGTCAGCGTTCGAACCAAGCGGTAGCTAAGAAGTAGGTAAGTATTGGGCAGAATAATTTACTTTTTTCGAATGAGCGATCGAAGAGAGCGAATGGTGAAGAAAAAAGTGAATTATCACTACCAAGCGAATATAAAAAGAGTCACGAAAACAATTAATATGCTACCACTACACTGCATTGGCCTGAATCGGACCACCTACATTTTAATTAATTTCATCAAAGCATAATCCAAAGGCCATCAATAGATAGATAGATAGATACTCTTTATTCTATCTCCTCTTCGCTCCCGGGCCTTAACGCGAGCAGACGTGTCGCAGTTTTAATTAAATAAACAGTTATTATATACGTTCAAAACTCAACCCTAATATACAGTTTTAAAGTCAGTGTTGCTTTAATCATTAATACGCGCTTGTGAAGTTGTGATACACGGCAGCGGCTACTTCGCCCCCCTTTACCTCAGGTGTGACTGAAAGAGTTACTGATTTTTTGACTCGCTCTGGCTTAAGCAGCTGGGCCGCGCGCACGCAAACAATAAAGCTGCTACGAAACGCTACGACGTCACCCGCACTACGAGCTACGTGCTACGGAATAGCCGGTCCCGCGCTACGAACGACTGTAAGTGCTTAACAATCGAACTCAACATGAATAATAAGTCATTATCAGAATCTAACTTGAATGAATCGTCGAACGAGATGATCACTACTCCGCCGAACTTTGTTTTTGGACGAGCAAAAAAGAGGAAAGAGAAACACAGTCCTCCTATAGATGCGCTGTGTCATGCTAAAGATTGTGAATTACAAAACCTAAAAGAGGAAATGAAGGAGATGTTTTCTTCACTTCTTGCTGCGCAGCGTGAAGAATTTAATAAAATAAACCCGACCTTGAAAAAAATTCACGAAACAAACACTAAGATTGAGAGCTCGATTGAATTTCTATCTCAACAAAATATGGAACTACAAAAAAGAATCGAATCACTGGAACAGCAAAAAAAAGAAGATAGCAGATATATTGCAGTATTGGAGGACAAGATGGAAAGCTTACTCAAAAGCACTAGAAAGACCAACTTTGAGCTGAAAAACGTACCGAAGAAGGAACGGGAATCCAAAGACGACTTGATCAATATGGTCACCTGTCTATCGTCTTCGGTGGGAGCAAGCCTAAACAGATCCGATATAGTTGACATATATAGAGTAAATGGAAAGAAGGAACGAGTGACCATCAACCCAATTGTAGTCGAAACAAAATCAACTATTATAAAGACTGACTTACTTCACAAATGTAAACTATATAACAAGCTCAATAAGACGAAAATACGCGCTAAACACTTGGGCTTCACCATGCAAGAGGAAACCCCCGTCTTTGTCTGTGAGCAACTGACACCAAAGGCATCCCGTTTGCACTTTTTGGCGCGCGATCTTGTCAAATCTACAGCTTTCACATTCTGCTGGACCGCTTACGGAAATGTGTACGTCAGAAAAGACGAAAACTCGCCGGTAATTACCATCACTAATGAAGCCCAAATCAAACAGCTATACCACACCTCATGACTAGATATAGTAAAAAGAATTATAATTCACTTTACATTAACACACCTTCAATCAACCTTTATCATTTGCCTGGCTTATACTATAGTAATTACATATACATCATACACACATATAAACACACACGCACACTCTCATACACCTACACATACTCATACACCTACACACACACAACTCACTATCTCATGCAAACTCTATCATATTGTCAGCTATACTGCATCTCATACAACAAAAAAAACCATTTACGCCCTACACACATATAAACCGAACCCAGCTTGTTATCAAATCCAGTTTCGTATATTATGTACTTGATGGACAACCTTTCTAGCATTAAAGACTTGGACGAAATGGCTGCGGCCTATTCGATAAAATGTTCTATTGCAGACCTTAACAATCAATCAAATTTCAATAGTAAAAACATTACAATTCTACAACAAAACATTTGCAGCATCTACTGTAATCTCGATAATTTTATTGCTACATTTTCTAGTCTTAAGGTCGAAGCTGATGTATTAATTTTTAGTGAATGTCACCTGAATTCAGACAAACCTACCCCTATACTGCACAATTACACCCACTTTACATCTAATAATAACTCAAACAAAAATGATGGAGTTGTAATATATGTCCTATCTGAACTAAATCCAAAATTCAAAGAAATAATTATAGATGACGCAACTTGTATACAAACATTTTTTGACAATACTACAATATTAGGAATATACCGCTCTCCATCAAAACTAAATGCTGATAAATTTATCAACTCTTTGAACACATACTTAGAATCAATTAAACAATTACAGAACATATTTATAACAGGGGACGTTAACATAAATTTAATTTCTAAGTTAGACGAAACCCCCCAACTGACTCAAAACCGTGCTTCCTACCTTAATATGCTAATCTCTCACGGCATTATGACAGGACACACGCTCCCTACAAGAAAAAATAGTTGCCTCGACCACGTAATGTTTAAGACAGACAAAAACAAGGTTTCAGTTTCGATCGCTGTTCTAGATACCACAATAACAGATCACGCTGCTGTGATAATGAGTATCTCGAAATCTAAACCTAACCATTGTCATATAACTACTAACACTTATACAGACTTTGAAGAGGCTGCTGAAAATATCTTAAATAATAATAACTTTCCAAAACTATTACTTATTAACAACCCAGACTATTTAGCTGAGCAATTGATTAACACAATAAAAGGTGCCTTAAATGAAAGTATTAAAGTAAAAATGGTTTCGAAAAGACAGCGCAGTATTAAACCCTGGATTACCAGGGGTATATTGCGCTGCATCCGAAACAGGGATAGAATGCAGCTCAGTCTCAAATCTGATCCCGATAATGTCACATTAAAAGTTACATACCTGAGATATCGCAATTTTTGCAATAAATTAATTAAAAAGCTTAAACGGAAATATGAGTCCCAACAAATAAAAAATAATATGAAAGATCCCAAAGCACTATGGAAAACTATTAAAGAATGTACAAATCTTAGCTCACATAAAACTAGTAATAATGACCTTTTAGAATCCAGTAATTCGCCTAATGAAGCCGTGAACAACGTCAATAATTACTTTGCAAACATAGGCAAGCATCTCGCGATGGATATCATAAAGAACCCTGCCTCTACAACTAACTGTAATGTACTGACCTCTATATGTTTCTCTCAACCATCTTCTTTTTTCCTAGCGGAGACTGATCATCAAGAAGTAGACGCCACACTACAAAACTTAAAAACCGATAGCGCCTCTGGGTGGGATGGCATTCAAGTAAAGTTTCTTAAGATGATCAGACCTGCCGTAGTCCCAGTTCTCACGCATCTTACTAATCTCTGCATCAACCAAGGTGTCTTTCCAAAATTACTCAAGAAATCAATAGTCACACCAGTCCACAAGAGCGGAGATAAAAGTGACCTCAACAACTATAGACCTATTTCAGTCCTCCCTAATATCTCAAAAATTATTGAAAGAATTATAAACTTCCGACTTTCCGTCTATCTCGAAAAATTTAGTATCCTATCTTCTTCCCAATTTGGTTTCCGTAAAGGAAAATGTACAGAAGACGCAATCTTGGGTTTAACTACTTTGGTCTCTAAGCACCTTGATTATGGGACAAAATGTTTAACAGTGTTTCTCGACCTAAAAAAAAGCATTCGACACAGTATCTGTTCCCATCCTTGTGGAAAAAATGGAAAAAATTGGTATACGAGGTACTCCGCTTTCACTTCTGTCGAACTATCTTCATGACCGAACACAGATGGTAAAAATCAATGAGCACGTAAGCTTGGACACTAAAATTGAGTATGGCGTTCCACAGGGAAGTGTCCTTGGCCCAACCCTTTTCTTAATCTACCTAAATGACCTCACAAAGCTTAACCTTGAAAATGGTAATATCTTCTCATACGCAGACGATACAGCCATTGTGTTCAGCGGTATGACCTGGGACTCTGTGTTCAAAGCAGCAGAAAACGGTCTCTTTATAGTAGCCTCTTGGCTCAAGTCATCTTTGCTTACACTAAATATAGCTAAAACCAATTATATGTGCTCTACAATAACCAAAAGATCCAAACCGACCTCCCTGCGTAAACTTAAGATACATTACTGCGACTATCCCAATGTTGTAAACTGTAAATGTGCAGAGATCAAAAACGTAGAAACCGCAAGATATCTCGGTGTGATTCTAGACCATCATCAAACCTGGCACCCTCACATTGATCACGTAAATAGCCGTATAAGGAAACTGGTTTGGATCTTTAAAAAGTTGAGACATGTTACATCTCAGAAACTGTTACATAGTATATATCTTGCGCTAGCGCAATCAGTCTCGGTCTATTGCATATCTATATGGGGAGGGGCCACAAAAACAAAAATGTTGGAAGTGGAGAGGGCTCAAAGGTGTCTACTTAAGACAATTCTATTCAAACCGTATAGATTTGCTACAGATGAGTTGTACAAAATACTTGATGTCCTTTCGATCAGAAAACTTTACATTCTGACCTCGGTTTTAAAAGTACATAGTAAGTTGCCTTTTGAACCTAGACTAGTAATGGGTAGGAGACAGAAAAGTGTGGCTACTATCCCCACTTGCAAAACAATATTTGCTAAACGACAATTTTATGCACAAGCTGCCCTTCTTTATAATAAACTTCATAAGTTGCATAATATATATAAATTAAATTTTTACGAATGCAAAAAAAAGGTAACAAAAGCTCTTAGAATCCTCGGATACATCGAGACAGAGGACCTGCTGGCTAGGATTGTATTGTGACTATGAATGGTGGTTTTGAAATATGAACCGATCCCAAGATTCTCAAATCGTAGGGCCACACTGTCACACTGTTACACTGTTACCTATAACTGTAATTTAGACATAACACACACACACACACACACACACACACACACACACACACACACACACACACACACACACACACACACACACACACACACACACACACACACACACCACACACACTACACACACACACACACCACACACACACACACACCATTTTTGTATGTTATGATATATAAGTTTGCTCAAACTATGTAGCTTTATATTGTAAAAGAAGAGCGGGGTCTCCCGCCACAGGTACCACGAGTACTTACTGGGTAGATCCCAGCCTCAATATTGTTTACGATTTTGTGTGTTAACGAAATAAACAATTTTTTTTTTTTTTTTTTTTTTTTTTTTATTGCACACCAAACAAAGAAGTTACAGTTGATATTTACAGAAAGATGTACAATTTAGGCGGTCTTATCGCTAAAAAGCGATCTCTTCCAGACAACCTTTAGGCAGAGGACAACTACAAAATCAATTTTATTAAATGGTTACATTTAAATGTTTGAACGTGATGTAAAATTACCATTGTATCTAAACTCACGGAACCCAACAGACAACTTAAAAAATAAAATGAAATTCCTGAAGCAAAAACAATCGTTAAAATTAGAATGTATCTGCCCTGGAACAACACAACCAAAGCGGCATGGTAGCTTGTTACCTAACACTATACGCAGTCTGGTTTGCGGGCCATCCAATTGTGGGAAGACAAACTTAGTCATAAGCTTGTTATTACATAAAGACGGTCCACGTTTTCGTAACCTTTATGTGTATTCAAAATCTTTATATCAGCCTAAATACTTGTTTTTAGAAAAGGTTTTGAATATGGTGCCTGGCATGTCTTATTACAAGTATAATCATAACAGCGAGATTTTGAGTCCACATGAAGCATTACCGAACTCAATCATTGTGTTCGACGATGTAGCGTGTGAAAATCAAAATAACATCCGAGATTATTTTGCAATGGGACGTCATAAGAATATTGATTGTCATTAACCAAACTTATACTAGAATACCAAAGCAACTCGTTAGAGATAATTCTAATCTAATAATATTATTCAAGCAAGATGATATCAATTTAAAACACGTTTATGATGAACATGTTGGTTCTGATATGTCATGGAGCCAGTTTCGAGAAATGTGTTCAACAGTATGGAGTAAACCTTATAGTTATGTTTTAATCAATAAAGACTGTGAAAGGAACAATGGATACTATAGAATGGCATTTGACACATTTATAGTGGTGGACTAGCTTTCATATAATATGATTGTTACATGATCATTAAACCAGTGTTACTTGTGATTTCATGCTGAGCGCTACGTATTGATATGGAAAAAAAATTAAAAGAACAAATTGTAAAATCCGTCTCAGCCGTAAAAAGAAAAGTTGACATGATAAAAGATGTAAAAAATACAAACAATATGGCTTTGGAAACAATGTTCAAACCTATTGTCGAACCGCTCAATATGCTTACAAGAAAATCTGTAGAAAAACAACAACAACAACTAGATGAAGATACAGTGCAAAACCACTTAAACAACAACAACAACTAGATGAAGATACAGTGCAAAACCACTTACCTATAAAAAATAAATATAGCGAAAGCGAGTTATCCAATTCTTCCGACGACGATTTTGAAGACGAAAACTCAGACAGTGAGGTTTATCCAACGCCCAATAAAACTCTAACTACACTACCTTCAGAAGATCATAATGTGAGCGAGAATTCGTTCAAGTCCCTACAATCATCGCCAAGTATTGCAAATCAATCTTTATCATGGTCTACTTCATCTGAAGTAATGAAAGATGTACCTTACGGAATCAGAAACGAACGTGGTAAACTTATGCTGGGCTACACCCGTGTTCATGAAGATGGCCGTACTCTGAAAATAGAAAACCGTAGTTTTGATAAAACTATTGGTTTAAAGGAATTGTTATACAAAAAGATACCAAACCTAGGACTTGTTACGGAGATAGACTTACAAAAATATAAGTTGCTACTTGTAGATACCAGTGCTCACAAACGTAATTGGGATCCATCTAAACACATAAACAGCAAAAAAGGATTCAAATATATGAACGTGATCAGACCATTGTTTGAATTCTCAAGAAACAATACAAGTAGCATGGAAAGTCTTCCACAAGGACAAGGCATTGAACTATTAAAACAAGTTAAAACTGACACTAATTTAGTTTACTGGGATGATCCAAATGAGTTAGTGGAACGTTTAAAATTACTTCTTGCATCAAGAGAGGCTGGCAACACGGGGGTAGATAATGAAATTTATTCAATCATCGAAGAACTGTATGAAGCTGGCATCATAAACTAGCAATATAAAAAGCATCAATCAGGAAAATTGAGCAGTCTTATTACAGTTAAGAAGGAATCAAGACTGCAATGAATATAGACAAATTTGGTCATCACGTGCACAAACGTTTACGTTTAGGTGAATTCATCGACGCTTTTTCCGATACATTAGTAAAGTCGGAGACGGGCGACTTTGATTTAAAATCTTCAAGACTAAAAGGTGTACAGTCTCCTAACCGAGACGATGAAGCAGTTAATAAAGCTTATATGGATAAATCTGTTCAAGAACTCAGAAATAAAATGAAACAAATTAACAGTGATGTTAAAAAGTACTTAAAAAATTTGGAAAGAGTAACATCAAGCACTTTGAGTACCTTGTATTACACAAAAACAGAAATAAATGGAATGATTCAAGCACAACCAAAGAAAAATGAGTAAACAAGATATAGTGAACGAACTTCACAAAGCAGCAAGAAGAAATTTTTCACGTAGATGTACAATAACAAAAGGGATAGATGATTTATGGCAAGCCAACCTTATAGATTTACAAAAATATTCTAAGTTCAATAAAGGTTATAAATATGTACTAGTTGTGATTGACGCTTTGTCAAAATACGTATGGGTTAAACCTTTAAAATCGAAAACAAAGACATGTGTTACTAATGCAATGCAAAGTATATTATCATCATCACGGCACCCTAAACATTTGCAAACCGATTTAGGAACAGAATTTTACAATGACATTTTTAAACAGTTAATGAATAAATATAAAATAAACCATTATTCTACGTATTCCGTAAAAAAAGCATCCATAGTTGAAAGAGTGATAAGAACAATCAAATCTCATCTTTATAAACTTTTTAGTCTTCATGGACGATATCAGTGGTTTGGAAACAATTTACATTCCGTTGTAAAAGACTATAACAATACAGTGCATAGGGTTACGAAATTTAAACCTATTGATATTACTAAATGTAATCAGGTTTTAGCTAGATCAAACCTTATTCAAACGCAAAAACAGAATACGAATCCCAGATTTAAGTTTCGAGTTGGTGAATTTGTTCGTATAAGTAAATATAAAGGTGATTTTTATAAAGATTATACACCTAACTGGTCTACGGAAATTTTTCGCATCATAAAGGTTAATCAAACAAAACCTCAAACATATCAAATAGAAGATAAACATAAGCAAACCATTTTGGGTTCGTTTTACGGATACGAATTACAACGAACTAAGTATCCAGATCTTTATTTGATTGAAAAAGTTATAAAAAGAAAAGGAAACAAACTGTTTGTGAAATGTTTAGGTTTAAGTAATAAAGATAACAGTTGGGTTCATAAAACAGAGTTGGTCCAGTAGTATATAAGGTACGATTTTTTAGGACTCATCCTGCTAACCTGTGACTATATAGGTGAAAAGCAATCGTGAAAACCAACTTTCAAATGTGTATCATAAAAACTAAAAAAATTAAAATTAAAAATACAAAATAACAACATTGACTTCATATTGCATAAACTCGTCCTATCTTCAAACGTAAAACCATCTGTGATCATCTGTCCTATTCCTTCCCAAAGACAGAGCGAGAAAGACTTAACAAACATGAAAGATAGCCGGAATTCATTCATAACACGCACAGATGTTTGGCTTGAATAACTAGGGGGAATGACCTTCAACCTTTGTTAATACAAAAATTTGCCTTAAATGTAGCTTTTGCAAATTTTCGAATAAAAAAATCGACATAATTTAAAATAAACAAATAAAAACATAATTTTGAAAATTCTTAAATAAGTAGATGTTAAGTTAGCAGCTTACCTATTTGCGGTCCTCTTATCAGCTTATCAGGTGAGTACACTAATCTTCAAGGGGTGTAGGTATTTCCAGACAGGGAGCGATTCAAATTTCCCATCACACTTTCTCAGGCTGTGGACTGACGAGCTATCCAAAATCATGCTAGAATTTATTGTGTTAGGGGTATGCAAGTTTACCTTACATGGACGGCATGGCATTCCAGAATGCCATTTCTAAATTACCGTTGTGGACGGCGGGCATTCCAGAATGCCATTTCTCCCGCAGTCGATATTAACTCTGATTGTTAACGTAATAAGGTTCTGGTTGTCCTGATACTTTTTTAGTGGAATGAATGATAAATTCTCCGTTCATTGAAACGAAAAACAAATAGACGTTCACGGAAGAAAAAAAAAGACAAAAATCGGTGAACTTTGATTTAGTGTTTAGCGGTCACGTGATGTGATGACGTGTGGTAAAAAAGTGAATTTTAAAAGTATTTCAGTGTAAAAAGGTTAGTTTTTTGCCATAATATCTATTGTTGTTAGTTTTAAAGTTATAATAAGTGTTAACAATAGTATTTCATTGTAATTTGAGCGTGTAACTTAACGTGAATTGAAGTGCTGTACTTGTAGGCGCGCGAGCGAACAATGGCAGTTTTATTGGCCGATAAGAAATAATGTAAACATCATAAAACACCGGGTCAGCATGTAAGTAGTTACTTTGTTTCAATAGCTTCTCAGAAATGTAACCCAAACCGTCCTAAGTGTAAACATCTGGCCTCACGAACAATAACAAAGCGATAAGCGCCGAGCGCAGCAAAAAAATAACGGTCGGTGTCAAGTGGCTGCGGTCCTTTTCAAGTGGCACCGGCCACGCGTCACGGGGCCAGAAGTAGGCCGTCAACGGTTAAAAAGTGAGGTATGTTTGATTAAACTAAAAAAACAAATTAGCATAATTTTATGATAACTCGGCGTGTTTAAAAATTTGAATCAACACTATCTACAACGATTGTTTATTTACACGACTATTTACACACTGTTCCTCCTATTTACACTACAGGTTTCAGTTTATTTACACTAAAATACTCCTGATTGGAGTATAGGTCGGGCATGATTGTAAAATTGTGATCGATATCACACGTCTTGCTAGTGCAACTATATTTTCGATACTAAAATTCAGGTGATTTTTTACCTTGACACGTGACAAACATTCTTTGAATTATGTCGGTCTTTTCCTGGCACAGTTCATGGTACTTAATTAAAATCTTTAGTTTATGAATTGTGCTGATTTCCTGTAGATTATTTTTTTTGGCCATTGGGTACTGAATTATTTTTAAACCAACTATCAATCGAGCATACAACCTCAGTTGAGAAGTGCTGTCTAGACTAGACTATTGTGTCATTTAAAAAGATCGAGTCCGTAAATCAAACGCAAGACCTACCTACATGCATGCAATCATTTATTTTTAACCGACTTCAAAAAAAGGAGGAGGTTCTCAATTCGTCTGAATGTTGTTGTTTTTTTTTTTTTTGTATGTTTGTTACGCGATTACGCCATCAATTATGAACCGATTTCAAAATTTCTTTTTTAGTTTAAAAGGGGATACTCCCGAGGTGGTCCCATTTATACCAAGTCTGATTCTGATGATGGGATCCTTGGGAAGTCGAGGGCAACCCTCAATTTTTATAGGCACCCATAATGTTTTGCATATATTTTCTGACTCAATGCTGATTTTTGGGTCTGGTAATCATCATGTCATGTTGCTGACCTGATGATGGAAGCCACAGAACTCCTTAACGGATAAGAGTTAGAAGATAATACTGCTTTTTGTCGACAGAACGTATTTCGCAGTGTGTTTAGCAGACGTGGAGCTTATGAGGTACCAGACCGCCAATGTATATTTACTGGGGGCGTACCCGCACACCCAGTAACGAAAAAAAAATTTAAAGTTCCTTTATTAAATTGATTTGGTATTTAATGCAAGACCTTATCCTATGGTTACGACACCCAAATAGCCGCCGTTCTGGTTGGAGTGTAGGAAAACCCTTTCCTTAAGACTTACAAATTTTCGTCGAAATATTGACCCAATATAACACCATATTTTTAACCGACTTCAAAAAAAAGGAGGAGGTTCTCAATTCGTCAGAATGTTGTTTTTTTTTTTTTTTTGTATGTATGTTACGCGATTACGCCGTCAATTATGGACCGATTTCAATTTTTTTTCTTTAGTTTGATAGAGTATACTCCTGAGGTGGTTCCATTTACACCAAGTCAGATTCTGATGATGGGATCCCTGGAAAATCGAGGGCAACCCTCAATTTTTATAGGCACCCATATTTTTTTGCATATATTTTCTGACTCAATGCTGATTTTTGGGTCTGGTAATCATCATGTCATGTTGCTGACCTGATGATGGAAGCCACAGAACTCCTTAACGGATAGGAGTTAGAAGATAATACTGCAATTTGTCGACAGAACGTATTTCGCAGTGTGTTGAGCAGACGTGGAGCTTATGAGGTACCAGACTGCCAATTTTTATTTACTGGGGGCCTACCCGCACACCCAGTAACGAAAAAAAATGTAAAAGTTCCTTTCTTATATTGACTTGGTATTTAACGCAAGACCTTATCCTATGGTTACGACACCAAAATAGCCGCCGTTCTGATTGGAGTGTAGAAAAACCCTTTCCTTAAGACTTACAAATTTTCGTCGAAAAATTGACCCAATATAACACCTTATTTTTATCATACCATTGGATGGGTGGTCTACAGAAGACCAACATTTGTCTAGGTCACTTTGCTGTAAAGTCATTTTTGGTGGAGTTGGAAGGTGAAAACTGAAGCTTATTTTAAAGGCGTCTGGGACTTGAAATAAATTTCGTCAAAAATTGATCATTAATAGCATCCTATTGTTTTATTATTATACCATTGGGTGGATGGTCCACAGAAGACCAACATTTGTCTAGGTCACTTTGCTGTAAAATCATTTTTGGCGGAGTTAGGAGGGGAAAAATAGAGGACTTAACACTTAAAATTGTGAAATAAAATAAGTTTAAAAAAAACTAAAAACCGACTTCAAAATTAAACTAAAAAGCGAAAAATAATATTGACTTAAACATACATAATCAGTTCTTTTTGGAGTCGGTGCGAATGAACACATTTTAACTCGCGATGGCTGGCACCGACTCTAAAAAGAACTGATTAGGTATGTTTTAGTCAATATTATTTTTCGCTTTTTAGTTTCATTTTAAAGTCGGTTTTTAGTTTTTTTTTAAACTTATTTAATGACTAAAGTAGCTCTAAGCCTATGCCAATTAAATTGACGGAATTTTTAAATACACCTAGGGATGAGTAACAAAAGGGAAATGTATCGATGTGCAAAACTATTGGCATTCACCTCGCTATGTGTTTGTAATTAAATGTCAATGCAGAATGCAGATGCAATTATAAGGGTGAGTATCAAGTATAGGGGCACGGAAATAAAATGCAGGTTTACCGATTGCCGTCTAATTGAGTACTAAAGTAATTTCGTTGCAATGTGTGACGCATATGACAAAATGTAGGTCGCAACTACGTATGCACTGTTGCGCCTAGTAACAAATATTATTTTAATTAAAATGTTAACAATGTACTTTGTACATATTGCCTTTACAAAGAAAACAAAAAATATAAAAAAAATGATTACAATTAACTTCACATGCAATTTAAATATAAAAAATAAATGTTTGCTTGTATAATGTACATTCAGTAAAATAATTAAAAATGTAATTAAAATAAAATTATGAAAATGTATTGCAACATAAAAATAGTCATTAAACTAGCACACTTCACTGTGGTGTTGAGTGTCAAACTTCACTGTGTCGCATTTTCTTTTTACTTTAAACACTGCACTACACTTTTTTGTGTCCATTTTCACTTGGCTATATAACGGATCCTCGACGTCATCTACTGTTTCTTCCTTTCGATGGGTAGGGCGCCGTCTCATGTCTTCCAAGTCTTGGGCCTGTCTTTCTGCATCATTCTTTGTTTTCAATCTTCGCCAACAGCAGATAGAAGTTGCAAACAGTGCAATGATTGTAATTAAGATTACATAGATCATAATGTAATGGTGCCAGTCATGAGAGTTTATATTTTTAAGAACAGAGTTTTCCTTGATGGTGCTTAATTCCTTCTGAATTCTCTGAAACTTTTCTTCATGTGTTTCAATCTGCAGTGAAGAGTTTCGAAGAGTGGTATTAACAATATGATTTATCGGTGAAATGATAGGTAGGATAGGTTTTGTTATTTCTTCTAATGCAATTTGACTCGTAAATTCCATGTTTGCATGTAACATGAACGTATCGCCACGCAGGACACACCCTCGTCGTAGTGTTATCAGTCCTGTGTTACTCAACGCCTCTGACGTCATGCCAGCTGGACACATAATGTGGACTAAGCACACGTCACAACAGTAGTAAAACCACGTGTTTTGTTTATGCAATTTGATCCATTTGTCGGTGCAAGTCTTTATTTCAGAATGACAGTATGCAGCATGTTTTTGTATTAAAGTTATGTCACAAATGGATTGACTGCGACTATTAGTCTTGTATACAGGTGGTTAAATTTGCACATTAATTTTTGATCTTGTACGTTGAGGCATTCCTGTATGTCAGACTGTTGCAAAAGTATAAAAGAATATTGATCAGGGTTGAATGCAATTAGATCTGAATTCGGAATGATGTTCATAATTCGGTTTGAGTCAATACGTTGAGGAATGCTTATTAACTTATCCAATTCGAATGTCTCATCACTTAATAAAGGTACTTTTATTTCCATCATAAGATAGTTGTGCATAACTCGTGCATGGATTCGGAGCAACCTGTACATATCTTTTATATTATCTTGTAATATATCGGGTAGTGCATAGTTATGTGGAACGTTTCGAGCTATTTTATTTAATTCATTTTGTAACTGCTTAGGTGATAATAAATGCATGTCTATGTGCCCTCTATACATATTAGTCAGTGTGTTAATTAGAGTTTGTTGAATGTACTTGATGTTTTGAATCATCGATTCGGCGGCAATGACTGAAGTTATTACGTAGAATGCATTTTCAGTCTCTAATTTATTAATCATCGTCTCGTTTTGTAATTCATCAAGATGGTTGTTTATTAAATTGAAGTGTTTTATCATCGTTTCCTCGTTTCTTTGAATAATATTTTTCTCTGCCTCTATGATACTTGTTTGATTTTTCAGTAAGTGTAATAGATGGTTGTCATTTTCTTGTATGATTTTAATGTCATTTTCGTATTTTTGAGCAAATCGTTCGTCTAAAACTCCGAATAAAGTGTTTGCAACATATCCGATTCCGTCAATTAAACCTCTTTTATATCTCCTTTGCAGTAATTTTTCTGATTTTAAGATATCATTTAGAAACTCGATTTCGATCATACTTTGTTCTAGTTGATTTGTCAAAACATGAAATTGCGTAGCCCAGTCATCTTTTCTGTATTTTTTAATATGCGATATGTATTGTTGCAGAGCGTCAACGTTTTGCCAGTAACTTGTCATGTTGTAATAAAATATCAATTTCCATTCATCTTGGATCTGTTGTACTTCAGCTATTTTGTCAAAGTAAATTGTTTGGTTCTTTGTTAGTGGTAAAATATTAATGTCATTTGCATTTTGTTGAGAGGATGGAGTGATACTTGTCATTAGTAAAAGTAATGCATAGCAAATTAGACTTTTCCATGTCATATTACCAGTCCTCTTTGTCCTTTTTGATTTCTCAGTGTCAGATTGATTGTTTGATGCAGGGTCAGCTTCTAAAAGCGGTACTAACTTAACTATAGGTCGTTTGACCTCCCCATTTTTGGTTTTCAACGTAACTACTCTTGTATGGCCGTCCTTGCCAGGATGCAGATTAACAACACGTCCGAGAGCCCACTTTCCTGCTGGTAGGTTCTCATCCTTGATGCACACAATGTCATTTACCTGAGGGTCTTGGTTTCGTCTCTTCCATTTTAATCTTGATTGCAGTTGTTGCAGATATTCTTGAGACCATTTCTTCCAGAAGTCCTTACTTAGTTTTTGCGCGATCTGCCAACGTTGTCTTTAGTCAAAGTTGTCAGTGTCAGGTTCTGGAATTGTCATTACCGGGGTACCAGTGAGAAAGTTCCCAGGTGTCAAGCAGTCTATATCATCTGAGTTTTCGGTCAAGGTGCAAAGTGGTCTTGAGTTTAGACAAGCCTCGATCTGACATAAAAGAGTAGAGAATTCTTCGTAGGTCAAGCGTTGGTCGCCTATAACTCTTTTCATGTGGTATTTCATACTCTTTACTGCAGCTTCCCATAGACCTCCAGCGCTGGCCCATGCAGGAGCATTAAAGTGCCAGCGTACTCCCATCTCTCCGACCTTGTTCAGGAAATGATTATCAAAATATGTTTGCACTATAATTTTGTATTGTTTTAAGAGAATGCGATTGGCTCCGACGAAGTTTGTACCATTGTCACTGTACATGTCACTTGGTGTTCCTCGACGTGCACAGAAGCGTTTGAAGGCTGCTAAGAATGCCATGCTGCTTAGCTCTGTTACCAATTCCAGATGGATCGCCTTGGTTGCTAGACATACAAATACTGCAACGTATGCTAGTAATGTTTTTACTCCTCGCCCTTTGCTCGCTTTGATCTCAACGTGACCAGTAAAGTCCACCCCTGTGTGTGAGAAAGGTCGAGATACTGTCACGCGCGGCACGGGTAAGTCAGCCATAATTTGATTCTGAGATTTTGCATTGAATCGACGACATATAATGCATTTATGCAACACTCTTTTTACAGCGCGATGTCCACCTACAATCCAGTATTTTTGGCGTAAATGTGTCAGTGTCAATCTAGGACCTCCATGCAGTGTTTGTTGATGAGCTCTAAGTATCAGAAGGTCTGTCAATATGGTGTTATGTGGTAAAATCATTGGGTTTTTAGCATCTTTGTTTATGTTGGAATTATTTAGCCGTCCACCTACACGTAAGATGTCATCGTCATCTAGGTATGGATTCAAGGCAAGTATTTTACTTTTAGGTTTAATGCAATTGTTAGATTTCAATGTAAATATTTCCTCCTTAAATTCTTGCAATTGTATCTGTTTAATTATAGTTTTTTCAGCTTGTTGCAATTCTGTAGTAGTCAAATAGGTTGTTTGTTGTTTCTTATCGTTTAATTTAGTTTTGCAGTTTCTATAGAATCGAAAAATCCACGCGATGACTCGTGCAATATGAGTCACATCGCTATGCATAGTGAGTAATTCGACTACAATCGGTGATGGTTCGTATTGCGTAACACACGTGATCTTTTGTTTTTGTTTTGTTTCTAAGTTGGTTTCATGTATTGTAGGTTTTGTTAATGTTTTTGCATTGAAGTTTTGTAACCACTCTGGTCCATGCCACCATAATGGGTGTTGTAATAGTTGAGTGCAACTTGTGCCTCTCGTGGCACAGTCAGCAGCGTTCTCCTCAGACTTTACATAGTTCCAATGCGTTTTAGGTATAACTTCATGCACCTGTTGGACTCTATTGCTGACAAAGCTGTTCCATTTACTTATGTCACCTTGTAGCCAGCTTAAAACGATCATCGAATCGGTCCATGCATAGGTTTGACTGACTATTTTTTCCCATTTAAATGCAATTACGACCTTTTTCATTAGTCGTGCGAGTAACACGGCTCCACATAATTCGAGTCGAGGTAGTGTGAGTTTTTTATTTGCAGGGGCTAATCTCGACTTTGCAGTTATGAGTCGAACTATGGGGTTGTTTGTGTCATCGAGTGTATGTATGTATATGGCGCATGCATAGGCCTTTTCAGATGCATCGCAGAATCCATGTATTTGCATAACCTTATGCGTGTCACCTAACCATCTTGGTATCTCAAATTGAGTTATATTTTGCAAGTCAGTTGAAAACTTTCTCCATTCGTCTTGAATTTCTTGAGGTAAAATGTCGTCCCAGTCGCATTGCAATAGCCATATTGTTTGAAATAATAATTTTGCCTTGACTGTAAGTGGTGTGAGCCAGCCAAGGGGGTCAAATATTTTGGAAATTTCTGAAAGTAATTTTCTTTTTGATAAATCAGTGCATTCTGTCATAATTTTGCTGTTAAATGTGAAATTATCATTATTCGGGTTCCATTGTAGTCCTAGTGCTTTAGTGATTCCTTCGTGTTTGAAATGCATTGTTGTTTGATTAAGTTCGGATGTTGATAAAGCTTCAATCAAGCTTGGCTCATTACTTGTCCATTTTCGAAGGGTCAGGCCGGCTCCTTGCATCATATTTATGAGTTGGCCTTGAATTTCCTTCGCTTGATCTATGGTGTGGCTACCGCTCAACACGTCATCGACATACATCTCGTTAGTTATGACGTCAGCGGCTAACGGGTATTTTTTTGGCGTCATCCTGAGCGAGTTGTTGTAACGTTCGCAGAGCTAGGTATGGGGCGGCTTTTGTGCCATATGTTAAAGTGCAGAGTTGATATTCTTTTAATGGGCTATCCTTACTCTCTCTCCATACAATTTTTTGCAGCTGTTGATCGTCTTCGTTTATTAAAATCATTCTATACATTTTTTCGCAATCCGCAATGAAAACATACTTGTACAGTCGCCAACCCAATAAAAGTGTCAATAAATCTTGATGCAATTTGGGTCCACATTCCATCAAATCGTTTAGACTATATCCCGTGTCAGTTTTTTGAGAAGCATTGAAAACAACTCGTAGTTTTGTTGTTACGGAATCCTGACGCAGGACGCCATGGTGGGGCAAGTAGCAAGACGGTTGCATGTCTGCTTTTCCTTCTTTCATGTGGCCCATTTCTAAATATTCCTGCATGAATTTTATGTAACTGGTTGACAAATTTTCTTGTTTGTTTAATCTTGTTTCTAACTGCATGAATTGGGCAACAGCGCGTGGTTTGGACTTTCCTAACAAACTCTCAAAATTCGGTTTCATAGGCAAACGGACTTCGTATTTCCCGTTGTCTAAACGTTTTGTTGTTGATGTTGTGGTGTCTACCACAAACACCCTACTCCAATCCTGCCCTGCCTTTCTGCAGGACCTATAAAGATCACTCGGTTCGGTCGCATCGTTAAACCTTCTCGTTTCTATTCCTCAGGAGCTTAATTCTCCCAGGGGGGTGATGTGGTGTCTACCACAAACACCCTACTCCAATCCGGCCCTGCCTTCCTGAGCTGGGCCCTGTGCATGTCCTGCCCCGCACGCACCGCGCGCCGCAGGCGCAGCGGAGACCAGTTTCGCCGAGTGGATTTCTTCTAGGAGGGAGGCAAAGCAGCGCGAGCCTTCACGACACTCACAGATACGACTCCGCGCCGAACGCACGCCGCCCGCGCTCGCCACCTCCCGCGCGATCGTCTACGAGTAGTCTAGATATCATTTTCCTAACTCTAAACTTTACCGCCTGCTCCTTCTGAGACGTAGTAATTAACTTGTTGTGTGTCAGGCTACGGAAATAAATACGCAACGGCGTCTTACCTCCTAAACCAGAGTTTTAGTTCAATTTCCGATAGGCTAGGCACCCTAAAGTGGTGACCCGATTATAGAATAATTAGTATGGCGGAAAAAGAAGATTTCACAGACGCCGCGGACGTCGAGCCGGCCGTAGTTACTAATGAACCAGTGGGCGTTACTGGCGTTACCGTTAACCGCGTGGCTGTGCGGTTACCGCCATTTTGGTGCGAAGATCCCGAGTTGTGGTTTATGCAGGTGGAGGCGCAGTTTGAGACGGCTGGAATAAACGTCGACAGCACGAAATATTAGACCGTTCTGCAACAGCTGGATCACAAAACAATGAGAGAGGTACGTGACGTTATTGTTGATCCCCCCAGAGACGGAAAATATGATAAATTAAAGCAGGAGTTAGTAAAACGTTTGTCTGTTTCTCATCAGCATCGCCTGCGCCAATTAATGATCCACGAGGAAATGGGCGATCGAAAACCATCCCAATTCCTGCGTCACCTTAGATCTTTAGGCGGGAAAAACGTTAATGACGAATTTTTGCGCAGCATTTGGATGGACCGTTTACCTACCCACCTACAACCAATAATCGCTTCCCGACAAGCAGAGGCCGACCTCGATGATGTTGCAGATTTAGCAGACCGCATCTTCGATGTCTCACACCCTACTACTCACAGCGTGGCCAGCTCGTCTTCAGGAACAATGGAGGCCATGTTTAAAAATCTAGAAAAAAATATAACCTCACGTATTCAATCTGAAATTTCTCAACAGATCGCACAACTAAATTTAGGGCGTGGTCGAAGTCAGACTACCCTCAACCAAGGAAAGTCGCGATCCCGGAGCAACAGTCAGCGCCGGCCTTCGAAGAGTAAGACCCCAGGTGTGTGCTGGTACCACGACACTTTTGGCGAACGAGCTCGTAAGTGTGTTTCACCTTGTAAATTCAGTTCGGAAAACCTCAAAGGCAGTCAGTAAATGCGGCGAATGACTGCCCGCCTTCCGTCAGCCGCCTTTTTGTGACAGATAAAAAATCAAAAATCCAGTTTTTGATAGATACGGGCTCGGACGTCTGCGTATTGCCACGTCGTTTTCTTCGTGAACGCAGATCTCCAATGAACTACCTACTCACTGCTGCCAACGGAAGCGTCATCCATACCTACGGTATATTAAAGATGCACCTTGACCTAGGTTTAAGACGGGATTTTTCCTGGAACTTTCTAGTGGCTGATGTCGACAGACCTATAATTGGTGCTGATTTCATGGGCTTTTACGGACTTTTGGTTGATTGCAGAAACCGAAGACTCTTGGACGGCGTGACGTCACTACACTCGCCCGCCAAGCCGACTAACTGCCACGTGCTCAGCATAAAGGCCATATCCGGAAACAGTGAGTACCACCAATTATTAGCAGAATACCCGGTGCTGACGAAACCTTCTGGTATACACCGCGAGGTTAAGCACAATACGGTGCACTACATCCGGACCACACCTGGGCCCCCCGTATTTTGTCGACCACGTAGGTTAGCTCCAGACCGTTTTCTGATCGCCAAACAACAGTTCGAGGAAATGCTACGAGAAGGAACGGCTCGCCGATCTGATTCTCCATGGTCATCCGCACTACACCTGGCACCTAAAGGTGAGGATAACTGGAGGCCCTGTGGTGATTACCGCGCACTCAATGCACGCACCATACCAGACCGCTACCCGATTAGACATATAGAGGATTACGCTCACAAGCTTGCTGGCTGTACTGTTTTCTCCAAGCTGGACCTGGTAAAAGCTTACAACCAGATTCCGGTGTTTCCAGCTGATATACCCAAAACCAGCATCACTACACCATTCGGGCTCTTCGAATTTCCGTATATGTCGTTCGGACTTCGAAACGCAGCCCAAACATTCCAACGTTTTCTTGACGAAGTGTTGAGAGACCTGGATTTCTGTCATTCATACATTGACGATATTCTGATCGGATCTAAAGACCACTCCGATCACCTGGAACACCTAAAACTAGTATTTGAGAGGCTGAGCCAGTATGGAATCTTGATTAACGAAAGTAAATGCAGCTTCGGAGTTGGTGAGGTAACTTTTCTTGGCTATAAGATAACCGCAGACGGTACTTTTCCAATTGTAGACAGAGTTAAAATTATCCAGGAATACCCGCCACCGAAAACTGTGAAGGGCTTACGTCGCTTTCTAGGGATGATCAACTTTTACAGACGTTTTCTGCCTCACGCTTCAGAGGAACAGGCTCCACTTCACCAAATGCTGACGGGCCCTGCTGTCAAAGGATCAACACCCTTGACCTGGACCCCGCAACTTCTGGAGAGTTTCGAAAAATGTAAGTCCAGCTTATCTAGAACAACTTTGCTTGCTCATCCAGTGCACAGTGCACCCCTGGCCCTGGTGTGCGACGCCTCTAACCTAGCACTTGGAGCGGTGTTGCAGCAGCGGATTGACGGCGACTGGCAACCACTGGCTTTCTTTTCAAAAAAAATGAACAAGGCACAATCTCAATACAGCGCATACGACAGGGAGTTGTTGGCGATTTATGAAAGTATAAAACATTTTCGTCACATGGTCGAAGGACGCCATTTTGTAATTTACACAGACCACAAGCCCCTAACGTATGCTTTTCAGAAAAAGGAACGTACTTGCACTCCTCGCCAATTTAACCACCTTGATTTGATTTCTCAGTTTTCTACAGACATCCGGCATATCTCAGGTTTGAAAAACGTGACTGCTGATGCCTTGACTAGAATAGAAACTATCGCAAGACCACCCACCTACGAGGAACTGGCTCAACAGCAGCGACAGGATACTGATTTAGAAACTATATTGTCCTCTGGGTCATCCTCGCTCAACCTACAACAGGTCCCGATAGCAGGTACTAACATTACAGTTTTTTGTGACATTTCACTAAAAGGAAAAGCTCGGCCTTTCATCACGAAGCAACTACGTAAGCATTTTTTTGACAGCGTGCATGGCTTGAGCCACCCAGGTGCTAAAACTACAATTAAACTTATGACTGACCGCTTTGTTTGGCCATCTATTCGCAAAGATGTTCGGGAATGGGTTAAAACCTGCGAGGCTTGCCAACGAACTAAGGTACATCGCCATACTTCGGCCCCGCTTGGAAATTTTAAACTGCCTCAGTCTAGATTCCTCCATATACATATTGACCTCATCGGACCACTACCGTCATCTGACGATTATAAGTATTGCCTCACTGCCATTGATCGCTTTTCTGGATGGCCGGAAGTCACGCCTTTATATGACATTTCCGCCGAAAGCGTTGCTAAAGCATTTTATCGTTCTTGGATCACTAGATTTGGTTGTCCCCAGGTGGTGACTACAGACCAAGGCCGCCAATTCATTTCCAGTCTTTTTAAAGAGCTTACTAAACTTTGTGGTACAGAACTGCGGCACACTACTGCTTACCATCCAGAGGCGAATGGCATGGTGGAACGATTCCACCGGACATTGAAGGCGGCACTGATGGCACACGAAGACAGACGGTGGACAGACGCCCTTCCCACTGTGCTGCTCGGTCTTCGTACTGCCTGGAAAGCCGACTTAAAGAGCTCCTCGGCGGAGCTCGTGTATGGTGAGCCTTTGAGGATCCCTGGTGAGTTCTTACACTCAATTATACCACAACTTGTGAGGCCTGATAATTTTGTCACAGATCTTAGAAACCATTTCTCCAAATTAAAGCCAGTGCCTGCATCTCGACACGGGAACAAATCCGTTTTTGTACATAAAGATTTGAACACATCGGACTACATTTTTCTCAGACAAGATGCAATAAGGCAATCTCTCAAACCCCCTTACACCGGTCCATTTAAAGTAATAAAAAAAACAGATAAAACTATCACAGTTGAAATGCCAAGAGGGCCAGTTACAGTCTCTATAGATCGAGCCAAACCTGCTTACCAGATCAACGAAGAGCCTATTGACGTCACGTCACCATCAAGACCGCCTGAGTTGCGACCTATAAAGATCACTCGGTTCGGTCGCATCGTTAAACCTTCTCGTTTCTATTCCTCAGGAGCTTAATTCTCCCAGGGGGGTGATGTGGTGTCTACCACAAACACCCTACTCCAATCCGGCCCTGCCTTCCTGAGCTGGGCCCTGTGCATGTCCTGCCCCGCACGCACCGCGCGCCGCAGGCGCAGCGGAGACCAGTTTCGCCGAGTGGATTTCTTCTAGGAGGGAGGCAAAGCAGCGCGAGCCTTCACGACACTCACAGATACGACTCCGCGCCGAACGCACGCCGCCCGCGCTCGCCACCTCCCGCGCGATCGTCTACGAGTAGTCTAGATATCATTTTCCTAACTCTAAACTTTACCGCCTGCTCCTTCTGAGACGTAGTAATTAACTTGTTGTGTGTCAGGCTACGGAAATAAATACACAACGGCGTCTTACCTCCTAAACCAGAGTTTTAGTTCAATTTCCGATAGGCTAGGCACCCTAAAATGTAAAAAGCTCTTCGCAGTACTGTTCTTGAAAAGTTTTGTTTTGGACGTCTCCGCTAATTTCTTCTATCTCCCAGTATTTCGATAAATCCTCGATGTTATTAGTTACGACATGACAGTTGTAGGTTTTAACATTTCCTGACAATATCCAGCCTAACTGTGTTTGTTGAGCCATCGGTTGATGACCTTCGCCTTTTATGAGACCGCTCATTAAAAGCTCGGAATAGACGTGTGCATCGAAAAGTATATCTATGGGTCTCGAAATGTTGTAATCGGGATCGGCAAGAGTGACATTCGCTAAGTGGGGCCAGTTTTTCTTTGTAAAAGTAGAGTTCGGCAAGCTGTTTACTACGCGGGTCATAATTAACGCTTCAGTCGTAAATTGAAAATCGTTAAATAATGATTTGCAAATTAAATTAATTTTTCCTTTGCTTTTCTTTGATACAGTACCGATTCCATTAATATTTGCATGCATTTGTTCTCGCTTTAATCCTAATCTCTGAGCTGCATTTTCTGTAATAAGAGTGATCTGGGAGCCTTGATCGACTAGTGCACGCAATGTAATAAACTCTCCATCGTTATTTTTTACTTGGACTAACGCGGTAACTAATAAAATCTCGTCATCTTCATTCGAAACAAAATTATTTTGCATATTTTTATAACTTGATGATTGAGTCGATTTTGCAATTGACCCAGATTTGTTTACATACGCGGGCGTTGTTGTCAACGGAGTTTGACCTGTGGCCGAGGATTTTACAGCGTTGTGCAATAATGTGTTGTGAGGTTCGTTACACTCTCTACAACGTTTCTGTGAGCCACAGTAGCCCTTAACATGCACGTATAAACAATTTTTACATATGTTGTATTTTGCAATCAATTTTAATTTCTCTGCATCTGTCGTGTCATTGAACTGAGTACATAGGTACAACGCGTGATCGCCTTTACAGACCGGACACGGTATTTTGTTGTACGGACCAACGCTATAGGTATGAAAATTGCGAAATTGGTTATATGCATTTTTACTAGGTTGCTGATTTGGTGGCTTTTGATTTTTATGTGGAAATGACGCATTACTGAATTGCGGTT
The DNA here is from genome assembly GCA_950371115.1 of Anania fuscalis. Taxonomy (NCBI): domain Eukaryota; kingdom Metazoa; phylum Arthropoda; class Insecta; order Lepidoptera; family Crambidae; genus Anania; species Anania fuscalis. The sequence continues at coordinate 4,938,555 of OX493326.1, read as the reverse complement.
TTTGTATCGGTTTTGCAATGCTATTTTCAAACTTTTTCTTTTGCAAGGGTTCTAATGCCATAAATTTATTCTCAATGAAATCCATGAAATTATCAAAAGTAGGAATCTCCCGAGGGTCTACTCTTGATTGCATGTACTCAGTGTAAGTCTCAGAGTCTAATTTTTCACATAAAATGTAAACCAACATTGGGTCCCAATTCGAGGTGTCTATACCCAAGTTGTGGATAGCATGAATGCATTCATTACTAGTATCGTATAGTTTCTTTAATTCAAATGCAGTTTGTTTTTGTATACTGGGCTGACGCATAAATATTTGAAAGGTTTTAGTGAATAACAGATGTTTATTATTATATCTGTGATTGAGAATCTCCCAGCATGTATCATAATTTTCGGCGGAAATGTGCATATGTTGTACGAGCTTTTCAGCTTCGCCACGCAACCTACCCTTAAGATGCTGCATTTTCTGAGCTTTGTTTAATGCAAGGTTGTTATGAATGGCCTCAGAATATAAGTCAAGAAAGGTAGGCCACAAACTGTAGTTCCCATTGAATGTAGGGATCTCAACTTTTGGCATAGATTGTTGTTGATGAATAGATGCATTTAATTTAATATTGAGCTTACGCTTTATATCATAAAATGTTTTTCGTATTTAGAAAAATCGTCATAGTAAGGACTTTCCTCTTCATGCAGATAACCATCAATTATTAAGTGTAATTTGTCAATTGCATTCCAACGTGACTCTAAATATTTTAACCTATCCTCAATTTCCCACTTTTCATTCATTTCGTCAATACAAATACTTTTTATTAACCTACTCAGGGCTCTGAAATTAGCGTTTTGCGACTGTTGCAACTCTGTTAGCTTATCTACTCGCGGTTTCAAACTCTCAAAGGCAGACTTGTCAAACTCAACAATCTGAGGGCGGGAAGCAAATGAACCAATGGGTTTTTCTTCACGTTTCTCCTTCCATGCAATAATTTCGTTACGCGTTCCTTTATACCAATCACTAATTATTTGAATAATATTGTCCGTGAAATATTGATGACTTTTATCGTCCATCAACATTAACGCAGCGTCATTCTTCTGACATTCATCCCACAAATTATCTAATAACTCCAAACTCGTTCTAAACAATTCCCTATTTTTCATTCTCGCGGGGTCTTTCGCGAAGTTAGAATGAATCCTTTTAATTTCGTCCAAGATTGCAGCCTGACGCTCCACAGTCTCCATTTTAAGCAGTAATAAGGAAAGATCTTACTTGAAATGCAGGAACTTATCTCCAATCTCTAGTTCGGTTGCCGCACTGGATGCTGCTACCTCCGCGGTGGTGAGATGACGAAAACGCACTCGACTCACACACAGCACTAACACAGATCACACGCGCGGCCCTTTTTTCGAAGGACCAAAAAATAAATGTTTGTAATTAAATGTCAATGCAGAATGCAGATGCAATTATAAGGGTGAGTATCAAGTATAGGGGCACGGAAATAAAATGCAGGTTTACCGATTGCCGTCTAATTGAGTACTAAAGTAATTTCGTTGCAATGTGTGACGCATATGACAAAATGTAGGTCGCAACTACGTATGCACTGTTGCGCCTAGTAACAAATATTATTTTAATTAAAATGTTAACAATGTACTTTGTACACTATGCAATTGATATCGTTGTAAACGTTACAATATCAACAATTATGAGTAATAATTTCACTTATGATCGAATTCATCAAAGAGTAAAAGTAAATTTGTATTATGCAAATAAAGAATACTATTACTATTACTTTTCGATCGATTACTTATGCGAAACTGTTTTACTAAAGAAATAACATTATTTTATAATTTTTTAATAAGCGTTTTAGCACAAACAAAGTGCAGAAGAAGGTAAACTTCTGTAGCCTTCTTTATCAGTCGATCTTAGCAGAAAAGTTTAAAATAACCAGAGCTGGGCCTACTTTTAGGCCACCCGTCATGACATGACAGTAGGTAGGTTTTAAATTTCAAAAGCAAGAACTCGAACGGCTACAAGCTATCATCCTGTGGCATTTAATGGGACTTCTGCTATACCCGGCCTTACACCGTTTAAATTAAATCACCTTTTGATTTTTGATTTACAGAAACAAAAATGATATTGAAATTCTTCTTAATTGTTAGTATTAAAATTAAATGACAGTGTATCGATCCGTGCGATCTCGATAGATACTACATCACTACTATTTCGTCAGGTGCGCTGGCGGCCGCACTTTGAGTTTTGACCGACCGCTGCTGCGCAGTGCGCTTTCTTTTAGTTCGGGTCATGCGCCTGTCGTGATTAGATGCGTCATACGGACGCGCTTCCGGCTTCCGCGCGCGTCGTAGTATCGCAAAATCTATCATTTATTAAAAACACGTTTGTTCTGTGATAGTTAGTCAATGTAGAACCAATGAAAAATTCTCAGTGAGTGTGCGTGTGAGTGGTCGGTCAGTGTAATAAAAAATGTAGAAACTAGAATACCTAAATCTTGAGTTAGATAAGGAGGAATGTTTTCGTGTATTTTTAATCATGCTAAGTTCAATTTTCAATAGTAAGGAACAGTGTAAATAAACAATCGTTGTAGAGAGATGATTCAAATTTTTAAACACGCCGAGCTATCATAAAATTATGTTAGTTATTTTAAATTTCATTGAGTTAGAATAATTTAATTACCTTTCTCAATAATAAAGTCGCATACTTAAAACAATCTTAACATGATTTTGGATAGCTCGTCAGTCCACAGCCTGTGAAAGTGTGATGGAAAATTTGAATCACTACCTTATCTGGAAACACACCCCCTGAAGATCAGTGCATGTACTTACTTAATAAGCTGATATAAGGGCCGTTTTCTGGTTTTACCATTGGTAAGCTGCTAATTTAACATTTACTTAGCTAAGACTTTGCATTTTTTTAATTGGTTTGTTTTAAATGATGTAGATTTTCAAATTAGAAAATTTGTACTAAGCTACATTTAAGCCCTAATTTTAAGTTAACAATGTTAAAGGTAAACAAGCCAAACATCTGACCGTGTAGTATAAGTTTATGAATGAACTCTGGCCATTTTTCACGTCTCTCTTTCTCGCTCTGTACAAGAGGAAGGAATAAGACAGATGATCACAGATGGTTATACGTATTTAAGATGGACGAGTTTATGCAATATGAAGTCGATGTTGTTATTTTGTATTTTTATTTTCATTTTTTTTAGTTTTATGATACACATTTGAAAGTTGGTTTTTACGATTGCTTTTTACCTATATAGTCACAGGTTAGCAGGATGAGTGCTAAAAAAATCGGACCTTATATATTTGCAAAATATTTATTTCTTACTCACTTTTTAAATATCAATGAAGGTAGGCAGTGGTATTATCAACAAGCTAATTGACAATTTACCGTTTGAGTTATACTTACCCGGATATCAATTCTGTGGTCCTGGAACAAGACTTCAGGAACGGTTGCAAAAAGGCGAACGAGGTATAAATAAATTGGATACAGCGTGTATGTACCACAACATTGCTTACTCAAAAAACGATTTAAACGTTCGGCACAAAGCCGACTTAGAACTTTTGAATATGGCAAAAAGGAGATTAAAATCAAAAGATGTTGGTAAAGGAGAAAAAATTGCATCATGGATTGTTAAAAATGCGATGAAAGCTAAATTAAGGGCTGGCGCCGGTGTTAAATCATTTATGTCAGGAGTAAAAAAAATTAAATACCAATTACAAAAGTTAAAATCTAAAGACCATCAGTCAGCAATCAAATATGCTTACGCAGCTGCAAAGAAGCTATTTACGAATAAAAAAGAAATACGTTTACCACGCTGTATTCCTATCCCAAAATGTGCAGGTCTTTTACCACTTATCCCCATTTTTGCGGGACTATCTGCTTTGGGTTCATTGGCTGGAGGGGCTGCAGGTATAGCTAAGGCTGTTAATGATTCTAAAGCTGCACAAAAAAGTCTTCAGGAGGCGGAAAGACATAACAAGATGATGGAAGCTGTTGCTCTTGGAAAAGGGTTGTATATTAAACCTCATAAAAAAGGAGCAGGTTTATATCTGAACCCATCAAAAAACTAAGTAAGCGGCTACCCAGACGTGCACTCACTAGTCTAGATATATTAAAACACGCTTAAGATATTCCATTCTTTCGTGGTGTTTTTATGAGAGACAAATTACCATCAAAACCAAGAAAAACAGAATGTGCAGTCCTAAATTTGGATAGTTCCAAAAATCCTGGTACACATTGGGTAGCCTTCATCAAGCAAAATGATTGCGCTGAATATTATGACAGTTTTGGTAATTTAAAACCACCATTAGAATTAATTAAATATTTAGGTAACATACCTATTAACTATAATTATGTACAGTATCAAACTTTCGGCACCACAAACTGTGGTCATCTTTGTTTAAAAATTTTAAGAAGTTATTGGAAAAACCATTTATATAATGAATGAAGTAAATAAAATTGTCAGTATAAACATGTCTTTCACCGTATCTATCACTGGGAGAGTAGCCTCTTTGACAACAGATTACTCACCTACCTTAGACTTACGGGGAGACTATGAATGTGGTCTCTTATATTTTTCTACATTTAATTCAATTCCTAATATCGATGAAAAAAACAATTCTACTACGATAAAAATGAAGTAGTTGCAATTCCAGAAGGATCGTATGAACTTCAAGATATTTGCGATTATTTAAGAAGTAATATTAAAAAAACTTTATTGAAATTGACTTGCAATAACAATACATTAAAAACATCAATTTTTTGTTCCAAAAAAGTTCACTTCGAAAAAAGTGATTCGCTCGGCAGTATTTTGGGATTTGGCAAGGAAATAGTCAAACCGCTTATAAGCACTGAATCTCAGTATCCTGTCAGTATTTTACTAACAACCAACGTGCGCATCGAATGTGACGTAGTCAGCGGATCACTTGTAAACGGAAAAGCGAGTCATATTCTTTACGAATTTGTTCCTAACGTACCACCTGGTTATCGTATCATTGAAATACCTAAGAACTTTATATATTTTCCAGTTAATCAAAGTTCAATAACTGCAATCAATATAAGATTGCTAGACGCAGAAAGCAACCAAATTAACTTACGTGGTGAAGAAGTGCAGTTGTATTTACATTTTAGAAAAAAATGATAAATTTCAATAAAAAGACATCTTCCTCGCGAATTGAAGCCAGTTCTAAAAGAACATTACATAAAGGAGCACCGGTCCAGCTGAAAAAGAAGCTAACTAAAAGCAACAAAGAATTTCTACAGCTAATAGGATTACTAAAATGATTATTTTAAATATATCTCAACAAACATCGTACTATAACAGCATTGAAAGTTTCGAATATCACTCATACTAACCGTACGTAACAAGTTTCAACAAAAATGATGAAATACGAATACCCATTAATCAGCAAGATTTGTATGTGTTGCCCTCTCTCAGCACTTTATATATTGAGGGCAAAGTTATTGTGTACAACAGCAACAAAGAAAAAGTATCAAGTATGCATTTCGTGAATAACCCGATTTTATTTCTATCCGATACGAACTCAATGGAGTAGAAATAGATAAAGTAAAAAATGCAGGTATTACTACAACTATAAAATCTTATTTATCCTTAAATGAAAATAAATCCAAAAGCGCAAGATCTTGGGGCTGGTCGACTACAGGTACAACTAAAGTTGGTGACGGTGCATTCTCTGCCTCTGTCTATACCTTTAAACAAAATGTTAGGATTTGCTGAAGATTATGAAAAAAACATAATTATTTGTAAACATGAGCTAGTGTTATTGCGAAGTAATACGAATCTCAATGCATTGAAATTGAATTCAGGCGAAGTTGTAGAAGATATAATAATCAATAAAATTGTTTGGCGAGTTCCTCATATTAAAGTATCAGATCGTGAAAGAATCAATCTTTTAAAGCATTTAGAAAAAGATCAAGCTATCACACTAGCATTCCGCAATTGGGACTTGTATGAATATCTGTTATTACCAAAAACTCGTAAACAAACATGGTCCATCAAAACATCATCTCAATTAGAAAAACCGCGATATGTTATAAAAGCTTTACAAACTAACCGTAAACATATGAGTGAATTGTCAATGGCCGAGTTTGATCACTGTCATGTGCGTGATGTAAGAGTATTTTTAAATTCGTCATATTACCCTTACGAAGGACTGAATATCAGTTTCTCGGAGGATAAATTTACTTTATTATATGAACAATATGCAAGATTTCAGCAGTCTTATCATGGGCGTCGACCAGAGCCGTTAATGAGTTTGAAGGAATTTAAAGACGTCGCTCCTTTGTTTGTTATTGATTGCTCTCGTCAACACGAAACGTTAAAAGGTTCAATTGATGTGAGAGTAGAAATAAAGACAGACCAAGAAATACCTGACCAGACGGCTGCTTACTGTTTAATATTAAACGATTGTCTATTTGAGTATAAGCCTCTGAGTAACATCGTAAAAAAAATATCATGATCTGTAACACATTTAAATAATAGATTTATAGTCAAAGAACTAGCAATAGCTACTCAACAACATACAGAAATATATTTGGTAAAACCACCATATCCTTTTTTCGCTCTATCCATCGAGAAAAAAGACATGTAAGGTGGATAGAAAGAAATAGAGGACATCGTTGGAGCGAAGGTATAATTGATTATAGAGAATTTCATAGAATTATAAAGCCTCATTTAAAAGATAAAAAAAATATTGTTAAAGGTGAAGAAAAGATTAGGTGGGTAAAAGAAATAACCGATAAAGAATTTGTTTAAGTCATAGAAGTGTAAAATGTTGTGCATTAAAAAATGTTTTATGTATTAAAAAATGGTGTATAGAAAACGGTGTAATTGTATGAAATAAAGATTTATTTAATTATTTACTGTCTTTTAATGTATAGGTCCTACTTATCTACCTATCTGCAATTAAGTAAATTTATTAATAGTAAACTAATTGGGTAAAATTAAAACTATAATATTTCAACTACATAATAATTATTCATTTATTAAAGCACAATTTTAATAAACGCGAAGGTTACATTTTAAGTTAAGCCTAGACAATATTTACACTACATTACGAATAACGTTTACATAAAAGACAAAAGAATAACATTTTATGTTGGCTCGGTGACCAAATAGGTAGTAGATGTCAATAAATATAATACTTATAAGAAATTGTGTGTGAGTGTAATACTCCTTTAGAGGTAAGTAACAGTAAGAAAATTGACAAACATGTAGGTACTATTAGATTCGGGAAAGGAAGGTCCGAAATCTGCAGATATGTTGACTTATATGAACTTAAATAAGAACATAAAGGTAAAATAAATATTATTAAATACTTATATAATCGATAACAGTCAGCTTACGCTTTGATATTAAGTAAAGATTCTGTGTCATCATAATTAAGTGATTTTACATTCAAAGTAGGTTTTGGTATAGATATTAGTATTTCGATTGATTTTATTATATAGAATAGCCGATTGGGTATTGAATTGCATTCGAGCAAATTTAGTTCTAACATTTGGATAGGCGACAACAGAGCGTGGATTACGTTTATTAAAGATTTTAGGATCCGGAATAAGAGTTTTATGGATCTTGAGGACACAGTTCAAGATGTACAATTGTCTTACTGTTAATAGGTTACAATCTTCGTAGAGCTTTGAAGTCCCATAGCTTATTTTATTGAATGTCATCACTTTTAAAAGTGACCGTTGAGCCCTCTGGATAAATATCATGTTAGTTTTATGCGAACCACCCCAAATAGGTAAACAATAGATTATTATTGATTGTACTAAGGTTTTGTAGATATAGATGAGTAATTCATGGTTGGCGATATGTCTAAGGTATTTGAAAGGCCACAGCAGCTGTCTAACACGAAGTGTGAACATTTCAATTTGTTTATGCCAGTTCAGTTGCTGATCGAGGTAGACACCAAGGTATCTAGTAAATGATACCTTTTCCAGAGACATACATCTACAATGACCCGTTGAGTTGGGATAATCGCACAAGTGGGCTATAAGTTTTAGATAAGTTTTGAATAGCGAAGGTAATGTAATTAGTTTTGTTGGTGTTCAGAGTAAGAAGATTTCTATTCAGCCACTTAGTAACTGTATGGAGACCTTTGGAAGCTATTTCGTATACCTCTTCCCAACTGTCACCGTGAAACAATAAAGCTGTGTCGTCAGCGTACGAAAAAATTTTTCCGTTATGTAATTTTGTATCAGTCAGGTCGTTAATGTAAAGCAAAAACAGGGTAGGTCCAAGCACACTACCCTGCGGGACACCATATTGAGTACAGGATTCTTCAGAACTGTAGGAGTAACTATCCAATTTTACTTGTTGCGTTCTGTCTTTTAGATAATCGGAAAGAAGTTCGAGAAATAGACCACGGATGCCTATGTTGTTAAGTTTTTTGATAAGGATAGGGACAGAGACGGTGTCAAATGCTTTCTTAAAGTCAAGAAATACACAAAGAGCTTTCTTTTTGTTGTCAATATAGTCGACAATATCACTTGTTAGAGCCAAAACTGCGTCTTCTGTGCTTCTCTTTTCCCGAAAACCAAACTGAGAGTCAGATAGAATATTATATTTGTTTATGAAATTCAGTAGACGTTTATTTATGGCTTTTTCTAAAATTTTGGCAAGAACAGTAAGAACGGATATAGGCCTATAGTTGTTGACATCGTCTCTATCCCCAGACTTATAAACTGGGTGTATAATAGCACATTTCAATTGTGCTGGAAACACACCTTTAGCAAAGCACAGACTGCATAAATGAGTGATGATGGGAATAAGATCATTTTTGGCCATTTTAATAAATTTCGTAGGTATGTTGTCCCAACCAGGTGCAGAATCATATTTGAGGCTACAAATAATTGTTTCTATTTCCAATGCATCAATGTCGATAATGCCGATTGAGTTAGTCTGAGTAGGAGTGGATCGTTTCGCTGAATCAGAGGAATCGACATATGATTGATGTTTTAGAATTATTTGTTCCGCGAGTGATTTGCCAACTTTTAAGAAGTGTTTATTTAGTAGGTTTGCAGAGTCTATAGGAGTATCAGATAACTGAAGTAAATCCTGAGTATTCTGTCTTTTGTTATAAAGGTTAGTAATATTTTTTATGGAGTTCCAAAGTAGTTTGCTATTGCCCAAAGACTTAGAAAGTAAGTCACGTTCATACTGCCGTTTTAGTTTCTTTAATAGGTTGTTACAGAAGTTACGGTATCTTCTATAAATTAGTGTCAGTGTTTCGTTTTGTTTGTCCTGTTGTGATTGTTTTTGTAATCTGTTTCTTTGTTTTATGCATTTAAGCAAACCAGGAGATATCCAAGGCTTAATAACACGCTGGTTACTCGGAATTTTAATTGTTTTTGTGTTGGATGAAATTGAAGCATTTATATATTTTATAAGTATTTCGGATAAAATGTTAGGGTCTTCTATAATCATTAGTTTTTTCGAGATTTTTCTCACGTAAGGTATTAATTGCTTTTGTGTAATCGGTGATTATTTTGGTGCATTTTTTTTTGACTAGAGGGCATTTTTTTAGAATAAAAATTTGATAAAACTAACAAGTGATCGGTGATCGTGGTTTGCAAAACAGCAATTGAAGCATAGTATTTATTTGGGTCTAGGCTAGAGAAAACATGGTCAATGCAGCTGTTTATTCTGGTGTTGAGCCTGTGACTTGGTAGTAACCCGTGTTGTGCCATCATATTAAGGTATTTATCACTACGTGTGTCTGTACTATTCTCCAATATGTTGATGTTAATATCACCGGCGATAACAACATTTTTACTAAGATGACTGGAGTTGAGATGGGAATCTAAGGAGTTAATAAAATTGTCAATGTTGTAATTAGACGGCGATCGATAAATACAAAAAATTGAGCAATCAAGAATACAAATCTCCAGACATGAGGCTTCATTAATAAAGATCTCTCTTACCTTATGCTTAAGAGCACGATTAATATACACGACAACACCATCATCTTGAGTTACTTTGTAAGTGGTACTATATATGCAATAACCATTTCTATTAGGTAAGGGTATATCGGAGTTCAACCTGCATTCTGTGAGAACTAATATATCGATTTGTTGTTTGATTAGCGCTAGGTTAGCGGAAAAGTCGTCGTAGTTTTTGTTAATGCTTCTAATATTTTGGGTAATGATAGAAAAAGTTGGTGTTTCAATTGGTAGTAATTCGTGGAGATCGGAAGTAGAGCAGGCAAAGCAATTCACGTTATTAATTATATCCAATTCATGCATAACTTGAGCTGTATTATTCATAATTGTTAAGCCGGGCAGTCTGACGTTGCGACAGAAGTACGAATTGATTTTCCCAGTAGAAAGAAGAGTAGTATAATAATGAGTATCTTGACGGTTGGTCAAAAAAAGATCTCGGCAGTTTTATTGGTACTAGTTTAGAAAACAGCTTATAACCCATGTAAACGGCAATAACTACCCACGAGTTCAATTGTTGGAACGTAGAGAAGTAGTGTGAACTGAATGATAGTGACATATTGAGGTTGATACGTGAGGTCATGATATTGTAATAATGTACAGTGTGCTCAAGGAAAGCATGATAAGATTTTATATGCAAAACGTAATAAGTATGTGTAAGCAATATAATACATGTTATGTTTATATATTTAGTCATCGAGCAATATATAGCAAACAGCAAAAATGAGATACCTACAGATTTGATAAGTAGGAGTAAGAAAACTAGTCAGTCACGCATGAGGGTCTGAATTGTTGCTTCATTCGATATATGTATGATGGGCGAATTGTCCACTTTCCTTACATAGACCCGACCGTAGGATGTCCAACAATATTTGTAACTCTTCGATCTTTTCAAATCTCTAGCGAGGAAAAACAATCTAGAAGCTTTAGGAGTTAAATGTTCGGAAATGAAAACTGGAATGTCAGGGTTTCTTTTAATACCCAAATGTTTGGCAGATAAATTGTCATTGTGATTACGTTTATTGAAAATCTTAGCTCCTCTTATAATATCTTCTTTGAGAAGAGTCGAGCTGAATTCGACAATAATAGACTTTTTGTCCCCTGAGCCCTTGGATTTGTATATATCTCTGATGTCAGCTTTCTCAATAGGAATGTCAAGGGATTTAGAGAGGTTGTTGATCACACTTACCAATCCATTTTTAGTTTCTTTAGTTTCTAAGGGTACGTTTTTAACCGACTTCAAAAAAAGGAGGAGGTTCTCAATTCGTCTGAATGTTGTTGTTTTTTTTTTGTATGTTTGTTACGCGATTACGCCGTCAATTATGGACCGATTTCAAAATTTATTTTTTAGTTTGAAAGGGTATACTCCCGAGGTGGTCCCGTTTACACCAAGTCAGATTCTGATGATGGGATCCTTGGGAAATCGAGGGTAACCCTCAATTTTTATAGGCACCCATAATGTTTTGCATATATTTTCTGACTCAATGCTGATTTTTGGGTCTGGTAATCATCATGTCATGTTGCTGACCTGATGATGGAAGCCACAGAACTCCTTAATGGATAGGAGTTAGAAGATAATACTGCTTTTTGTCGACAGAACGTATTTCGCAGTGTGTTGAGCAGACGTGGAGCTTATGAGGTACCAGACCGCCAATTTTTATTTGCTGGGGGCGTACCCGCACACCCAGTAACGAAAAAAAATTAAAAGTTCCTTTCTTAAATTGACTTGGTATTTAATGCAAGACCTTATTCTATGGTTACGACACCAAAATAGCCGCCGTTCTGGTTAGAGTGTAGGAAAACCCTTTCCTTAAGATTTACAAATTTTCGTCGAAATATTGACCCAATATAACACCTTATTTTTATCATACCATTCGATGGGGGGTCCATGGAGGACCAACATTAGCTAAAGTTACTTTGCTGTTAAGTCATTTTTGGCGGAGTTGGAAGGTGAAAACTGAAGCTTATTTTAAAGGCGTCTGGGACTTGAAATAAATTTCGTCGAAAAATTGATCATTAATAGCACCCTATTTTTATTATACCATTGGGTGGGAGGTCCACAGAAGAACAACATTTGTCTAGGTCACTTTGCTGTAAAGTTTTTGGCGGAGTTAGGAGGTGAAAAATAGAGGACTTAACACTTAAAATTGTGAAATTAAATAAGTTTAATAAAAAACTAAAAACCGACTTCAAAATGAAACTAAAAAGCGAAAAATAATATTGACTAAAACATACCTAATCAGTTCTTTTTGGAGTCGGTGCGAATGAACACATTTTAACTCTCGATGGCTGGCACCGACTCCAAAAAGAACTGATTAGGTATGTTTTAGTCAATATTATTTTTCGCTTTTTAGTTTTATTTTGAAGTCGGTTTTTAGTTTTTTATTAAACTTATTAATTTCTATAGTAGATTTGCAACTTGTCCTCATGCACTCTTCTAAACGATTTTCAATGATGTTAATATACTCATCCTTCTTCTTTAGTTCCCCCTCTAATTGCTCGACCTTCTTTTTAAACTCCGCATTCTGGTCAGCCATGAAGGTAATTGTTGTTTCAATATTTCTGTTAGCATCCTGTATGCCTTTAAGGATAGGAAATATTTTTTGCAATTGTGCATCTTGCTTCTGCATTTGAAGATCTTGTTTATGGGACCAGGATTGGAATAGTTCTGACATCTCCTGTCGAAAGTCTCTGCAATCATCACGACCTTTCTCGTTCTTCTTCTTTCTCCTCTTTGCTCGTGATGTAATGTAGTCGCGATCACTGTTGTCATCGTCGAGAATGCTAAGGTTAGGCTCAGAGTTTGTTTTATCAAAGAGAAGTTGGGAATCCATTATGTGTTATAATAATTATGCAGTAGGTAAGTAAGTCTATCAACAATCTGTTTATTACCTCAACAGGAATCAATCCGTAGCACGCACTACGACGAGCGATGATGCAAAGGCAATCCGTAGCAGGTGAGTAGTCGTTCCGTAGCAGAAGGGCGGAGCAAGCGCAGTCGTAGCCGTCTCGTAGCGCACGTGAACGTCCGCGTCACCCAGTGTGGGAGGTGCACAAAAAATGGCACTTGTTTCTTTCTTGCGGGGGAGCCCCTCCCTTGCTTACTGCGCTGTGAGATATCGGTACCATTTATTAGAAATTAAGAATTAAAGACTTAAATTAACCATTCTTAACATAACAAACATAAAATTTACAATGAATTATATTTTATAGCCCAATCTATTTTATTAACCTACTTAAATTTAAAAGAAACTAGACTTATGACCCCAGGCCAATGTATTTACATTATCCCTTAGTATGATTCGTTTGTCATCATTCGACGACAATGCTACTTTATTAACAGATTGAGTAAACGCTGAAGTAAGGTTATTATAGTATAACCATACTTATTCCCTTATATTAAGGTCTAATATAGAACAATATCGAGATAATTAATGATTTTTGGCTAATTCGAGAAAAAGGGTCGGCATTATAATTATAACCAATAAAAAGCGAGAAAAACTGTTTTAATAATCTCAGTTATACTATATTGAATTTTGTTTTTAGGGTTCCGTACCCAAAGGGTAAAACGAGACCCTATTACTAAGGCTCCGCTGTCAGTCTGTCTTTCAGTCTGTCCGTCTGTCACCAGACTGTATCTCATGAACCGTGATAGTTAGACAGTTGAAATTTTCACAGATGATGTATTTCTGTTGCCGCTATAACAACAAATACTAAAAACAAGAATAAAATAAATATTTAAGGGGGCTCCCATACAACAAACGTGATATTTTGCTCGTTTTATAGATAATGGTGCGGATCCCTTCGTGTGCGAGTCCAACTCGCACTTAGCCGGTTTTTAAGTTTAAATCATACGAGATAAATCCATTAGACTCAATAGTAACAATTGCGTAGGTATTTCAATTTAAGTATTCGCATTGTGCCTTTTTGAAATAGTGGAGTATAAAGTATCACGTAAGTTACGCATTAAGAGAGATATTTTGGGAGCTTGTAGAAAAATAACGTTTTAATATTATGTGATTAATGGAAGTATTATATAAATATTTTCTATTCTAATGCCAGTAATAATAACCAGTGGATAACAGCAAGATACAGGAAACTATCAGTTCTATACCTGACGCCAATGACCCCAGAACTACTCTAATACGCCACTATACCGACATCTCCCAAAACTGGACATACGAAATTAAGTGGGCGCGGCTCTCAAACAGCTTGGTAGTAGAAAAACGCCCAGGGGAAATGGAGTCAAAGCTTTTTAAGCCAGGGGCCAACCAACGCCAAACGCCAAAGCCAGCCAACTTACGTTCTAAGGCACTAAACAGATTTTTCTGTTCCGTACTTCAGTAACATTGTGGTGGATCAAAAAACTAGATAAAACTCTTCTAAAGATTTACAGACGTCGTCTTCCCTAAGCCATGTCTATAAGCTGTTTTAGAGAGTCGTACCAAATCATCTTAACACAAGATTGAATCCTTTCCAGCCACTGGACCAGGCTGAGTTTAGTAAAGGCTGTACACTAAAAAACATCTAGAGTAAGATAAATTATATAGAAGTCAGAAGAATGTAATCAGGCCTCGTACTTAGCCTTTGTGAATTACGAGAAAGCCTTCGACTCCGTCGTGACCTGGACTGTTCTAGAATTCTTACAACGATGCTAATTTTTTGGCGATATATCGAGGTGCTATGGAGCCTGCACAAAATTGCATCAGTTACATTTTAAGTCCAAATCACCAGACAAGACCTATCTCGTGAACCGTAACGCTTTGTTGGGAAGGCGCGTGATATAAGTAATAAAAAATCATCTTTAATACAGCTATTTCAAAAAACGTGATCTAAATGTATTAAAATAACATCATAATACTAATTACTTATGTTTAAATAGCCAGTAAAAACATATTCATGCACAGGTTTAGTGTTTTACTTAAAAATATATGTCATTGAAATTTAACGTAAGCACCAAAAAATTAGCAAATACATTTAAAATAAATTCAAATTGGTCCTTACGGTAAACTACAAATTAAATTTATTTATAAAATGAACTTAAATCACAAAAATAAGTGTAAATGAAAAAAAAACTACCTAAATTTTGTTAACGTATTCGCCAATTTTTTCAAGATATCGATAGAGCGGAAAATTTGCAGTCGAACTGTATGTATAACTCAATATCGCCATTTTGGCGGTTACAGTAATTCATATTAGGATTGACGATATATTGATCTGTTCGACATTTTTAGGTATTAAAACTAACTTACTTAAGGAAAGGATCACTAAAATAGACTAGGTATTAATTATGATTTACGAAACATATATTTATAAAAATAATTTAAACCTAAACAAATATAATTACATTAACTCTACCTTTTCTTATCGGCGAAAAATGTGCCTTCCTCGACAAATTCCGCGCGAACTCGTCGAATGAACTGACGCAGGAGATCCAGTTCGTCAGAGTCAGAATCCGTTTGGTACTTCAGCGACAAGACCGATTTCTCCCAGCGATCCCTCGGTGCTACAGACCTTATGTCTTTGGTGTTGTAGAGCCGTAACTCCACGAACAGATCTCCAACTAAGTCAGCTGTGCGACGCAGGTTTCCGTCGGCCACTCGGCGCTTGAGCACGGACTGCAGGCTGGGCGCGGCGCGGGCGCGGCAGGCCTCGATCTCCTCGTCGTCGTTGAACTCCAGGTCCCAACCACCCGCGTCAAGCCGAGCTCGTTTCTTAGCTTCAGCTGACTTGCGTTTAGTTGTCGTCCCAGACTTTTTCACTACTTTACTGGCTCTGAAATGATAAAGTTAATAAGTTAACTAGATTTTACTGAAACATAGTTTCTAAAACAGGTCTAGGTATCTAATGTTAACCAAGACTTGGTGTTAGGGACGTGAAAAAGGTCTATTTTCAAATATAAAATCATTTTAATCGTTTTTAAGAGCCACCGAGAAATATTTTTAGTGATCACTAAAAGTTTTACGTTTAACATTAAAAGTTTAAAGTCTAAGTTTTAAAAGAACTGGTCGTAACTGTATTAAACAAAACATACCGCTTCTGTTCTTGCTCGTCTTCTGTATCTCCCCCGAACAGTTCCTTGTCCAAGCTCAACCCCGACTTCCGCTTAGATGGTCCAGGCTTTTTTATAGTTTTAGTTGTGCTGAAATTTAAAGAAAAATTAAGGCTGTTCCCCTAGCCAATGACCTTGAGTATTTAGCTGCCTCTCGTCCCCTCTCCACCGCTGCATTATTTCGTGAAGTGATTGCGGTAGTGAATGCGATAACGCCGCGACATCTAGTTAGCTTACGCCAAACTACGATGTACTCGTGGCATGATTAAGCAAATACAAACGTAAAGCACGGATCGTAGAATAATTATAAGAGGCGGCCAGGCGGCAGAGTAAAATAATTTGCTCGCAACTTTCGCCGCCTACACCTTATTATTACCTTACGCACATTACATTTTGAAAAGTCACGTGTAATATTTTGAAAAAACAAATTAAATTAGCTGTGAATAAATAAGGTAACGAAAATACATAAATTATAGCGACAACCCCTATAGTTTATTTTGTCAGTTATTACAATATTTTTGTCAGAACAGAATACTAAAATATAAATATTGTTTTCTAGCAAATACCTACCATGCTACGTTTATTAATAAATGGTTTTTAATAATACTAGAATTTAAAAGTGTAATTTTTCTTTATTATATTTTAAAATTAAAACAGTATGAATTGAAACAAAATTTACCAACTACAGGTGGGATTCGAACCCTCACCCATTGAATCTTGAATGGCGGGCGAGTGCATTTCCAACTTCGCTACCAAGTCACTAGCTGTTAAGTCGAAATCTTCAAGTGTTTCTCGCAGTTTTTTTTTAAATCTATGATGCAGCATTGATCAGGCAATTTGCGGATACTCGACCCGATAGAATTATTGTTACAATTTTGTGTGCCCATAAACTCTATCGTGAATTCGTGAGATATTTTATTTATAGGTTTTTGTCATTTATATAAAGTATCTGATTTTATGTTATAAATAGTTTCGGTTTTTATTTGTTTTATCTTAAGATTTAAAACTGTTAAGTCTTCTTATCAAATCTAAAAGTAAAACATAGTAAAAATTGAAAAAGAACTTGGAAAAGTTACTGCTTTAAGTGAGATGCGATCCCACGACCTCGGATTACCGGGCGTGTGTTTCCTTTACTAAGCTATCCAACCACTAATCGATTTGGCGAAATCTTTCAAGAGTTTCTGTCGAAGCCATCGTTTTTTCTAATCAATGTTGCGGTATACTACCGTAGTTAGCTAAGTATAGAGTGTGGCAATGTGGCCAGCCTTTTGGTGATAATAATCTGATTTTATATTGTGGGCATTTTCGCCAGTAGACGTCACGACATTTCACTGTAATTATTAAAAAAACTATGTGGTTTATTAGAAAAATTAAATAATTACATAGAAGGTTGTACATTAATGTGTACTTCTAAACATTTAAAATAGAAGGAATCATGTAATATCATTTAAAAATAAATGTTTAAAATTAAAAGATTGTGATTTTTTGCATTCCCTATACAGACTAGTCTAAGTTTAAAAGGGTCAATATCAACACTTGCGACTTTTTGTCAGTTTTGATGGCAAATTTTGTTTTTAAGTTTTCACACGAAATAAATTGATAGTACTAATCTTTAGGGTAAAACATAACATATGTGAAATTGTGCCACCTAATTTTAACATAACGCCACCGAAACTGAATTCCGCCACCAAAACTAAATATCACTAAAAAAAATTCGTTAGATGCTTGTAAGGATCTCAATAGATGACCAGGGGGTCTAGCGCGAAATGTACTATCCAAATGTTCGGATCCGACCGATCCCCGACCGAAGGTTCGATTGTTCGATCGAAACAACATCGAAATCGCGGGATTCCATCGAGGCCACAGACAATTGTAGAAGAGTATCAGAATGAATTATACTGAGTGCTAGTGTTATGCCTATGTATTAAAATTTTACCGGTTTTGTAAAAGTCTCTTGCCAATTCAAAATATTAGCAAACTAATGCGTAAACGTGGTTTCTATTAACAGAAAAATGTTAAAATGAAACTACTTTTACGGATTATTTTGCTATTTATTAACATTTTATTTAACCTGACGTTTCGAACACTTTACAGCGTTCGTGTTTCGTGTTCGCGTAAAATAAAAAGACAATAATATAGCAAAATGTTTATTTCAATCAATTTTAGATATTCAAACTAAGAAAATTGCAACATTCCAATTGTTTATGACATTTAGAAAAATAAATGCTGGACACATGAAATGTCATTTCTTGCTTATTGATTTTAAAAAAATGTCCTGCGTAACTCGATCGCAAAGTCGTTTAAAAAAATAATTCGATATTTGGTGTTATGTGGTATAATAATAAGATTTTTGTAGAAAATGAGTCTTACTTATTAAATAATGCTTTTTAAATTAAGAAAAATAAAAAACATTTAACGACGTGTTACAGTTTGAAGCCAAATAAAGTTTGTGTTTGTTATTCTGGTCGGATCAGCTGTCTGTCAGACTATCAGCGCGAATCCGACCAAATATAATGGTCACTAATGCTTGTGTTGCCTACCTATGTTATTTAAATGTATTCGTGGCTTAGTGCTAATAGTGCATTTCTAATAGTTTCATCATAAAATCAAAATATGAAGAAATTGTTTGTTATGTCAATATATTATTTTGTAATACAAATATTTTGATACATTTTAAAACGTTTACAATAATTTGTGTCGTAAAATTGTACTTGTTCTATACGGTGGTTATAAAGCTTTAACTTGGAGGTGTGAAACTTGATCTTCTTCTTTGCGTATCGACTCAGGCTTTCATATGTGTGAAGACCAAAACTTAACCACCGATATAGCATTATCGGTGGCCTTGCAAAGATCTTCGCGTGTGCAGGTGTAGGGACACGCAGGGCATGTCAGAAGATGGGATGGGATGAGATTGATAAAATATATCGCATCACGTCCATATTAGGGTGTAAAGTAAAAATACACCCATGGAAAAGCACAAACTTGTCCCTCAATGTAAACGATGCCAGGCGTATGGTCATACCCAGAAATACTGCGCAAAAGAACCAAGATGTGTAAAGTGCACTGGAAAACACCTTACTCGAGACTGCAGAAAACCTGCAGACGAGAAGCCAAAATGTGTGCACTGCGGTGAACAACATCCTGCCAATTATGCTAATAATTATTATTAATGTAAGTAAAAAAAATACCTACGCACAAGCAAAATCAATTATGTACATAACGATGATGCAAATGTACCTACTGATAGTGCTGCGAAATTAGATCAAATCCTAAAATATATGTCTTCGTTTGATGAACGACTAAAAAAACTGGAAAACAGTGCCAAAACTGCGCATCAAAACCTAAAAAATGACTCACAACAACTCACAAATTATGGCTTGGAATGCCAATATACTACTCAGAGACCAAAATGAGCTGCAAGTAGTTCTAGTCACACAAAACATTGACATATGCCTTGTATCAGAAACACATTTTACCAAACAATCTCATATAACATTCAAATATCCATTGAACGACGTCTATCATGCACTGCACTTCAACAACCATGCTAGAGGTGGTAGCGCCGTTATTGTAAGAGTAAACCTTAGTCATTATGAAAACTTTAAATTTGAAAATTGTAAAGAATTGATTGAGCATTTGACCAATGACCGTAGTACAGACTTCTCTTTATGGAAGGTGACAAAGCAAATAGACAAACCTGTGCAAGCCATTCCTCCCATTAGAGAAATTGATACACCGATACACTTCGGGGAAGGGTTTACGATGCTACTAATGTCAATTAATGATGATCGGTCGGATCGATTGAAATGCCCGATCCAACTGACCGAGCGTTTGCAATTCATATTAGAAAATGCCCGATGCATCAGTCAGTTTGTTAGTAACAAATGCCAGGCAAAGACCATAGTCCTACCTACCTACTGGGCGAATCTTGAAATTGGGCGTTTTCGATTGATTCCCGTGGAAAATTTTAAATGATAAAGATATGCTAA
The DNA here is from genome assembly GCA_950371115.1 of Anania fuscalis. Taxonomy (NCBI): domain Eukaryota; kingdom Metazoa; phylum Arthropoda; class Insecta; order Lepidoptera; family Crambidae; genus Anania; species Anania fuscalis. The sequence goes on along the minus strand of OX493326.1, from coordinate 4,918,544 downwards.
AATCATGACGCAATATTAAATTTGGATAGTTTTTTTACATATTGATCTAATAGGCACTCATTTTGCACAATTAGTTTCGAAAATATAAGCAATTGAAATTTTGTCTACCACGGGAATCAAAAACAAGGCATGGGAATCAATAAAACAATCTTTATTATAGTTCAAATCAATTATTGTCTGAAATATGTAAAAGTTTCTATGAATATAAAATTGAATCTAGCTATTTTAGTGTTATTAACAAATTACAAAGTAATGACACAAATTAAGATTATCTATGAATCACAAATACATTGGCACAGCATCCTTCATTTTATAAAGAAAGATTGATTCCCATGGCATTAAAACCACGGGAATCAATAACACGGGAATCAAAGTTCGTCAATTTTTATCGATTGCTCTTTAACTAACAAACATATATTTTAAATGCAAACTTAAATAAATAAAGCACTATCAATAGTTTTTATTTGTTATAAGAAGCGATCTTTAAAAACAATAAAAATATTTTTTATGGCTATCACGGTAATCAACGATGTATAGAAACAATGCCACGGAATCAAATATTTACCTTCGTAACTCGGCGTGGATACATGCTGCGAAGTGACCGCCTTCCACTACACTTAACTCACGACTGATTCTCGCGCGGCAACGCAGACTCGTATCCCTACTTTTTATTACTAGAGCTGCAGGTGAAGATAAGTGTCGTACCACGGGAATCAACTCTCAAATCTGGACAAAATTTTGATTTTAAATTAAAGTATAACTAAATACTTAAGTGAAGATTCTAATTGACTAATCTATTTACAGACTAATCTTTTTATATAAAAGTAGCATTTTACCATCTGGTTTTATCCCTAAGTTGCAGTTTTTTCTACAGTTTGATCAAAATTTATTGAATGGACACGCCATGGGGATCAAATTTCCTACCCTAATTATTTTTTTACAGTTATTTGCAAATTCAATGAAGCCAAAAACCATAAAGCATTAGTTAGAATACACCTAGAACTAAATAAAAAAATATATTTTGATGTTCCATTATTAAACCTCGGGTACTTTATAGCTCCGGACAACGTAATTCATGCGTTTCAAGATTCACCCTACTCAGTCCATTATAATCAGCCCACGTCAGCCTACTGCTGGACATACAGTCGTGGTCAACTAATTAGGGACAGATAGAATACTAAGCAATTTTGAATGTTTACATCCTATTATTGTGAGTCTCCTTCGAGATTACTAACTGTTACTTTGTAAACGTATTTACTATCTAGTACTCTAGTTAACAGAATACAATAACAACAAACAAAAACTTACTTAGCGTTAGTATCCGTGGGAATCTGTTCAAGAACGACCTTGCTGCGCCCAGCAGACGATTTATTAAACCCGCGCTAACGGTTTAGCGCGGGCTCAATAAATCGTCCGGTTTTCAGCAGGGCATAGACCTGTCCCAATTTGTAATGGCCTATTTCGGAACGTGCGCCCGACCTGAGACCTCGCTCGATCCACAGTAGCATAGATTCTATGAGAAAATCATTAAGCATTGCGTGTTTCTAATGATGTCTTTAGTCATGGGATAGTATTGTTATATTAAGAAGAAAGAAGAAACCACCAAAACTGAGCCACCAAAACTATGATTCAATTTTAGAATTAATTATTTAAATATATAATTCTGAAAATTCACTGCATAAGTTAAATGTCGTAATAACCTTATAAATTTTTGTGCGTAAACTAAAAGACGTACTAAGAATACGACACACCAAATCTTAAAAGTCGTTGAACAAAACGCCACCAAAAAGGTTAGGAAAATTCTGACGGTCAAATCATGCGTAAAGTGACATTTCCAGTCTAAGTAATCGCTAGGGTAGACCAAAGAATTGCAGGCTATATCAAAGTAACACGTTTCGGAGCATTCAATGACGAGCTAACACGACAAACTGAGGCTGAGCGACATGGTGAAATTGCGCCACCAAAGCATAAAATAAAATGACATCCACTTTGTAGCCGGAAGATATTCGCATGGGAGATATTTTTTAGAATTTAAAACTGTTTAAAATGTTAATCAAATTTAAAAACGAAACATAATATGATTTTTAAAAACTTGAAAAAAAAAACTTCATCAGGGGGACCCGAACCCACCACACACCACGAATGCACGGGGCAAGTGCTTTGCCATTCTAAGCTATCGAGTCACTAGTTGTCTCGACGAAATCTTTTACGTGTTTTTCGCTATTGATAAATAAAATATCTGATTTTATGTAGGTACATAAATAGTTTAGTTTTTTGATTTTGTACATTTGAAAACTGTTAATTATTCTTATCAATTGTAAGTTTTTGTTTTAAGCAATTCCATGCAAGGTTTAATTGAAGATAAATAACGAGCGAGCTTTGACAGCGAGAAAAAACACTTGAGGAATTTCATCTTGTCACGTGACGTCCTCGGTAGCTTAGTTGGTAAAGCACTCGCCCGGCTTGCGATGGGACGTGGGTTCGAGTCCCACCTGAGGTCGATGACTTTTTTCAAGTGTTATTTATCTTCAATTATTCTTATCAAATTTAAAATAGAACAAAATATATTATGATGTATTTTATAGTAAGTAGGGTTTTTTGGTGTTTTTATTAAGGTTAATTTATTTCTTTATTTAGTTAGTAGTAATATAAAGTTAAGTTAGATTCTTTTATATTTAATTTGTTAGAATAAATAAATGCAACAAGAAATAAAAAAACTGCAAAATAAAAAAAAACAAAATATGAATTGAAAAAATAAAAACTTAATCAAGTGGGATTCGAACTTACGACCATCGGATACACAACCACCGGGAGTGCTTAGACACCTAAGCTACCAAGTCGCTAGTTGCTTTGACGAAATCTTTCAAGTGTCTCTCGCTACGCTATTGATAAATAAAATATCTGATGAAACAATTTATGTATATAAACATAAATTGTTGTTTTTTTTATTTTTTAGATTTAAAATCTGTTAATACTTCCTATTAAATTTAAAAATAAAACAAAATATATTATGATATTACATTGTGGTGTATTTTATATTAAAAGTAGGTTTTTTTTGGTGTTTTTTATTTCTTTATTACAGAATTATACTGTAAGGGGGGGGGGGGGCACTGCAAGGGATTTTAGGTGACGAATAGTAATGTACCTTAATATTATGTCCCTAAGGTTGAAATTAATAATTCGGTATTCCTAAGCATAACCGCGGCTTGCTAAGACCACTGTCATAGCAAGTTGGTAGTAATATAAAGTTACGTCAGATTTTTTTATATTTAATTTGTTAATAATACAAATAAATAAATACAACTAGAAATAAAAAAAACTGCAAAATAAAAAAAACAAAATATGAATTGAAAAATTAAAAACTGAATCAGGTGGGGTTCGAACCCACAACCATTGCATACATAGCGAGTGCTCTGCGACCTAAGCTACCAAGGCGCTAGGTGTTTTGACGAAATCTTTCAAGTGTCTCTCGCTACGCTATTGATAAATAAAATATCTGATGAAACAATTTATGTATATAAACATAAATTGTTTAGTTATTTTTATTTTTTAGATTTAAAAACTGTTAATTATTCTTATTAAATTTAAAAATAAAACAAAATATATTATGATATTACATTGTGGTGTATTTTATGTTAAGTAGGGTTTTTTTTGGTGTTTTTTATTTAGGTTATTTCTTTATTACTTACAGAATTATACTTGCTACTAAGACTAAGACCACTGTCATAGCAAGTTAGTAGTAATATAAAGTTAGGTCAGATTTTTTAATATTTAATTTGTTCATAATACAAATAAATAAATACAACTAGAAATAAAAAAAAACTGCAAAATAAAAAAAAAAACAAAATATGAATTGAAAAAATAAAAACTGAATCAGGTGGGGTTCGAACCCTCAACCTTCGCATACATAGCGAGTGCTCTGCGCCTAAGCTATCGAGTCACTCACGCTAAGTGACGAAATTTTTTAAGTGTTTCGCGCGTGCTGTTTTGTTCCGAGCAGTGATTGATCGGCACGGCGGAACGAGCGACACAGGCTTCCCCTCGGACAGCTAGCGGCACACTGCCTCCCGCTGCCCCGCACAGCACGCCAGAGAATCAGACGTTCGTAGATAATGAATAATAGCCATAACTTTGTCAATAATGGATCAATTTAAAAATTTTTTGCTTAGAAATTATAGATTTTTTGATTTCCTACCGATTGGTACAAACCAAATAATAAGATAAGGATTAATTACGGAGGAGACGCACAGAATACATATTTATCGACGTCGTTTAAAAGCTTGTTTTCGTAACTATTAATTAGAGGAAATACAAATTTTAAGCGATGATTTTACAGATAAAACTTCAAAGATTACTTTGGTGTCTTTCAATTATCGCTATACGCATCAAATAAGGAGTACAATGCAGCTAAAAAGTAGGAAAAATCGAAGTCTTGGTGAGGGAACCCTCTTAAGTTATGTTTTTAAAGAAGTCAATTGATTATCGTCTGACGATAACTATTGTGTTTCTATATTTAGAGTATTTAAGTTTTACTAATATCTACAGGTAACTCGAAAACTATTCAAACTCACCGTCTGTTAACATGCTCGTCTTCAGAGTCATAAAACACTGTATCGTCTGTGTAAGCCTTTCGGGGTCGTCGGCTGGTGTGCTCGTCGTCCGACTCTAAGTCCTCCCGCCTGCGGGCAGCTCGAGGTTTGGCTTCGACTCTGGTGTTGTACTCAATTTCCGACCTTCAAATGATAAAAATAAACATCACACATTAAATTAGCATTCTTACAATAAATACAATCAAAGTGAATCGATAAAAAACTTACGAACATGATTGGTTTGCTGGGAATCCTCTAGCAGTAGCACGAAAACTGAAGTCCACTTTAAAGGTTCTTGATGCTCACAATGTAGATTTACTGGTGTAATGATTTTGTATCGATTTGGGGTATCGATTTATACGAAAATATTGCAAAGTCAGCCCAATAGATGGTCAACATTTTCAATCTAAAATCCTAAACATTTTTAGGTAAACCATAGTGTAGAATGCAGCAAAAACCCATTAAAAAAAGGTTTACAACATCTGGCAAAAAATGTTTTTGATCGATAAGCAGTTTAATGAAAGTACTAACATTTTTGTGAAAAACAAAGGTATCATTTTAAAGTGTTTCGACATACCTTTGACCAAAGGGTTAATTTTAGGTACAGTCAGGTAAGTATTATAGTTATTAAACTGATTTAAATAACTAAAGTATTATGTTTTTATTGTTTTAGTAATATTTCTGTACTTTACAGTTAGATGCATCAAATTTGCTTCTTTATGTAAAAATATTTTTTTATACTTTAGTAATTAATCATTATAAAAAGGAAATAAGTATAGAAATAATATACCTTATTCAACGATTATAATTATTTCAAAATGAGATTTTTGTTTTTGTAAATTAGGTATAGCCCGACGGATTAGCCGGCTGAAGTGGCAGTGGGCGGGGCACATAGCACGTAGAACTGACGGCCGATGGGGCAGAAAGGTTCTGGAATGGAGGCCGCGTATCGGCAAGCGCAGCGTAGTACGCCCACCCACAAGGTGGGCAGACGACCTGGTAAAGGTTGCAGGACGACGCTGGATGCAGGCCGCTTCCAATCGGCCGATCTGGAAGTCACTGGGGGAGGCCTATGTTCAGCAGTGGACGTCCTGTGGCTGAGATGATGATGATGATGAAATTAGGTATTGTTCTCGTAATGTTTTTAATTAAAACTATTATCATTTAATGTTGCAGTTGACTATACTTTTATGTAATGAGGTCAGAATAGACCTTACATGAATAGACTGACAATGTACCTACTTTTATACGTAGGTACCAAATTCCGTCGAGTTACCGCAGCGATATATTGATAATTAGTTAATTGATACATAAATCTGCATTTACTTATGAAAATAATTAGGCGGAGGGATGTGCTTGAACCTATGTGCAAGCAAGATGAAAAACGTGTGTCAACTGAAGTAATTTCAAGTCGAAAAATTCAGCTTAAACGGTTTTTAAATGGACGTCAGATAGAAAAATATAAATTATGTCTTAATACATACAGATCTGTTTTATGAGTACTGATTGAGCTCACGATCTAGTTGGAAAAAAAAAAGTTGAAATAAACTGACACTTTCGGATTTTTAAGCCAACATCACGGGTCTAACAGTGTGTGGTCGTTAGGTGTCAGATGTATATGTTGCAGTCAAAATTTTTATTTGGTTAAAACTGTTTTTGCTGGTGGATAACAGCATTCATTATTAGTCGTTGTCTGAAGATTATTTACTATCTTAAAACAAAATCATAACCTGAAATGTCTACAGTGCAAATGTGCAATGGTTTATGAAGTTATGGATTGATTATATTAATCGGTATTTTAATAATTGACTTTAAAACTACTCCAAAAATTACTTGTACAATGTAATTAATTTATTTTGTTTGAATATTTTTTCATTTCATTCGTTTGTAATTAGAAAATCACTTTTATTTCATTCATCAAAAATTATAAGTGTGCAAGAATGGACGCAAATAGGTATCTAGTAAAATATCGTCGTGTATCATGTAGCACTGCGACATCCGCCGGCGGCGGGCTGCGGGCAGTGCGGAACGGGAACCTAAATGCTGATCATTAAAAATGATCCAATTTATAATTAATGTTTTACTGCACTAGTATTTTAGTGAACGCCGTGGATCTCGCACTGGCTCGGGAAGTTGTGGTTCGTGGTACTAGATACAATTTGGATAGAGAGCACAACGTGGTCAGTACCCCTGAGAAACAACGGTACGACGAATCGCGCCAGAACAAACCATTCCAAGGTGAAGGTTTTCTGGGTGCCGATGTTTTCTGTAAACAGGCAGAAAGCCACCGAAGTACTCGTCCAAACGTAATATCGCATACAGTACGATCAACCGGACGCGTATCACAACTTGCCCGCGAAGTGTGTTCCTGGTGTGATCTATAAAGTGTATTCATTTTTTTGTGCAATGCAATGGCAAAAATCGGAGAATTAGTATGTAAGTTTTTATATATTGTAATAGTTTGGTAGTAGGTAAGTATTGGGCAGAATAATTCACTTTTTTCGAATGAGCGATCGAAGTAAGCGAAAAGCGATCTAAGACGAAGCTCTGTCGGCCGTAATATAATATAATTAATACAATTAGCATGTAATTTGTAAGTTACCTAATTATTTATTCTATTCTTATAAAATGAAATCAGTGAGGTTCAACAGTGGTATTATTTCGTCAAAACTCAGAAGTGGGATGAAGCTGCAGCCCACAAAAGGTATGTACGAAATTACTAGAAAAATTATTCTGACTATTGCCTATGATAAATGAAGTAGTTTGATATCATTAGGATTGTCGCTAAGCATTGTATTCGGATAGTATTCTGCTACGGCGAGACTATAGCACTAATAATTTTACTTGTTTCTATATGTTTTGAGAAATTTTATTATAACTAGTAATAAGAGCCTTTTAAATAGAAGCCAGTGAATTCTTTTTATTAGGTAGGTGAAGCGGCCATGTGAGTCGCGTGGGCCAAGTGTGTCGTTTAGTAAAAACCTCTTTTTAATAGGTAGGTGAAGCGGCCATGTGAGTCGCGTGGGCCAAGTGTGTTCTTTAGTAAATGCCTCTTTTTATTAGGTAGATGAAGCGGCCATGTGAGTCGCGTGGGCCAAGTGTGTCCTTTAGTAAATACCTCTTTTTATAAGGTAGGTGAAGCGGCCATGTGAGTCGCGTGGGCCAAGTGTGTCCTTTGGTAAAAACCTCTTTTTATTAGGTAGGTGAAGCGGCCATGTGAGTCGCTTGGGCTAAGTGTGTCCTTAGGTTTTGTAGATAGCAGGAATGAGGGCCAAGTGTGTCCTTAGTTTTTAGTAAACATGAGTACAACGGCCAGGTGTGTCGAGTGCTTGTGTCAAGTACTTCCTTATTTTGAAGCAAGTAATAAATAGTCAATTTGCAACAAATCACAAAGCTTATGTATGGTACAGAAGTAGTACAGAAGTAAATCATTAATATTCCTTTTATACTACTTTACGTAGCGGCTAGTTGTGTCGTGCGCTAAGGGTTAAGTGTGCCTTAGATTTAAGCTAGTAGATAAGCGTAGCGGCTAGGATTGTAGTGAGCTAAGGGTTAAATGAGTCCTAGATCACTTAATCACCATAGACCTCGTTAAAGCATTTAATCAGATACCTATCAGTAACGACGATATTCCTAACGACGATATTCCGAAAACAGCGATCACTACACCCTTCGGCCTCTACGAATTTCCTTACATGACCTTTGGTTTGCGAAATGCTGGGCAAACTTTCCAGAGATTCGTGGATGAGCTGACACGCGGCATGGATTTTGTCTATCCATATTTAGACGATTTTTTGGTTTCATCCCCTGACCCTTTATCGCACCAAAATCACCTTAGGCAGCTATTTAAAAAGATGTCAGAGTATGGAATTTTAATTAACACATCAAAGTGCGTTTTTGGAGCTTCGGAGGTGACGTTTTTAGGGTATAGGATATCGGCGGATGGTATCAAACCATTAGACGAGAAGGTCCAGGCTATTAAGGATTTCCCTAAGCCCGTAACCATCAAACAACTTAGAAGATTCCTTGGCATGCTCAATTTTTATAGGCGGTTTATTCCCCGTGCAGCAGATATACAGGCACCTCTTAACGCTCTTTTAACTGGTTCAGTCAAAGGAAACGACCCTATCGACCTGACAGGGAATGCACTAAAGGCCTTTCATGATTGCAAGGACAGTTTATGCAACGTAGCACTTTTAGCTTACCCAGACTGTCGGGCCAAATTAGCAGTTACCACTGACGCTTTAGACGTGGCAGTAGGCGCTGTTCTTCAACAGCGAATCGAAGGCGCCTGGCAGCCACTAGCATTTTATTCATGCAAGTTAAGTCCCTCGCAACGTAAATATTCACCGTACGACCGTAAACTCCTTGTCATTTACCAGGCCATTAAATATTTTCGGCATATGCTGAAAGCGAGAGAATTTACAATCTACACTGATCACAAGCCACTCAGTTTTGCCTTTCATACGCGGAATTCAAACTGTTCACCTCGTCAATATCGTCACTTAGATTTCATTTCTCAATTTTCTACCGACATACGACACATTTCCCGTAGAGACAACGTCGTCGCGGACACACTTTCGCGTATCAAAGAGTTAGAAAGTCCTGTAGATCATGATTCTCTCGCCAAGGCCCAAGAAGTAGACCCTAAGTTAAAAGCCTTACTTAAAGACGGCACATCACTCCGTTTGGAGAAAATGAAAATACCTGAAAGTCGCCATGACCTGTTTTGTGATGTCAGTACACCGACTCCCAGGCCATTCATACCGAAAATAATGCGTCGTCAAATTTTCGATTGTTTACACTCATTTAGCCACCCCGGTTCTAATGCCACCGCCAAGCAAGCCCAGAAGTATGTTTGGCCAGGCATACGCAAAGACTGCAGGGAGTGGGCAAGAGCATGCCTAAACTGTCAACGCGCAAAGGTTACTCGACATGTTTCCACACCATTGGGTACATTCGACTTACCACGCGCCAGATTTATGCACGTCCATATAGATCTTATAGGCCCATTTTCCGTATCCAATGGCGGTACTGTCTCACGGCAGTCGATCGTTTTTCTCGATGGCCTGAGGTAATACCTATCATCGATATAACTGCGGAAACTGTCGCAAAAGCGTTCATCGAGGTCTGGATCGCACGCTTTGGTTGTCCTACCACTATTGTAACAGATCGCGGTAGACAGTTTGAATCAGCATTGTTCACCTCTCTATCACAAAGAATCGGATTCCAGCACCGTAGAACTACAGCGTATCATCCAGCGTGTAACGGCCTTGTTGAGCGCTTTCATCGACAGCTGAAAGCCGCCATAGTCTGCCATGCGAAAAGTAACTGGACAGAGTCCCTACCGTTAGTACTGTTAGGCATTCGTAGCACCCTCAAAGAAGATCTCCAAAGTTCACCAGCAGAACTCCTTTACAGTGAGCCCTTAAGACTTCCCGGTGATTTTTTCCAGTCCAAGTCAAGCGGCACCACAGATATGACCGACTTCATAGCGAGACTTAAACATTTTGCTCAAAAACTTCAACCTTGTCCAGCCTCCCGTCACAGTTCAGGCAAAGTCTTTATTTTCAAAGACCTAACCACCTGCAGTCACGTGTTTTTACGTCATGATACTGTCCGGGGCACTTTACAGCCCGCATTATTTTACACACGGTGAGATAAATGACACGCGACCGTATGCTGAGCGCACGCGCACCGGACAATCAGATATATTTGTTTCAAGATATTCAGCAACATCGTATAGATCATAAGTCCCAACAGGTATCTGTATCTGTTTACTATCATCACCATAAGTAAATATATTGTTAAGAGCAGTTACATTTAATATAGAATTAGCAGAAAAATATAATAATCCACATTCACATTTTTCCCATGAAGTTAAGGGCGGTTGGAATTGTGATTCTAAGTAAGACTTGTTTCCGGTAATGGTTAAAGTGATAGGATAGACATGATTGAATACTAATTCATTTAAAAGCTGTCCTGACTATTTATCTAGTATTTTGGACCAAAAATTTCTGACGAATTATAGACATAAATGCTCACAGTTAAACGGCTGATTTTTTTGTACATTTTCAGTATTGTATTTTCAATATCTAGGGCCAACATAAGAAACGAATTATTTTGGTGGCTTCAAATTACCGTAGCTATCGAAATATATTGCATTTTTATGATATTTTGTGTAGGCAACAAGTGAAAACCCGTTTTTTTTTTAACTATCGAGGTTGATAATACCACATTCTTTTGAATACTTCGGCAATTCATCACACATATAAACACCTCGAAAGAATATAATATCTTTGCCATATCTAATAATATCGATATTGCTTAAAGCTCGCTTGGGTAGCCGATATTTTTGTTTTTTTTATCAGAAATAAAAATTCCTAGTCCATCATGATGAGGTCTAACTTCTTAGATTTTCCCTATACACAAAGTTTCCATCTTTTCGTTGTGTCGTTTTAGTTCAGCTAAGCATTTTTTAGCAGCTTTAAACGCATTGATAGCTTAAGTGATTGCCGCTGCTTCACCAGCTAAGCTTCCAGCTGCAGACAAACCAGCAAATATAGGTATGAGAGAAAGAACTCCACCAGTTTTTGGTACAGGGATCATACGTGATAGTTTTACTGTTGAATTTTTTATAGACTAGAAAGCAGCTAGAAAGTTGGGCGTCCTGAATAAAGTCAAGCGGTACTTCACGCCTGGACAGCTTTTAACTCTTTACAAAGCCCAAGTCCGATCTTGCTTGGAGTACTGCTGCCACCTTTGGGACGGCTCGGCGAAATACCAACTTGCTGCACTTGACTAGGAACGCAGAGCCAAGAGAATAATAGGCGATAAAAAACTGATGGCGTCCAAGCTGCACAGCCTGGCTCACCGCCGCAAGGTTGCTTGCCTATCGGTCTTCTATAGATTGTACTTTGGAGAATGTGCTCATGAGCTGCATAAGCTTATACCACCATCACCTTTCTTCAATCGGACATCCAGACGCACGGCCGGCTACCATCCGTTCTTAGTTGTTATACCCAAAATCCGCACTAAGCGCTTCTCATCATCTTTTATAATGCGCACAGCTTAAGATTGGAATTCCCTGCCTGCGTCTGTATTTCCGAGTGCATATAACCTGACTCTCTTAAGTCCAGAGTAAATAGGCAACTCCTGTGCAAGCTCGCTCCATCGTAGATCCCATCTATGCTCTAGAGCAAGATTGGGGTCAAGAGTAAGCCCATCCCAAATTTAAAAAAAAAAAAAAAACGCCTTAGCTGCTGCAATTGCTAGATCAATAGCCATCTTTTTACACTTAGACTTAAGTTTTTGTAAATGTTTTTTTGCGTGAGACACAATTTTTTTAATGTTTCTTGACGCTACCTCCACTTTTTAAGGTTTATTTTTTCTCAAACCATAGCCTGTGGCAATTTTAGCTAGCAAAACTTTATTTACTAAATGTGCTGCTAACTTTTCCCCTACACCAGCATTTACATCTTGAGCACGTTTTCTTGCTATTTTCAATAATTTTATATCAGCTATGTGACGATCTCTTAATGAAGATGATTTGTAATAAGCTATGTCGTGTTCTGTACAGTACTCATCTAATAAATTAATACCCCTTTCTCGTTGAAGTTTTACTGGTTTAGTTCCAGGACCGCAATAGTTATATCCAGGTAAGTGAAGTTCGAGCGGTAAATGATTTATTAACCAATTAACCCATTACTGCCCTCTGCACACATGTGTGTACACCTATTTAATCTTTATTTCTGAACGCAAACTCAAATGTCAAATCGAATTATTTCTAAAAACTAAGTGCCACTTGAAAGTAAAAAATAAAAAAAAGTTCGCGGGTAGCGCGAAAATATATATCTAATTGACAACTTTTTTTTGGGTGATTTTAAAGTGGCTGACGCTAGTGGTTAAATATATTTTATTTCATCGTTATAATGTAAGTTTACATTGTAATTTATTATAATAAACTAAAATATTGACAAATATTAGCATATTACATAGCAAAAAGTTTTCGACAATATTGGTGTACACGCTCGTGTACAGTGAGCAAATGTACATTCTGTTAAAAAAGTTTCGGGAATTAATGATTTGTTTATGGTTCCAAATTTAAAATTATATTTTTTTGTTGTTGTTAGATTGGCACAACTGTTTTCCACTTTAGCGCGGAGTTTGAGTTACATCTGATTAAAAGTGTCGAGGGGTTTTATTATTTAATGAAACGACCATATCGAATCAAATGGGCGTTTATTAATTATGTATGCACAAATTACGACGGAATTTAACCAATAAATATCTATTGTTACACATTATTAACGTAAGGAACAAAATAATTAAACTAAAATATTTACTTACCTGGTACTTGCTCCAGCAGTATGAACACTTTCAACCTCACTTCACTATCACTCAACTGTCCGCTCACGACGAAGGCAAGTCAACGACTGACTATCCGTCGTTCCGCCATAGCTAAAGTGAACGACCGATCGAACTAGTTGAGTGAGCGGGTTACGTAGTTGGCGGATATCCGGCAAAATAATTTAGTTTTAAAATAAATAGATTTAATTTCCGATAGTTTAGTCTTTGAATAAATTAGTATGAATTTAAGTGTACCCTTAGTAATAAAATAACCATTTTTAAATAGTCTTATCCTTACACTGAGGTGAACTAGCGAGCGAACTAATTTAGTGAGCGTTTTACGTATTTCCCGGATGTCCGGTAAAATAATTTATCTTTAAAGTAAATAAATATGAATTAATAAATGACTTTAGCAATAAAATAACTATTTATACAGCCTTAGCCTTACAGCTCGGCCATCCTGCTAGAGCAAGTCTCTTTTGCGTCTAATGTTACAAGATCCTTAAATCCTACTGCATATTTGTTTCTTCCATAAAAGTCCTGCTAATTTAAATAGTAATCATTATCATTCCAACATTAACGGAACCAAAATCCACCTAATTTGGTCGCGTAATATTGGCGTACGGAAAGGAATAACTATGAATGAAATTTTTTCATTCATAGTTATTCCTTCCGTACGCCAACGCCGTACGCCGTTCCGTTTTTTTTTATTCGCCAAATTCGATGTATATCGATATCTGAGTATGTTAGTTAATTTTCTCGGGTAATTAAAAATTCACGGTGTATAAAACAACGCATACAAACACTAACAATAGACATTAAGCATAACAATATGTAATTTGAAGATAAATAACACTTGAAAAAAATCATCGACCTCAGGTGGGACTCGAACCCACGTCCCATCGCATACCGGGCGAGTGCTTTGACCACTAAGCTACCGAGGACGTCACGTGACAAGATGAAATTCCTCAAGTGTTTTTTCTCGCTGTCAAAGCCAGCGTATTCTGATCAATGTTGTAGCTATATGTATAGCTGAGTAGTATACTACCGTCAACACCCTATAGAAATATTTTTACAAATATTTGACTATTGGTTAAGATCAGAAATGCTTAAACATTGTAATTTTTTTGTTTTTTTTTGTTTTTAGCAATTACATGCAAGGTTTAATTGAAGATAAATAACACTTGAAAAAAATCATCGACCTCAGGTGGGACTCGAACCCACGTCCCATCGCATACCGGGCGAGTGCTTTGACCACTAAGCTACCGAGGACGTCACGTGACAAGATGAAATTCCTCAAGTGTTTTTTCTCGCTGTCAAAGCCAGCGTATTCTGATCAATGTTGTAGCTATATAATGTCCGATTTTTTTAGCACTCATCCTGCTAGCCTGTGACTATATAGGTGAAAAGCAATCGTGAAAACCAACTTTCAAATGTGTATCATAAAAACTAAAAAAATGAAAATTAAAATACAAAATAACAACAACGACTTCATATTGCATAAACTCGTCCATCTTCAAACGTAAAACCATCTGTGATCATCTGTCTTATTCCTTCCCCTTGTAAAGAGCGAGAGCTAACAGACGTGAAAAATGGCCGGAGTTCATTCATAATACGCACAGATGTTTGGCTTGAATAACTAGAGGGAATGACCTTCAACCTTGTTAATAAATAAAAATGCCTTAAATGTAGCTTTTGCAAATTTTCGAATGATTTAATCGACATAATTTAAAACAAACAAATAAAAACATAATTTTGAAAATTCTTAAATAAGTAGATGTTACGTCAGCTTACCTATTTGCGGTCCTCTTATCAGCTTATCAGGTGAGTACACTAATCTTCAAGGGGTGTAGGTATTTTTCAGACAGGGAGTGATTCAAATTTCCCATCACACTTTCTCAGGCTGTGGACTGACGAGCTATCCAAAATCATGCTAGAATTTATTGTGTTAGGGGTATGCAAGTTTATTAAAGTAAGGTATGTTTGATTAAACTAAAAAAATGAAATAGCATAATTTAATGATAACTCGGCGTGTTTAAAAATTTGAATCAACACTATCTACAACGATTGTTTATTTACACGACTATTAACACACTGTTCCTCATATTTACACTACTGGTTTCAGTTTATTTACACTAAAATAATCACTATTAATTTACACTAATTGCTGTACATGGCGTCCGTTTTGCGCGATACACACATATCAAGGTACTCCTGATTGGAGTATCGGTAGGGCATGATCGTAAAATTGTGATCGATATCACACGTCTTGCTAGTGCAACTAGATTTTCGATACTAAAATTCAGGTGAATCTTTACCTTGACACGTGCCAAACATTCTTTGAATTAGCCGCCTTGTCGGCAAGCAGCGAAAACACTTGCCGAAAAGCGCGGCGGCCGGCGGCCCCTTTGTACTAGATCGTTTGAGATGCACCGAAAAGACCGACTAAAATTAGACCAGGAGCTAGTGATCTTATCTCCGAGATCCTTTACCTACGCAAAGGCCATACAAGTTCCCAATCGCTCTAATTGACTCGAAGCGTCCAGGTACCCAATCTCTAAAAATTTTGACGTATTGCCAGGGCTCATGGAATAATAATAATTATTTGTTTTTATTCCTATCCTAATTACTAAGATTCCTAAGTTTGATTCTATCTTTTTATCAAATGTTATCTGTATGGGCCAACCTCTGCCGGCGGCGGTTCGGCCTCTGAAGGCGGTTTAGCGCTTTCTAGGTTGGCCAAGGCTGTTCGTACCTAGATTGTGGGTATTCTGAGCGCGATATAAAGTTACGAGGTATGTCGGTCTTTTCCTGGCACAGTTCATGGTACTTAATTAAAATCTTTAGTTTATAAATTGTGCCGATTTCCTGTAGTTTTTTTTTTGGCCATTGGGTACTGACTGAATCATTTTTAGACTAACTATCAATCGAGCATACAACCTCAGTTGAGAAGTGCTGCCTAGACTATTGTGTCATTTAAAAAGATCGAGCCCGTGAATCAAACGCAAGACCTACCTCCATGCATGCAATCATTTATTTTGACCAAATTAGCTCTAAGCCTATGCCAATTAAATTGTCGGAATTTTAAAGACACCTAGGGATGAGTAACAAAAGGGAAATGTATCGACGTGTAAAACTATTGGCATTCACCTCGCTATGCAATTGATATCGTTGTAAACGTCACAATTTCAACAATTATAAGTAATAATTTCACTTATGATCGAATTAATCAAAGAGTAAAAGCAATTTGTATTATGCAAATAAAGAATACTATTACTTTTACTTTTCGATCGATTGCTTATGCGAGACTGTTTTACTAAGAAATAACATAATTTTATACTTCTTTTAATAACTTCTCAACTGGCGGCCAATTTGGGAACAGTTGCATTTAGCACAAACAAAGTGCAGAGGAAGGCAAACGTTCTGTAGCCTTCTTTATCAGTCGATCTTAGCAGAAAAGTTTAAAATAACCAGAGCTGGGCCTACTTTTAGGCCACCCGTCATGACGGTAGGTAGGTTTTAAATTTCTAAAGCAAGAACTCAAACGGCTACAAGCTATCATCCTGTGGCATTTAATGAGACTTTTGCTATACCCGGCCTTACACCGTTTAAATTAAATCACTTTTTGATTTTTAATTTACAGAAACAAAAATGATATTGAACTCCTTCTAATTGTTAGTATTAAAATTAAATGACAGTGTATCGATTCGCGCTATCTCGATAGATACTACATCACTACTGCTTCGTCTGGTGCGCTGGCGGCCGCACTTTGACCGATCGCTGCTGCGCAGTGCGCTTCGCTTTCTTTAATTCTTTTAGTTCGGGTCGTGCGCCTGTCGCGATTAGATGCGTCATACGGACGCGCTTCCGGCTTCCGCGCGCGTCGTAGTATCGCAAAATCTGTCATTTATTAAAAACACAATTTTAACCTAGTTTGTTCTGTGATAGTTAGTCAATGTAGAACCATCAAAAAGTCACAATGTGAGTGTGCGTGTGAGTGGTCGGTCAGTGTAATAAAAAATGTAGAAACTAGAATACCTAAATCTTGAGTTAGATGAGGAATGTTTTCGTGTATTTTTAATCATGATGAGTTCAATTTTCGATAGTAAGGAACAGTGTAAATAAACAATCGTACCTAGAGAGATGATTCAAATTTTTAAACACGCCGAGTTATCATAAAATTATGTTAGGTATTTTGAATTTCATTGAGTTAGAATAATCTAACTTATCGTTTTCGGTTAGTTTTAATTACCTTTCTCAATAATAAAGTCGCATACCTAAAACAATCTTAACATGGTTTTGGATAGCTCGTCAGTCCACAGCCTGTGAAAGTGTGATGGGAAATTTGAATCACTACCTTATCTGGAAACAAACCCCCTGAATATCAGTGTATGTACTTACTTGATAAGCTGATATGAGGGCCGTTTTACTGGTTTTACCATTGGTAAGCTGCTAACTTAACATTTACTTAGCTAAGACATTGTATTTTTTTAATTGGTTTGTTCTAAATGATGTAGATTTTCAAATTAGAAAATTTGCACTAAGCTACATTTAAGCCCTAATTTTAAGTTAACAATGTTAAAGGTAAACAAGCCAAACATCTGACCGTGTAGTATAAGTTTATGAATGAACTCCGGCCATTTTTCACGTCTGTTAGCTCTCGCTCTTTACAAGGGGAAGGAATAAGACAGATGATCACAGATGGTTTTACGTTTGAAGATGGACGAGGTTATGCAATATGAAGTCGTTGTTGTTATTTTGTATTTTTATTTTCATTTTTTTAGTTTTTATGATACACATTTGAAAGTTGGTTTTCACGATTGCTTTTCACCTATATGTATAGTCACAGGCTAGCAGGATGAGTGCTAAAAAAATCGGACATTATATGTATAGCTGAGTAGTATACTACCGTCAACACCCTATAGAAATATTTGTACAAATATTTGACTATTGGTTAAGATCAGAAATGCTTAAACATTGTAATTTTTTTTTTTTTTTGTTTTTAGCAATTCCATGCAAGGTTTAATTGAAGATAAATAACACTTGAAAAAAATCATCGACCTCAGGTGGGACTCGAACCCACGTCCCATCGCATACCGGGCGAGTGCTTTGACCACTAAGCTACCGAGGACGTCACGTGACAAGATGAAATTCCTCAAGTGTTTTTTCTCGCTGTCAAAGCCAGCGTATTCTGATCAATGTTGTAGCTATATGTATAGCTGAGTAGTATACTACCGTCAACACCCTATAGAAATATTTTTACAAATATTTGACTATTGGTTAAGATCAGAAATGCTTAAACATTGTAATTTTTTTTTTTTTTTTTTTTTTAGCAATTCCATGCAAGGTTTAATTGAAGATAAATAACACTTGAAAAAAATCATCGACCTCAGGTGGGACTCGAACCCACGTCCCATCGCATACCGGGCGAGTGCTTTGACCACTAAGCTACCGAGGACGTCACGTGACAAGATGAAATTCCTCAAGTGTTTTTTCTCGCTGTCAAAGCCAGCGTATTCTGATCAATGTTGTAGCTATATGTATAGCTGAGTAGTATACTACCGTCAACACCCTATAGAAATATTTTTACAAATATTTGACTATTGGTTAAGATCAGAAATGCTTAAACATTGTAATTTTTTTTTTTTTTTTTTTGTTTTTAGCAATTCCATGCAAGGTTTAATTGAAGATAAATAACACTTGAAAAAAATCATCGACCTCAGGTGGGACTCGAACCCACGTCCCATCGCATACCGGGCGAGTGCTTTGACCACTAAGCTACCGAGGACGTCACGTGACAAGATGAAATTCCTCAAGTGTTTTTTCTCGCTGTCAAAGCCAGCGTATTCTGATCAATGTTGTAGCTATATGTATAGCTGAGTAGTATACTACCGTCAACACCCTATAGAAATATTTTTACAAATATTTGACTATTGGTTAAGATCAGAAATGCTTAAACATTGTAATTTTTTTTTTTTTTTTTTTTTAGCAATTCCATGCAAGGTTTAATTGAAGATAAATAACACTTGAAAAAAATCATCGACCTCAGGTGGGACTCGAACCCACGTCCCATCGCATACCGGGCGAGTGCTTTGACCACTAAGCTACCGAGGACGTCACGTGACAAGATGAAATTCCTCAAGTGTTTTTTCTCGCTGTCAAAGCCAGCGTATTCTGATCAATGTTGTAGCTATATGTATAGCTGAGTAGTATACTACCGTCAACACCCTATAGAAATATTTTTACAAATATTTGACTATTGGTTAAGATCAGAAATGCTTAAACATTGTAATTGTTTTTTTTTTTTTTTTGTTTTTAGCAATTCCATGCAAGGTTTAATTGAAGATAAATAACACTTGAAAAAAATCATCGACCTCAGGTGGGACTCGAACCCACGTCCCATCGCATACCGGGCGAGTGCTTTGACCACTAAGCTACCGAGGACGTCACGTGACAAGATGAAATTCCTCAAGTGTTTTTTCTCGCTGTCAAAGCCAGCGTATTCTGATCAATGTTGTAGCTATATGTATAGCTGAGTAGTATACTACCGTCAACACTCTATAGAAATATTTTTACAAATATTTGACTATTGGTTAAGATCAGAAATGCTTAAACGTTGTAATTTTTTTTTTTTTTTTTATGTTTTTAGCAATTCCATGCAAGGTTTAATTGAAGATAAATAACACTTGAAAAAAATCATCGACCTCAGGTGGGACTCGAACCCACGTCCCATCGCATTCCGGGCGAGTGCTTTGACCACTAAGCTACCGAGGACGTCATGTGACAAGATGAAATTCCTCAAGTGTTTTTTCTCGCTGTCAAAGCCAGCGTATTCTGATCAATGTTGTAGCTATATGTATAGCTGAGTAGTATACTACCGTCAACACCCTATAGAAATATTTTTACAAATATTTGACTATTGGTTAAGATCAGAAATGCTTAAACATTGTAAATTTTTTTTTTTTCTGTTTTTAGCAATTCCATGCAAGGTTTAATTGAAGATAAATAACACTTGAAAAAAATCATCGACCTCAGGTGGGACTCGAACCCACGTCCCATCGCATACCGGGCGAGTGCTTTGACCACTAAGCTACCGAGGACGTCACGTGACAAGATGAAATTCCTCAAGTGTTTTTTCTCGCTGTCAAAGCCAGCGTATTCTGATCAATGTTGTAGCTATATGTATAGCTGAGTAGTATACTACCGTCAACACCCTATAGAAATATTTTTACAAATATTTGACTATTGGTTAAGATCAGAAATGCTTAAACATTGTAAATTTTTTTTTTTTTTTTTTGTTTTTAGCAATTCCATGCAAGGTTTAATTGAAGATAAATAACACTTGAAAAAAATCATCGACCTCACGTGGGACTCGAACCCACGTCCCATCGCATACCGGGCGAGTGCTTTGACCACTAAGCTACCGAGGACGTCACGTGACAAGATGAAATTCCTCAAGTGTTTTTTCTCGCTGTCAAAGCCAGCGTATTCTGATCAATGTTGTAGCTATATGTATAGCTGAGTAGTATACTACCGTCAACACCCTATAGAAATATTTTTACAAATATTTGACTATTGGTTAAGATCAGAAATGCTTAAACATTGTAATTTTTTTTTTTTTTGTTTTTAGCAATTCCATGCAAGGTTTAATTGAAGATAAATAACACTTGAAAAAAATTATCGACCTCAGGTGGGACTCGAACCCACGTCCCATCGCATACCGGGCGAGTGCTTTGACCACTAAGCTACCGAGGACGTCACGTGACAAGATGAAATTCCTAAAGTGTTTTTTCTCGCTGTCAAAGCCAGCGTATTCTGATCAATGTTGTAGCTATATGTATAGCTCAGTAGTATACTACCGTCAACACCCTATAGAAATATTTTTACAAATATTTGACTATTGGTTAAGATCAGAAATGCTTAAACATTGTATTTTTTTTTGTTTTTTTTTGTTTTTAGCAATTCCATGCAAGGTTTAATTGAAGATAAATAACACTTGAAAAAAATCATCGACCTCAGGTGGGACTCGAACCCACGTCCCATCGCATTCCGGGCGAGTGCTTTGACCACTAAGCTACCGAGGACGTCACGTGACAAGATGAAATTCCTCAAGTGTTTTTTCTCGCTGTCAAAGCCAGCGTATTCTGATCAATGTTGTAGCTATATGTATAGCTGAGTAGTATACTACCGTCAACACCCTATAGAAATATTTTTACAAATATTTGACTATTGGTTAAGATCAGAAATGCTTGAACATTGTAAATTTCTTTTTTTTTTTGTTTTTAGCAATTCCATGCAAGGTTTAATTGAAGATAAATAACACTTGAAAAAAATCATCGACCTCAGGTGGGACTCGAACCCACGTCCCATCGCATACCGGGCGAGTGCTTTGACCAATAAGCTACCGAGGACGTCACGTGACAAGATGAAATTCCTCAAGTGTTTTTTCTCGCTGTCAAAGCCAGCGTATTCTGATCAATGTTGTAGCTATATGTATAGCTGAGTAGTATACTACCGTCAACACCCTATAGAAATATTTTTACAAATATTTGACTATTGGTTAAGATCAGAAATGCTTAAACATTGTATTTTTTTTTTTTTTTTTTGTTTTTAGCAATTCCATGCAAGGTTTAATTGAAGATAAATAACACTTGAAAAAAATCATCGACCTCAGGTGGGACTCGAACCCACGTCCCATCGCATACCGGGCGAGTGCTTTGACCACTAAGCTACCGAGGACGTCACGTGACAAGATGAAATTCCTCAAGTGTTTTTTCTCGCTGTCAAAGCCAGCGTATTCTGATCAATGTTGTAGCTATATGTATAGCTGAGTAGTATACTACCGTCAACACCCTATAGAAATATTTTTACAAATATTTGACTATTGGTTAAGATCAGAAATGTTTAAACATTGTAATTTTTGTTTTTTTTTGTTTTTAGCAATTCCATGCAAGGTTAAATTGAAGATAAATAACACTTGAAAAAAATCATCGACCTCAGGTGGGACTCGAACCCACGTCCCATCGCATACCGGGCGAGTGCTTTGACCAGTAAGCTACCGAGGACGTCACGTGACAAGATGAAATTCCTCAAGTGTTTTTTCTCGCTGTCAAAGCCAGCGTATTCTGATAAATGTTGTAGCTATATGTATAGCTGAGTAGTATACTACCGTCAACACCCTATAGAAATATTTTTACAAATATTTGACTATTGGTTAAGATCAGAAATGCTTAAACATTGTAATTTTTTTTTTTTTTTGTTTTTTCGAGTCCCACCTGAGGTCGATGAAATTTTTTCAAGTGTTATTTATCTTCAATTAAACCTTGCATGGAATTGCTAAAAACAAAAAAAAAAAAATTTACAATGTTTAAGCATTTCTGATCTTAACCAATAGTCAAATATTTGTAAATATATTTCTATAGGGTGTTGACGGTAGTATACTACTCAGCTATACATATAGCTACAACATTGATCAGAATACGCTGGCTTGGACAGCGAGAAAAAACACTTGAGGAATTTCATCTTGTCACGTGACGTCCTCGGTAGCTTAGTGGTCAAAGCACTCGCCCGGTATGCGATGGGACGTGGGTTCGAGTCCCACCTGAGGTCGATGATTTTTTTTCAAGTGTTATTTATCTTCAATTAAACCTTGCATGGAATTGCTAAAAACAAAAAAAAAACAAAAAAATTACAATGTTTAAGCATTTCTGATCTTAACCAATAGTCAAATATTTGTAAAAATATTTCTATAGGGTGTTGACGGTAGTATACTACTCAGCTATACATATAGCTACAACATTGATCAGAATACGCTGGCTTTGACAGCGAGAAAAAACACTTGAGGAATTTCATCTTGTCACGTGACGTCCTCGGTAGCTTAGTGGTCAAAGCACTCGCCCGGAATGCGATGGGACGTGGGTTCGAGTCCCACCTGAGGTCGATGATTTTTTTCAAGTGTTATTTATCTTCAATTAAACCTTGCATGGAATTGCTTAAAACAAAAAAAAAAAAAAAAAAAAAATACAATGTTTAAGCATTTCTGATCTTAACCAATAGTCAAATATTTGTAAAAATATTTCTATAGGGTGTTGACGGTAGTATACTACTTAGCTATACATATAGCTACAACATTGATCAGAATACGCTGGCTTTGACAGCGAGAAAAAACACTTGAGGAATTTCATCTTGTCACGTGACGTCCTCGGTAGCTTAGTGGTCAAAGCACTCGCCCGGTATGCGATGGGACGTGGGTTCGAGTCCCACGTGAGGTCGATGATTTTTTTCAAGTGTTATTTATCTTCAATTAAACCTTGCATGGAATTGCTAAAAACAAAAAAAAAAAAAAAAAATTTACAATGTTTAAGCATTTCTGATCTTAACCAATAGTCAAATATTTGTAAAAATATTTCTATAGGGTGTTGACGGTAGTATACTACTCAGCTATACATATAGCTACAACATTGATCAGAATACGCTGGCTTTGACAGCGAGAAAAAACACTTGAGGAATTTCATCTTGTCACGTGACGTCCTCGGTAGCTTAGTGGTCAAAGCACTCGCCCGGTATGCGATGGGACGTGGGTTCGAGTCCCACCTGAGGTCGATGATAATGAAATTGGCTCAGTAGTTTTGGAGCCTAATCAGTCCATATAAACAAACAATGAAACCTATCCTCTTTATAATATTAGAATAGATCAACAAATTATACTATGAAAGGTTCTTACTTTGTAGAAAGTGATTCACATAATGATTTTATCCGTAATTACGTTTCGATCGGGTTACACCGACCGTGGTCATACGTTGACTGGTGAGCCAAAAAAAAAAAGCACAGGCTGAGTCAGCTTGTGACTACACCACCACTGTGTAACCCGGTCAAAACGTCAGGCAAAGGAGGTTATATTTTGTTCCTAAATTATAATCGCGTTAATTCCCGTTTCATTTATTTTAGATTTTATCCCTTTTTTTGGTAATTTGCACGTTAAATCATTAAAACAATATTAATCATCCTATCAATTGTTTCTTATTAATAACAAAACAAATATAATTTTTAGCATATATATTTTACGGGTCGCCAGAGGCCAGTCAGATTCCATCCATATAAAGATCCGGTGCTTGGTAAAACGCGATCTCCAAAGCTGAAACTCCTGCCTCATATAGGATATAAGGCGCCATGCAAAATATTTTGAAACCTATTATTTTTGGTTGTTGAGCAAAACCGGTGTCAAAAGTCTTTTCCCAAAGAATGGGGAGATCTCATTTTACAAATCTAAAAACCTAGGATGACAGAACCATCACAGCAGTTTCCGAAATTCTCGCCTAGATCTCGATCTAAAAGTCCTCGGACTTTTATGGCCGCTTATATGCCTCGCATGTCTTGAAACTTCCACCTGACGCGAATGAACCTAGAGCCACGCTTATACGCCACTACAGCGATGGTTTCCCAGAACTAGACATAGACGAAATTGAGTCGGCTCTCAAACATCTTAGCTATGCAAAGCTGGAGTCACTTCAGAACTTCTAAAAGCAAGAGGGCTACCCATCCTTGAGGAACTAAGGAGATTGTTCAACCCCGTCTTAGGCAATAAGACTACGCCAAGGGCGTGGAGCGAGGGCGCGGTTACTCGGTTTTTCAAAAAAGGAGATAAACTCTTGAAGAACTACAGACCGATCACGCTCCTGAGCAACGTATAGACGTTGCTCAGGAGCGTGATCGGTCTGTAGTTTTTAGAATAGCTTATAGAAGCTATTCTAAAAAGTCGTCACAAATCGTCGAGGCGCAAGAGTTGACGCCCTCCAGCCAATAAATAAAACAGTGTGTCTGGGTTTCGACCGGTGATAATTTAGGGGCGATTAATTCATCTATCGACAAAAAACCCGTCATGTTATTACAGCACTGGAAAAATGAAAAGAGATTGAAATAAAGAGAAAAGGAAAATGTTCAATTTTGGCCTGCGCGTGGACAAGATGTTTAGGGAAAAATAATCTTCATTCTCCTATTCCCTGCCCTTTTTGCAATTCTTTTAGAGAAATATAATATTACCTGAAATTATTTTATATATACTTTTCCCTATTTGCTATCATAGAATAATAACTAAATTAGTCAAGTCGGCGTTCTTAAAATGTCTGGTTTACGGCGGCGAATATAGAAATCAGTATAAAGTGCAGATAAAAACTGAATTGCTTAAAAAAGCTGAGTGATACAGAGATATGTATTTTTTAAAAGTAACATTCAATAATTAAAGATTTTAGACAATATTATTTTTATCTGAATATTATGTCCGTGACTTCTTTGAGCTTCGGCCTGAGCTTCAAACAATTTAGACAGTGTCATTTAAGTACTTATAAATATGATAATAGTCTTAGATTAAACCAAAAAGAGGAAGATACGGTATGTTCTTACAATCGTCAAATAAAACATAGGCTTACGCCTTGCACCCACAACTACATACATACGAACTCACACAAAGCTATAATTAAGAATGAAACAATATGCCACCAAACGACAAAGATAGAGCGATGAGCTCTTCAATAGTGCGAGAGAGAGAAGCACGCTGTTCGGACGGCGCGATCCAATAAAAACCAATAAAACCAATAATAAAAACCATTTTGTTTTTAAATTATTTTTTAATCGTAATCAATTATTGTATGGGTTACAAATGTTCATTGAATTTACAATTTATCCATATAAGGGCCGATTGTTCAAACGTCAGATAAAACATAATTGACTGATAAAGTATGAAGCGACCGATTTTAAAATGTCATTTACATAAAAATGATTGCCGACAATTCGTAACATTTTCAAAATAGCCATATTGTATTTTATTCGACTAATATTTCTTATCTGACTATTAAATAATCAGGCCTAAGGCATTAAAAATAATACTTTTTACATTACACGATAACATGTAAATAAAGTATAGGATTCTTGACACCACTTATCGTTCGTACCTCAAAACGTATCGTACTTCAAAACGCTACTCTTCCATAGATTTAGTATGGCGATAGGAATGTATGACGTCACATGTTCCAAAACTATTTTATCTAAAAAACCTCCTGTAACATTTTCTACGGTAGATAGAGCAATGAACTATTTGCAAAGGTAGGAAACTAAAAAAATATATCTGAACTCTGACATCTAAATTATAGCAGATTTTGGTTTGACAACGACAGTATCTTCCAGCATTAAGGTGCCTTTTCACTTAGGAATATATAATACATCTCGGGATATAAATTGATATCGCTCACCATACTTTCTAATGGAACCCTTCTCACTGTGAAATATTTTATATTATATCCCAAGCTATAATATATTTTCGAGCGATTCGAGAAATATATATTTTACCGCTTCCCGCACGCCTCTCTACCCCCTGCGTCGCCTTATGACAGAAGGCAAGCTCAAACAAAATGAAGTAAAATATATATCCTATAGTGAGAACGTCAATCGTGGGATGTAATATATATCTCAAGATATAAAATATTATATTACAAAGTGAAAAGTAGCCTACATTTTTACTAGGTAGCAATGCACAAAAGGAGTTTTAAACACCTTCAAATAAAGATAATTTGTTTCGTTTCTGTCTTTTTGTCGTCTTAGATATTTCTGGGTCTATTTTATGTAAATAATGAAGCCGGACATTACAATATTTATCAATAATTGCTCTTAAGAGATGTGTTCTGTGATTGAACGTAACAGGTTGCTCTTGAGAATGAATTTCCAAACTCGATAAAATGTTTGAGTGGACAAAAGACTTTATGATGGTTATTTTTAACTTAAAAATTTGATTTTCGGATACAAAATGTGATGTTTGATTTTCATTAATGACTAGTTTAACGTGCTTTTCAGTTTTTTTACAAATTTCATATAAGTCACATGATGGGTAACACAAACCACCCATATCTTTAAGTGTTATTAACTTATGAAATCCCAGTTTTTCACTAGTAATTAATTCTGAAACACATACCTCACACTTTATTGTTTTTATTAGCGACCTAGTGACCCACCCCGCGATGTACCCAATAATTTGTTCATCGACGTCATAAAAACGACGATCGTTATTTATTAACATTTCATTTAATATTTGAACATTTTGTTCAGCTGTTACGTCACTTTGAAAAATTAGTGTTTTTTTAATGTCTCCTTCACGCGTATATGACCCTCCACGAGTAACCTTTTGATTTTTAAATGTTTCGCCATCGTACAATTCTGTTATTAATAAGTTATCTTGTTCGTCATAATTATCTAAATCTATTAAATTTCTATTAATAGTTCGATTTATGCTGTCGACAGCTGATGAGCAGGTAAGTATAGGGAAATTATCTAAAGGTATACAGTTTCCTGTCAGTGAAGACCGAAGTTCTAAATGTCCTAGTACTCTTTTGTAAATTCCCTGAAACTGTCTTGTGTTGGGATTATTGTTATACCCGCCTTGTCTGCGAAACACTCCAAAAAGTAGTTCCAAGTGATCTTGACTGAGTCGATAGGTAGCAATGTATTTTAAAGTATTTGTTTCCACCAAAGTCGAGTATAGATACTTTAAGCTTTCTATACAAATAATAAAGCCTAAAAAACCAGTTTTACGGACAGACAGCACTAGTTTGCGTTGAGAAATTGTCATTTTCACTGAATGTCTACGTCTACTAATGCATCTTCTTTTGACATATATTTTCAATGAGCAAATGTACTCTTTTAACTCATTTAAAAATGCAAAATAATCATTTTTATTATCTGGACAAATGGGTTTTTTAAAACCAAAACGATCACGTTTTCTAGAATTCATAATGTCGAATAAATTATTAAAATTTTCAATAAACTCTACCGTAGCTTCTGTTTTTGAAAAATGACTCGATGATAACATCTCCCCACACAACTTTAACGACGTAGCTACACTTTTACTCAAAAGCTGTGTAGCTAGCTTAACTTTCATAATCTGGTTACGAAAGTCAATATGCCTAGGTGTTAACTTATTAGCAAATGTTAATGTCTGACTGCTTTGCAGTTTTAACAAATTAATTAGAAATTGCCATTTTATTTCACGGCCTTGGTCATCTATGATTAGTCTTTTAGACTCGAAGGTGTTCCTAACGAGTTTCACCATGTGACATGGGTCTAGAAAGACGGCTACATCTGTGTCACATGATGGATGCTTGAAGGTCGTTTTTAAATTTGAAACGTCTTCAAGATTACACCCTAATATATTGGCAGCATTTACATTTGACCTGCAGCCATCAAAAATCAGAGCAACTATATTGACACCTGCGTCCCAGCATTTAGTCAAGCAAATATTGATTAAATTAGCTTTATACTCCGCTGTTAGTCCATTAACGAAGAAATAGCCTACCGGAAGTTTCCAGTTTTCATTCAAATTAACTACCATCATAACAAAAGCCTGAGTAGCAACTTTGTCTACTTCTAGGGTACCATTTCCGTAATTTACAAGACCTAGTGTTTTTTTGGTATTCCAAATAGTTTGCTGTCTAATAGCCATTTCATCCATGACTAGTGAACATAAGAGTTTAGAGCCGAAAGCATAACTTTTTTTTTTAAAACGTTAAAAGCCTCGGCTGTAAAACCAGGTTCAGCATCAAAATTCTCATACCACTTCCCTAGTGTTCGAGGATGAGGTAAAGCATACTCAAAGGTTTTCCGCACGTGTTTGTACGCAGCAGGAGAGTAAAAGTATACCGTGAGGGCGAACTTTCTCAGTAGTCTCACTGTATGCGATTCCCAATTTCTTATTTTTCTTCTTTTGTTGCATCATTCTTGAAAATAAATCTGCCGCTTCAGCTTTTAAACATAATTCTTGGAATTGATCTTCACCTAAACTAATTACCTTTTTTAATCTTAAAACACATTCTTTTAAAGTTTTACATTTTTCAGTTAACCGTTTATTTTTCCTTTTTAGATTTTTATTGTCTTTTATAAGTTTTCTTTTTGCATTTAAAACTTTTTGTATTTTGGATTTTAAAAATGATTTTCGTGGAGTGTCGAAAATTGAATGTAGGTCAGAAATATCTTCATTGTACAATGAGTTTGGAGAACTGGGTCTCGAACTTGTGTAGCTAGTAGATTTCATTGCAGCCTAAAACAGAAAAGTGAAATAATGGTAAATAGCATAGTCGAGTTATTATTATTATTAGTCAGCTCAAAACGACAAAATGTCTGTTAATATGAAGTTCATCATCATTTATCACTCAAACATTTAGTTCATAACAATAGTTAACATAACATAACATTACAGCTCGTGCGCTTCGAAAAAGTTAATTAGAGCGTGAAAGTAAACTTTAGTAAAAGAAAACGAATAAATGCAATGACCAGAAAGTGAATCGGGAAGAAGAAACAATATGTACATACTTCTAAAAAGTCAAGGTACGGCGGTAAGCATCATAAACCAACTTCCTATTCAAGTAAAGTTAAAATTACTGCAAATATAACTAAAAAGTAATTCGTAAAGCTAACGTATAAAAATCAGTACATAAACTTATGTAAATACCTGAAAATAAGGAACAGCCCCTTTTATTATCCTCGTCAATCCTTTGTTGGTCTTATATAAATCTCCTGGTCTAAAATGTATTGAGCATATTCTACTATGTTCTGTAGGTAGCCAGTCATATTTACGCCTCTGATTTCGAACAACCACAAGCCATTTATGCTTCCACAATTCATCTTGAGGAAAGCTGTAAATTAATTTCTATGTGTATATTTTTTGTCTAACTATACAAAATAAGAGGGATTTCATTTTTAAACGCCTTATTAATAATAAATAAAACACTTTTGCCTATATTATATTTCTTAAGCAAATTTTTATGCTGACCATACATAAGAAAACTTGTTTTATTAGCCATGCATGCAGTCTTTCGTGTCGTGTCCCTCCCGCACATGTTCCGTATAGTCTGTCTCTGTCACTCAAAAATGTCGGAATTGACAACAACTTCACGAAATTTTTCTTGAAAAATGTATTTTTTAGTGTACTCACGCATGAAAAGTGATTCCATGTTCCTTGTTTTTACGCCTTGAGTGATTTGTGCACTGAATAAATGCGCAGGAAGGCATTTTTAGCAAATTTTTCTTTTAAAAACGTATTCCGATGACAGCGCGCACCACATGCAAACGATTCGCAGTATTAACGAAGACTGAAGTAAAGCAGGTCCATTGGACTCGGTTTAGTAGGACCGCGCGCGGCTAGCTAGTGCCGTATCTTCCTCTTTTTGGTTTAATCTAAGATAATAGTTGTAAGTTCAGACGCGTCAGAATGGCGGGTATATGTGAGGACATATATGTGTTTGAGGAAACAAATCAAACAAAATGTAGCAAAGTTCCCCAAAGTAGTTGTTGTATATGGTCATATTTGAGATTTGTTTTCCAATTGGAGCAAAAAATAAAGTAAGGATCAGTAGTAGGATAAGTAGTAGAATGTAGGCTGTGCAGTACCGGTTCTGAAACTGATTTTTGAATCCTCGGTACAGTAGTCAGCGAGTACCGGGAAATACCGAGAATACGTTCGATACTGAACGTTCGATACCGGATAAAAAACTAAGATAATAATACTGTGTTAATTAGTCGTGCTCGTGTTTAATAGCTCAGTGTAAATTACAGATTCTTTTACTGAGTATTTATTTACAAACATAGCCATTTTTGTGTAATCTTTTTAATCACTTTAAAAATTTAAATGACACCTTTGACGAAGGGGAAAGGGCGTTCTTCTGTTTATAGGTACTTGCGAGCAGCGGGAACCATAGGTTACTTGAAGCCATGTATTTTCCCGGGAATTCCCAGTTATTTCAGTACCGAGAATTCCAGGGAAAACTCTAGTCATGCAAATTTTACTTCAGACCAAAAGTCAAGGGATCCATTAGCGTTAGTTTTATAATTATAGCTAAATCTATATGTATACAACGGCAACGGTATGCAGTAAAGCTATAAAGCTATGCCATTCGATTCGTGTAAATTTTGTTTGTAAATATTATTTTAGTTTTATAAATATTAAAATAAAAAAATATGTAAGAAACCTGTATGACTTATTGAGATCCCTCATTTGAGACCAATGGCATTAAGTCCGCATACTACACATTTTGTACTTAAGAATAAAATAAATAAACGCGTAGAACTTGTTGAGGCCTCTCATTTCAGACCAAACACGAGGGGTCTATTATCGTTGGTTTACAAATCAAAGTCAATAAACTAATTATTAACCTAAGAATCGTAGAACTAGTCGTTACCTCTAATTTGAGACTAAACACGGTCTATAGGGGTTTATAATCGGTTGTTTACTAGTAATAGGAATTAAGAATTATTATAAAATATATATATATAATATACTTTTACATTTTAAATTGTAAATTATGTATGTACTATCACCGTATTACTTACAACAAATTTACAGAGTATTTCTTGTACATGTACATTTTGTATTTTCATTAAGGCCAGGGTATTCGGCGTGTTACTCTAATTGCGGGGGTGGGTAACTCCGCCCACTGCGGGGAGCTGCCCGCGCGGCCGGGTGCGCGCGGCGCGTAAGCAACTGAGCGCCAAATTTGAAATAGGCTTTGAGATTTCCTATCATTAAGCTTAAAGAGCTCAGACTATAGCTCAGAAGTGTATTTTTATTTTAATATTATGTCATCGTAACCTTTATATTTTATAAGCTAAAATTATAAGTTATCCCCTGATCCACTGACGGCAATTATGACAAAATTTCAATATTATTAAAGTTTATCGTAATATTAAAGCTAGGTTATACCTATTATTGTTTCATTTTAATATATTTATATTGTTTTGTAATATGTTCAATACTTATACCCACGGTGTATTTTTTTTACGTGGGCGTGGTAGGTCGAATCCAAAACTATGAGAAATAAAGAAAAACACTCAAAAGTTGCCTCGGGCCCGATTTTGATGAAAACTAAAACTGCATTATTAGATGTTTGAAAAAAAAACTTATTCCTATCTGGCAATCAAACTGAAATCGAAAAAGCCGGCCAAGTGCGAGTCGAACTCGCGCGCGAAGGGTACGTAACGTACGTAAAAATCACGTTTGTTGTATGGGAGCCCCCTTAAATATTTAAAGTATTCTGTTTAGTATTTGTTGTTATAGCGACAACAAAATACATCATCTCTGGAAATTTCAACTATCTAAGTATCACGGTTCAAGAGATACAGCCTGGTGATAGACGGACAGACGGACAGCGGAGCCTCAGTACCTAGTAGGGTCCCGTTTTACCCTTTGGGTACGGAATCCTAAAAAGAAAAACAACCGGTATTATTACACCATTCGATAGTGTCGATAAGAACAAATTCTGGGAAGTAGTACATACGGGAAACTTAGGGAAAACCTCATTTTTAACAAAATTGCGTGGTGGGTCGTTCTTCGCACTTATTTGGTCAATGCTTTGCACGGGTGCGTAGGGTTTGTTCACCGGAATTCTTGGTACTGAAATAACCGGAAATTCCCGGGAAAATTTATTGATTCGAATAACAGCAAATATTAGCTAATATGAAGTATTTCCCAGGTATTTCGATACTACAATTGGATGCCTCCTACGTAAACCATCATAATGTTTTAAACCCCAACTTTACAGGAGCACCATCTAAAGATATTATTGGGTGCAGTTCTTCTGTATTTTGCCTAGGAGTACAATTTTTTACTATGTATAGTCGAAGTATAGCTTGTTATCACAATATATTATACAGCATGTATTTATTAATATATTACAGTTTCAGAGATATTGTTGTTACGATACTTTACGGCGGATAAAACTAATCTCAAAAATGGTAACTCAACAATACGATTATTTAAGTTGTAAAGTAGTAGGTAGCAAGTAAACTATTAAATTAGTATAATACCAATTAGTATTTAAATAAGTATAAAGGTAGAGGTAAAATAAGTATTTAACCAAAATTGCGTGGTCTTTAATTTATTCATAAAAGACTATAATAGCGGTTGCTTATTTCGGATAATACATCGTATATTATTCAGCGCCAGTTATTGTGAAATTTCTCGTATTCCTAAAGAATGGTGCATTTTTAGGATTTTAAAGTAGCCTATGTTCATCAGAAATAATGTAGGGATCTAATGGTGAAAGAATGAAATTGGCTCAGTAGTTTTGGAGCCTAATCAGTCCATATAAACAAACAATGAAACCTATCCTCTTTATACTATTAGAATAGATCAACAAATTATACTATGAAAGGTTCTTACTTTGAAGAAAGTGAATCACATATTGATTTTATCCGTAATTACGTTTCGATCGGGTTACACCGACCGTGGTCACTGGTTGACTGGTGAGCCAAAAAAAAAAAAAAGGACAGGCTGAGTCAGCTTGTGACCACACCACCACTGTGTTACCAGGTCAAAACGTCAGACAAAGGAGGTTATATTTTGTTCCTAAATTATAATCGCGTTATTTCCCGTTTCATTTATTTTAGATTTTATCCCTTTTTTTTTTTTGGTAATTTGTACGTAAAATTTTTAAAACAATATAAATCATCCTATCAATTGTCCTCCTAATCCTAAAATAAAATCCTGTTAATAACAAAACAAATATTATTTTTGGCACATATATTTTACGGGTCGCCAGAGGCCAGTCAGATTCCATCCATAAAAAGATCCGGTGCTTGGTAAGACGCGATCTCCAAAGCTGAAACTCCTGCCTCATATAGGATATAAGGCGCCGTGCAAAATATTTGTAAGCTTATTATTCTTGGTTGTTGAGCAAAACCGATGTCAAAAGTCTTTTCCCAAAGAATGGGGAGATCGCATTTTACAAATCTAAAAACCTAGGATGGCAGAACCATCACAGCAGTTTCGGAAATTCTCGCCTAGATCTCGATCTAGAAGTCCTCGGATTTCTATGGCAGCTTATATGCCTCGCATGTCCTGAAACTTCTACTTAGGCAAAGCTGGAGTCACTTCAGAACTTCTAAAAGCAAGAGGGCTACCCATCCTTGGGGAACTAAGGAGATTGTTTAACCCCGTCTTAAGCAATAGGACTACGCCAAGGGCGTGGAGCGAGGGCGCGGTTACTCGGTTTTTCAAAAAAGGAGATAAACTCTTGAAGAACTACAGACCGATCACGCTCCTGAGCAACGTCTATAAGCTATTCTAAAAAGTCGTCACAAATCGTCTAGGCGCAAGAGTTGACGCCCTCCAGCCAATAAATAAAACAGTGTGTCTGGTTCTCGACCGGCGATAATTAAGAGGCTATTCATTCATCTATCGACAAAAAACCCGTCATGTTATTACAGCACTGGAAAAAATGTAAAGAGATTGAAATAAAGAGAAAAGGAAAATGTTCAATTTTGGCCTGCGCGTGGTCAAGATGTTGAGGAAAAAATAATCTTCCTTCTCCTATTCCCTGCCCTTTTTGCTATTCTTTTAGAGAAATATAATAATACCTGAAATTATTTTATATATACTTTTCCTTATTCCCTATTTTCCCTATTCGCTATCATAGAATAATAACTAAATTAGTTAAGTCAGCGTTCTTAAAATGTCTGGTTAACGGCGGCGAATATAGAAATCAGTATAAAGTGCAGATAAAAACTGAATTACTTAAAAAAGCTGAGTAATACAGAGATATGTATTTTTAAAGTAACATTCAATAATTAAAGATTTTAGACAATATTATTTTTATCTGAATATCATATCCGTGACTTTTTGAGCTTCCGAGCTGAGCTTCAAACAATTTGGACAGTGTCATTTAAGTACTTATAAATATGATAATAGCTGTAAGTTCGGACGCGTCCGAATGGCGGGTATATGTCCTCAAACGATAATGCCAATTTATACAATAAACAAAATACATGCGCTTCTGTAGCAAATTTTCCCAAAGACGTTGTTGTATATGGTCATATTTGAGATTTGTTTTCTAATTGGAGCAAAAAAATAAAGTAAGGATCAGTAGTAGGATAAGTAGTAGAATGTAGGCTGTGCAGTACCGGTGCTGAAACTTATTTTTGAATCCTCGGTACAGTAGTCAGCGAGTACCGGGAAATACCGAGAATACGTTTGATTTGTTACGTTCGATACCGGATAAAAAACTACGATCATAATACTGTGTTGATTAGTCGTGCTCGTGTTAAATAGCTCAGTGTAAATTACAGATTTTTTACTGAGGATTTATTTACAAAATATAGCCATTTTTGTGTAATCTTTTTAATCACTTTAAAAATTTAAATGACACCTTTGACGAAGGGGAAAGGGCGTTCTTCTGTTTGTAGGTACTTCCGAGCAGCGGGAACCATAGGTTACTTGAAGCAATGTATTTTCCCGGGAATTCCCAGTTATTTCAGTACCGAGAATTCCGGAGAATTCAGTACCGGGAAAACTCTAGTCATGCAAAATTTA
This sequence comes from Anania fuscalis, assembly GCA_950371115.1. Taxonomy (NCBI): domain Eukaryota; kingdom Metazoa; phylum Arthropoda; class Insecta; order Lepidoptera; family Crambidae; genus Anania; species Anania fuscalis. Next base: position 4,883,264 of record OX493326.1, on the reverse strand, counting down.
CTTCAGGCCAAAAGTCAAGGGATCCATTAGCGTTAGTTTAATAATTCTGACGACCTCCGTAGCCGAGAGGCGAGCACGCCGGACTTTAAATGGCGCCGCCATCTCTGAGGTTCCGGGTTCGATCCCCGGTCGGGTCAATGTAGAAAACGAACTTTTCTATATTGGCTCGGGTCTGGGTGTTGTGGTACCGTCGTTGATTCTGATTTCTATAACACAAGTGCTTAAGAAACTTACCTTAGGATCAGAGCAATGTATGTGATGTTGTCCAATATTTATTATTTATTTATAATTATAGCTAAATCTATATATATACAACGGCAACGGTATGCGGTAAAGCTATAAAGCTATGCCATTCGATTCGTGTAAATTTTGGTTCGTTTAAATGTAAATCGTATTACTTACAACAAATTTACAGAGTATTTCTTGTACATGTAATAATTTTGTATTTTCATTGATGTAACACCAAATAAAGTAAAATTGAGGTTGAGGTATGCCTGGCTCCACACAAAAAATCTACATATTTACATGAATTAAATTTCGTAGCTATTGCGATGGCGTGCGGGGGGGCGGGGGGGAGTCCGAGCGCAACACAACACAGGTCCTACCTCGGCGACGTCCTACTGGACACTGGCGGGGCGGCTTGCACGCCTTTTGTGCATGGTTTTCGAGGTTTTTTAATCTTTGGTACTTAATAAAATAACAAAATTGATTTTTTTTTACACCGAGACACTAGCAAACTTTGATCTTTAGTAAACTGCTTAATTTTTACATACTTGTATCATATAAAATCTTTCCAGAAAATCGATCCAAAAATCATAAAACGACCTATTTTGAAGAATTTTTTCTATCGAGCCAAGTTATTATTATCGTGTTTTGGTTTCACCGAGACATTAGGTAAAAGATCAAATATTTTTATAGTATTTTTATTTTTCTTATAAGTTCCTTAGTTTTTTAAATAAATCCGTCGGAAGATGACTAAAAGTTAAATACTCCCGCCTTAATGTAACACCAAATAAAGTAAAATTGAGGTTGAGGTATGCCTGGCTCTACACAAAAAAATCTAAATATTTTATAAGAATTAAATTTCGTAGCTATCGCGATGGTATGCGGGGGGGCGGGGGGAGGCCGAGCGCAACACAACACAGGTCCTACCTCGGCGACGTCCTACTGGACACTGGCGGGGCAGCTTGCACGCCTTTTGTGCATGGTTTTCGAGGTTTTTTAATCTTTGGTACTTAATAACATAACAAAATTGATTTTTTTTTACACCGAGACACTAGCAAATTTGGATTTTTAGTAAACTGCTTAATTTTTACATACTTGTATCATATAATTTTTTTCCAGAAAATCGATCCAAAATTCATAAAACGACCTATTTTTAAGATTTTTTTCTATCGAGCCAAGTTATAATTATCGTGTTTTGGTTTCACGGAGACATTAGATAAAAGATCAAATATTTTAATAGTATTTTTATTTTTTTTATAAGTTCCTTAGTTTTGTGAATAAATCCGTCGGAAGATGACTAAAAGTAAAATACTCCCGCCTTAAATTCTTGTACATAACATTGTTTATGATTAGCTCGTCTAGCTGATAGAAAATAATAATAATATTAAATGTTAAACATAAATATAAGTTCTAATGTAGGTAATTTGATTGTGAAATAATACAATTATGTTGAAAGTTAATAGCAAAATTTTGTATAATTTGTGAATATGAATTTAATATAAAATTAATGCATTATTTCTCTAACTTCATGATGCAGGTACTATTGTATTCTTTTAAAAGTAGCTCCCTAGAAATTAAAACTAAATGGGTAGTTTAAATATTTAACAAAAGTTTGAAATCTCATTTATTTTATTATTTAGCTCTTTCAGATAAACATTACTGTGTATTTTTTTTCTAAAATACATAAACACAAAAAATGCTATTTCATTAATGTTTGGGTACTATCACAGTTCAAATATCGATTAGTTTGAATTCTTTTAATTCCTACACTAAAACTATTGCTATTTTTCTTCTATATGATACTAGTTTTTAACCGACTTCAAAAAAAGGAGGAGGTTCTCAATTCATCTGAATGTTGTTTTTTTTGGCGTAATAAGTACGATGGCTATGTTCATCTTTAAAAACATGTTGTGTACTTAAATTCTTGTATTTTTTTTTGTTTTAAACCAGTAAAAGTATATATTTGCTATTGTGCTTTTATGGTTTGCGCGGTGTACCAGAGCAGTCAAATTGACGCTTTTCAAAGCATACTGCCAGTCATTTTATACGTGCACCCTATGGGTTAGTTTTACGCAGCGGGCATACAGCGATCTACGTGTCCAATATAATAATGCCTTCAGGGTTCTGTTGGGGCTGCCTTGGCGATGTAGCGCATCCGGGATGTTCGCGGAGGCGCGAACTGATGGATTTGCCACAATAATGAGAAAACGGTGCGCCTCTGCACTGGTTCGTCTCCGAGGCAGTACCAACAAAATCCTGAAGGTTTTTGTAGACCGATGGAATTCACCGCTCCTTCAGAGATGGGTGTTAATTCACACAAAAATGTAAATGTTTCATTACCAATTCATTCTCAAAAAGTTAATTAAAATGTTTATTATAAATAATGAAATAATATCTGTAATTTGTAATGTGTAATTTGATTTAATTTCATAAATTTATTTAATTTCATCATGATGTATTGCTTACTAACAATAGTCTTAAGTTAAATTGTTACTAACACTATATGGGCCGAGCCTGAAATTAATATTTTGAATTTGAATTTAAAAAATATTGTAATATAAAAACATAAATTTGTTCAATTTATTAGACATTGTTTTAGTCGTAAAATTGTATGTTTACATACATTATTGATGTTTGGCATTTTATGAAGATATGTACTTACATTAATATTAAAAAATCTTAAGTCTCTAAAAAGAAAAATGAGTGTTCGCATTTTGTCTTTTAAAATTATTTCTGTTTATATGTCATTTCAGTATAAAAAAAAAGAAATAATTTATTTTTTTTTCAAAAAAAAAAAAAAAAACGGGGGAGGTGTAGTGTGTGCATCACCTCACCCCACACTAGGTACATAAGTTAGTATATAAGCTTAGGTTTAGTCATATTATTATTTATTATACTATACAGTGCGCGCCAACCACCTCTTTTATTGAATCACCCGTCGTCCCACATTACAATAGGTTTCATTGTTTGTTTGTATGGACTGATTAGGCTCCAAAACTACTAAGCCAATTTTATTCTTTCACTATTAGATCCCTACATTATTTCTGATGAACATAGGCTACTTTAAAATCCTCAAAATGCACCATTCTTAAGGAATACGAGAAATTTCACAATAACTGACGCTGAATAATATAAGATGTATTATTCGAAATAAGCAACCGCTATTATAGTCTTTTCAACACAGTTGCTCGTAAATTGACTCTTATATCACCGTTTTTAGTTTTATAATCCATCATATTACGCACTTGTGCTGTAATAACATTATCGCACTAGTGCGGTAATGTAAACTTTTTTTTTAAATTTTAGCAAAAGTCTTATGTCTGAAAACTTAGGGTTAAGATGACAAATAGATATTTCATTTTATCAAATTGTATATTAATAAACACAAATTAACTTAACTATCATTTTTAGAAACAATAATTTATAGTTTATTTTATTTTTTATATTGCTGCTGCTTCGGCTGAACAGCTGGTTCTTCCTTTGCCTTTATTGAACCTTCGCGCGCATTCAAAGTGCGGTGCCAAAAAGACCAATAGTTATATGACAAGCATGATTATATTCATGAATGACATCATTTAAAGTACCATCAATCCATTTATTATTTTTTAAACTTTTAAACTACTTTTTAAACTAAATAATTTATACATTTTGGTTTTGAATGGTTTCATAAGTCTTTCTGCAATAGAAGTCTTTTTAACGAAATACGAGGAATAATTTTGAATTTGATAATTTAAAAAAATGACAGTTTGCAAGTTTTTTGGAACACGTCCACTAGCGAATAAATCAGTAAAAGCCTTAGAAATATCATATTGTTTTACGTTTTAACAAATAGGCCCATGCATATTTTGAGAAAGTATCAATAACGACCCAAATATATTTATGACCCTTATTAACTTTAGGGACAGCTTGCACATCGATTAGGTCAGCTTGCCACAAATTATCAATACCTTTCATAATGACACTTCGCCGTGGAAAATTAACCCTCACATTTTTATGTATATCGTTAACCACATCAGCTTTACTTATTTTTTTGAATTTATTTGCAATTATTTTCAATATTATTTAATTTAATAGTCAACTCACTCAACTTATGATCAGTTGCCTGAATGAGTTTCAAACATTTTTCTATGGATTTACATTCTGTCAAAAAGTTTCGGGAATTGATGATATGTTTATGGTTCCAAATTCAAAATTACATTTTTTTTGTAAATTTTTGTTTTTTTGTTGTAAGGTTTTATCAAAGATAAATAGCACTGGTAAATTTTTGTTTTTAGCAATTCCATGCAAGTTTTAATTGAAGATAAATAACACTTGAAAAAAATCATCGATCCACCTGAGGTCGATGATTTTTTTTCAAGTGTTATTTATCTTTTATATTTTTTTTGTTGTTGTTAGATTGGCATAACTGTTTTCCATTTTTTGGGTTGGATTGTGGTTCCAAATTCATTTTTTTTTTGTTGTTGTTAGATCGGCACAAGTGTTTTCCATTTTGGCACGGAGTTTGAGTTCATCTGATAATTAGATTAAATACAGTATTGTTTTTAGTTAAACCATATCTAGTGTGTATTGCGAATTTCATAATGGACAAAAACATCGAACAAAGAGTTTGTCTTAAATTTTGCATCGCCAATGGGATTTCGTGTTCGGAGTCTCTGAAAATGTTATAAAAGGCTTACGGTGAATCAACTTTATCAAAAACACGTGTTTATGAGTAGTACAAAGCGTTCAAAAGCGGTGGAGATGTGATGGAAGATTTGCGTCGCTCTGGTAGGCCATCAACGTCTGCTACTGAAGATATAATCGCAATAGTGAAGGAAATAGTGACTGAAAATCCTCATTCAAGTTTGAGAGAGCTAGCCGTTGAACTTTCTGTGTCACACGAGTCGATTCGTACCATTTTAAATAATCAATTGGGTATAAAACATGTTGCTGCTCGGCTAGTTCCAAAAGACTTGAATTTTCTCCAAAAACTCAATCGCAAAAGAGTCGCTGATGACATTTATTGACATCTATTATTACAACTATTTTTACAGGTATAAACCTAATACAATAGTGTTACCCAATTTATTAATTATGATAACTTATAATAAATAAAGCAGTCTTTGTGAATTCATTCAGGGAACAGTGAAATAAGTCGATTCTCTCAGCTATGGTATTGAGGGTGGCCAGCGCTCTCGTCAGCGGCGCCTTGCTAAGCAGGTAAGTTCGGCCGCGCGGCACCGCCAGCAACCGCGGCCGGCGGCGACGCCACACGTATCTATCGGGGACACATAGGTTCACCAACCTCAGTACCTCCCCGTTAATTATTTTACCCCTTAATAATTTAAACATATAACTTACTAGGCACAATTCTCTTCTCACCCGCAGTTCATTATACCCTACCATACCCAGTACAAATAGGTTTGGATACATTAGTGGGTAAAAAGGATATACCCCATATTTTCTTAAATACAAATATCTGGTAAATTTGTTCTGAATGCGCTCCAGCATTAGGCTATGTTTAGCGTCCTGTGGAGCCCATATGACTGAGTTGCATTCGAGGTTGCTTCTAACTAACGCATTGTACAAGGCTATGATCGCTCCAATATTTGTGGAGCTATTAGACCGACGAAGTATAAACCCTAAGTTTCGGTAGGCTTTCTTGCAAATGTTAACAATGTGATCACGGAACGTGAGATCGGCTGTAAATTTAACCCCCAAATCTTTTACTTCTGTCACTCTTTTTAATTTTGTTTCGTTAACCTTGTAGTCATATTGAATAGGATTGCGGGCTCGAGTGAACGTTATGGTTACACATTTTGAGTTATTGAAAAATAACTTATTCGCTTCGCTCCATGACACCACCCGATCTATATCGCCTTGAAACTTTTCACAGTCTACAGTGTTTCTAACAGTCAGAAATATTTTTAAGTCATCGGCGAAAAGTAAGCAGCCTGAATTTTTGATAACCTCCGGTAGGTCATTAACCATGATGAGAAACTCAAGAGGTCCCAAATTGCTTCCCTGACTTACTCCCGACCTAACGAGATATGGATCTGACCTATATCCTGCGTACTCAACGTACTGAGATCTGCCGCTCATGTAGCTTGCTAAGAACCTCAATAGATGGGGAGTACAGCCGACATTGGCTAATTTGCTTAAAAGAATATCGTTATCCACGACATCAAACGCCTTCCGAAAGTCAAAGTAAGCAGCGTCTACCTGATAACCGTGGTCCACTGGGGGTACAATCTGTGACATATAGCTCAGCAGGTTACTAGTCGTACTGCAGCTTGGCCGAAATCCATGTTGCGCACTTGACAATTGTGTCTGTATTTGGTCATATATTATCTTCTGTAATGTAGATTCAAAAACCTTAGCAGGGGTTGACAATACAGCTACCGGCCTATACCCTTCGACCCCTTCGCCCGCTCCACCTTTTGGGACTGGGACTACACGGGTTATTTTCCACATTTCTGGAAAAACTTCTTCCTTTAAGCACATATTAAAAATGTGAAGCAGTGGATCGGCCAGAACACCACGACAGTCCCTGAAAATAAACGCGGGAATGCCATCGGGACCAGAAGACCGTTTTGGTTTAAGTTTCGCGAGCGCTAGCCTAACATCAGCCAGTTGCAGGCTGTTAGCGTGTACTCGCGCCGCCCCATTTTCACTTCCCGCCTCTGCTACTGCTGCACTCACGTCGAGTTTTGCCGGTTTAGTGCTATAAACTGACTGGAAAAATTCCGCAAACTTTATAACACATTGCTTCCCTTCTAGCTCTTTCCCGTTTTTTGATATGCTACTCGATTTTCTATTTTTATTTGTAGATTTCACATAATTCCAGAATGCTTTCGGATCCTCTATCAAATGTTTCTGGACACGATCCTGGTACTGAGCATGAGCCTTTTGAATCATATATTTTACCCGCGCCCTACACCTAGCGAATGCTTCATATTCATCTCGCGACTTGCTTGCCTTGTAGCGCTTGCGAAGAGAAGCCTTACGTTTTATGTCACGAATTATTTCGGCAGTGTACCATTCGGGGTAATTGTACCTCGAATTTACATGATTTCGCTTTTTAATTGGCACACAGTCATTTATAACATTATAAATACTATCGTAAAAATATAGTAAACTCGCTTCAACATTACTCAAATTATACAATGGTGTCCAGTCTATAGAAGCCAAGGTTGCATACAATAAAGGGTAATCGGCCTTTGCAAAGTTCCACTTCCCAAGTTGCAGTGTCCCCGTATCGTCGTTGTGCTCACCCTCATTCGCTAGTGATTGCGATTGCGAAGCTGCGTCCGCCACCGCCGACGCGCAGCCCGCTAGCACAACCGATATCTCAAGCGGCGGGTGATACGCGTCGACGGGGACCAAAGACTCGGACGCTGCACACATCTCAACGCCCTCCCCCCAAGATGTTAAAATAAGGTCTAAATGACGATTCTTGCAATTAACTACTGTATTTCCCTGAATGAATCCACAATATGTCTGAAAATATTCAAAATAATTACATATATACGAACTACAAGAATACAAGTTAAAATCCCCTACTACCACTACTTGACTATATTTAACACTTAGCTGTTCTATAATTCTAAATAATATCATGTATTCATCATCGTTACTATTCGGTGGGATGTAAACAACGCAACATAAAAACAATAGCCTATCGCGCAAATAAACATTGGCGCAAACCAGTTCGAACGCCCGACCATTGATGTCGATGTCTCCCGGTGTAGGTACACTCCGCAGCTCGAGACGCGGTGTGGCCACGAGAAGCGCGCCTCCGAGTTTACGCCCGTCGATTCGATCACACCGCTTAATTTTAAAGCCTGGCGGTATTAATTCGGCGTCTTTAATTGATTCATTGCAGCCTGTTTCGGTTATCGCAAATAAATCTGCAGCCGAAGACGCCACTCCTGCATAAAATTCTTGTAGCTTTGTCCGAAGACCTCTGACATTCTGGTAATATATTTTAACTGATTTGCGTGGATGATTGTTTTTTGTCGCTTGGCTTGCGAAACCAAACCCATTCGCAAAATTCGATGTTAATTGGCCAAACTTCCGGTTTAGATAATTTTTCGTACATAGTTTCGGGAACTCCTATCATAAATGATGCATAATCTCGCTCCGTCTTAGGTCTTATTTTTTCCACTTTTACTGGACATTCTGCGCCGCAAATCTTCTTTACGTATGCTTCTAAGTTTTCTTCTGAAGTTTCCTTTTTTAGACGCCACACATGTAAGTACTTTTTACGCTCTGTTCCCTGAATTTCGGCTGAGACCACACTTCCACCTCGTTTTACGTCGTTATTAGGAAATCTGCTCCTTCTTTTTTTCACTTCGGTCCAGTTATTGCCGGCCAAATTATTATTATTTGTTTTTGACGTTTCTTTAGTTTTTAATGTATTTTCCAAACTAACTCCCGCTGACCGTTCCACCCGCATCGGTAAAGTCGCTTGTTTTATGGCCACACTTGCTGGTTTTGCATCTACCTTCGTTATGTTTTTCGCGCTCACTTTTGCATAAGATTCTGATTGCTTACTTTTATTTGTAGATGAAAAAGATTGATCCTTACTTTTTATGTCACTATGGTAAGCTTCGAGGTGTTCGTTTCTACTTTTCAGCACTTTTATTTCATCTTCTAACGTATGAACTTTATTCACTTTTTCTTGTATTATCGTCATACTTTTACTTATTTCATACAACTCAAATTCTGTTTTAACTAATCGATCTTGCAGCTGCTTGAACGCCGACATTTGGTTGTTCATTAACATCTTCATTTCAGCGCGGAAGTCCCGTAGTTCCTCCAACAGTTTGTTATCATTTTCCACCAATGATTCTTCGGCTTGACGGCGATTGCCCCGCGTAGTGTTGATATAGCAACCAGGAGTAAAAGTCTGATCCATGATGTTCGCCCGGACTGGGGTATCGGAATTATCACGCTTTGGTTTCGAACACACACATTCCGGACATATCCACTGATCCTTGTATTCCTGTGTTAGAGCTTCAAATGTCTCCGCCGACATCGCCACACATTTCGCGTGAAATATTTTCTTGCAAGTTTCCTTTGAACACTCTATAAAGGAAATGTCATATATCCCGGCTTCACAGCCGTTACATTTCGTCTCCATTTAATTCAGTGTTACTTGTAATGTAACACTTCTTGATCACTTAAGAATTTACGTTTTTCGATATACAATATCTAAACACGTCCAAACCGTATCGCGCGCGCACAGTAATGCATGTAAGACATGCTAGAACGAGTCAATTCCGACCCAACATTCATGAAACGCATTGTTTCTGGTGACGACACGTGGGTTTACGAGTTTGACATGCAAACTAGTCAACAAGCTTCGGAGTGGCGACTTCCAACTGAACCGAAACCGAAGAAACCGGGACAAACTCGATCGACACACATGTTGACTGTTTTCTTTGACTGTAGCGGTGTTGTGCACTCAGAATTCTCTCGATTCCGGAAAAAGCGTTTAAAAAATGTTTTGATGATTTGATTATTCGTTGGCGTAAGTGTATCGCTTCTGAAGGAGCATACTTTGAAGGTAATAAAATAAATTTGGATGAATACCAAACATTTTATGTATTATTAATCTTTTCCCGGTACTTTCTTGACAGAGTAGTATGCTACTGAAGATAACATCGCAAAAGTGAAGGAAATAGTGACTGGAAATCCTCATTCAAGTTTGAGAGAGCTAGCCGTCGGACTTTCTGTGTCACACGAGTCGATTCGTACCATTTTAAATAATTAATTGGGTATGAAACATGTTGCCGCTCGGCTAGTCCCAAAAGACCTGAATTTTCTCCAAAAACTCAATCGCAAAAGAGTCGCTGAGGACATGCTAGAACGAGACAATTCCGACCCAACATTCATGAAACGCATTGTTACTGGTGACGAGACGTGGGTTTACGAGTTTGACACGCAAACTAGTCAACAAGCTTCGGAGTGGCGCCTTCCAACTGAACCGAAACCGAAGAAACCGCGCCAAACTCGATCGAAAGTCAAAGTCATGTTGACTGTTTTCTTTGACTGTCGCGGTGTTGTGCACTCATAATTCTTGACAGAAGGTCAAACGATAAAAAAAGAGTATTATTTAAGCGTTATGCGGGCGACTAAGAGAGCAAATTAGCCCTTTTACAAGTGCAATCTGTGGGTCAACCATACGCAGGGGGCTATCAACGCTCTCAGAGTACAATATAACAATGGTCTTAGGATGTTGTTGGGGCTTCCACGCTACTGCAGCGCATCGGGGATGTTCGCGCTGGCACACACGGATGGTTTTTACACCGTAGTGCGAAAGCGAATCGCATCAATTTTGCGCACGGTGCGTGGGAGCACCAACAATATTCTAAAAACAATAATCGATAAACCTGACTGTCCGATACTGCGGCACTGGGTGTACACACACACACATGTGGCCGGGGTGTTGGGCAGTACAGGCAGATATTTAAATTAAATTAAATTAGTTTTAGTTTTTAAACATAATTATACCTACTAACATATAATAATTATAAGTTTTTCCTTTCTTTTACTAGCAAACATATGGACACATCGTCTGAAATAAATCAATTTTATTTTATTTTATTTTTATTTTATTTTATAAGGCATAAGCATCTAGGGGTGAATAAGTAAAACTGTTTATGGGTTTAGACCATTTTTATTGTAGTTTTTCACAAAATGCCAAAAAAAAAACACAAAAAAAAACACGGTGGTAAATATTTTCCCGCTACCCGTGCTACCGCTCAATAGAAGGCAGAATATTGTAATCCATTAATCCCTATAAAAGCCTTCAGTTCTTTTTTATCTAATTCTGTCCATTCTTCATCTTTCCTTTGCTCTGCATATAAGTTTGTTTGATATATTATCAAATCGTAAGACTTCATCAGTGAAGAATTTTTCGAACAGTTACGCTAGGCCTAGTACGGCTGCTAAACATAATTGTAGGTTCCATCGGAATTTCATCGTAAACGCTAGACGCTACGACTTGGCCTATCAGTTGTTTTATCTTTATCGTTATATGTAATGTTTCCTTTTCGACGTCTGAATCTTCTGTTTCCGAATCTGAGTTAGTATTGGCTACTGGTGATTTTGGATGTCTCCGTGAGGTCTCTTGAGTGCCAAAAGAACTTGATAAATTTTGAATTATTTATGCCCGCCTAGGGCGGTTACTGTTGATTGGTTGGGGTGATGGAATAAGTTGGTTTACAATAGATCTATTACTTATATTATTAATAGGACTATTAGGTGGATCGGGTGTGGGTGCTAGAATTCCACCATGATGCTCATCAAGGCCCTCTAAAATCCTTTGAAGTTTCACTGTACTATACTGCACATCTTCTTCATCGGATTCTAAATAATTATCATCTGACACTTCGGGGTCATAAGGTAAACAAAAAATCTCCTCTAATGCGCAAGCTATTTCCAAGTCATTCAATGCCTTTTCACTAATTTTCAAAATATAAATCTGTAACAAGAAATTCATACACGGGCAAAGGGAATGTTTTTACCACCACAAAAAACCCCTACTAACAAAATTTGTGAAATCCAAAATTGAAAATATGCACGAATATCAATTAAACATACTATAAGCTTTAGAAATAATAACAACTTACCGTTCATGAGTCGCAGATATCAGCGATTTATAAAGATTTATAAGTTATACCGAAACATACCCGTTTTCAATCTTCTAAATGTCACAGCGAAAAATCCAAAATGGTGACTTGTAGACCGGATATCCATAAAAAGGTCACCAATAGAAAAAAAACTTCCTTAAAATTCGTTCAACTAATAATTTGAAAAAAGATGGTGGGAAATATGTTCCCGCTGCCTTAAAAAGGGTTAGACGAAAACGGCCAGATTTGTGGACTGAAAATTCTAGGATTTTGCACCACGATAATGCGCCTTCCCACAAGGCCTTCATTGTAAACGAACTTTTGACCAAAAACTCAACAAACACCATAGAGCAGCCACCTTATTCACCATATATGGCTCCAGCCGACTTCTTAATTTTTCCTAAACTCAAAATACCACTTCATGGCACCCGGTTTCATTCGGTAGAAGACATAAAGAAGAACTGAACTCGAATCCGGATAAAGCGTTTAAATTTTTTTTTGATGATTGGATTATTCGTTGGCGTAAGTGTATCGCTTCTGAAGGAGCATACTTTGAAGGTGATAAAATAAATTTGGATGAATAACTAACATTTTGTGTATTATTAATCTTCTCCGGTACTTTCTTGACAGAGTAGTATATAACAACTCTTTTTCTGCTGTATATTATATGCCTATCTTTTTATGGTTATCTTCTATAGTTTAATCAACATACTCCTTGCTTACGCTATCTGTGAGGTAAACTGGTGATCTTACATTACGTATAACTTTATTTTGAGCATCCAACATGTAATCACTCAGACGTTTCAAAGCACAATCAGCTATCATAAAATCATTTTTATTTCTAATATTTTTGAATGCATGATGACCAAATTTGTCGACGTTCATATTGAATGCTTGTATGATGCTATTTATTTTATAAACTTTCCCTCAGTTTTATTCTCTAATTATACCACATTTTTTTAATTCTTCAATAATAGACAAGATTTCTGGTTGGGCACCTTAAGTGACCCAAATTAATTTTTAAAATATTTATTATTACTAAACCTAAGTAATAGGTAATTTCTTTATTAATAATTTATTATTTTCAAATGGTTTCTATAAGTTAGTATCTAAGGCTATTTGGTTCATGCGCCATAGAGGATCGCGCTCTTGAATTCGCTGAACCTGGCAACTCCAGCGCCAATAGTTTTGGCTACTGGCAACACTGGCGCCGACATTTTGTATTGCATTCCTAACCTTTACGACATTGCGGGCGCGTCTTCTCGCGTTATTTTGGTGAGGAGTTCGTTTTTTCTCCGTGATGGACAGCTGAAAGTTGCATGAAACTCGTTATAAATACCAAGCAGTGATTTGACTGTTTCTTGAAAGTGCTTTACGGTGTGAGCTGCGGATAGGATCTGGTTAGGCTTTCCTGAGCTGGTCTGCAGGTTAGTGGACCAATAGTTTTCAGTGCTGACGACGAAACCATTTCTCATTCTTCAATTCGCAGGGTGGGTTTTATAAGAATCAACATAATTAATCTACAAACATAATCTATCACAATTGAGCTCCCCGCGGTTGGCGGCTATTTATACGCTGCTACACCATTTTATTGGTCCTTCTTAAGCTCGGATATTGCACTAGCATATCATATTTTCATTTAAAATACTTAGTACAGTACTTGGATGTTCGCAGATTTACGTAATTTTTGGTAAAGTTCTCGAAGTACCTACAGCGCACCGCCATTGCGTGCCGGTTACGTCATTTAAAATAATTCAACTCGAAATTATCATTTAATTTTTTTCTCATATTCATTGTGAATACTTGCTTTAAAATATCTACGGATCAAGACAATACGTTTAGTGATTCGAATGATAAACAGTTCTTCCTTTTGACGGCTAAAAAAGAACGACTTTTTTCGCGGATGAATGATTTATTTAATCTTAAAAAAGAACATTTCTAATTACGCGTCAAGAAGTAATGACACTTTCATGGCTAAGTCTGAACCAATTAATGAGATGCTTAGTCAGTTCGAAACGTTAATAGATAATTTAAATGACCACTAGTTATCACTTGATTTGACGTTTAAGCCAGATTACAAGCCTTTAGATGCGTTTGAAGATCTATACCTTCGAATAAAGCACATCCGAAATAATATTATTCAGGCGTTGCGATCAGATGATTCATCATCGCGGAATCAATCGTCTAATTCTAATGTTACATGCAATATTCTATATCCGTGTAATATCCGTGAACGAACCAAAGTCGCTGACATAGCCCGACGGATTAGCCGGCTGAAGTGGCAGTAAGCGGGGCACATAGCACGTAGAACTGACGGCCGATGGGGCAGAAAGAGTGGGCGGGGCACATAGCACGTAGAACTGACGGCCGATGGGGCAGAAAGGTTCTGGAATGGAGGCCGCGTATCGGCAAGCGCAGCGTAGGACGCCCACCCACAAGGTGGGCAGACGACATGGTAAAGGTTGCAGGACGACGCTGGATGCAGGCCGCTTCCAATCGGCCGATCTGGAAGTCACTGGGGGAGGCCTATGTTCAGCAGTGGACGTCCTGTGGCTGAGATGATGATGATGATGATGACATGCAATATTAAGTTACGCAAATTGGCCTAAGTTCTACGAAAGCATTAAATCGAACATTCATAACAATAATCAGCTGACTGACTCGCAGCGCGTACAGTATCTAGTAGGTAAACTTACGTACGACGCACTCAAGGTCACGGCAGGCATTGTGCCTACGGGTGAAACCTATAATATCATCTGGGAAAGTTTGGTAAAAAAGTTTCAAGATAAACCTGCATTGGGCACGCATTACTTAAATAATATTATTGACTCTAAGGGGTTGCATAAATACGTCTAGAAGTCTTGATTAATTTATTGGCATGTATACCTCTTCCGTGGCGGCATTGAAACAGTTAGGTATCGAGAATTTGTCCGATTTTATCTGGTTTCATTGCGCACTTAGGAAAATCGATGCACAAACGGTACAAGCGTTTGAGTTAACGTTTCAAAATAAAGAAATTCCGTCTTATAATGACTTGGTATCTTTCGTACAAGATCAAGCAAAAATATTGCAACGTTTAAACAATAACTCGACGCGGACATCGGACGCTGGCGCGAGCGCAAGTAAGCCGTCCACTAATCGGTTGTCCCGCCCGTATAACTACAAGTCGTTCGTCGCGAGTAATGGGAGTGTGCCTACTACTACTTCGCCGATGAAATCGTGCGAATTTTGTAACAAAACCGATCATTTAATTTACGCTTGTTCTCAGTTTAAGAACTTAGGTTCTCCGCGCGCGCGATTTGATTTAATTAAATCAAAACATGGTTGTGTTTTACGTCTTGTAAATCTACGCATGTTTGTGATTTATGCAAGAAGAAACATCACACTTACTTACACTTTGATAAAAAAGATCATAATATTAGGTCAAATAATTACGTTCAAGTGTCTCAACTCCCGACCGGTCAAGGGTCATTGACATCACCTGTGGTTACGTCGCGCGCTCCGTCCGGCCAGGCCGACGTAAACATAGACTCGTGCGTTATGAAAAATTGCTCGGCTGATAACAGCGCACCTGTTTCGCCTACGCTGCGCATTCATAAGGCGAATCATAGTGTTGATGTTTCCTCCGGTATTCCTTCGCTGTCATTAAGTGCTGAAGTTAGACCTACTTCTTCTATTTTATTGTCAACCGCGCAAGTTTACGCGAAATCTAAGAATGGTAGTAAAATAATAATACGATGCCTTATTGATAATGGCTCTCAAAATAATTTGATAACCGCTGATTGTTGCAAGGCGCTTAACTTAGTTATAATTCCGTTAAGTAATTCTTTTGTTAAGGAAATTGGCTCCGCGTCTCGGCCCATATTGGGGTACGATAATTTAGACATTGAGTCTCGCGTATACTCAAATAATAAATACACGATACATGCACTTGTCGTTGACTGTATAACGGATCAGCTGCCTACTCACTATATAACCAAGGGTGATGTCGGCTATTTAGAGGGATTGCCCCTTGCTGATTTGACGAGGCATATTCCCGGGAAAGTGGACGTCTTACTAGGTGCGCAATTGTTTCCGTATATTTACTTTTACTTAGGCAACAAAGTGGAGTCTGGCACCAATGCGCTCCCCGCTTTATTGACCGCGTTCGGTTTCGTGTTGATGGGTGACTATCCCTGTAATGAGTCTCAAAATAAAATTAATAAAACTTCTTTTTCTGCACTCGCACTTAATGATTTAGTGCAAAAATTCTGGCAACTGGAAGAAATACCCAATATGCAATTTTCAAGCCCAGAAGAAACCGAATGTGAGAACTTGTTTGTATCGTCGGTCACTCGCGCTGATGATAGGCGGTATTCTGTCGCGTTACCTTTTTCTAAAGACCCGAGTGCACTGGGTAATTCTCGCACTGCTGCTCAACGTCGATTGATGGCTTTGGAACGCAAGTTCAAACAGTCGCCTGACTTACAAAAAAACTATAATGACGTAATAAATGAGTATGTCGATAAGGGTTATTTGTCGCTGAGTCCGATATTACTGACGAGGGATACTACATCCCGCATCATGCTTTTATCCGTCCGGATAAGCCGATGCCTCGGATCGTACTTGATGCTAGTGCCGCGACTCACACCGGATTGTCATTAAACGATGTGTTACATACCGGTCCCAACTTGCAGTCAGATTTATTCTTGCTATTGCTTGATATTTGTCTTTTCCCTGTCGCTATGACTGCGGATATAAAGCAAATGTATTTGCAGATTGAAGTCCCTGATGAACTTCGTAAATATTTGAAAATCTTATATAGATTCAGTCAAAATTGTGGTTTAATACGAACCTTTCAATTTAAACGGGTCCCAATATTAGGTGTTTCCAAATATTAGGTCCAGTAATTTCGCCGATGCAAACAGATTTATTTAAGTCACTTTATCGCCGGCAACGTTACCTTACCTTCTTGTTTTGATGGTATATATAAAACAAACTGTTTCGAGTTTCAGAAAATTAATTCGGAATGCGAGAAAAGGATGCATCGTTCTAGTGGAACACGAAGTCGTAGTCGGGACACGCATATAAGCGTCAGGCAGAACCGTAGTCGCGACGCGCGTGTGAGCGTCAGGCGGAGTCGTACTCCGGACACGCATGTAAGCGTCAGGTCGACTCGCAATCGCAGCCGATGTGAGAAGGACCGCCAAAGTCGTAGCAAGAGTAAAAGCCCTATACTAACTAGGCGACGCGAAAGACGTGTGCATACCCCGCCGAGGAATACCTCTAGACCAAGCCGCATTGACCATGACATATCCTCACCTCGGATACCTAGAGCACATCGTAGCCGAAGTCCTGTGAGGCGATTTGGTGGTGCCGAGGATGTTGTGGATGTGGTCAGGCGTGCTCCTAGACACTGTGCCACTGATGATATGAACTATCAACGTACCCGAAGCCAGGACCGAAGTCAGGTGAGACGTCAACGTGAGCGGAGTGAAGAGTGTGAAGCTCTGAGAAGACGACTTGCAGCCTTGGAAAGTCAGTTTGGGAGGGAACGAGCGACTAACCATCGCAGGAGGAATGAGGATCGAGTGCCAGAACCACGAAATAGCCCGGAGCCTAAGGATTCAAGGTATGACTCGGCATCTTTATTTCTTAATGAGTTTACTAAGTTCTTTAAAAATAAGTCTGGTGACCGTGAACACTTCCCGTCGCACATGAACAATGTTATCCCTGAGTTTGACCCCCTTTTTAAGCAACAAACGATTCAAGTTTGGTTAGACAAGGTCGACGAGTGCGCGGACATTTACGAATGGTCGGACAAACAGACAGTACATTACGCTCTTCCAAAACTTATAGGGTATGCAAAGCTGTGGTATCAAGGTTTACCATCCCTAAAACGTACTTGGATGGAATGGAAACAGTTGTTAAGAGAGTCCCTTCCATCGACCGAAAATAACGCAGATTTGCTTACTGATATGTTAGGGAAACGAGCGCGATTCGGTGATAACTTTGAATTATATTATTATAACAAGATAAATTTACTTAATCGCTGCAAAATCTTTGGTCAACAAGCTGTAGATTGCTTGATTCATGGCGTAGACGATCGTGGCGTAAGAGTAGGGGCTCAAGCAGCCAAGTTTAAAAAACCGGAAGATGTCTTGGAGTTTTTCAAGTCTGTCCGGGACAATAATTTAAGACGCGATCGACAAAGTATGAACTCTAACATGACTTCACGACCCAAGGTTAGCGAGCAACCTGGAACTTCAAAACAGTTATATCCTCACAGCCAATCGTTTGTTTCAATTGCAAGCAGAAGGGTCATCCCAGTTTTAAGTGCCCTAAGCCCTTGGTTAAGTGTTCTGCGTGTCAATTAATAGGTCATACAGCACTAGAATGTCGCAAAAAGAACAACACCAAGCCTGACAATAAGGGTAATACTGTTTTGAAGGTCCTGAAGGATCATCATAACACAGCGGTTCAGCTATCGAACTCAATTAGCACCGAGAAAGATTTCACTTCTAAAAATAAATACAATGTTCCAATACGAATTAATGACCAAACCGTGGTAGGACTTGTAGATCTAGGTAGTGAGGCAACCTTATTACGTCAATCTGACGCTGTACGATTAAAATTAAACTGGCAACCAGTTGATGGTCCGTACTTGCGAGGGCTGGGTAACATCCTTTATCTACCTGAGGGTAGAACATTTGCGACAGTGACAGTACAAAGCGTAGTAGAAAAAGATGTAGAGATATTTATTGTAACTGACCAACTCATAAATTACCCAATCCTCCTCGGGCACAGCTTTTCAGAACGCCCCAATTTACGCATAACAAAAACAGCTACAGAATTGATTTTTGATAGGGTCCCACTTACGGATACACAGTGTTCATCTAAGATTTCGTTGAGAGCGACTTGTGATACGTTAATTCCTGCAAATGGGTTTAAAACTGTTCATGTAAAATTTACTGATGTCGTTAGCTTTAGGGTTTACGTACCTGGTTCAGTAAGGGGCTGCTCTAATAGAGAGTATTATCTTCTACCAGGGGAATACCAGATTAATAATGGAGAATGTCATTTGTTGGTTTAAAATCTGTGTCCAAATGAAATTATCCTACCCAAGGACACTCTTATAACACTTGCTATTTCTTTGATCGGCGAATTAAAAGTAAACTTAACGGAATACGATTGCGGCCCAACCTCTACAATTAATTACGGTTCACAACTTTCGTCCCAAGATAAACATAAGTTAGACACGTTGTTGGCTGAATTCAAAGATTGTTTTTCTTCCGGCATGCACGATTTAGGATTTACCACGAAAACTGAGATGGTGATTCAACTGATCCGGTTGTCTATCGCCCGTATAGATTGTCGTTTAGTGAACGGAGAAAGGTACAAGATATGATTGACGAAATGATAGATTGCGGGATAGTTCGCCATTTAAGTTCACCATATGCCAGCCCAATAGTTTTAATTAAAAAGAAAACTGGGGACTTAAGGCTTTGTGTGGACTATCGTGCCCTTAATAGTAAGACAAAGAGGGATCACTACCCCCTTCCAAGGATAGACGATCTACTTGACCAACTTTCAGGACAAACTATTTCACGACTCTTGACAGCCTCAGGGTATCATCAGATATCGATAGCTAATGGATCGGTAGAGACAACTGCGTTCGTAACGCCGGATGGTCAATACGAATACACTCGTATGCCATTCGGCCTTGCAAACGCACCAGCTGTCATTCAGCGGCTCATTCACAAGGTCTTAGGGAAAGCTGGAATAAGGCATACCATCGTTTATATGGACGATATACTTATTCTGTCTAAATCGATCGGTGAAGGCTTAAACCGTCTCAAAGATGTCCTCAAGGCACTTAGAGACTTTAAAATTAGGAAAAATTCATTCTTTTAAAGAATCCATTACGTTTCTTGGCTTTGAAATTAGTAAAGGTGAAATAAGACCCGGAGCTCAAAAAACCCTAGCTGTTGCTCAATTTGCCCCTCCACAAAATCAGCATGATTTGAGGAGGTTTTTAGGGCTGGCTAGTTTTTTTAGACGCTTTGTTAAGGGCTTTGCATCAATAGCTAGACCTCTCACAGAACTTTTGAAGAAAAATACACCTTGGCGGTGGTCACAGATTGAAGATAGTGCTTTTATTGAGTTAAAAGTTAATTTGACAAAACGACCAATTTTGGCTCTGTATGATCATGCTGCAGAGACTCAGTTACATACTGATGCGAGCCAAATTGGTGTAGCAGGCATATTGTTACAGAGATTAAATGGCGAGCCATTTAGACCTGTAGCTTATTTTAGCCGTCGCACTACCGCCGATGAACAGAAACTGCATTCTTTTGAGTTGGAGACATTAGCAGTGGTAACTTCACTCAATAAGTTTAGAGTTTATTTTCTGGGCATAAAATTCACGATTTTTACTGACTGTCACGCCTTGCGCACTACATTTACGAAGAGAGACCTCATTCCCCTCATTTCACGATAAATAAATAAATAAATAAATAAATATTGGACAACATCACATACATTGCTCTGATCCTAAGGTAAGTACCTAAAGCACTTGTATTATAGAAATCAGAAACAACGACGGTACCACAACACCCAGACCCTAGACAATATAGAAAAGTTCGTTTTCTACATTGACTCGACCGGGGATCGAACCCGGAACCTTAGAGATGGCGGCGCCATTTAAAGTCCGGCGTGCTCGCCTCTCGGCTATGGAGGTCGTCATTTCACGATGGTGGATACAATTTTTAGAGTTTGACTGTAGCATAGAATATCGACCGGGTGATAGGAGGGCCATGTAGATTGTTTAAGTCGAGATCCCGTAGATACCGAAGAAAGAGACATACACAACTTAGACGTATTAAGGGTAGACGCCGTCGATTGGATCACTACCGTACAATCGGGAGACTCAGAGATCACCCGTATTAAAGAAATTTTAGAAGATCCGGTGACTGCAAAATTGCTTCGATTAGGAATGAATACAAGATCAAAAATGGACGGGTCTTTCGGATTATTGATGGCACAACCGATAGATGGGTTGAACCTAGAGCTGTACGTTGGCAGCTTTTACGGGCAAATCACGATGTTGTGGGCCACTTTGGCTTTGAAAAAACTTTAGAACGGGTTCGAGCTTCCGAAGTTTGTGAAGAAGTATGTCTCAGCATGCTTAGGTTGTGCTCATCACAAAATACCTTTCGGGGCCAAAGAAGGGGAACTTCACCCCATTCCCAAAGTCGAATTACCCTTCCACACTATTCATGCCGATCATCTCGGGCCCTTCATTCGTAGCAAAAAGAGAAACGTACATTTGTTAGCTATAGTAGATAGCTTTACCAAATATGTCAATTTAACCCCCGTTCGCAGTACCAAGTCTAAGGCTAGTATTAAAGTATTTCGACACTATTTCAGCTTGTTTGGGTATTGCGACTCGCCTCATTACAGACAGAGGTACTAGCTTCACGAGCCGTAAATTCAAATCCTTCGTAGATGACCACGGTATAAAACATATTATGAATTCCGTAGCCACCCCTCGTGCCAACGGCCAGGTAGAACGGTATAACCGGACTATCCTTTCCGCATTAGGGGCTATGACTCACGACAAAGGTCCTGAAACATGGGATGAATACATTCCAGACATTCAGATTGGGATTAATACGTCTGTTCATGCAGTTACAAAAAAGACTCCCACTGAATTATTATTCGGCCGAAACGCTTCGCACACTTCACAGGGAGTTTTAAATGATGTGACCTTACAAGCGGATAATGCAACGGCGAAAACGTTAGATGAAGTAAGGGCTGAGGCGAGTAATCGTATTGCTAAAAATCAAGAAAACAACAAAAGTCGATACGATTTACGTAGGAAAAGGCCTACTAAATATAAAGAGGGCGATTTGGTTAGGATAATTAAAGCTATACCATCAGGCACCGGACAGTCAAAGAAATTAGAACCCAAATGTCAAGGTCCATACAAAATTAAAAAGATCTTACCCAATGATAGGTTCGTGGTAGTCGACACCCCGCTGACCAGAAAAGGTAGACCATACGAGGGTGTAATATCCATTGATAAAATGTTCCCCTGGTTAAGCTTTAGTGCAAATTATACATCTAGTGAAGAGAGTGGCGAAGAATAGGTCCTCAAACTAAAGAAAAGGTGGTCAGATTCTTGTGCTACGGTCACTGGCAGCTTGTTATGTTACTTGATTAGAATTTAAATTTAGTCTATTAATTGCTTGTCATTTCTTAATCAATGCTGAGTTGTAAATTGTAATTTTTTGATGGATTGATACCGATAAAGCGATAAAGATGAAAATATATGATGTCATTTGAGATGGCAGGAAATGGGTGTCATTTGAGATGACCAAACTGGGTGTCATTTGAGATGACCAAACTGGGTGTCATTTGAGATGACCAAAATGGGTGCCATTTGAGATGGCCAAAATGGGTGTCATTTGAGATGACTCTAACAATTATAATGATTTATGTGAAATATGTCATTTGAGATGACCCTAATGAACTCAATGAATTTGTGAAATGAGATTATTCGTGGTGTGTGAACATGATGTTACTATGATGAAGTATGCATATGTAGTTAATTATTTTACTTATGTTAATTTCCTTAAGTCAAAATATTTTATTTTTATACAATTTTACTATATTTTCTAAGAGATAAATCAACACCTATTTGTTCGAATTGTAATGAATTATGTGAAAATGTCATTTGAGATGACCTGATCCTCATGAACTAAATGAATTCTTGAAATGCGATTTATCGGTTTGATTATGAACATGATGTTATTATGACGAAGTATTTATTCATTTTATAGTTAATTAATTTTACTTGCGTAAATTGCATTTAGTTTAAAATATTCTATGTTTATACAATTTTACTATATTTTGTTTTAATAGTTCATTTTCTTGCTTATTGGCTTGAGTTAAGCATCTCTAAAATAAAACAAATTTAGCCAGAATCATTCTAAATACAATATTTAGTATAGTAATTTATACTTGTAATGCAAATCAAATAAAGAGAAAAAAAACATTGTTGTCAGTAATGTAATTATTTTTATATAAAATGGTTATTGTGTAATGTATTATGTATCTTAATGTTTTATAACAATGCATATGTTAATTCCGTTGTGTCATATTGGATATAGTAAAAGAAACTATAATTCATATAATATTGAATATAATAGGCGAACAAAGGGACTTGTTCGAGAAGGATGGCCGACTGTAACAACGCGTATTTTTACTCCTATAAACAATTATTTATTTTATTTTGAAATCAAAACTGTCACTGAGTTGTCTTTGGCACTGACAGATGCCAAAGACAACTTTTACATAAATCCTGGAAAAAGTCGCAACTACTGCCGTAGCATTAGTTTCAAAGTATAAGTTGGCAACACTTACCATTGACACTTAACTAATCTGTGCTTGGCCGGTCGGCCATCATTCGAGAACGAGCCGTCTTGCTGAAAGGTACGTAAGTAAGATCTGGATACTAAAATATTATGATGTAGGTGAATGTGATTGTGATATGGTGATGTGAATAAAATGGGTAATATCGCATAAGAGTTGTTTGAATCGAAACCTTCCTTTTGAGGTGTTTTACACTATCTAATTGTTCATTATTGTTACAACGTGTACATTTGTAATATACTTCTTTTTAGAAGTCACATAATTGTTTATTCGGTTTAGCAATGTAACTAATTTGCTAATTAATATAATTACAATGTGTACATATTTGATATACTTCTTTTTAGAAGTCGGTTAAACATAATTGCTTATTTGGTTTAGCGATGCCTTTGTGGACGACTTTAAACGGTTCTTATCAGGATATAGATTTTTAAGAAGTCCGTTTCTTTGCCATTAATAGGCGTTTCTTACACTTTATACTATCTTTACACCAACACAATCACATAACTACGTACAATGCTCATTAGCAAGAAAACGGTATTTTGACTTACAATTTTGGACATAGCGGTGGTCGTGTATCGCGCGCGGGTAAAATTTTGAGCGTGCATTCGCCGTCGTAGCCCGATTCGCACTGCCTCTGCCTGCCGAACTATCGATGGATGCACTTGCGTTCCATTGTTCGTCGCGTACAACCGGTGCATGTACAATTACGCATTAAAGTACCTCTTTAATATTTTAAAGTTGGATACTGCGATCGCGGCGGTTTGATTGTTGCTACCTTTTTATACTTAATGTACGATTGGTAATACTCCTCTTATGACGGTGTATAACCTGTTAAACAATCAAACTAATTTATTGATGCTGTATTATTACGGAATTAACAATTTATGCTGAGTTTTTCGGGAATGATTTTTAAAAAAATATCTAGATTTTTCTACGTGCTATGTAAATAAGAAAAATATGTCCTAATTTGTCTCGGTGTGCTTATCCTGTGGGTTCTTCGGGATTCCAATTCTTCTGGGTTTTAAGGTCCGTATTTTCCTCTTCTTTTTTCGGGGTCGCCGCATCTCGTCATCGACTCCTAACAACTCTGACCTGCCCTCTGGCTCCAAGTTCTCTTCGCTGTAGTTTGGTTCCGTAGGCGGTCCCGGTACCGGGTTTCGTAGGTGCATGTTAGCCGTGGTTGCTGATCTGGTGGTTCTGGTGCATGTTGGCCGGCGTTGCCAATGTTGCGTTATGTTTGTTTGCGGCTGATGATGTGCAGTTTCGTTTTAAATTATTTTACCTGTGTATCGGTTTCCATCCTTTCTTATTTTTATCGCAGTGTTTCTTTTGCTGTAGGGAGACTGGGTGTTGGTGGTTTTTAAAGAAATCATGGCAGCAG
The DNA here is from genome assembly GCA_950371115.1 of Anania fuscalis. Lineage (NCBI taxonomy): Eukaryota > Metazoa > Arthropoda > Insecta > Lepidoptera > Crambidae > Anania > Anania fuscalis. The sequence goes on along the minus strand of OX493326.1, from coordinate 4,858,625 downwards.
CGTGGACTTCTACTTGTGTTTGTTTTGCCGTGGTTTCTTATAGGCTTGGCAAGTCTTACAGGTCTTTACGTATTTTGCGACGTCTTTATACATGCCTGGCCAGTAATATCGTTGTGATCACAACGAGATATGCTGTTCCGAGATGGCCTGATGTTGGTGTGTCGTGGTTTTCCTTCATAACGTCCTACTTGTCTCTTTCGGTAACGCATAACCTCCATTCCGAGGTGGGTTCTAGCCTTGGGCCGTAGGCGTAGTTGGTTATCTTTCGGTATAGGTTTTCGATCTTGTAATCGGTGTTTTCTTTTTGGTTGATCTCTTTCAATTTCTTTTCTGTCCAGTGTGTGTTGATTTCTTCGATTTCATAGATTGGGTTTCTGGACAGTTCATCTGTGATTTTGTTGAGGGTTCCTGGGCTTCCTGGTCTGTACCTTATGTTATTGTTGGTATTTGTGATGGTTTCTATTTTTTCCTCTTTGCTTTGTGGGTCGTTTTTGTTGTTCCATTCTAGCTTTGATCCTATTCTGTTTATTATGTTCATACCGATGATTATTTTTGTAATCTGGGGATGGTATAACATTTGGTGTTTTATTATTCTTTCTTTTATTTTTATTTGTAATGGTAGGGCTTGTCTGATACCTATTTTTTCTCCGTTCGCCGTACTTGTTGTTTCTGATACTGTCTCAGGCTTAAGGTTCTTCTTTAGGTATTCTTCGTATATTTGTTTGTTTACGTATGACCTTGTCGACCCTGTTTCGACTAGTCTTTGGTATTCTGTGTTTAATACGGTTATTTTTATGTACGGACGGTTGTCTCCATTACTCGTCCTTCTATCTAATGTCATGGACTGTACTAAGTTTCTCTGTTTCTTGCAACATTTGACGCTTAGTTCGCCGATTTTGCCGCAACCCCCACAAAACAATATTTTTCTACTCCTACACTCTCTGGATGTGTGTCCAGGTTTGCCGCAACTCCAGCAGCATGTGTTCGGATTGTAATTGTAGATGTACTTCGCAACTTCTCTTGGTTCTTATTGTGTTTGTACTGATTGTCTTTCTTCGTAGTTTTCTGTTTCTATTTTAGTGATACAATTGCTTCTATTGTCGAACTTTCCGGTAAAACTTCTCTGGCGGTCTTCCGTGATGCTTTCGTATTCTTTTGCGAGTTGTGTTAACTGGTTCACTGTACTGAATTCGGTTCTTTTTACGTATAATTTGTATTTCGGGTTCATATTTTCGTAAATTCTGTTTAACTTTTCCTCCTTTGACATTTTTGCGTATCTGCGCATTAATGTTTGTTAATCGATTAGGTAATCGGTAAATTTTTGGTTGTAATTCTGCCTAGCTGTCACTATTTTTCTGAGAAGTTCATTTTCGTAATTGTTTGGCATAAACGTTACGATGAAACACTCGATGAATTCTTCCCATGTCGTCCACGAGTCTTTGTTTTTTCGGTACCACAACACAGCCTTACCTTTAAGCAGTCTCGGTATCACTTTCAGAAGGTTCTCCTTTTCAATTTCTCCTGTTTCGGCTAATTCGTCCAGTCTCTCAAGGAACTCTACGGGGTCGTCGTACGTGTCGAAGTGTAGGTTACACCTCGATAATATGCACTCACTTGTGTTAGTACTGTGCGGCTTGCCGTTCTTCGATTGGTCGACGATTTTTTCTTCTTGTGACATCTCTGTGTCCTGGAATTCGGTGTCGGAGTTATCGGTGTATTCTTCCTTATCACTGGAGGACTGGTCAGGTTGTTTGGATCGGTTTTGCGGTGTGGGTGGGGGGGCTTCTTCCCTTACCACTTGTGCGAGGTTTTGCCTCAGGTCTCGCACCGTCAAATTTTCGGTTTCTAGGTTCCTTCTTCTGCACTCTTCTTCAAGTTCTTGTTTCTTGAGGTTGTGTATCCAAAACGTGGGCATTAGCTTCGGTTTCTGGTCAATGGCAAATTGCGGCTACTACCAAGGCGTCGCTCTCTTTCAACTTTGTTTTGCCTGGGTGCGACGGCTCGGTCAGTACCCTTCCCTGGGGATTCTATGGGTTTTTCCGTTGGGCGCCAATGTGACGAAGAACCCTTTCGGCTAGCTCAGGCCTGAGTTCCTCGTCAACATAAGTACTGGCCCCAGCCCGCGGTGCTTGCGGTGAGGGGATGTGTACCTAATTATAGGGAATCCTACCAGGAATTGACCACAGAAACCAACGAGACGTTTATAACTATTTATTATCCGGTACCACAATGTTTCTTATCACTAATTCACTTCTTAGACTAAACCTAACCTATAAATGCTGTCTTACACTTTATTAACACACGGACGAGGCAGGGGCAACGGGGATCGGTGCGATTCCCGCGGGACGGATCGCGAGTAACGGTCGGCGCGGAGCGTGGCGGGTAGTTGTTAGTAATCTACTTTGTCTACTTGGAAATGAAGGCTGGTATGCGGAGTACTAGCGGCACTAAGCCGCAAGAGCGTCCGGGCCGGGGATGGGCTCACCGCAGGAGCGCGGTCAAGGTTCACGAGTGAAGGTTCGGTTTATGCGACAAAGCCGCTAGCTCACGAAGCCTTCGGATCAGGGAACGGGTCGGGTAACTTAAATAATGTTAATCAGGAAGACGGGACAGCGAATCGTCTGAGTTCCGGCACGCCAAGGCAATTGAAGCGAGTGACGTACGCGCGCGCGGAGACGTTTTGCCATGGCTGTAGAACTCGGATGACTGCTCCGGAGCTCCCTCCCACCGCGCTTTATATAGTGTCGTGCAAGGTGCGTAGGGTTGTCGATCTGCCGGTTTGCGTGTAAGGGGTGTCGCGCCGCCGGATCCTCGTCACAACCGAATCGGTGGTCAGTATTTGTCAGCAACCGCGTTGCCCAGTGTCAGGAGAATTTACCTCCTGAAAATTATTATCACGTCGCCGGGTGTGAAAACCCGAGCGATTGTCTTTCGCGTGGTATGTTACCCTCGCAGCTCTTGTCGCATGACTTGTGATGGAACGGCCCATCGTGGATTCGGGACCCACCTTCGGAATGGTCCGTTAAACCTTTTACTCCTTCCAATGCAGGTCAATTGCCTGAACACAGGGCAAAGGTACTTACTGCGACAGTTCAGTGTGAACCATTGATCTTTAATGAATTAGCTCAGCGTATATCCTCTTGGGATAAGCTTCTTAGGATTGTCGTTTATATCCTTCGTTTTCTAAAGAAAGTTTCTTCTTCTTCTGGCACAGTCAATAATCTTATGACTGCAGAAAAAGCTGTAATTCGTTCTGTTCAAAGAGTTCACTTTGCAGAAGATATAATAAAGATAAATTGCCTTCAAAAAAGCTGCAAAGCTTATTCGTGTTTCTTGACGAAGATGGGCTGTTGCGCATAGAAGGTAGGCTTTCTAATTCTGACTTGTCATTTGAGGCTAAGCATCCTCTTTTGCTCCCTAAGCATGACCCAGTGGTGGATCTTTTAATTGATCATTTTCATGTTATGAACTGTCATACAGGCCCAGGTCTTCTTATTTCCATTTTGCGCCAACGTTTCTGGATATTAGACGCCAGGACCGTTGTAAAGGCTAGGGTGCGGAAATGCAACTACTGCTTCAGAGTAAACCCATCACACCCCAAGCCCATGATGGCAGATTTGCAGTCATATCGTGTTTCGGAAGCTAAAGCCTTTGTTCATACAGGCGTTGATTACGCAGGCCCTCTACGTATAACGCTTACTCGTAGAAGAGGACAGCATTTACAGAAGGCATATATCTGCTTATTTGTCTGCCTTGGAACTAAAGCCATCCATATCGACTTAGTCTCGGAGCTAACTTCGGATGCCTTTTTATCTGCATTTAAGCGGTTTATTTCTCGGCGTGCCCCTGTCTCATGCTTATACTCCGACAATTATTATTTATTATTTATTGCATGAAATAAATGTACAATTGGCGGACTTAATGCCTTAAGGCATTCTTTACCAGTCAACCATTGGGCAAGGCAGAAACATTGAATGGCGGTGTGGTAAATTAAAGAGTTTGAATTGAGAAACAAAAAAAGAACTTTAAATATATATAAATCTATATATATACATTATAAAATATATTATATATTATGCACAAATATTTTAACGATATATAAATAAATTACTAAGATAATATAAACATACATAAAGATAAATATATAAATAGGTACACGCACTATACACAACGAGCGAACAGATCCAGAACCATTTGAGAAGGGTCAAAGTAAAAAGTAAACAGCGCATCAGAGCTGACTATTAGAGGCAGAAAAATACAAATTGCGGATAGACCTTTTAAAGATGAATTTAGATGAGGACATTTTTACAGAGTCAGGAGTCGAATTCCAGTCTGATAGCGGAAAGAGTAAAAGAGTTGGACACATACGAGGTCTTGTGAACGGGTGTGCAAAGCTTAAGAATACAATTGGAACGGAGATTTCGGGAACTCACGTCGTCCTTAAACTTAAATTTGCTTTTGAGATAGTCAGGAGAATTTGGATCACTGAGGATACTGAAGAGGGAACAAAGTATTCTGAGGTTTCTACGCTGACGAATGTTAAGCCATTTGAGGCGAGAGCGGAAAGGGGAGATGTGGTCGTACTTTCTTACGCCAAAAATAAATCGGATGCAGTTATTTAGGAGACGATCGAGTTTATCAAGAAACTGTTGAGATAGGTTTGAGCAACAGACGTCAGCGTAATCAATCACGGGTAGAACCAATGACTGTATCAGCAGAGTCTTGGTGCTGAAGGGTAAAAAACTTTTAAACCGGTACAAGGTGCGTAAAGTAAACGACACCTTCCTGCTAGTCTCGGAGATCTGTTTGTCCCAGGTTAGTTTGCTGTCCATGAATAATCCAAGGTTCCTGACGTGGGGACTGAACGGGATAGCTATTCCGTTATAGGACAGACAAACGCTCGATCCATCAATCTTCGCCAACTGACGTGGGCTACCAATGACAAGGGCCTGGCACTTGGACGGGTTTACTGATATGCCATAACGCTTTGACCATTCAGAGATGCGTGCAAGGTCGTCATTCAGTGCACTGATAGTGGCTTCAAAAGATTTTACGTCTGCCTGAGCATAAAGCTACAGATTGTCCGCGTAAAGATGGTAAGAGCAGCCAAGATCATGGGTAATGAAGTAAATAAAAATGGCGAAAAGAAGAGGGGAGAGAATACCACCTTGTGGTACACCAGCGGCGAGATCCCGCCATTTGGAGAGGTTCTGTTCAACCAGAACGGCCTGTTTCCTATCACTAAGATAAGAACTAAACCATTCAAGTGCCGGTGGTGAGATGCGAAGGTGAGAGAGCATCGCGAGCAGTATTTCGTGATTGACGACATTGAAGGCATTCGAGAAATCGATGAGCACAAGCACAGTGACTTTGGTGTCTTCAAGACCAGCTCTGACATCTTCAATGACCTTTAAAAGAGCGGTGGTAGTACTATGCGCAGGTCGAAAGCCGGACTGAAAGTCACTGATAAGGTTATTCGAGAAAACAAAAGCAGATAATTGCTTGTGCACAAAGGCCTCGAGAATTTTAGAAAGAAAAGGAAGTATAGAAATGGACGAAAATGGCTAAGAAGACTAGGGTTAGAGACTTTTGGCAATGGGCGGACGAAGGCGACGCCATATAGATGGAAACACCCCTGAATCGAGAGAAAAGTTTATGATGTGTGCAATAATGGGAACCAAGTGATCGATAATAGGGGTAAGCATGTTTCGGCCAATGTCATCACACCCAACTGCTTTGGATTTGATTGAAAAGATTGTTTTGTGGATGCCGTCGTCAGTTACAGGATCAAAATTGAATTGATCGATGGAGGGCGATGGGAGAGAAGAGATGTCACAGATAGTGGAAGCTTTCACTGAATCTGTTAGTATGGGCGTACTGGAAAAGTGTGTGTTCAAGTCATCAAGGGAATGATTGATATTAGCATTAGTGACAGCGGACTTTCCAATACCAATTGAGTTGAGAAACTTCCAAGTTCCGGCGGGTGATGTGTTTTTATGAAAGTGACGTCTCTTGGCGGCTCTCACCATCTGGTTACACCGATTTCTTGCGACTTTAAAAAGAGACCAGTGGTCATCCGTACGCTTCTGTTTGAACAGCCTGAAAGCACGATCACCTTTGGTCATGGCAATCCTGATGGGCCCCGTAAGCCATGGAGCCGGAGGACGTCGTAGTTTGACCAAGCGCAGCGGGGCATGGACATCATATAGTTTCAGAACAGCGGAATTAAAAAGAGATATTTTCTCGTCAACTGTGGAAGCCGTAAGCACCGCTGACCAATCAATGGACGACGCATCAAGCTTCAGGGATTCATCGTCTATTTTAGAAAAGTTCCTGAGGCGAACAACCCGAGGACGTGGTTTTGGAGGCTTTATTTTATAAGATATTAGTATTTATTTTATAGATTTACCTGGAGCAGGAAACTGTCCGTGACTGATTACATGGTCAGGAGATGAAGTGATAAGGAGATCTATCCACGAGTCGTCGGTGTCAGAATTGTGGTGTGTGGCATTAAGAGGAAGTATGGTGAGATTTGCTGATTCAATGATGGAGCACAGCCTGGTGGATTGAGTGGTGCTCTTTATGAGATTAACGTTGAAATCACCCATGAAGATGATATGCTCATATTCACAGGTGTGTTTCTCCAAGAGGGTTTCCAAGTCTGAAAAGAAATCAACCGTAGGGGGACAGTAGAAAACACCCAGTAGAGCCCTGACACCTTTAATCATGATGGAGAGAAGGAGAAACTCCATGGATCGAGAGTAAAGGGAAGGGGATGCATCCAAAATTGTGTATCCGATATCACTGCGGAGATAAACAGCAACACCCCCACCTCCCTTATCTGTACGATCATTGCGGACAAGAACAAAACCGGGTAGGCCGTAGCTAGTAGACGAAAGGCCAGGCTTTAACCATGACTCAGACACCAGTATTGCGTGAACAGTACTTCCCGAAAAAGAATCTAACAGGTCAGTATGGTGGGAAGGGATACTCTGGGCGTTGATGTGACATACGTTGAGGTTAAGGTTATTTTGGAAAAGCGACTGGATTTGACCACGAAGTGTATCGATCTGAAGAATGGTATCATCTTAAGAATGAAACGATTGCTGGATTCATGGGCAGAGAAAAAATGTTCATCGTCTGACGTCTCCACCCTAACAAATATATAATAAGTAGTAAAGTGCGTGAGAAATATAATAATACAAATAAATATGAAGGGTTAGGGCCAAAAAGAAAACGAAGATTGCAGAGTAAAATGTAGATATTTATTACTACGACCAACAGCACAAGATGATACATACACGGAGGCCGACATGAGAGAGAGGGTTTAAAGCTAAACAGAGACAAAAACATATAATGTCAATGTCAGTTTGCGTTTTATTATACTACTAAATATTGCGTTTGGTTTTACATTCCAACACCTGCCCTTAAAACAAACGCCAAAAATAACTTGAAACAAAATTTAAACAAGTACCTAAGTTAAAATTCAAACAAAAATCGCATACAATGTACTAACATTAAGTTTATATAACATACATATTATCATGTGATCGGATAAAAACAGAACCAGATCTCCAAGATAGATTTCTTTGAATAGGTACAATTATTTTACAACAGTTTCAGTTCTAAGAAGAGATTCTAAAGTTAAGCTGAGACACAAACTTATTAAACTTAACACTTGACAAAGGTTTTGTCAACAAATCAGCTGTCATGTCTTCAGTAGACAAATGTTCAATTTTTACCAAACTATTCTCAACAACATCTCTAATAAAATGGTGACTTATATCTATGTGCTTTGTACGCGCATGATACATACAATTCTTACTTAATTTTTGCGCTGACTGATTATCATTAAATAAAGTAGTTACACAGTCTATATTTAAACATTCTTTCAAAAAGGCTCTTGGTAAAAATTGAACATTTGTCTACTGAAGACATGACAGCTGATTTGTTGACAAAACCTTTGTCAAGTGTTAAGTTTAACAAGTTTGTGTCTCAGCTTAACTTTAGAATCTCTTCTTAGAACTGAAACATTCATGAACCCTTCCCAAGTCTTTCATTTCATATTCTTTCATCAACTGGTCCTTAACTTCCTTCTTTATCTTGTTTGAAGACGAGAATAATAAAATGTCATCAACATACAGAGCAATGCTCGTCAGCTGTCTCTGCTCATATCTAAAATAAACACAAGGTTCAACTGATGATTTCTGAATATGCATTTTGCTTATCAGTACTTTATTTATTTTATCATACCAGCATTTGGCAGCTTGCTTTAAATCATAGATGGATTTGTTTAATTTATAAACTTGGTTTTCCTTCCCCTTTATAACAAATCCTTCTGGTTGTTCCATCACTACTTCTTCCCTTAGGTCTCCATTCAGAAATGCCGTTTTGACATCTAGTTGATCTATATTTAAGCCGAGTTGGGCAGCAACAGCAAATAACATTCTGATTGTAGCGTATCTGACTACTGGAGCAAAGGTTTCCTGGTAATCTATTCCATATTTCTGAGTGAAACCTTTTGCTACTAAACGAGCTTTATAGTTAAGTACTATTCAATTTAAGCCTTGTTTTATTTTAAAAACCCATTTACATTTCACAGGTTTTTGCCCTTTCTTTAATTCTGTTAAAGTCCAACATTGGTTTTTACAAAAAGAGTTATACTCATCTGTCATTGCATCACGCCACTTCTTGGCATCTTCACTGCTCAAAGCCTCCTTCACAGTGACCGGCTCATTCACATTTCCGTAGCTTGCCATTGCTGCCATACCCACATACTCATCGGAGTCTGATTGACTGAAGAAGGTTGATGTCTCTTCCGAGTCGTAGCATGAACGTAAGTTTTATCCAGCACATCATCTGTACTTTGTATAGTCGAGTTGCTTAAGTCAGTGTCATTCGATTGAATAATCTCTTGTCTCCTCTGCTTTTGCTTATAGTTATAATCATCATCAGATAGACTTATATTATCAGAACCAGTTTGGGACTGGTTGTCATCGAATGACCCTGGCTCACAGTGAAGTTGGCCAGTTAATCAACTCTCACTCAGCTCTCCACTACTATTAGTAGTTTCTACTAATACAGCAGGCGAGATCAAGTCAAGATTATCATCATGTGACGTTATAGCATCATTTTTACAGGTATCATTTTCAATAAATTTATTCTCGAAGAAAACAACATCACGGGCTATCACTATTGCCCTGGGATGATCAAGATCTACAAGCCTATAACCTTTAGTCTCTTCACAGTATCCTATAAAAGTGTATAGTTTACTTTTAGGATCTAGTTTCTTCCTCTTTGAAATTAAGGCATATGCTCTGCATCCAAATATTTTAAAATGACTGACATTCATGACTGACATACCTTCTTTCCTGTAAACTTTTCTTCCGGAGTGGCTCCCATTACTGCTTTAGTCGGTGTTCGGTTTTTGATGTATACCGCTGTGTGCACTGCCTCAGCCCAGAAGCGCTCGTTCAGACCAGTATCCTGCAACATACAGCATGCTTTTTCTACAATCGTCCGATTGGCTCTTTCACTGACTCCGTTCTGAGCCGGTGAATATGGAACAGTTTTCTGGTGAATTATCCCGTGCTGTTCCAGATAAACCTGTAATTTTTTATTCACATATTCAAGACCATTGTCACTTCTTACAACTTTATTTTCATCCCAGTTTGATTTTCTACAAGAGCTTTGAATTTAATAAAACTCTCAAACACTTCATCCTTGGATTTCAGAAAATAAACAAATGGCTTTCTAGTAAAATCGTCTGTGAATAATAAAAAATATCTACACCCACCATAAGATGCACATAGCATTGGGCCACATAAATCGGTGTGCACAAGGCCTAAAATCTCTTTGGACCTACTTTCAGACTTTTTAGGAAAAGGTAATCTAGTTTGCTTCCCCTTAACACAAGTCTCACATGATTGATATTGAGAATTATCATAATAATATTAATTCCATTGACCATACCTGATTTCATCAACTTCATGCTTCTTGAATTCAAGTGTGCCAGACGTCGATGCCACAGCTCTTGAGTGTCCAGAGGTTGCCTGCCAGTGACCTGTTGAGAACTGTATGAACACTCCTCATCATCGCCCTGTGTCATTGTCAAGCACAGAGGTTTCACATTTGGCTCAGCATTATTTATAGACTGTGAACTACAACTTAGTGCAAACCCTATTGTATCTAACTGAGAAACACCGTTACTATATGTAGCAGTGGCTAAAATTTCTTTACAGTCATATATTTTGCACATTTTATTGTCAAACGTTACATTGTAACCTTTTCGAGTTAATTCACTAACAGATAACAGATTATGCGACAACTTAGGAACATAATAAACATTTGTAATTGTTCTCTTACAGTCTTTTAGTGAAATTGTCACATTACCGTGACCTACAGTCGACAGTTCATCACCATTCGCTACACTCACTGTTAACACTTTCTTAGAATTAAAGTCACTCATAACCGACCTGTTATTACACATATGGTGTGTTGCCCCCGAGTCCACATACCAAACATCACTTCTTAAATTCGTTGATAGTGCTGAAATCAGTACTTTAGACTTGCACTGACCATTCTTCTCATTTCACATCCCGTTCTTGTCTTTCTTCATCTTTTGTGGACAATTCTTTATTACATGGCCTGGTTTCTTGCATTTGAAACACTTCAATGTCTTCTTAGCAACCAAAGCGCTCACCATCTCCTTGTCATCACGACATTGGTATTCTTGTAGCAGTTTTGCCTTAACAATTTCACTCGATAAAGTTGTATTATTGTTTTCCAGAGCCATAATAAGTGGATCGTACTCTTGTGGCAGACCACTCAATATAATCACAGCTACAAAGTCATCGTCTAGCGGGGAGCCTATGTCACAGAGCTGTTAAGCTAACTCGGTAACGGTGGATAAGTAATTGTCCATGTTACCCTCAAGTTTCGTAGCGAAAAGACTTCGAAGGAGACTCAAACGTCTGCTCAGTCCTCTATCTTCATACGCGTTCTTCAAATTGTTCCACGCAGCCTTGGCTCCCGCTGCATTTCGTACATGAGGATACGCCGAAGAATGAACGGACAAACATATTTTTGCCAGCGCTTTCATGTCACGTTTGTCATCAGGTTTTGTTGTGTCAGTTGGCTCAATGCATTCCCATAGGTCTTCATGCACCAATATCATCTTTATAGCAAATTTCCAATTATGATAGTCTTGAACTCCACGCAGTTTCTCAATAGGAAAATTCGCCTTGTCACTGCCCAGTAGCCATCGCGAGGTTATGTGCGTATGCACAATTTTCACCAAAACACGATTTGTTGAAAAAATATCTACTCGCAACAGAGGTAGACACCCTGGGCCCATAACCTGAAGGGTTAGGGCCAAAAAGAAAACGAAGATTGCAGAGTAAAATGTAGATATTTATTACTACGACCAACAGCACAAGATGATACATACACGGAGGCCGACATGAGAGAGAGGGTTTAAAGCTAGACAGAGACAAAAACATATTATGTCAATGTCAGTTTGCGTTTTATTATACTACTAAATATTGCGTTTGGTTTTACATTCCAACAAAATATAAGTTAAATTATAAAAAGACTTAAAATCTCTGCACAGCCTGCCGGCCAACTGTTCACAAAGGGCTACACAAAACGATCAAACAACATTATTCAAACATACAACTAACTCAAATTTCATTGATTTTCAATTAATTTATTCAAATGCAGAGGTTGCCAATGCTTTTGAGGGATTCTTTTCAAACATAGCTCCCTCTACAACTAGGGAACTGGCTTCCTCTGCCGAACCAGCTGAATCCCTTCTCAGGGCGGGTATTGATGAGTGTACAACTCCATTTCATTTTAGATATATTTACTCCGATGTAGTAAAAACGATGTAGTAAAAACTTTTAGGGAATTAAACATGAAAACAACTGAGGACTTATGGGGAATCTCAGTCAATATTATCAATACAATTCTATACACAATAGCCCCTCATCTTGCAATAATTTTTAACAAATGTATTGATCACAAACAGTTTCCTACATTGATGAAATTTAGTAAAATTATTCCTTTATTTAAGTCTGGCGAGAAAAATGATTCCTCCAATTTTTGACCGATTTCAATCTTACCAGTACTCAGTAAAGTATTTGAAAAAGTAATTTTTAATCAACTTTTATCTCACTTTGTCCTGAATAAACTTTTACATAACAAACAATATGGCTTTACAAAGGGTAGAAGCACTACTGATGCTGGAGTTGCACTTTTAAAACACGTGTTTGATGCGTGGGAGAGTCGGCGGGATGCTTTGGGAGTTTTTTGTGATCTTTCCAAGGCGTTTGATTGTGTGGACCATCAAACTTTGCTAAAAAAACTTAGACATTATGGTGTTTTAAATGATGCCGTAGATTTGGTAAACTCTTATCTCACACAGGCAGAACACAAAAAGTTTGTATTAATGGAACTGAGTCTTCTGGCTCCCCTCTAACTATAAGCGTGCCGCAGGGATCGATATTAGGACCCCTGCTTTTTTTTAATTTATATAAATGACCTTCCATATTTTACGAAAGACCTCTGTGAGACAGTGTTGTTTGCAGATGATACTTCATTGATTTTTAAAATCAAAAGGGGTAAAGATTCGTTGGACGATGTAAATAATGCTCTCTTTCAAGTATTGCATTGGTTCACTACTAATAATCTTTTGCTCAATGTAAATAAAACAAAGTGTATTAAATTCACAATGCCTAACGTAAAACTGGTCCCAACACATTTAATTATAAAAGGTGAACGACTTGATACGTCTAGTTCCACTACCTTTTTGGGAATAACTTTGGATTCCCGTTTGCAATGGGGTGCTCATATTGAGACCCTATCAGGAAGACTTAGCTCTGCTGCTTACGCCGTGAGGAAAATAAGACAATTGACTGATGTTGGAACGGCAAGATTGGTATATTTTAGCTATTTTCACAGCATTATGTCATATGGAATTCTATTATAGGGCTCAGCAGCAGATATCGAATCTATATTTATATTACAAAAGAGAGCTATACGAGCAATTTATAACCTTGGACCTCGTGACTCGTTAAAACAACTGTTTAAAGAAATTAATGTACTGACAGTAGCTTCGCAGTTTTTTTTACGAAAATATCATTTACGTTCGTAAACATATGGATCAGTTCCCTAAGAAAAGTGACATTCATAATTTTAACACCCGGAATAAGGATAAGCTTGCCGTTCCAGATTTCAGACTGCATAAAGTGGGTAATTCGTTCATGGGGAAATTTATTCGCTTTTTTAATAAATTACCAGCATCTATTGCTGAACTGCCCATGTTTAAATTTAAAGCTCATGTAAAAAAGATTCTCATGAAAAAAGGGTATTATACTGTTATAGATTATTTAAATGATAAAAATGTTTGGATATAAATACTGCCTTGCTCGCACAGGTGCATTTATCTTGTAATTTAATATTTTGTTATGTATATTTAAAACTTTTTAAAAGAGGCTGAAAATAGTGACCGAGTTTCTTGCGCTGCTTCTTCTCGAATAAAATAACAATGGGACGTGTAAAAGTGCTTAGTTTAAGCCTATTTGCAAAAATAAATTGGTTTTATAGGTTTTATTGAATTTAAAAGCAAACAAGAATGACAAAAGAGGAATACCGTTATAACATTAAAAAGAATGTGATGGCTTAAAATGTATTTTCAAGGCCGTAGCAGCAACAAAATATTTAAAAAGTTAGTGAGCATAGACAATTTGGGCATTGTCAAAATGTCTAGTATCATCAGTCAGTCAGTTGAGTCAGTCATCATATGTGTCAGTGTCACTACTTGATTGTAAACATTGGATTAAGTGTAGGTAATGTTAAATTAATTATGAAGTAACCTATGGTAATAACAAAGCAGTAAAGCAGATTCATTGAGGGTTATCTATAGAATTGTCGAGGAGGTGTGAAAGAAAATTATCGTGATATGTGGGTGAACAAAATAATCACTTGCGAGTGGACCGCTTCAGTCGGGGTGGCTCGGATTTGTTGGTGGCGCTTGGCTGCTTTGGCTTCGACGAGAATGATGATGAAGCGGATGAGGTGGTATTACTGCCGCTCGGGATGGCCCGGGAGACCGCATGCGATATTGCGTGTGCGGCGGCCAGCCCATCTAGGTCAGCAGTTGTAAAAATTCGCCGGCGGGTCCCATTGGGCAAAAGGATAGATATGTTGCCGTCCTGAGTCCAAACATTACGCATTCCGAAGTGCTTACGCGCAGCAATAAAGAGAGACTGACGATGGCGTGTGAGGAATTCGGTCAGCACGAAGGAGGTCCCTTTAAGACGTGACTTGTTCTTCCACACAGCACTCCTCATATTCAAATCCAATTTGACCAGCAGTGACCGGGGATGACCCTCCTTTGCTGCACTCAGCCTATAGCATGACTTGAGATCTGCACTGGTGAAGGCCTGCAGGTTCAAGTTTTTCTGAACAATATTAACAGCAGCCAATGTTGGATCTTCGTTAGCCAATTCTGGAACACCGCTCAGGACGAGGAATTTCCTTCTCTGACGCATTTCGGCGACATCCATGGTCTTGTTGACCTCTGCGATCTGCTGTTGAAGTAGTTTGAGAATGTTCCAAACGGTGTTTTTAAAAGAATTAAATTCATTACTTAACTGTGATACATCGACTGCTGCGGTCAACTTAGCAGGGTCAAGCTGAGCTTCAAAATCAGCCATCCTTTTGCTAAGACTGGACTCAAGTGCCTCTGCAATCTCCTCCAGGCTTCGTCTTGGTGTGTTTTCCATGATAATGTAGAAATAAAGTAATGCTGTGAGTGAACTGAGATTTTTGAACTGAACAGTAGGCGGCAGGTATGTGCTTCTCAGTGTTTAGTAGTGCATTAGGGCTGTCTACTATTTCACCTATCAATTACACGATTTTTAACTTTATTTAGTGAATAATACAATTTTAAATAAATTTCAAAATAGGAGCTCTTATGTATCAAGTTTTGACAACTACCGCCAAAATAAAATCAAATGACAATGGCACCAATTTCGTAGGTGCAAAGGCACAATTGGATAATATCTTTCAATTTCTGATTGACTCTGAATTTCAATCTGCTTTAAAGCAGGACCTTAGTACACGCCGAATAGAGCGGAAGATGATCCCACCCCGGAGCCCACATTTCAGTGGGATTTGAGAGGGGAACATTAAGAGCTTAAAAACTCACCTTCACCGTGTGATAGGAAACCAGCTTCTCATTTACGAGGAGTTGCAGACAGTATTGGTTCAGATAGAGTGCATTATGAACTCTCTCCCACTTACTGTTGTGTCTTCTGATCCTTCACCAGAAGTTATAACCCCTGCGCATTTTTTAATGTCAACCCCATTGCAGTACTTGCCTGCCGTGGACTTGAAAGACGTGCGCATTAATCTTGTTCAACGCAAGCAATTATTAGATAGTATGGTTTAGTCTTACTGGAGAAAGTGGCGTTTGGAATATCTGCACACGCTGTAAGTCAGACAGAAGTGGACCTCTCCTGACCGTCCCATAGAAATCGGAACTGTCGTACTTGTTGGACAGGATGATTGCCCTCCTTTAAGTTGGCCATTAGGTGTAATCACGGAAATTCATCCCGGTTCTGATAGAGTCGTTCGTGTCGCGACGGTTAGGTTAGGTTAGGTAACTAAATGTGAAATTTTCAAGCGTCCGGTTGTAAAACTGTATCCCATACCAACCCAATAAGAATATCATCTCTTTACTCCTATTTAGTTATATAATTAATTTAATAAATATAATTCTAACAACTATAACTCAATTTACTTTTATTAATTTGTCTTCTTTTAAAATTTCTGCGAACTGCCAAGGCGGGTAGCATGGTTGAGCACCTTAAATGATCCAAATTAATTTTTAAAATATTTATTATTACTAAACCTAAGTAATAGGTAATTTCTTTAATAATAATTTATTATTTTCAAATGGTTTCTATAAGTTAGTATCTGAGGCTATTTGGTTCATGCGCCATAAAGGATCGCGCTCTTGAATTCGCTGAACCTGGCAACTCCAGCGCCAATAGTTTTGGCTACTGGCAACACTGGCGCCGACATTTTGTATTGCATTCCTAACCTTTACGACATCGCGGGCGCGTCTTCTCGCGTAATTTTGGTGAGAAGTTCATTTTTTCTCCGTGATGGACAGCTGAATGTTGCATGAAACTCGTTATAAATACCAAGCAGTGATTTGACTATCTGTTTCGTGAAAGTGCTACACGGTGTGAGCTACGGATAGGATCTGGTGAGGCTTTCCTGAGCTGGTCTGCAGGTTAGTGGCTATTTATACGCTGCTACATCAATTTCATTATCATTATTAGTAATTCCAGCTTCTTTTGAGGCAATCAATAATTTTTATCTTTCAATTAACTCATAAGGATCATCCCAGTATACTAAATCAGTATCACATCTATGTTTCAAATTTAGTCAAATTCCCACCATGCTTTTTTAAAATATTATTACTGAATCACGGTTTCATTATTTAACGATATTTAGCACTTTTACCACCTTTGATTTATTCATTAGGATTGTAACCTCTTCTATGTGCGTTGGTAATAGAAACCATATTTTTATATATATTTTTATCATTTTCAGAAACCAAACTTAAATCAGGTTTCTTAGATATAATCAATTCTTTTATTCCTAGTGTTAATTCATACCGTTCAGTACCGATATTAATGAAATATTTGTTGCCAGAATCCAGCATATATCCATTTTAAAAAAAATACTTTTGAGTTGCTCATAAATAAATTTCTATGAAGACTATGTATTTCACATGGAACGTTAATGCTTTCGTAAATGTCTTACAGATCATCTTTTACTTATGACTTTATTAAATCACTTCGATCATCATCATCATCATCATCTTCATCATGATCACATAACTCAGAGTTTTAAAATGAAACGTTTGCACTTTGACTTTCATCATTATCATGTTCTTTATTAATTAAAGTACTATTAGAGTTGTAACCTTTGAACTCTTCGCTAGGTGTACTTAAGCTGAGCAGTGAATTAGACTTTGCTGAATTTTTCAATTGAAATAATTTATCATTATTATTTTTACAGCTATTTTCAACCAAGGTTTTAATAGAAGCGGTGACGGGGTTCAACATTTTCTGCATAGTTAGGCCAGTTTGATCCTCTTCATCTTTCATTTGTTTTATTTTAGCTTGAATAGATTTCACAGATTTAATTAGCTGCTTAATATTTCCTTCCATGATAACCATACAACCATCGATTGTAATGGAAATAAAGGTAGTACTATTTTTACCATATTAACTGGATTTTATAAGCGATGGATCATACTTTCCTTAAGGTTAAAAATGAACGCCTGGTACGGTTTAGAAAATTATGAATTCATCGATTTTTTTTCTATACCTTTCTGATGTTACAGGTCTATCTTTATCAATAATGAGAAAATTGTAATGATCTCTGCAAATTTCTGAGCATATTTGTTTAAAACAAAGCCATGCCATGTTGGTGTGAACATGCTCATTGTAAACATGTCTTAGATTAATTTAGTCTTGTTTAAAGATTATTAAGAAGTTAGCATTATCACGTACCAATTGTTTAGTTATTTTTGAGTATGTTTGTGATAAATAAAAGCAATCAATATTATTGTGTCTACCCATGGTAAAGTAATTGCGAATTATTGACTGTCGATCACACACAACATCATCGAATATAATAATAGAATTAGGGGGAGCATTTTTAGGAAGGATAACTTCATCATGCTCGTTAAATCTAAAAAACTTTACTCCGTCTACTCTGCTTAAAACATTTTGTAAAAAACAGTATTTAGGTTGTGTCAGTGTCGTGTGGTGCCGGCACGTTAAAAGAATAGCACCACCCCTTCTCTTCCTATGGGTGTCGTAAGAGGCGACTACAGGAGAACTGCCGCAAGAAGACGGGCAGCAGCGTTTCTTCTCCACCATTGGCCAAACTGCGATCGCCAACCCGCGTGGCGATTATGGCAAAATCCTTCTTTTGGAAAGGCCTGTGTCCAGCAGTGGACTGATATAGGCTGGTGATGAGTATTTAGGTTAAAAAGCTGTTTTAGGATATAAATACACATGACGAAACTTTAAACCATTTTCATGTAATAACAAACTTATCGTAACGTTCGTTTTTCCACAATTCGAAGGGCCACTAATAGGCTAGTTGACACCAACAATCAATTGACATACTTTTTATGTGCTGTCAAAACGCACCTCTGCCCTATAAATTGTATGGCGATAGCAAGCTTTGACGTCATTGTTTACCGGACTCAACTGCCTAACTTTTTATTGGTTTTGAAGGAAACAAAAATCAGATTCTTCGAATAAATAATATTGTACCAGGTTCCTTCCTTCCTTCTCAGTCGTAACCCTAGGGATTGGAGATCGTGACCATCAGGAGGTCAAGTCAGGACAGAATTGAGTGGGACCGAGTTAAGCTCTTCCATGTTGCTCTATCAGCGGCGGCGTGGACAGCATCGTGCAGATTTAGTTGTAGGAGTTTGGTTTGGTCACACCACCTGGCTGGAGCTCGGCCCCTTTGTCTTTTTCCCTCCACTTTGCCCATCAGTATCGTCCTTTCCAGGGACTCTGGTTCTCTCCGCGCTATGTGGCCGAGAAATTTGAACATGCGGGTGCGGCAAGTGTCTGATCGGCGCGTCGTGATTTTTAGCTCTTTCAGGATACATTCATTCGTCTGAAGGCTGTCCACGGGATTCGCAGCATCTTTCGCCAGCACCACATCTCGAATGCGTCGATTCTCAGCTTCATAGTGGCTTTGATGGTCCATGTTTCGGAACCGTACAGGAATATAGGGAACACCAGCGAATTGACGAGTCTGGTTTTAGTGCGTTTCGTGATCTCCCCGTTTTTCCAGACTTTTTCGAGCTTAGTCATGGCGCTCTTGGCTATCTGAATGCGTCTTACGATTTCTCTGTCGCATTTTCCATCAGAAGTAATGAGGGATCCAAGATAATTGAATTCGCTGACCCGATTCAAACCTTGCAGGTTTATAGCTTTGGTAAGCACTTGTTCACGGTCAACTGTCATCAATTTTGTCTTTGATTTGTTTATCTGTAGGCCTAGTTTGAGACTTTCGCGTTCAATGCGTCTGAACAGAATGGATATCTCCTCTTTAAAAAATTGATAGAATCAGGCGTTACTTTGCGGAAATCCATAACTAAATAATTATGAAAATGTAATTATTTTGCTTACAACTTCCGCTTAGTTACGCCGGCATAGGAACCCCAATTACACCACCTGTAACCCACAATCTGAGGAAAATCACAGGCACATGCAAAGAGCACCGCCCTCCCTCCCTCAAATTGCATGCGAAACAGACGAATGCAAAAGTTAGTACCCAATACCGACATAAAAACCTCGACGCGCGTTTCGCCACTTCACGTGGCATCATCAGGAGAGATGTTGTCGCCTCGGCTGCGCTTCGACGACTAATAATCACGTATTATTATTAGTATTAGTTATGTCGTCGAAGCGCAGCCGAGGCGACAACATCTCTCCTGATGATGCCACGTGAAGTGGCGAAACGCGCGTCGAGGTTTTTATGTCGGTGTTGGGTACTAACTTTTGCATTCGTCTGTTTCGCATGCAATTTGAGGGAGGGAGGGCGGTGCTCTTTGCATGTGCCTGTGATTTTCCTCAGATTGTGGGTTACAGGTGGTGTGATTGGGGTTCCTATGCCGGCGTAACTAAGCGGAAGTTGTAAGCAAAATAATTACATTTTCATAATTATTTATCTCCTCTTTGTCAGCAGCAATCAGAGTTGTGTCATCAGCATAACGTCTGATTTTCTTGCCTCCCACGGATACACCTCCCTCCCATCCCTCCAAGGCGGCTCGGATAATGTTTTCGCCATATATGTTAAATAACTTGGGGGAGAGGATGCAACCCTGTCGCATGCCGCGTTCCGGTCGTAATAGGAGTGACATCGTGTCGTCGAGTCGTATTCTGGCGTTACTTTCAGCGTATAAATTCTGAATCGGGTAAGTCAGATGAGTAGGAACACCCATATCGACGAGGATGCTCAGCATGGATTGCCATCTCACACAGTCAAAGGCCTTGGTAGTAGTCAATGAAGCAGAAGACTGCTGGTTTGTTGAATTCGCGGCATTTTTCGATGATCTGGCGCATGTTGAAAATTTGCTCACGTGTTCCGCGTCCAGCGACAAAACCAGCTTGTTCCACAGGGATTTGTCTGTCTAGGTAGTAGGACAGGCGGTCGTTGATGATTCGCAGCATGACTTTACTGGCATGTGAGATTGTACCAGGTTATCAGGCCTAAAATAAGGTGTCAGAATCAATAAATAATGTCTTAGGATTATTTATGATAGGTGTTCACAACCCTATTATACACCGTATGGTATTAGATAAAAGCTTGCTGTGCCTCGCTTTCTGCGTTTTGGTGTCAACGTTCAATTCATTAACCTCCAATGAAAGAGTTTGTTAAACGAGCTTCATTATGGATATGAGGACTAAAATTATGTGTAGCTCTATAAATATGATTCAGAATATATCAAATCTAAAAATATTAATATTTTTTCCATAATTCCGCTTTTTAATACGTGATTATTAGTTCGTTGTTTCAGTGTGGGAAAAATAAAAGCCATAAACTAGTGTAATAATTTTATTTTTATTTAATATACTTTACATAATTATGAAGATATACAATAATATAATTATATTTGCTCTTAATAGACTAACATTATTATAATAACATAATACTATATAAACAATAATATGTAGGTACAACTTATTCGGTAAATTTATTAACTGTAAGCTATTTAAATTTAAAATAAAGTATCACAATGGCAATGTTTCTATTTGATTGGACATAACTTGTCGTTTATCATTCTGTCTATTTAGGACCAGTTTGTTAATTTTTTGTGAATATAAAACATGTTTAAAAGATCTTAATAAATTCATGCTGCATGCATGCATTAATGTAAGATATTAATATTTTTATTTAATGTATTTTCATAATGACTCGTTTTCAATTTCCTTGTAACAGACTTCGATACACCTTTTGCTTTTTTACTCACAGTTTTTGCACTTTCAATACAATAGAGTTTCGCTCGCAAGCCAATAAATTCTTTAATAATATCACCCCCCATCTCATCTTAAAAGAGACCTGGTATTTTCGCATTCATGGCAGGCATACCATAAACATTGTTCTTTTCAAAATTACTTGTATCATAATAAGCAATTTTTTTTTCATTTCGCTATAAAAATCAATACTATTTATTAAATAAAGTAAACTACCGTGTCAGTATAACATAACTTAACTTTATCGCTATACTTTTTTTTAATAAAATTATAATGAAAATTATACATATGTTGTTTTGCATACTCAAGAACTGAAAACCCAATGTATATTGGTCTATCTAAAATAATTTAAATTGAATAGCAACAAAATTGTCTGAAAATATGGCTATACTTTTTAGTTGGGTCTTGATATTAGTTTGTCTGCCCCAATTGCTTTATTTGTTTTATTTTTTGTGTCTCTCCATTTTGAAACCAACTTAACATCTACCTGTTTTATTCGGTTTTCAATGGTCTTCCCAAAAATAGCATTATTTAAAAGTTTTAAAAAGTATTTTCAAACGTGGAAGTTGAGTTTTGACGAAATGTTGTATTTAAATCTATGTATTTAGCTAAAAAAAATTGCTGCCGAAAACTTATATTTTATTTAACACTAAACCATTTTTCATGCATTCTTTTAAATAAACATAATGGATAACATAATAAAATTTCTCATATAAAGCTATGAGTTTTTTTGTTTTGCCACCAGGTGGAATTTGTTTTTCCGGTGCAAATGGTAAATCACTATGACTTGAATGTAAATTATCTGGATAAATCAGATCCACTTCTTAAATGTACCCATTTTCAGCGTCATCTGGTATACTTAATATACCGGAAAACTGAGGTTACTTTGACCCATTTTTGTGTCTTTTTTGACGTTTCGTCGTATTGATTTGTTTATATTAGACAGATTGCGTTCTGTAAGGAGTGTAATAGATAACAGGGATACATTTTCAAGTATTTTTAAGAAAAACTGTCAAAAGTGAAGTCAATTTTTTTTTTTTTCAATTTTGGGCCAAAGTTGAACTAAAAGAGTGGTTTAATTAGCCCAAAAAATTAATTTGCTTTGAAATGTTACTTTTTGATATATTAGGCTAATGTAAACTACGTATAACGACAAAACAATAATTAAAGAGCCATTTACAAGTAAAACATGCTTTTATTTGCTTAAATTATATCGTTTTTAATCAAAAATGACAACGTGAGTATCATCGTATAAGAATCTGTCTTAATATTTTTCAATATTACCATATAATCAACTAGTTACAGCAACATTTATTACCTAAATGACTAGTTCATTGGGACTTTACCTAATAATGAAACATGAGGTGCTATCAAAGCAACTTCTCAAAGGTTTCACTATAGTAGACATTACTTTGTTGATTTAAAAAAAAAAAATCAGTAAAATGTAGGATGCCCGTGTTTTCTAAACAATATATTTTTTAATTTATTTTTGATTGTGGTATATTATATTATATTTCTTGGCAGCACCTCTCTTGAGTCAAACTTCTGTTTCTAATTTCCCTCAAACAATCTTCTAGCTGTACTTTGGTATAATCAATGTATCGTTAATTCCCCGATTTTCGTTTGTAAATCTTTCTCGGCATCTTAGATGATTAATGTAGTCGCTGTAGTTAAAAATAACAATTTAATTGGATAAAAATCAAATTAATGCGAAAATGATATTTAGCTGACAACTTTGGCCCATGGGCTATAGTTACCTACAAAACAGGGCCATAGAAGTCTGCAGTTTTGATTTAAAAAAAATTCAATAGAAAACATTCCATTTTACAGTTAGTTTACTTCCCATATGTACACTTGTCACAACAAAATATGCTAAAAAGTCAAAAACTTACCTAATAACCTCAATGCATTATAAAGTTTGCACAGTAATTTTACCGCCATTTCGATGTCACGACATTTAAATTTGCACTAGCAAGTACACACGTGCTTAGCAGCTACAAAAACTGCTTTACCGAAAGGGTACTAAAGCCATCTATCGTTTGTAATGAGAACTACGTCAATACTTGTGGCTATGACAGGACGGCGGGAAGTTTAAAAGTTTTCCCGGTGTGGGACATTGTAACCACTTAGGGCTAAAGTAGCCTCAGTTTACGCTATTTAAATCTTTAATTTAATCATCAGATTAAAATCTAAAGTCAGACAAAGGCATTTTCTGCATCATTGCATACCTGTATAGATTATTACAAATCAAATCAATTCAAATCATTTATTTGTAAAACATAGGTGACAGAATACAGGTGGTACATAATATTGATTAGAGCTCCATGTGTGGCCCATGAGTGGCGTACAAAGTGTCAAAATTTATCATTTAAGAAGTCATTAACACAATAATAGCATTTTTAAGCTAGGAAGCGTCTTAATTTCATTTTAAACAAGTCAATTGTCAGCAGTTTTAGCTCTTTAGGGATTTTATTAAAGATTTTAGGAGCCATGCAAATGATACTATTTTTTGTCAGTGCTTTTTTTTGAAGGATGTAGACATAATCTATCTCCATTTCTTCGATTACGGGTAACCTTTTCAGATAAGCGAGGGAAAAGATGAGGGTTACGCTTAACAAACAGAGCTACCTCCATTATGTATAGTGACGGAAGTGTAAGGATTCTGTGCTTGACGAAAAACGGCTTGCAGCTGTCTGTATTTTGGAGCCGAAACATAGCTCGGATACATCTTTTTTGATTTTTGAAAGCTACGTCTTTATTAGTGGAGTTACCCCAAAAGATTATTCCATATCTGAGCATAGACTCAACAAGGCCATAATATGTAGTGAGTAATGCGTCAGTATTAACTGTAGTTGAGAGTCTATATAAGGCAAATGCTGAACTACTGGTTTTTTTGCTTAATTCTTGTATGTGATCTTTCCAGTCTAATTTTTTATCAATAACCCTAAAAATCGAGTAGTTTCCACTTCGTCAATAATTTTTCCCTGATATAAAACTTCGATATCAGATGCAGTCTGGCATTTTTGGTTAAAGTGCGTTCTGTGCGTTTTATTTAAATTAATTTTTAGGTTATTATTATTAAGCCATTCAATTATTGATTTTAACGATTCGTTTATGTCAGATTTATCAGTAAGTATTATGTCAGTTTCAAAGGAATTGATGTCAGTTTTACTACAGTTACCGTCAATATTTATATGATTAATGTCAGATTTGTAATGAGATTTATAGGAATTAATATCATTGCATTTTATAGTTATGGTGCTGTCATCGGCGAATAATGTCATGGGTTGTTTAGTGGCATTTGGTAGATCATTGATGTAGATAATAAATAAGAGGGGTCCTATAACACTACCCTGTGGGACACCGTATGTCACATTACGTTTTTTCGATGAGCTAATTTCTTCATAGTTAGTTTTCAAATTAAGTCTGCATATTTCTGTTTTTTGTCGACGGCGACTTAAATAAGACTCAATCAGATTTAATACATTGCCTCTTATACCATATACCTCCAGCTTGCGAATTAGAATTTTGTGATCAACATAGTCGAAAGCCTGAGTCATATCACAGTACAAGGCACATACTGGTAATGTTTTGTCAACGTGAGTTAATACTTCTTTATAAAAATCAAAACTAGCCATATTTATGGTTTTATTTTGTCGAAAAAAATCTCTCTACATAAAATGCAATTCTTTTCTAAATATTTGTTTAATTCATTGTAATAATATTTTTCAAAAATCTTTGAGAAAATGGGTATTAGTGCTATTGGTCTATAATTTTCCATTGATTCTTTGTTGTCTTTTTTAAAAATAGGTTTGACAATAGTTATTTTCAAATCATCTGGAAAAATACCTTTTTTTTTTTTTTTTATTTGAGATGGGCTTACTCTTGACCCCAATCTTGCTCTAGAGCATAGATGGGATCTACGATGGAGCGAGCTTGCCCAGAATATGCCTATTCACTCTGGACTTAAAGAGAGTCAGGTTATATGCACTCGGAAATACGGACGCAGGCAGGGAATTCCAATCTTTAGCTGTGCGCATTATAAAAGATGATGAGAAGCGCTTAGTGCGGATTATGGGTATATCAACTAAGAACGGATGGTAGCCGGCCGTGCGTCTGGATGTCCGTTGGAAGAAAGGTGAAGGTGGTATGAGCTCATGCAGCTCATGAGCACACTCTCCGAAGTACAATCTATAGAAGACCGATAGGCAAGCAACCTTGCGGCGGTGAGCCAGGCCGTGCAGCTTGGACGCCACCAGTTTTTTATCGCCTATTAGTCTCTTGGCTCTGCGTTCCACCGAGTCAAGTGCAGCAAGTTGGTATTTCGCCGAGCCGTCCCAAAGGTGGCAGCAGAACTCCATGCAAGAACGGACTTGGGCTTTGTAAAGAGTTAAAAGCTCTACACTAAGGTTAATGATGTGACTTAGATGATGGCATATTTGTTCGTTTACTGATTTAATTACTTTAGTTATAATACCATCATATCCTACACTGTTGGTGCGTTTCAGGTCTTTAATTATTTTAAAAATGTCTTGTGGTAGACTACAGTCCAAGTAAATAAGATAGCTTGATGCTAGTGTCGTGATTCGATGTATTTTAATCAAATGTTGGCAACACTAACTGTCGACCAAGAATAGGACTTGACGTAATTGAGTTGTGGTGGGGAAAACACCGCAGCAGTATCGGCAGAGATCGCTATTCAGTCAGTTGCTCGTCAGCGTTCGAACCAAGCGGTAGCTAAGAGGAAACTCTGTCGGCCGTAATATCAATTATAATTAATACAATTAGCATATAATTTGTGAGTAACCTAATTAATTATTCTATTCTTATAAAAATAAAATCAGTGAGATTCAACAGTGGTATTATTTTGTCAAAACTCAGAAGTGCGAAGAAGCTGCAGCCCACAAAAGGTATGTACGAAATTTTCAATGGAAAATTATTCTGACATATTTTCCATGATAAATGAAGTAGTTTGATATCATTAAGATTGTCGCTAAGCATTGTATTAGGATAGTACCTATTCTGCTACGGCGAGACTATAGCACTAATCATTTTACTTGTTTCTATATGTTTTGAGAAATTTTATTATAACTAGTAATAAAGGCCTTAAATAGAAGCCAGTGAATCCTTTTTATTAGGTAAGTGAAGCGGCCATGTGAGTCGCGTGGGCCAAGTGTATCCTTTAGTAAATACCTATTTTTATTAGGCAGGTGAAGCGGCCATGTGAGTCGTGTGGGCCAAGTGTGTCCTTTAGTAAAATCATCTTTTTATTAGGTAGGTGAAGCGGCCATACGGTACAGTCAACGGCGGTACAGTCAACGGCACGTCGGCCTGCCCAAAGAGTCTAAAATTCTCCAATAGATTTTCAACTTTAAGCCTGACATATAGAGATCATTTTCAAATGAGAAAATTTGTCATTTTGTGGTGGGTCGACGAGCTGTTGGCCGTACTTCCTTATTTTGAAGCAAGTTATAAATACGTAGTCAATTTGCAACAAATCACAAAGCTTATGTATAGTAAAGGAGTAAATCATTAATATTCCTTTTATACTACGTACTTACGTAGCGGCTAGTTGTGTCGTGCGCTAAGGGTTAAGTGTGCTCTAGATTTAAGCTAGTAGATAAGCGTAGCGGCTAGGTGTGTAGTGAGCTAAGGGTGAAATAAGTCCTAGATCACTTAATCATAGGTACTCTTTGACGTAGTTTTATGATATTAACATATTAGACAAATTTGTGTTTTTTGACACAAATAAATTTATTAATAATAATTTTATATTGACAGGCAGCTCTTTACACCTGCCTTATAAATTTAAGAAACAAATAGCTACCCTGTTAGCATATAATATTAACTGTTTTGTTAATAAAACAAAATTATTGGATAATAAAAGTATTAGTACTTGTACTAATTGTAATATACCTCTGACTACCTCTGAGAATTTAAACTGAGAGGGAAGACAAAAACCAGGCCTAATACAAACTTTAATATTGTTCATCAAAACATGCAAGGTCTGGCCGGCAAAGAGTTAGGGTTAGGGTTATTTCTACAAGATTTTTATGTTAATGTAATTTGCATAACAGAACACTGGTTCAATAAACATGAGTTAATGTTAAACATTGATAATTATAAAGTTGGTAGTTCGTCACAAGGGTCTACTACTAGAGGATGAGCGCTTGTCCGTTTGAACAAAGAATTAAAATGTAAAGAACGCAAAGACATTGTGTCACTCTCATCTGAACGAAATATTGAACTAGCGTGTGTTGAGCTAGAGCAGTTTATTATAATAAGTGTATATAGCCCCCTATCTGCAAATTACCATATCTTTGAATCCATTATGGATGAGGCCTTAGGGAAGGTCTGTAAAACTAACAAGGAAGTAGTTGTTTGTGGAGATTTTAACGTCAATATATTAGTGAAAAATCAATATTCAGTCCGATTTCTAAATATTTTTAAGTCACATAATTTGATAAATCTTTTTAATGAACCCACAACGGTAACTCCCACAACAGCGACTTGCTCAGACAACATTTTTTGTAATGGCAATGTAATAAATAAATCTATTATAAATTGTCTAAGTTCGGACCAAAGTGGACAAAAGGCATCATTTGTGCACCATCAAGTCTCAAACATAGTACAGGCTGTTTATAGGCCAGTTACTGTAAGTAGGATAGACAGATTTAAGGAGAATATTAATAATGATGTAGATTTACTAAGGCCTAATAATGGACATAGTGTTGATAAATTATATGAAGATCTTTTTGGCTTAATCAGAAAGGAATTTGATCAGATTTTTACTCAAAAGCAATTAAAAACAAATAAGCTGAACTGTAAGTTTAATGACTGGGCAACACCTGGTATTTACAAAAGTAGAAATACTTTATATTATGATTTGTATGCTTCAAAAGCAAATTCTCAGAACCCAATAGTCATAGAGCATGTCAAAAAGTACTCAAAAATATTTAAAATTGTATGTGCCAAAGCCAAGTCCAACCACCTTACCAGCTTGATTTCAGGTTCTACTAATAAAGTAAAGGCCACATGGAATATTATAAATAAAGAAACATGTAAGCAAAAGTCAAGGGATCACACTTACTCTCTCAAAATTAGGGATAGGCAAATCAGCTCAGACATAGGAGTTGCAAATACTTTTGAGACATTCTTCTCAAACATAGCTACTTCTACAACTAAAGATCTTGCTTCGTCTGCTGAACTAGCTGAATCTCTTCTAAAATCAAGTGTTGACGAATGCAAGTCCCCATTAAATTTTAGATATATAAATCCCGATGGAATAATAAAAGCATTTAGAGAATTAAAACTGAAAAGCACAGAAGACCTATGGGGAATCTCTGTTAATATCATTAGTACAATTATAAATACTATAGCCCCATATCTTACAATCATTTTTAACAAATGTATTGATGATAGAGAATTCCCAACTACAATGAAATTTAGTAAAATAATTCCTTTATTTAATTCTGGTGAGAAAAGTGACCCCTCCAATTTTCGACCAATATCTATCTTACCAGTTCTTAGTAAAATATTTGAAAAAAATATGTTCAATCAACTATTATCTCATTTTTTTCTGAATAAATTACTACATAATAAACAATATGGTTTCACGAAAGGTAGAAGCACAACCGATGCTGGAGTTGCACTCTTGAAACATATATTTGATGCTTGGGAGAGTAAGCAAGACGCTTTAGGTGTCTTTTGTGATCTTTCAAAAGCTTTTGATTGTGTAGATCATCAAACTTTACTTAAAAAACTGAGACATTATGGTGTATCAGAGAAGTCTTTAGATTTAATAAATTCATATCTCACAGGTAGAACGCAAAAAGTATGTATAAATAGAGCTGAGTCTTCTATCTATCTATGTGAGATGGTATTGTTTGCAGATGATACATCAATAATTTTTAAAATCAAAAGGGGCCAAGAATCTTTCGATGATGTCAATTATGCCCTCTCGCAAGTATTGCATTGGTTTACTACCAACAATCTTTTGCTCAATGCGAACAAAACTAAATGCATTAAATTTACAATGCCTAATGTGAGACAGGTCTCAACGCATATTATTGTAAAAGATGAACAACTAGATACGACTAATTCCTCAACGTTCTTAGGAATAACTTTAGATTCCC
Organism: Anania fuscalis; assembly: GCA_950371115.1. Taxonomy (NCBI): domain Eukaryota; kingdom Metazoa; phylum Arthropoda; class Insecta; order Lepidoptera; family Crambidae; genus Anania; species Anania fuscalis. The sequence continues at coordinate 4,829,401 of OX493326.1, read as the reverse complement.
GTTTGCAGTGGGGTGCTCATTTTGAGGCTTTATCGGGAAGACTTAGTTCAGCTGCTTATGCCGTGAGAAAGATAAGACAGCTGACTGATGTTGAAACGGCAAGATTAGTGTATTTTAGTTATTTTCACAGTTTAATGTCATACGGCATACTGTTATGGGGCTCAGCTGCAGATATTGAAACCATATTTGTCCTGCAAAAGAGAGCTGTTCGGGCTATTTACAATCTTAGATCCCGAGATTTGCTAAGAGAACTATTTAAAGAAATTAACGTACTTACAGTCGCTTCACAATATATTTTTGAAAATATTATGTATGTTCGCAAAAATCTGCACTTGTTTATTAAGAAAAATAACATACATAAGTATAATACCAGGCATAAAGATAAACTTGCCGTTCCAATGTTTAGATTGCACAAGGTAGGAAGTTCTTTCATGGGCAATTGTATTCGTTTTTTTAATAAATTACCACAATCCATTGTTGAAATGCCTGTGTATAAATTTAAATTGCATGTTAAAAGGACTCTAATGAAAAAGGGCTATTACACCGTTAGTGATTATATAAATGATAAAAATGTGATTGATTGATTAATGATTTAAAACTGCTTAGCTCACAACAAATCTTGTAAAATATTTATTTATTTTTAAAAGAGGCTGACAATAGTGACCGAGTTCCTTGCGCTGCTTCTTCTCGTCACTAGCCCACAATAGTCCCGAAGCAGTGGTAGGTAAAAAATTGGGACATGTAAAAGTGCCTTTTATGGCCATTTACAGAAATAAATGATTTTGATTTTGATTTTTGATTTTGATATAAAGATTTAACCCGCAATAAGAAAGTTGATGACAGTACCTAAACCTATGACGCTTTATAAACCATTTATGCTAGAATTTTAATGCATGCATGTAAATCGTGATCATCATGAACCTTTAGTTCATTTGGCTAGGTCTATCGCACATTTTAAGTAGAAGCTCTGAATAAAAAGGTTTTATATGGTTACCGATGTAGGTAAATCTCATTATAATGCTTACAATAAGCTAATTAGGAAAGAGCGATTATAAAGCCCTCCACTAAATGTATTCCACTCTGCCTGATTAGGTACTACTATTTTTGATTTTTATCCAGCAGGGTCATTAATTTATAAAGCATAAAACTTAGATGTACATACCTACATGTTATATTGACCAAAGGTTTAATAATTAGGTGGAATACTTGACTGACTCTTTAAGAACAATGATTAGAATGAGTATTGTTAAAGGGATCTTCTAAATAAAACATTTTAATTACTAATAAAATATATTGATACGGATTAGCGCGCGAAAGCACAAGTACGATGCGTAGAAGGATGACGTCCCGATGACAGATGACCTGACTCTGTGGGCAGTCATTGTTACACCGTGGCTACTGATGCAATCCCCTCGCGGCCATCATCAGAGCTCAGTTCTAGTTGGATGTAGTGTTAATGCATTGCCCTGTGGGCAGTCATTGTTACACTGCGGCTACTGATGCAATCCCCTCGCGGCCATCATCAGAGCTACGTTCTAGTTGGATGTAGTGTTAATGTATTCCCCTGTGGGCAGTCATTATTACACTGTGGCTACTGATGCAATCCCCTCGCGGCCATCATCAGAGCTAAGTTCTAGTTGGATGTAGTGTTAATGCATTGCCCTGTGGGCAGTCATTGTTACACTGTGGCTATTGATGCAATCTCCTTGCGGCCATCATCAGAGCAACGTTCTAGTTGGTTGTAGTGTTAATGCATTCCCCTGTGGGCAGTCATTGTTACACTGTGGCTACTGATGCAATCCCCTCACGGCCATCATCATAGCTACGTTTTAGTAGGATGTAATGTTAATGCATTCCTCTGTGGGCAGTCATTGTTACACTATATTTGCTGATGCGGTCCAAAGCTCTACCAAAAACATCGCGACCATCGCCCCGCTCGGCAGTCGCATAGTCGGAGCTATACTCCGGCTCTGGCCCCGCAATCAGCCACGTAGCCGCGACATCCCAGCTTAGCCCCTGAGGCAGCTGGCGAGCCACGAATGCTCCACACCAAGACATCTGTTCACATAATAAGCATGGATGTATATTACGACGTAAGCTTTACAGTTTACAAATGAAGTAGACTTTATTGGCAATACACATTTCGGATCATGACCAATTAACCTTACTGTTAAACGACAATAGGTCAAATGTCAATGCAAGTATTTGCGACAACTTGGCAACAGTACAGAGTGATTGTTCTCACACACCACAGCTACTCGTCCCGTATCTATCAATTTATGTTTTTCACCAGATTCTCCAATAGTCTACATAACAACACATATGTTGTATGCTGGCAATACAAACATGACGAACATAATAGTTCAACATGATAACCATAATGTGTATCATTAATTAACTCGTACATCCTCATCTCTCTCCTCCAAAACTCAAAATATAAGTTCAGCATCATCAAAAGATGCATGCTCCCAACAGAAGCCATACATGAAAAAAAACAACTCATTAGCCATGAAGGAATCTGAATGATATTACTGACCTGTTTATGTTTTCATACCAAACCATTTTACTGTAATAGATCTTTACTGCATTAGACCTCATATCCGTCACTCCACCAAGGTGGTCTTCTTAGTCAGCTAGTCATAGATCACAGCTCTTTCATGCAAACAGGACTCCATCCTATGCATTTATTTTTGTCATAATGCATCAGCTTTCAATACGGTTACAGTCTTTCTCCATGCCATTGCCTGCAAGCCAAAACAATAAAACACAGAAACACGATCTTTATTTGGATGTAGTTATGCTACAACGTTCCAATCCACAAGGTATTTTCAAGTATTAAAAATCTTAGATAAACCTATCATGGTTATTGCTAAAAACAAAAATTTCAATCCACAAGGTGGTCAAAATTGAGTTTTTGAGCCGAAGCTAGGTATTTTGGATCGTCCTATCTAGTGCTGAAGACATTGACTCTCTTACGTCAATAACTATTAGAAATAAATAAGCGGTCTAAATGATAATACGAACCAAAAGATCTAATTATAATCTTAAAAAGTGACATTTCATTTGGATCGTACTGTTTTAATTCGTTTTGGACTGAATGCAATAAAAATAAAGATCCAATCATCTTGAAACGTTTTAAAAATAACTAATTTTAAAAAGTGGCATTCCATTTGGATCGTACTATTTTTATTAGTTTTGGACTGAATAAAATAAAAATAATGATCCAATCAACTTGGAACGTTTTAAAAATAACAATATTAAATCTTAAAAGGTGATAATTCATTTATATCGTACTGTTTTAATTCGTTTTGGACTGAATAACATAAAAATAATGATCCATTCATCTTGTTATATTATTATTTTTTATTTCTTTTTATTATCTATTTCTTTAAAACGGGTCCATATTGGCTGTTAAGGCGATTGAAGCCTCCAATTTTGTTTAAGACTTGGCGCTTCGTGTTAGGGCAGGCAAATTGGGTCAGGCAATTCACATATAATAATAAGGGGAGCCGCTCACCTTGACCAGATCCGTAGACAGCCCACCATGTGACCATGTGTAGAAGAACCGCCACCGCGTGCCTAGGGCGTGGTCGTTCGACGTCTTAGGAGGAAACTCTGTATCTTCAATGGTATCCGAACATTCACTAAGTACACCGCAATAATACAATCCGTGAAGAACAATCCATAAGTAGCCCGAATACACTCCAGAAATTAACGTCGTAATAGACGACACCGATGCGTCCGCGCCGTATGGAAGCCCGATTGGAACAGGCAGACGCACAGTCGTGACGGACGGTGCAGAGGCGCCGAAAACTACCCTCTTCTTTGCGGGCGGATCGCAGGTCGCCGATATCACAACTACCCACTTATAAAAACATATTAATTGCCCGAACATCCCGCCGCCTAACCAAGACCCGACTTGGTTACCTAAATTAAGCTAATCTCATAAGGTCAATCTACATAATTTGGAAATAGGCCGCACAAGAGTACCGTTTTGTGTCCCAACTTCCGCAATTCTAACGACACCGTCTTTACCGGGTAATAATTTAACTAACCGACCGCGTTTCCAATGAAGAGGAGGCAAATTATCCTCTTTAATAAAAACTAGATCATCTAAGCTTGGAGGATCCGTAACCGAAGTCCATTTATACCGCTGCTGAAGAGTATGGAGATATTCAGATCTCCACCTCGACCAAAAGTGTTGAGACATCTTTTGAATTTGTTGGTACCGAGACAAACGATGTTCTTTAATTTCCAAATAATCATATTCCGGGAGCGCTATCAGAGGCTGTCCTATCAAAAAATGACCAGGAGTCAATACATCAAGGTCGGCAGAATCCGTACTGAGAGGGCAAAGCGGCCAAGAATTCATTACCGCTTCTACTTTGGTGAAGAACGTTGTAAGCTCCTCAAACGTAAGCTTCGACTCCCCGAGCACCCGTCGTGCATGAGTCTTAGCCGATTTGACCGCCGATTCGAATAACCCACCTTGATTTGGGCTAGCTAGTTTGGCCTTGATGTGACATGTCGCGTGATGCGTCGCGCCGCGATGATCCAGTAGCACCGAGATAATATAGCCGACAAGGCATTTGCCCCGATATGGCAATGTACCTTGTGATAATGAGTCACTAATAATTCCGTAAAGGTACCCTTTGCGGGCAGTAATATTGGATACCGAGCATCGTAGGGCAAGTTAGACGCACCTATCCGTCCGCCGACAGGAATCAAATTATCTTTATCAATGAATAAATTCAATCTCCGTAGAGAGTTTTTGATTTGTTTACCCGAATTTAACAACATAATTTCGTCACAGAAATATTCCGATTGCACAAGCCGTATTAAACTTAGTTTAGCGTTTCTACGTTCCGAAACCTTATGTTACCGCCGTTTCTAGCCGAAGTGTTTTTGCAGTTATTTTTAAACCGTAAAACATAAGCAGTGACATTTATTAATTTATCAAATAAGCTATACCGATTTAATAACTCGAAATCTGAATCTAAAGTGTTCACGTTACATACTTTAGGCTTAGGTTTCAATCCGGGCAATAGGCCTGCAGGGAATTCCAAACAATTACTAGGCCAGGTGTCAGCCGGCTGACGCAGCCACTCCGCGCCCCACCACTGCGGGTGCCGCAGCAGCTCCGCCGCCATGCAGCCGCGGGACGCGACGTCCGCGCAGTTTAATTCACCGGGGACGTGACGCCAATCAATATTTACTTTAGACGACATTATATCCGAAACCCGATTGCCTTCAAAAACCTGCAACTTATGAGCTGGCGTCCGAAGCCAAGCCAAAACAATAGTGCTGTCGCACCAACCGACTATGTTTTCGAACGTAATATCATGTCTGGTCAACGCCATATGTCGTAGGTTTAGTACATATTAAAAACGAAAAGATGTCACTACAAGGCTCATTAGGATTGGGGTTGATTTCAATGAACGATAACTCTTGATAAAAACGTTATCAAAACACTTTTTTAACACTTTTGTTTTTTTTAGATAACATGTTTATAGAATTTTAACATTTATTTCAAAACAAATCATTTTAACTAAAATTTAAAACATTTACTGTATATTGCCATCTATCGGTTTTAACCTAAACTATCTTTTATGGAAACGCAACGTCAGCTATTGGATTGATAAAAACTAAACACGGCATTTATGTTGATTATAGAGGTAATATGCATTTCGCATTATTTTATCGAATAATTTATAAAAATATATAAAGGAAATCTAAATTTTAAAATATAAGTTTTTTCTTAAATAAGTAATTATACAGGGTGTAAAAAAGGCTTAACGAAGCCTTAAACCACGAATTCTATACATAAAACCAAGTAGAATGCAAAAAAAATAATTGCTGGGAAATGACTTTAATTTTTGAGTATCAAAAAACATAACTTATTTCTAACCCGCAATGTATAGCGCGCACGCCACAGACTATGCCTGTGTGTGTAAGCGGTCGGCGGGCGAGCGGGTGGCGCGAGAGCAATGCGCACGATTCATTGCCGGCTGTGCCCTTTAAAGGCCTTTTATGAAAGAAGGACTGAAATTTTTTATCATGTTTCTTTGTAACAAAGTTTAGCATTATCAAACAGAAGTCAATTTTGTAAAAATCTTTGAAAAAAATTTTTAACTTTGTCTGTCAATAACTCTGTAACCCGTCATTTCCCAGGTATAGTGTAAAAGAAAAAAATGATCGTAATAATACGTAGAATATGTGGTATTCGGCTTGGTGAAGCCTTTTTTTACACCAGATATACTCTCTGGTAATTAACGGTCAAAAGCAAGAAGCTTCAAAATAATGTAGGTTTTGGACAGCCGTCAAATATTTGTTCGTAGCTAGGGCTACCAGTTGGAGCATTGTAGTTTTATAATATGGGGATTTGTTTTAATATTTGGGAAGTGATTTAAAAAATCAATTTTTAGGAGAAAAGTATGGATTACTAATGTTTAGCTAGAAAACGTTTCCCAAAATATCACAACCCAACTATTTTACGCATTTGGCAAAAAAAACATTTATCAAAACAACATTGGCAATTATTTGCATTTGCAACTTATAGCAATTTTTTAGTTACAAAATCTCTTTTTTCGGATATTATTGTTTAACAAATAATTGTTTGGTCATGTTTCATTTATCCAGACAGATGTTTCATTTGGCACAACTTACTCTTTGCAAAATATTGCATGGCATACGATTTGCATGCTTACGCTCAAACATTGAAATTATTATGCTGCATCGACGTTTGTTTTACCTTGGAAAAATAATTTACAGGTAAAAAAAAGTTTAATAAAAAACTAAAAACCGACTTCAAAATGAAACTAAAAAGCGAAAAATAATATTGACTAAAACATACCTAATCAGTTCTTTTTGGAGTCGGTGCGAATGAACACATTTTAACTCTCGATGGCTGGCACCGACTCTAAAAAGAACTGATTAGGTATGTTTTAGTCAATATTATTTTTCGCTTTTTAGTTTCATTTTGAAGTCGGTTTTTAGTTTTTTATTAAACTTTTTTTATTTTACAATTTTAAGTGTTAAGTCCTCTATTTTTTCCCTCCTAACTCCTATCCGTTAAGGAGTTCTGTGGCTTCCATCATCAGGTCAGCAACATGACATGATGATCACCAGACCTAAAAATCAGCATCGAGTCAGAAAATATATGCAAAACATTATGGGTGCCTATAAAAATTGAGGGTCGCCCTCGATTTCCCAGGGATCCCATTATCAGAATCTGACTTGGTGGAAATGGGACCACCTCGGAAATACCCTTTCAAAGTAAAAAATAAATTTTGAAATCGGTCCATAATTGACGGCGTAATCGCGTAACATACATACAAAAAAAAAAAAAAACAACATTCAGACGAATTGAGAACCTCCTCCTTTTTTTTGAAGTCGGTTAAAAAATGGTTGAAAGGGCTTTAAGATAGTTTTGCTTTGATCGAGAGAGAGATTTGTTTCCGAAAGCAATAATTTTGAAATAAATTTTTACGGTCAATCTAAAAAAGACAATTTGGTAACCCTATTCATGATTCCAATTTTTTTCATCAACTTTGATTAACAATGAATTTTATTTGAAGGCATTTCATTTGTGTTTCAGGTCCAAAGGTCAAGTCTAAATGACGTAAATATGTCATAAACGGTCGTTTCAAGTTAAAACCTAATTAGGAATTTCGTTATTGACTGTCAAGTATCGATGCCCAAAATGCTAATTCGGGATAATATTCCATGGGGCGCGACTTCGAATCTTGGTCGGCGGCAAAATTTAAAATATTTTGATATAAAATTGTTTATTTACATTTAAAACAATTTTTAATTACTTAACTTAGTACTAAACTTTTGCATATATTTCTTTACATAATATTCACAAAATAAATAACAAATAGAAAATGGGTCAAAGCACGCCATCATCAGTTTTCATAAAAATTAGGATCATACTCTAGAGAAATCAGAAACTGACTAAAATAAAAATAAATATAGTACATAATATCTTTAAAAAGTTATGGATGCGCACAAAAAGTTATTCAAGATAATGTAACCACTAGAAAAAAAAAAGACCGCAACAGGCGGAATCCGAACCCACACGGCTCATTACACTTCGAGCGAGTGCCTTTCCAACTAAGCTACGAGGACGTTAGAACGATTTTCGAAATTTGTCAAGTGTTAGTTTATATTTTTTTGACAGAAGGGTGCAAACAATTGTAAACCTTATGGTGGTTTGTCATTCTCTGACGGAACGAAGCAGAAATTAATGTAAATAAATTATGCTCTATGAATTATGTGCAAGTTATCTATCACTGCGCAGATAGCGCCATCTAGTCAGAGAATGAAACAAACGCTGGCGTAGGTAAGTTTTAGTTCCATTTACTCACCACCTTCGCTATCTTTCGCGCGAGTTAAGGTGGAAATTTTCAAAGTACCGAGACTGACTCTCTGTTTTACGTAGTATATTTTTTTCTCTATGGTAATATTATCCTTCATTGAATCGACAATATTAGCGATAAGCGTAAATAACAATTTCGCACCGTTTAACTCTAATTTAGGTATTGTTAGCTTCGTCTTCAATGGGGCTACCCTAGATTTAGCCATGAGTAGTCGCACAAGCACACTACCATCCGTCATCTCGCTACGAAGATATACAGCCGCCGCGTAGCCCAAAAGTGAACCGTCACAAAATCCGTGAAGCGTGTACCGTGCTTCTCCGTCCGTTTTAAGACACCGAGGTATCGATACTTGTTGCAATTTAGGCAAATCACCTGTTATTTCTCGCCATTGAGTAAAGAGATACGCGGGAGCAGGAGCGTCCCAATCAATGTTTTTTGAATTATCCGAGGTAGACAACAACGATTGCAATAAAACCTTAATTTTAAATACAACGGGACTGATCCATCCGAGAGGATCGTACAATCGAGCGATAATCTATAGAATTTCACGTCTAGTTACCGAACCATCAGTAGGTAAATTGACATGGTATGTAAAGTTGTCCGATTTAGGTTCCCACTGAATCCCCAAAACTTTTATGAATCCTGAACAGTCCGAGTCTGAATCGTCAAATCGCCGAGGTGATTCTAAGTGCTCCGAAGATAAACCTCCGGGGCATTACTAGACCACTTTCGTAGCTCATAGCCGGCTGAGCTAATGAGCTCTACTAGTTCGTCCTTAATCTCGCGCGCTTCAAGAATACTGTCCGCACCTCCGTTAAGATCGTCAACATAGCTACTTTTAAGTAAAAGGCGAGCCGCTCGCGGCTTGTCTGCCTCGTTGTCGCGAGCCAGCTGATGCAAGCATCGTATTGCAACAAAGGGACTAGACTTCAATCCGTATGTATTCTCGTATGTAAGTAACGGTTCCGAAGGCGATGATCGCCACAATATTAATTGGTACCTGCGATCATGCGGATGTACTCAAGTCTGTCCGAACATCATTTTTATGTCACTAGTAAACACAAACCGTGGAACTCTAAAGTTCATTATAATATTCGTAATATCATTTTGTAGTCGTTCACCCTGTTAAAAATAAAACAACAAATATTTTATAGGGCAACATTTATTTTTATATGGTATTACTGTCCGTTTTCGTTTTCATGTAATGTCTGTAATGGCTTCCCAAGTGGCTAAAATAAAGGTGGCGTCTGCAATATATAAATTCTCTTTTATTCACAATAGTCCCTATTCCTTGAAGTTCAATAGGTTATGGGCCCAGACATGCTCATATTCTATTAACTGATAAAAACTATTGTGAATAAAAATACGGTGTGGTAGAACATCGTTAATAAAGTCGTGGTAAAGCGGCGTATAAAGACAGCCGATCTATTGAAGAAAAACCGCTTGGTCAAGCGTGGAAAAACCCTCATAAAATATCAGCCTAGAAACGTAAGACATGGAAGACACAAATTCGGAAATAAAATTACGCGACTCGGCACAATGGGCAGCGTGGAAGTTCCGTTTGAAGGTTATATTAAGGGCGGCAGGAGTCCTAGGTGTCGTGGATGGCACTGTACCCAAGCCAAACGAGATTAAAGAAGGATATTTACAGTGGATGGACAATGATGCCAAGGCGCAGGGCATATTAGTAACCAGGTTAGCAGAGAAAACCATAAATCAAGTACTATGCTGCACAACGGCAAAATAAATTTGGGACAAATTGAATACAATATTTGAACAAAAGGGAAATTTGTCAAGACATATTGCACAGGAAAAATTTTACAACCTAAAGTTTCAAGAAGAAGAAAGAATAGCAGATTTTTTAGGGAGATTTGAAGAGACATTGTCTACATTAAAGTCTCTTGGTGTAGAAATCTCAACGAGTATGGCCATCACAAAGATCACCTCATCATTACCAGCATCCTTTAACCATTTCATTTCAGCATGGGAATCCGTACCAGTGGAGAAGCATACCATGGCAGAACTGTCAGCGAGGCTACTGATAGAGGAGATGCGAATGAAACAATCAATGGGTAATTCTGAAGCCTTCCAAGTGACCAAGAGCCGTAAATGTTTCAGATGTGGTAAAGAAGGTCATTTCAAGAAAGAATGCAAAGGTAATGTTCAAAATAAAAAATATTGTAGTTCATGCAAGAAATCAAGTCATAATTTGAAAGAATGTTGGTTTAAAAATAATAAATTAGAATCTAAAGGTCATAACAAGAAATACTGTACCTATTGTAAAAAATCTAACCATAATTTAAATGAGTGTTGGTTCAAAAATAAATCGAATAATAATAATTCAGGTAATGAGTCAAATAACAAAAATGCATTTCATATGTGTATGTCCCCAGCTCTGAACGCACAGTTAGGCCAAAATAGCAGTGTGTGGATTTTGGATAGCGGCGCTTCAGAACATATGTGTAACAGTATTAGTTCTCTTTTGAGCTATGTGAGTTTTTCCATACCAAAACAAATAATTATAGGAGACGGTACAATTATTCATGCATTAGGTAAAGGTGATGTACACTTAGAAGCATTTAATGGCACTATGTGGATTGAAACAACCTTACATGATGTTTTGTATGTGCCAAAATTAAAGACAAATTTATTTTCTGTAAGTTCAGCCACAGACAAAGGTTACATTTTAGAAATCAATAATGAGAAATGCTTTTTTAAGAAACAAGATAAAAAACAAGTTTGTGCAATTGCAACTAAGAAAGATAGATTGTTTATTTTAAGTTTTAGGTACCAAAAGTGTGATCATGCATGTGTAGGTAAAGTCAGTGACAGCTTGTTGGAGTGGCATAGAAAAATGGGTCATCAGGACATTGAACAAATTAAACATATTTTGAAAAGAAGTAACATATCTGTGTCAACAAATAATTCTTTGTCAACTTGTCAGGATTGTTTTAAAGGTAAGTTGCATAAACAACCCTATCCGTTAAGTGAGGTTAGAGGTCAAAACCCAGGTGAAATTTTGCATATGGATTTATGTGGACCTATGGAGGTCAGTTCATTAGGGGGTGCATATTATTACTTGCTAATTAAAGATGATTACTCACGGTATAGAAAAGTATACTTTTTAACAAACAAATCTGAAACAGTGAAGTGTGTTCAAGCTTACTTACAATATATTATCAACAATCTCGGTCACAAAATAAAAATCCTAAGGTCAGATAATGGATCAGAATTTAAAAATAAATACATGAAGTCACTAACAAATAACTTAGGTATTTTACATCAAACAAGTGTGCCATACACACCAGAACAAAATGGGTGTGCAGAGAGAGAAATACGGACAATAACTGAATGTGCTAGAACTATGTTACAAAGCTGTAATTTAGACAAAAAATTATGGGCAGAAGCTGTGAATACAGCTGTGTATATCTTGAACAGGACAGGTAAAAGTAGGGCTATAAATAAAACTCCATATGAGTTGTGGTATGGCAAAGATTTATTTGACATTACACAATTGCATAGCTTTGGTTCAAAGGTAGAGGTGCTGATACCAGAACAAAAGAGATTAAAATGGGATCCGAAAACTAAAACCGGTATATTTGTAGGATTTGGTGAAACAACTAAAGGTTACCGAATATATGTACCAGATGAAAATAATATTCAGATCAGAAGAGAGGTGGTATTTTTGAAAGAAAATAAAGATTCTAAAGAAACACTAGAGGTTCAAGAGACTGAACACGTTGAGGAATTTCACTTTCCATTAGTGGAAGAAAGAGAACAAGAAATTGAAGAGATACACTCAAGAATGGAAGAATATCACAGTTTTTATGAAGAAGATACTGATGAACAAATACAAGAAGAACACTTAGATGATTTAGAAAATCAGAAACAAGAAAATCAAGAAGAGAGTACTCAGAACACACAAGAAGAAAGGCCATTAAGAAAGAAAACAAAACCACAATGGTTAGATGACTATGAAACTGGTTTCTTGACAATAAATGAGGAACCATCAACTTATGATGAAGCCATGAATAGAGAAGATCATGAAAAATGGCTAAAAGCCATGGAGAAAGAAATGAACACATTATACGAAAATAATACATTCACAGTGGTCAATGAAGTACCGGAGGGAACAAATATTATCTCAACAAAGTGGGTTTTTAAAATTAAAGATACTGACGAGGGAAAGCTTTATAAAGCTAGGCTAGTAGTAAGAGGTTTCGAGCAAAAGGAAAAGATTCTAGATGTGTACTCACCTGTAGCAAAGTTAGGAACATTTCGAATTTTCATGGTTGTTGCAAACAAAATGAAGCAATCTGTTTTTCAAATGGATGTCATAGGAGCATTTCTTCATGGTGATATAAATGAAACAGTGTTTATCAAGTTACATACTGGAGAAATTTGCAAATTAAATAAGTCCTTATACGGTCTAAAAAATCCCCTAAATATTGGAATGAAAAGTTTGATAATTTCATGGTAAAACAAGGTTTTCAAAAATCTAAATATGATTGTTGCTTGTATAGCAGATATATAAGTGGTAAATATATGTATGTCTTATTATATGTAGATGACATTATTTATTTCGGTTCTGACAAAACACAAACGGATGAGTTCAAAGTGCAGTTAAATAAAAATTTTAAAATGAAAGATTTAGGTTTAGCAAACATGTATTTGGGTATAAATATAACTCAAAAAAAGGGTATCACTACTTTAAACCAGAAAAAATATTTAATCTCAATTCTTAAAAGGTATAATATGTTAGATTGCAAATCAGTCACTACCCCGATTGATCAAAACTTTAATTTTCAATTATTATCAAGAGAAAAGTCAGAAAGTAGTGAAATAGAAACCAAGTGCAGACAGTTAATAGGTTCTTTGTTATATGCAGCTTGCGGTACAAGACCAGATATATGTGTAGCAGTTAGTTTTTTGAGTAGATTTCAGCATTGCGCCAGTCAGTTTCTTTATAAAACATTAAAAAGAATACTGAGGTACATAAAAGGTACATTGCACTTATCTCTAGTATACAATGCAAATTATAAAGCCATAGAAGGCTATGCTGATGCAGACTGGGCTGGTGACATACAAGATAGGAAATCTACATCAGGTTATGTTTTTCAGTTGTTTGGTTGTGTAACATTATGGTCTAGTAAGAAACAAACATGTGTCAGTTTATCATCAGCTGAATCAGAGTATATTGCTCTAAGCTTGTGTATTATTGAAGCTAATTGGTTGAAAGGCATTCTGTCTGATTTTAATATAAATATAGATAACATAACTTTGTATGAAGACAATCAGTCAGTAATAAAATTGGCATATAACTCGGAAAACATTAAAAGATTAAAACATATAGACATAAAATACAAATACATTGTTGATCAAGTAAATAAAGGTTTAATTACTTTAAAATATATAAATTCCTGTAACAATATTGCAGACATGTTAACTAAAACTCTAGGTAAAATACTGTTTGAGAAGTTTAGAAATTGTTTATTAAAATAAAAACACTGTGTTCTGCAAAACTATTGATATGATACATAAATTCATAGCTGTTATTTATTGGTTTACTAATATAAGTTTAAAATCACAAATAATTACTGCCAATGTAAAATAAATGTAAAAAAAAAAGGGAGCTTAAGTATATTTATCTATTTTTATGTAAACTAAGTAAATAAATAGTAAAAGGAAAGTAATTTTGTAAAAGTGTAAAATGTGTTAAATAATATTTTGTAAAACCGGAGTATGTACAACTGGGAAATATTTGTTGAGGGGGGGTGTTAAAAATAAAACAACAAATATTTTATAGGGCAACATTTATTTTTATATGGTATTACTGTCCGTTTCCGTTTTCATGTAATGTCTGTAATGGCTTCCCAAGTGGCTAAAATAAAGGTGGCGTCTGCAATATATAAATTCTCTTTTATTCACAATAGTCCCTATTCCTTGAAGTTCAATACACCCGTATACAAACAGTCATTTAAGGAAACGCCGGAACTAGTTTTCTCACTGCCGTTAAACACTACGCGAATTTTACTAGTGTCGCCCGATTTTTTAAACACGCCGTGATGAGGTAAGAAGTAATGTTCCGAGTCAGAATTATAATCAAACTCTGAAGCAGTCATGTGACCGAGCTCAATATACTCATTAATGAAATCTACGTATTTTCCTTAAATTCCGGATTACGCTGCATACGTTTTTCAAGTGTCATAAATTGCTTTAAAGCCCGTTGTCTGGATTCGCCTAATCGCAATCTTTCATTCTCTGGTATTAATGGGAGCCGTACAATATATTTTCCGTCCGTACCACTAGAAACCGTTGAAACATATATTCAATAATCACTTAGTTCGTAGTAAGTTCTTTGGCCGTGCAACCAGAGACAATGCAAACACTCCGGCCGACGCTTATAAAGGCATGCGCACACGCACACGATCGGTGCTGAGCTATCGGCTGAGCTGGTTGTCATTGTCTCTGGTCTAATGTTTTTTTCTTTTTTCTTTTTTGTGTTACGTCGTGCGGCGTATATTCTTTTCTTTGTTATTGTTTGTTAGGATTTTGTTGATTATTTATTTTATTTAATTATTTTTGATTGTTTGAGGCCCTCGCAGAATATCAGTGTCGTGGCAGCCTTAAGTTGCCACGGCGAATACTGAGCGAGGGTCCTTTTTGGCACGTTTATTTATTTTTATTTATAATATTATTATTAGTTCTGTGTCAATCTATGTTATTTTGTTTTTCATGTTTGTGTCAATTTTGAGTGCCAAATAAATAATATTCTATTCTATTCTAAACAAATAAATGCTCACATTCAATATCCGCCGGGTCCTTAATTTTATGGTGAGGTGGTTCCTCACACCGCCAAAATTTTTCAACCGTATCTAAAAGTGTCACACCCGAATTATAATTATTTAATAAAGATTCCTGTGAAGTATCTAGCGATTCTGAATGAATAGGGCCGAAAATTGCAATATTAAAAATTGTACCTAACGCGTAGGGTCCGCCGGGCCGCAAAGTTACCTTTTCACCGTTTAAAATTTGACCCAAAACGTCACAACCGAATATTAAATCTATTTCCGTAGACTTAACGGAGCCAGTATCCGAAATATCATAATTATTGCATTTTAAATTCAATTTGTTTGCTAAATACTAAGTAGGTTTCTTTAAAACCGCCGCCGTGACCGATAACAAAACATTTTCCGAATTTTCCGGCCGAAAATTAAGTAAAACAACATGATGACTTCCGCTAGTGTACGCCGCCGATACCTACTAAATTAGTACGACTGGAATGTCGTTTTAATCCGAGACGAAACTAAATCACTTTTAACAATAGACACCTGAGAACCGAGATCTAGCAGGGCCCTTGCCTTTATAAATTGATTTTGAAAAAATTTCACTTTAATAATAACCGTAGGCAAAATAATATTATCAGATAAGCCTGGAACTGAAGAAGAATTTACATGACTAAACTTTAATTGCTATGCTGAATTTTTACGACTACGCTCGCGATGACGCATCCCATTGTTAGGAGGGGACGAAGAACGCATATCATCGGATTCATAGTTACGGGAACCGGTATCATTAGCCCGAGTGCGATCGCGATCAGCTGTTCTATTATTTATTCCACCCGATGATGCATTCCTATACCGATTATCATTACACTGCACTCGGCTACGATTGTTTTTAAGCGTTGGCGAAGTGAACACATGCCGAGTCGGCAGTCCTTGTTCTGCCGGTGAACCTGGACGCGAAATAAACATCGTGCAAATTGACTGATTATGGCCGATATTACCACACCTACGACAAGGCGTTTTCCTAGTACACGTAGCCGCATGATGAATCCCGAAACATTTAAAACATAAATTCTTATTTCGAACCCATTGCTTACGTTCACTATTGCTACGTAAACTATCGAATTTATAACACTCCGATATGGAATGACCTGTTAATTGACAATACAAACAATGTTTTCCCGCCGACCTATCATTATTCAAATGATTATTTTCAGCAACATGTACGACGCGGTCCGAGCGTCGCGTGCGCTCCGCATGTGAAACCGGTTCCGAGACTGCTGCATCGAGCAGCCGGCATTCATTTTGTAGGAAATCTATAAGTTGATTGAATGTAGGTAAAGAAATTGTCTTTCCGCCGTACTGTTGTTCAAACCTAGTTTTGATATCGATAGGCAACTTACTTAGACTTATGAATAGACGTATATAACTCCACTCATCAATAGGGAAACCGAGATTTTTTAACGCCCGAGTCGTTTCTAATAATGGATTTAGAATTTTAATGCGTAAGTTAACTGAGCGTACGTTTAGCGCCGGTAAATTTAAGATACGGGAGATATGGCAATCTGCAAGTAACCGTTTATTCTCATACCTACCTCGCAATATTTCGAGGGCCGTGTCTAATGATTCATCAACCATAGGTAGATGTGGAATGAGCGACCGAAGCTCCTTAATTACATGGGAAAACAGATAATGAATTTTTTTGTTTTAGAAATATCTTTCAGAGTCAACACCAAGGAAGTGAATAAGCTAATAAAGCTAGTCCACGTAAAAACATCACCGTCGTAGACTGGCAAGTTAATACTCGGCAGCCGCGCCGCAGTAGCACTCTCAGTAGGCTGATGATTATTATCCAGATCAGGATAAGCCGCCGATACTCTCCCCTCTCAGCGTTGAAACAGTAAAGACGTGTCGTTGCTGTGTTAAATTATTTAAATTTAATTATATTCGCCGCGTAGTTCGTCTAGGGCTTTGCCCCGTCGTTTTGAAGCACCCTCGCTTCTCGAACGTGTTGGATTCGAACCGCAAGCTGCGTCGCGGCCTGCGTCTGTTACCTCTACGCCAAGACGTCGGTAAGCGGCATTGACGAAACACAAGTACACTACACCAGTGCTACGAGTGTCTACGTGTGTGCTGCGAGACTGCGAGGAAGCTACGAACAAACCCGTCCACTGCTACGACACACCGGTAATGCCTATTATAAAATTAACCGCAATTTTTACTAACCGTGACTTCGAAACCGTACAAATATGGCCAGTCGTCCTGAATTAGCACCCTCCGCGCAGCCAACAGTCGCATACCCACCCCGTCATGTTTCCGACTCTCAAGTAAACATAGACACATTACTGAACAGAAGCCAGATTCAGACTTGCTGCGCACTCCCCCACAAAGCTATGTTTCCCAGCGGGCTAAAAGACCTAAGATCCAGATGAAGGAAACAACCTCCAATCAAATGGATGACTTCAAGGAAGAAATGCGCAAGTTAATGACATATTTCGCTGCGTCGCAAACAAATGAGCTTAAACAAGTGAACTCTGCGCTCAAAGAGATTCAACAATCTAATTTTAATATTGAAAACTCAATTTCCTTTCTTGCCGCACAAAATGAGGAGTTTAAGCAACGAATAGTCGAACTGGAGACGCAAGCAAAGCAAGACAGGAATTATAATACTGTGCTGGATAGTAAAATTGAAGAAATGCAAATTGGAAGTCGTAAATCTAGTTTTAAAATTAAAAATGTCCCGAAAAAACCCAACGAAAGTAAAGAAGACCTCATTGAGATGGTTAGCAACCTTTCCAAGTCCCTGGACTGCAATATTACTAAATCGGACGTAAAAGACATATACAGAGTACGGCAAAAGTCTACCAACAATAGGAACCCAACGATTATAGTGGAAACTTGTTCAACTTTACTAAAAAATGACATACTAAAGGCAGCGAAATTATTTAATATTAAACACAAAAGTAAGCTTTGTGTCAAACATCTTGGTTTTAATACGCAAGAAGATATTATGCCTGTATACTTGTCCGAGCACCTAACGCCTATGGGAGCGCGCTTATTCTTCTTGGCCCGGGACCTCGCCAAATCTAGAAACTATAAGTTCTGCTGGACCGCCTATGGAAAAGTATATGTAAGAGAAAATGAACACACTCCTATCATAATGATAAGGAATAAAAGTCAAGTGCACCAACTCCTGGGCGGCCAGCGACAAGAACTACCAAGAATATGACTACCAGAAGCCGTTTCGTTTGTCCCAGTTATCCTAATGTATACCACAATTTTTCAGTGGGGATACTTATTTAACCTACTTAATTATCTCTGTTTTTCATGTACATTGTATACTCTATCTCAGTACGAATCTAAAACTACTTCGGAAATTGTTAAACTTTGTAGAATTATAACACACATCACCTTGCATATCTCATGCCATACACCTAAAAATCAGTCAAACACATGCAAACATTCAGAAAATAGTCATCTGTTTCATTCATTTTTATATCATTTCATATATATGAAGGATTATTTAACATTTTCTGTTCACGGTAATCATAGCACATCTACCAAAACATCGCAACACATCAGTATCACACACAACTCGAACATCGCAAAAAAACAATTTACACGACGCCCTAATTTACATACTAAACACGACTTAAGAATCCAACAAAATAAAAATGACCACGAATCTTCTTACAATAATAGAATGGTTGCGAGGACACTAAGAGAACCCAGAGAGAATCATACTATAACTGAACTGGTTTTATTATTTCTTTACATTAGCTTTTGGCGCATTAGTTACTTACATACTAAAATTTAACGCTCTGACTGACTTTAATAATGCACTTGACTCGATGTCACCATCTGAAGCTACCATAAGTTTGCCAGAAAATTGTAGACAAATACTAGCAAAGTTTAGTTTAAATCCATTTAATATTATTTGCCAAAATATTCGTAGTATCAATGCAAATTTTGATAGTTTCTTAGTTCTAATGGCAAGAATTGGCATCGAGTTTGATATAATAGCGCTTACTGAATGTTGGCTACCGAAAAATGATTTCATTCCACCTATGCAGGGATACACGCACGTAACTTCTACTAAACCCTATAATCAGAATGACGGTGTAGTGGTTTATATTAAAAATACCATAGCCGGAATATCGGTGGAAGAACCGCAACTTTTGGATGCTAGTTCCCTTTTAATTAGGATAGGTAAAGATACTGCCGTGTTGGCAATTTATCGTCCTGATGCCTTACGTAATCAAACTGCCTTATTTTTTCAATCCTTAGATACTTTGCTTCATAGTCTTGGCTCTTTTCGTAGTGTGATTTTGCTCGGTGATATAAACATTGATATTTTATCCTCCAACAATGATGCTAACTCTTCTGAATACCTAAATTTGACAGCTCAACTCGGGTTTCTCCCTTCTCACTTATTTCCCACTCACAATCGTACTTGCCTTGATCATGTAATGCTTATGAGCACAAACCCGGCCTTTACTATTGTCGTGGAAGCTACAGTTACCGATCACTCTGCGGTGATACTTTCTCTCTCCGCAAAAGCGAAAAACATGTTACCCATAAACATCAGCAGAGTGGATGAAAAAAAAAAGTCCCTCCCAAAGTGACTCCGCTGATAATGTTAACACTTTCTTCATAAACGCTGGTAAGTCTCTTGCTGAAAAATGCTACCAGAGAACGGTGTCTTCAACTCTGACCCTTCCTGCCACTTCTAACCGTAAGATGGCTGAAAGCTCTTTCGTCTTGTTGGGTACCGATGAGGAAGAAGTCGATCGGATTCTCTAAAATCAGATAAGGCTGCTGGTTGGGATGGTATCTCCATAGGTTTACTAAAAAAATACAAGAACATTATTGTACCTCATCTTACCTTCACTATTAATTTATGTTTGTCAGCCGGGGTTTTCCCTCGAGTTCTGAAAAAGGCTGTGGTGCACCCAATCTACAAGGACGGCGACCGAATTCTACCTAATAATTATCGTCCTATTTCAATTCTGCCATCAATTTCAAAAGTTTTCGAAAGAATTATAAATCTCAGACTGGTGAATTACCTTGAACACAATAACCTGTTATCTAGCGCTCAATTTGGCTTTCGTGCCAAAAAATCAACAACAGATGCTCTAAACTCACTTACTAACTTTATAACACAAAGCTTAGATCAAGGTAGAAAGTCATTAGCCATCTTTCTGGATTTGCAAAAGACATTTGACACAGTGTCAATACCACTGCTGTTACAAAAACTTGAAAATATTGGCGTGCGAGGCCAACAGTTGGCGTTGTTTTCTGACTATCTTTGTGGTCGGACTCAGTGCGTTAAATTATCTAACAATGTCATCAGTTCTGATTCCCCTGTATGCTTTGGTGTTCCTCAGGGGAGCATACTTGGTCCGACTCTTTTTCTTATTTTTATTAACGATTTGTGTGATCTTAATCTTGAAAGTGGTCGGATTGTAACATTTGCTGATGACACAGTTCTCCTTTTTTCCGGTGACACCTGGGAGAATGTCTTCCTTCAATCTCAAGCTGGTTTTAATGCTGTGTGCGCTTGGCTTAGCGCTAACCTACTAACGTTAAACTGTAAAAAAACCAAATATATGCCTTTTTCTATCCGGAATTCATCATTACCTCGAAAAAGTCACATGCTTGTTGCTCACTGCTGCGGAAATCCTACCATTTCTCAATGTCCCTGCCCCGCCTTGGAGCGAACTAACAGTTTAAAATATCTTGGTATTTTATTTGACAGTACTTTGACATTCTATTCTCACATTAAAATCTATGTAGTAGGGTCCGTAAATTGATGTTTGTGTTTAAGAGGCTAAGGTGTGTTGCAAATAAGGAAATCCTAAAAATGACTTATTATGCCCTATGCCAATCTTTAATAACCTACGTTATAGAAGTCTGGGGCGGTGCCGCGAAAACCCAACTCATTGAAGTAGAGCGCGCGCAGCGAGCACTTCTAAAGGTTATTTATTGCAAACCCTTCTTATATCCAACTCTTGACCTCTACAAGATTAGCGAAGTTCTTTCAGTCAGACAGTTGTTTGTGCTTTATATGGTTTTAAGACAACACTCACTAACTAACGTGACCCAGCATGATAAACATCGCCGAAATCATCTTGTGGTCCGTTCAGTGCCCTGTAAAACAGCATTTGCAAAACGATTTTTTGCATTTTTGGGACCGTACCTATACAACAAGTTACACCAAATACTCAATATTTACGATGACAATAAATGGGCATGTAAAGGTAAACTTGTGAAATACCTGATGTCTCTTAATTATATGGATACCGAACAGTGACTTCAGATTATGAAATAAAAATATACACACGCACACACACACACACACACACACACACACACACACGCACGCACGCACGCACGCACGCACGCACGCACGCACGCACGCACGCACGCACGCACGCACGCACGCACGCACGCACGCACGCACGCACGCACGCACGCACGCACGCACGCACGCACGCACGCACACACACACACACACACACACACACACACACACACACACACACACACACATACACACAGACACACACACACACACACACACACACACACACACACACACACACACACAGACACACACACACACACACACACACACACACACACACACACACACACACACACACACACACACACACACACACACAGACACACAGACACACAGACACACACACACACACACACACACACACACACACACACACACACACACACACACACACACACACACACACACACACACACACACACACACACACACACACACACACACACACACACACACACACACACACAGTAGTATTCTTACCGCATTAGCTATGTTTTTCATTACAATAATTGCTTTGTAACAACGGGGGGGGGGGGGGGGGGGGGGCTGGTGACCTGTAATACGGGTCTCTGAACCTACACAGGCACCAGTCTCCCACGAATGACTTATTTATATTTTTATAAATAGGGATTCATTGTTATCATGTAATGTATCAATGTATCATTTGTGGTGAGAAATAAACAATTTTATTATATTATTATTTATTATACCGCGTCTAACTGGTTATAAGTTAGCTCAGCCTGCTTAATGTCCGCGTCATATGTTTGAATATCAGCTTCCTCCGTGGTATTATCTAAGAGAACTTCGTGTGCCTCGCACAACAACGTGTATTTTCCTTCTAACTTACGAAGACGAGCCGAAATAACACTACTAGCATGGTTTTTGCTATCCGCACTAATCCACTATACACACAGACTTACTCCCGTACACACTTACACTTCCGCGCTTTAACTATTCATAAACACAAGTATGTTTTCTTAATATTTATACTCATTTTATTTTCACATAAAGATTCCGTGTTAATGCCTTTGTCACTCCAAACTTTCTGCAATGAATGACGTTATAAACACCATATCCAAAATTGATCGAGCAGAAGTTGCAAATGCAACCAAATGTGACGTCGAAGATATATCCAATTTGTTTTGTGTGAGAAATAATGATTTTACACTTATAACGCAGAACATAAGGAGTATCTACTGTTATTTCAATGACTTTCTTATAACAGTTACACAACTTAAATTTAACCCTAATCTAATTTTGAAAATGTATTAATAAAAGATTACTAAGTTACCTTGATAAAAATAACATCCTATCACCCGACCAATACGGATTTCGTGTAGGCAAATGTACAGAAGACGCCATTAGTGCTTTGACATCGGAAATAGTAGATAAATTAGATACTAAGAAAAAGTGCTTAACGGTATTCCTGGACCTCAAAAAGGCCTTTGACACCGTCTCTGTCTCCATTCTTGTTAAGAAACTAGAGATGATCGGCATCAGAGGCATTCTTCTCAATTTATTTAAAAGCTATCTACAAGACCGAAAGCAAAGGGTAAAAGTGGGACAAACCGTAAGTGAAAGAACTTTAGTTGAATACGGTGTGCCACAGGGAAGTGTCTTAGGCCCGACACTGTTTCTTTTTATTTGTTTGTTGTTACTGTTTGTTTATATTAACGACCTGTGCAACATGCAACTTGAAAATTGTAAAATACTATCTTATGCTGATGACACTGCCTTAATTTTTACCGGTGACTCATGAATTAATACCAAAATGGCTGCTGAGCGTGGTCTGTCTGAAATAAATGACTGGTTGAAGTGGAATCTATTGACACTGAATACCTTAAAAATCAATTATATGTGTTTCTCTATCTGTGACAGAACGCAACCTCCTGATACTTTTGAAATTAAAATACACTCGTGTAGGCAAACCCAAACCACTTGCAGCTGTCCTGTCATAGAAAAAGTCAGTAGCACGAAATATTTGGGTGTTATGATGGACCAGCGACTCACGTGGAAATCGCACATTGAATTGGTAGCAACAGGACAAGTAAAATGATATGGATTAAAACACTCAGGCATATTGCTACCAAGCGATTACTAAATCAGGTTTATGTTTCCTTAGTTCAATCTATTATAACTTACTGCATAACAGTGTGGGGCGGGGCACTAAAAACAAAATTCTTAGATGTTGAACGAGCTCAGAGAGATATACTAAAAGTTATGAATTTTAAGAAGCAAACTTTTTCAACTGGCGTACTATATGAATTAGCAGATGTACTTACTATTAGGAAACTATGTGTCTTACTTGTTGTGCTGAGGAGGCATAAGACCTTGATTTACAAACAAAATATTTAAAAAAAATGAAGAAAGCACAAGGTAATTGAAATTCAATGCTATCGCACAGTCTTTGCTCACAACCAATATCAGAGTCTTTCCTCCCATGTGTATAACCTTGATCATAAAAATCTAGAAATATACCCCCGGACATATCGGGAGTTACCAATAGTTAAATATTTGTAAAAACATTTCTATCGGGTGTTGACGGTTTTTCTAATCAATCGCCGACATCACAACTACCCACTTATAAAAACATATAAATTGCCCGAACATTGGCTCTCATAAAATTTTTGTTCCTATTTTCGATTTTACTACCGTTTTGTTTTTCATAATAATTTTATTCATAACAGCCAGTAATCATAATTTTCTTATTAATAATTGAATTAATTACTAAGAAACTAATTACTAAGAAACTATTCGAACTCATAATTATATTTTTGGTAAAATATTTTTTTCGTGTAAAAATTAAGTCATTGTAAACCTTCCCACCTGAGGCGGACGATTTTTTTCAAGTATTAAAAATCTTAGATAAACCTAGCATAGTAATTGCTAAAAAAACAAAATTTTAAATTGTTTAAGCTTTTCTGATCTTTACCAATAGTTAAATATTTGTAAAAATATTTCTATCGGGTGTTGACGGTTTTTCTGATCAATGTATATATACATACCTATACATTGATTAGAAAATACGCTGGCTTTGACAGCGAGAACCACTTGAATGATTTCGTCGAGTTGACTAACGTCTTGGTAGCTTAGTGGTCAAAGCACTCACCCGGTATGCGATGGACGTGGGTTCGGATCCCACCTGAGGCGGACGATTTTTTTTAAGTATTAAAAATCATTGTAAACCGTTAAGTTTAAAGTAGAGTGCTAGTACCAATTTTAATGACACAATTTTTGAACTAATAATGTAATTTTGCGCTTGCTCCGCTCGCTCAGCCTTGCGCTTTGTGTGCTCACTGTTCTAACCTTACCTAGATGATTTGTGACAAGTTTAACCATAAATTGATTTGACTTCATCAAGTGCTCTTTCGTCGTGAGACGACTTAAATTAAGACATTGTAAAGTCATCATGAGTCTATTCGAGTCCTTAGAGTATTTTCGAGTCCTTTTAGTCTTTTCAGTCCTTTGAGTCTTTATAGCTAAGATATGGTGCATATTATTTTATTTGGTATATTTTTATTTTGAGCTGTGGTAGGCGTGTGGTAACGAACGCTGGCTTAAAGTCAGTCCCAAGTTCTTTTAAAAAGACTCAGTCACGACACAAGTTCTCGTAGTCATGACTCAAGTCTTTTTTTAAAGACTCAAATACATGAGTTGGACTCAGACTCGAGTCTTTAAAAAGAACTCAGTCACCAAAAAAGGACTCAAGTCCCATTGTTATAAAACTTTAGGACTCAAGTCTCTTAAGACACTACATCCAGCTGCTCCGAGGTGTTAGACAGGGAGATGTTATATCTCCGAAACTGTTCACCAACGCACTGGAGGATGTGTTCAAGACGCTGGATTGGAACGGACTGGGCATCAATGTAAATGGCGAATATCTTACGCATCTTCGCTTTGCCGATGACATAGTTATTATGGCAGAATCGCTGCAGGATTTGCAAAAATTGCTGCACAGTCCGCTGCCTTGAGACATGTGGGGCTTGGGATGAATTTGGACAAGACAAAGGTAATGTTCAACGAACATGTCATCTCGGAAAAAGCCGGGTGTTTAACCAATGCGTCCCACCAGTTTTAACCTACGGAGCCGAAACGTGGAACATGACAGTCAAGTTGGCCCACCGACTACACGTCACTCAGCGTGCTATGGAAAGGTCTATGTTGGGGATCTCATTAAGGGATAAGATCCGAAACGAGGTCATAAGACATAAGACTAAGGTGATTGATATTGTCCAAAAATGTAGCAAGCTGAAGTGGCAGTGGGCTGGCCATGTCGGTCGCAGAACCGACGAGAGGTGGAGCAGGAAGGTTTTCGAATAGAGACCACGTTTAGACAAACGTAGTTTAGGACGCCCCCCGGTTAAAAGGACCGATGACCTGAAGAAGGCAGCTGGCAGCGACTGGATGCAAAGGGCGGGAGATCGTGTGCTGTGGCACTCCTTGGGGGAGGCCTATGTCCAGCAGTGGACTGCAATCGGCTGATATGATGATGATGAACTTCTCTCGAAGGGAGACGTAAGCGTAGTGACCTGATTTTTCTTCACAAAATAGTCAACTCGCTTAAAGACTTACCTTCTATACTATCATCCATTAACTTTAATACCGTCCATAAATCTCGCAGGTCTCATCATGCAAATCTCTTTTCTCTCCAAGTTTTTCGTAACAACACATCACACTTAAATCCAGTCGTCAGAATGTGTCGCCTTTACAACGATATTGTGCAGTCCTATCCGGACATCGATATCTTTATGCCTAATGCAAATGTCTTTCGAGGTAGTCTCAGTGCCATAATTAAATAACAAATTTTCTTTTCTCTTATATTATTATTACTTCCACACACATTAATTATAACCAATTAAGTATTTGTAATTTTGTTAATGCAGAACATATAGGATGCATTTTCTTAGGTTACAATTAAGCCCTTAAGTCATAAATGTCATAGTCTGTGAAATCATAATTGCAATCTGTTTTGCGTCTTGAATAAATAAAATAAGATAAATTGCTGAAATATATTGTGGTAACGACGGGCATCTACGTAACCCTATACTGCGCGTGGCACAGCACGCAATTGGCCGGTTTTTTTCGGTAAATCCTCCATCTAAATAATAATGAAACGCCCCATTAGGTACCCTTATACTGGATACCCAGTATTGGGAATAGCTAGGTATCCAATATTGAGGTAACTACCTATTCTTACGAAGTCGTAGTAAAATTGCATAGCGTGTGATTGACACACTTTATTTCTTAATTATAAAATTTTATCCGAATCTAGATATATTCTGTGATATAATAGTAAATGTTTTACGTGTGCTATAGGCACAATTTGACACATATTTTTGGAATAATCAGAAACTTCACACTATTAATATTTTATTAGATCCTGTTTTGGTCGGGTCAAGAACCGTGATCCCCAGCCCGACCACAATCTTACTCTTATTACTCAAGAAGTACAAGCCACAAATTTCTTGGGATAAGTGGCACAATAAAACACAATTAAAATTATCATTTTGTGCCAAAGTAAAAACTCCGTTCCATGTCGTGGTCGGGTCGGAAATCACAACACCAAAAGACAGTCAACGCCTTACTGGATTCGTAACGCCCGATGGGCATTACGAATTTAAGCGAATGCCCTTCGGGTTAGCTAATGCACCAGCTGTCTTTCAGAGAATGATTAACAAGATTTTAGGCAATAAGAGGTACGGATATGCTATAGCATACCTAAATGATGTATTAATACCCTCGAAAAACACTGACGAAATGTTTCAATGGTTGGAAGAGATCCTAAAGCTTTTAAGGCAATATGGTCTGACATTGAAACTTTCCAAGTGCCGTTTCTTCACAACGAAAGTTGAATATCTCGGGTATGAGGTGTCTTCTGAGGGCATACAGCCTGGTAGTGCAAAGGTCCAGGCTGTGAAAGAATTTCCAACGCCTCGTAATATCGCCAATTTCTAGGATGGACGGGATATTATCGTAAATTCATCCAAGGCTATGGGAAAATTGCTCGACCCTTGACGTGTCTATTGAAAAAGGACTCTGGCAGTGTTCTCATGAATAGGATAAAGCATTTGGTCTCTTAAAGGTAAACTTGTAAGTAAGCCGGTTTTAGCGCTATACGATCCTAAACTTGAGACCGAACTGCACACCGATGCCAGTTCTCTTGGCGTAGGAGGAATTTTGATGCAATGGCAGAGAGACACCTGGGTCCTAAAGTCCTTTGCTTATTTCAGTAGGCAAACGACACCCGAAGAAAAGCATCTTCATACCTACGAGCTTGAAACACTGGCTGTCGTTTGTCCTTTGAAAAAGTTTGGAGTCTATCTGCTTGGGTTGCACTTCAAAATATACACAGACCGTGCGGCTCTCGGGACTACGTTAACGAAACGTGACTTGCTGCCGCGTATAGCTAGGTGGTGGCTCCAGATCTTAGAATTTTTTTTTGACATTGTATACCGTCGCGGCGTCCAAATGTCACATGTCGACGCCTTGAGTAGAAATACCAAGCTATCCACAGGTACCGATGACAATCCATGCGTAAATATCTATAACATAGGGCAAGACAATTGGCTTTTTACCTTACAAATAGCGGACCCCGATATTGTACGAGTACTCAAAGTTCTTATGCTAGATGAAGATGAGGAATGCAAGGAAATTAAGAAAAATTATGCGGTCAAAAATCGTACAGTCAATAGGAAGGTAGATGATGGTTTGCGCCTAGTTGTCCCGCCGAATGCTAGGTGGCAAATATGTAAAGCAAATCATGATGATGTGGGTCATCTTGGTTACGCTAAAACTTTAGAAAGAATACAAAATGAATACCCCAAGCTTAGGAGATTACGATACGATACGATACGATACGAGGTACTAGCCCAGCCAGGATCAAAGCCTGCTCCGGTCAAACCGGCATACCAGGTAGCACATTTTATAAGGAGGGACACGCTCTGGGATGGGATAGGACGGCCGACCAGCCAACCGACTGCGCAAGTCGGCTGAAACCAATCGACCACAACCAAGTAGATATGCATCCTGAGCTTGGTATAGGAAAATGGGTAAAGATGGGTTTATTGTTGTTAGGATTGAGCGTTGATGATGATGGGTTGGGCAATCTGGCCTTGGTTGTTAAGGTTTTTTCCTGATTATTATGTTATCTTGTTACTTGGTTTGGCTTGCTAGTTGTTCTGCGTCATTATTTCATAAGTGTTGTTGTTTAGTATGAGCTCCTGGCGTCGGATTCACTGTCAGTTTCTTCTGTTTTGAGTATTGTTTAGGCTGCTTGTCTCATCTCCTTTTTGTTTACGGCTAGGTGTTTACATTCTATTAGGGTTTTATTAAAGTATTTCAGATCATGTGAGAGTGAGTCCTTCCACGTAAATTACCCCAAACTTAGGAGATTCGTGAAAAAGTATGAGGCCGCGTGCATAGAGTGCGCATACAACAAAGATATTGCATCACGTCAGAAAACCGGTCACTTATTTCCCATCGATAAAGTGGATTCATACCGTCCACATAGATCATTTGGGACCGTTCGTAAAAAGTAAGAATGGCAACATGCATATATTGACGATAGTAGACGGTTTTACCAAATATGTATTTGCTCGACCTGTGAGAGATACAAAAACGAAGAGCACTATAAAGATACTCCAAAAAATGTTTTTATGATTTCGGCGTTCCAGCTAGGATAGTATCAGATCGTGACACTTCTTTTACGTCAGCGGCTTTCAAAAAAAAAATTTGTGACAGTCATGGTATTAAGCACGTTTTGAATGCGGTTGCTTGTCCCAGGGCCAATGGCCAGGCCGAAAGATATAACCAAGTTATTACCATTGGCGGCCCAAAATTTCAAAATCCATGAGCGCGACTGGGACAAGCAACTAGGAAAAAATCGATGGGGTATTAATTAAACCGTCAGTGCTACAACCCAAAAGACTCCAACAGAGGCACTGTTTAGCATTAGAATGCGGGATGACCTGACAAACAAATAAGAGATTGACATTGAGCAAAACGAAAATTTAGAAAATATCCGGCATGAAATAAGTACTAATATTGCGAAAGATCATATAAAACAGAAGAGTTAACATGACACTAATCGAGCCCCAGCGCTCAAATACAAAGTCGGCGACTTAGTTAAGGTATCGCGAAACAATTATGGCAATGACGGAAAGAGCACTAATCTGTTATCAAAGTTCGTAGGTCCCTATAGAGTTCCTGAGGTCCTTGGGAACGATCGTTACAAAGTAACTGACGTTCCAGGTTTTCCAAATAGGGGTAAAGTTTATGATTCAGTAATTGCGGCGGGTAGGATTAGGCCGTGGATTCACGTTCAGGCGTTAGAGGTACACGACAGTGACCGTAGTAGCTCCAGTGCACTGAGTGATGCAAGTATTACAAAGTAACTTACTATACCAACTTTTGTCAGCTATTTTCAAAATAATTATTACCTAGCTCTAGTACGCAAAGTATCCGGCTCTGATATTATTTGTAGTATGAAAGAAAACCTATGTAGCTATGTGTTATCATTTTTTTATTCAAAGTACTAAATCAAATATTTGTTTTCATCAAATATTTGTAAAAATATTTCTATCGGGTGTTGACGGTAGTATTATATACCGCAATATTGATCAGAAAATACGCTGGCTTTGACAGCGATAACCACTTGAAAGATTTCGTCGAGTCGTCCAACGTCTCGGTAGCTTAGTGGTAAAGAACTCGCCCGGTAGGCGATAGACGTGGGTTCGGATCCTACCTGAGGCAGACGATTTAAAAGGCTTAAAATTGAGTTGCAAGAGCATACATCGTTCTGACATAGGAACAAACCTAGCATGGTAATTGCTAAAAACAAGCATACATCGTTCTGACATAGGAACAAACCTAGCATGGTAGGGGAGCGGGGGGCAGAGTGAATCAGGGGGCACAGTGGTTATTCACTAATATCTCTCGCGCTATTCATTATACACAGTCTCACTTCGAAGGATCTCGTGATCTATCCAATACCCCTCTCTCCAGCCAGTCACCGCCAAGCTCTCACTGCTGGAACTCGCGCTGCGGCCACTCCGCAATTTTTTTTCTCGATGTTATCTTGTGAATCTTTTTAACAAACTTAGCCATGCAAAGTGTTTATTTGTTTGTTATTTTTCTAATAACCATTAAATGAGCTACGTAAATCGTGGTTATTCTATTGCGTCACGATTAATTTGCATAGTAGTTTCAGCCATTGTTTTTGATTTGACCTTGTGGGGTACTATGAACTAATTTCATATGGGGCACTGTGGACTGTGATCCATAGTGCCCCACATATATGTATATAAATATGTTTTTGTTTGTTTATTCTGAAAATATATTATAAAATATGTGAATTTTGACATAAATTCCTATGCTATTCATTCGTACATCGTAATTAGTACCTACAGTAAAATGAAGACTGCTAAATATGAAAGTTTAATTTTAAGTGCCTATGGAATAATTCAGATACTATAAATGACTCAAAATGTAACAAAAGAGACTGATTTGTGCCAATTAAGCAATAAAAAACATTAATATGTGATTACCAAGCAAATTGTGTATTATTTCAATAACGTATCAATTAATATCAAAGTACCCCATATCAATTGCTTTGTTAAATTAGGGTAAATATTCACTGTGCCCCATGGAGATCCACAGTACCCCAAACCCAAATCCATTGTGCCCCATAGCTGGGGTACAGTGGATCATTATCCACTTTTTAAAAAATGTTCACTCTCTCACAAACTGTTGTGTTTATTGTTTATTTTAACATTTTTTGTATAGCTTTAATACCAAGTTACA
Source organism: Anania fuscalis (assembly GCA_950371115.1). Lineage (NCBI taxonomy): Eukaryota > Metazoa > Arthropoda > Insecta > Lepidoptera > Crambidae > Anania > Anania fuscalis. Next base: position 4,798,067 of record OX493326.1, on the reverse strand, counting down.
CCTTGTAAATAAAACATAAGAACCAGCGTTAAAGATAAATGCAGTAAAGAGCACAAATAAAAAAGTGGTTCACTGTGCCCCCCGCTCCCCTAATTGCTAAAAACAAAAATTTAAATTCAAAATAGCAGCATATAATATTTATTTTTTTACATTTATTTATTTTTCTTCTTTTGTACCGAATGTCATCATTTTAATTACCACTTAACTATATTTAATTTGTTACTACTATAATACTATGCAGTTACATTTTCAATTTATTAATAATTTTAATCTAAGTAAGTAATGTAAATCTTACCGGATAAGAGTTCCATAAATGCATTCATCGGTGAGGGTTTTTGTATTTAAAGTAACAAAGCTTACAATTTGTTAGTTGTACCTACGAGTAGGTTAGTTAAAATAAAATAAAATAAGAACTCCGTTATTATATGTTAAAGTTTTTTATACATATATATATATATATATAATGTCCGATTTTTTTAGCACTCATCCTGCTAGCCTGTGACTATATAGGTGAAAAGCAATCGTGAAAACCAACTTTCAAATGTGTATCATAAAAACTAAAAAATGAAAATAAAAACACAAAATAACAACAACGACTTCATATTGCATAAACTCGTCCATCTTCAAACGTAAAACCATCTGTGATCATCTGTCTTATTCCTTCCCCTTGTAAAGAGCGAGAAAGAGCTAACAGACGTGAAAAATGGCCGGAGTTCATTCTTAACACGCACAGATGTTTGGCTTGAATAACTAGGGGGAATGACCTTCAACCTTGTTAATAAAAAAAAATGCCTTAAATGTAGGTTTTGCAAATTTTCGAATGATTAAATCGACATAATTTAAAACAAACAAATAAAAACATAATTTTGAAAATTCTTAAATAAGTAGATGTTAAGTCAGCTTACCTATTTGCGGTCCTCTTATCAGCTTATCAGGTGAGTACACTAATCTTCAAGGGGTGTAGGTATTTTTCAGACAGGGAGTGATTCAAATTTCCCATCACACTTTCTCAGGCTGTGGACTGACGAGCTATCCAAAATCATGCTAGAATTTATTGTGTTAGGGGTATGCAAGTTTATTAAGATTAGGTATGTTTGATTAAACTAAAAAAATGAATTAGCATAATTTAATGATAGCTCGGCGTGTTTAAAAATTTGAATCAACACTATCCACAACGATTGTTTATTTACACGACTATTAACACACTGTTCCTCATATTTACACTACTGGTTTCAGTTTATTTACACTAAAATAATCACTATTTATTTACAATAATTGCTGTACATGGCGTCCGTTTTGCGCGATACACACATATCAAGGTACTCCTGATTGGAGTATCGGTAGGGCATGATCGTAAAATTGTGATCGATATCACACGTCTTGCTAGTGCAACTAGATTTTCGATACTAAAATTCAGGTGAATCTTTACCTTGACACGTGCCAAACATTCTTTGAATTAGCCGCCTTGTCGGCAAGCAGCGAAAACACTTGCCGAAAAGCGCGGCGGCCGGCGGCCCCTTTGTACTAGATCGTTTGAGATGCACCGAAAAGACCGACTAAAATTAGACCAGGAGCTAGTGATCTTATCTCCGAGATCCTTTACCTACGCAAAGGCCATACAAGTTCCCAATCGCTCTAATTGACTCGAAGCGTCCAGGTACCCAATCTCTAAAAATTTTGACGTATTGCCAGGTTTCATGAAATAATAATAATTATTTGTTTTTATTCCTATCCTAATTACTAAGATTCCTAAGTTTAATTCTATCTTTTTATCAAATGTTATCTGTATGGGCCAACCTCTGCCGGCGGCGGTTCGGCCTCTGAAGGCGGTTTAGCGCTTTCTAGGTTGGCCAAGGCTGTTCGTACCTAGATTGTGGGTATTCTGAGCGCGATATAAAGTTACGAGGTATGTCGGTCTTTTCCTGGCAAAATAGTAAAAGTTAAAATAAAGATTTAAGTTACAACCTAATGATTTCATGGAGAAGAAGTATAAAGTGAATTTAATTTGATAAGACTAGCTTGATTGTGTTGTGTTTATGCAGTCATGTAGGTGGTCTGCCGTATTATAAAACAGCCGTGTATGTGTGTTGTAGTATCCTGTTTATGCAGCCATGCAGGTGCGCTGCCGCAGCCATGTAGGTGGTCTGCCTTGTTATCAAAACAGCCATGTATGTGTGCTGTAGTATACTGTTTATGCAGCCATGTAGGTGCGCTGCCGCAGCCATGTAGGTGGTCTGCCATGTTGTCAAAACAGCCATGTATGTGTGCTGTAGTATACTGTTTATGCAGCCATACAGGTGCGCTGCCGCAGCCATGTCGGTGGTCTGCCATGTTGTCAAAACAGCCATGTATGTGTGCTGTAGTATACTGTTTATGCAGCCATGTAGGTGCGCTGACGCAGCCATGTAGGTATGCTGCTAGCGGTATAGGTAACAATGTTAAAGTTTTTCATGCTACTGATAGGATGATTAGTATGAGGGCGTGAGTTATAATATAATGTATCGTATTATTTTGTTATAACAGGAAACTCACATTACATCACTGCCATATGAGTAATATATTGTAATTGCAACGATTGAATTCTTTGGTAAACACAGCAACTATTTACTAGTTAGTCCTGAGTTTTAATCAAGAATAAAGGAGTCAACCAATATCAATTTTTGTAGTAATCCTTCATTAGATTAACCATGATCACATTAAAGAGCTAGATTTTCATTATTCTGTTGAGAAAGAACAATAACTGCTCGAACTTTTCAGATGTCGACGCCGGGGAAAATACACCCGAGTGTTCCAGACGGCGCCGGAGATCACCATCCAATGAGTCTCTCGTCTTGGAGGCACCGGCAAAGAAGCCCAAGCCTACCGAAGGACTAACAGCGGAGGACCTGCTGAAGTTAATATCTGCACTACAAAAATCTTCAAGTAAGAATAATACTCGTACTACCAATGTCGTCCCCGAATTTGATCCCGATAATAAATCCCAAGACGTCCAAAGATGGTTGAGGAAGGTAAATGAGTGCTCTGTAATTTATGGATGGGATGAAAAACAAACCATCCACTATGCCCTGCAAAAGTTGTGTGGATTAGCGAAGCGTTGGTATGAAGCTCTACCATCTTTGGACTACTCGTGGGAGGAATGGCAGATCAAATTTTCTAAAGCTTTTCCTAATAATGTAAATTTTGGTAAAATGCTTGAAGAGATGTTAAACCGAAAATCTCGCATGGATGAATCTTTGCGAGATTACTTTTACGATAAATTGTCTTTATTAAGTCGTTGCGAGATTGTCGGGCGCAAGGCAGTTGATTGTATTATATATGGTATATCAGATAATTCAATTAGGAATGGAGCTCAAGCTCTGCAGTGTGATGAGCCTGAGGATTTGTTAAATTATCTAGCGTCACAGCAGCCTTCGCAACCAAAAGACACTTTACGGGGGGGTTTCAGAAGGCGGAATTTCCGTCCAAACAGCAATAATCAGAACAAAGCGTCAGGCTCGGGCAAGAGTACAGAGATCGTTTGCTTTAACTGCAACGAGCCAGGGCATACTTATCATTCTTGTGCCAAACCTGTTACTAAATGTGTGAAATGCGGTAGGATAGGTCACAACTTCAGTGATTGCAACCGGAGGCCACTGCAATCATTCGAAAACAATACCCAAAATGTATCAGCAGAGAAAAGGGTTTTAAGAGTGATAACTACTAAGCCTACAAATTTACATTTACCATCTTGCGAAAGTACCAAACCTTCGACCACTAAAAGTAACGATCAGATTTTGGATAGGAACCTTTCTGAAGCATCTAATAAAATCCCCTATAGCAGCACTAATGATAAGTTTCACAAACACGTATGTGTTAATGGGACCATGCTCAACGCGTACATCGATTTTGGAAGCGATTGCAGTTTAATTAGATATTCGGATGCAAAAGCACTCGGCCTTACTGAGTGCAATAGTCGCTTGCCAACCATTAGGGGGTTCGGTAATTCCGCTGTCACTCCTGAATTTTAGTCTTATGTACAAGTAAAAATTGAAGTCGAGACCAACATAACTGTTCTTGCCGTTGAGGACGATTATTTGAATACGCCGATGTTGATAGGGCAAAACTTTACCGAGCTGCCTGCTGTAACGGTAATGAAAGACAACTAACGCCTTGTCTTTTATCATACCCCTTCTGTCGTAAGTGACGAAACAGTTTCGACGCTTGATGTTTTCGTTACTAGAGATATAGACATCCAAAGGGGAGGCTTGGTAGAGGTTTGTACAAAAGAACCATACACCGGTGACGTTTATATAGACGAAAGCACTAGAATGTATCTGAATCAAGAATATTATCTCCATCAGGGCTGCTACGCAATAAATGATAGTAAAGCGCTTATATTTGTATCGGCACTGACTAACAGCTCCCTTAAGTTCAAGAGAGGCACTCTTATTGCTAGAGTCAGTCCCATTGCAGAGGCAAAAACTTTTCTCGTTCAAACTGAAGAGCATTCAAAGGAGTTACTCCCTATAGATGAATCTGATATTAAAATAAGTAAAGATATTGATCAGGTTACGCGTGACCGATTGTGTCAACTTTTACAAAAGTACAGGAACTGCTTTGCCAATAATCTTAGTGAGCTGGGTTGTGCCAAAGGTACGGTGATGAATATCGATTTAAACGATAATAGTCCAGTCGTGTATAGACCATACCGCTTATCTCATCATGAGCGTCAAAAGTTAAGGGACATGGTAAAAGACTAGATTCAAAACGACATTGTACAAGAGTCCAGCTCAAACTATGCCAGTCCTATATTGCTCGTGAGAAAGAAAAATGGGGAGCTGCGACTTCGCGTCGATTATCGCGCTTTAAATAGCAAAACGGTAAAGGACAAGTATCCTTTGCCGCTGATCGATGACCAACTTTCGAACCTGAGTGGAAACAAGTTTTTTACAACGCTGGACTTAGCATCTGGTTACTACCAGATACCTATGAGTGAGCAGAGTCGACACTTGACTGCATTCGTGACGCCGGACGGGCACTACGAATTTAAACGTATGCCGTTCGGCCTCGCAAACGCACCATCAGTATTTCAACAATTAATGAATAGCTTACTAGGTTCAAGGAGATTCAGCTCAGCCCTAGCATACATGGATGACCTCCTTATCCCGTCTTCTACGATCGAAGAAGGCTTCGAAAGACTTGAGGATGTGCTGAAAGTAATTCAGGAAGCTGGCCTGACATTGAAACTCTCTAAATGTACCTTCTTTGACATTAAAATTGAATACCTCGGATACGAGATCTCTTCGGAGGGAATAAAACCAAGCGAAAGAAAAATCTCAGCAGTGAGAGATTTTCCAGCGCCACGCAACGTGCACGAAATGCGTCAGTTCTTAGGTTTGGCGAGCTATTTTCGGAGATTTGTGTGAAACTTCGGTGAAATAGCCAGACCCTTAACTGCGCTACTTAAAAAGGATGCACAATGGCGATGGGATGTTGAAGAGGTAACATCCTTTACTTGTTTGAAGAAACGACTAATAGAGCGTCCGCTTTTGGCGTTATACAACCCAAATTTAGAAACTGAGGTACATACAGATGCGAGTTCTTTGGGGCTAGGGGGAATTTTGATGCAATGGCAAGATTCTCCCAGGGTGTTGAAGCCTGTCGCCTACTTCAGTAGGCAGACCACATCAGAAGAGCGCCACTTACACTCTTACGAGTTGGAGACTTTGGCTGTGGTCTGCCCGCTGAAGAAATTTCGACCATATCTGTTAGGGCTCAACTTTTGCGTGTATACTGATTGCAACGCTTTACGTACGACACTGACGAAACGGGATTTGATACCACGAATAGCAAGATGGTGGCTGTCAATTAGTGAATATAACTTCACTATTGAATATCGTCCCGGATGTCGTATGACCCATGTGGACGCCCTTAGCCGAAACCCACCAACTAGTGATGTTCCTGCTCAAATTGTTAACATTCTTAGCATAAATACAGAAAATTGGATACTTACATTGCAGATGGGTGACCCAGAATTAGAACGCATCGTTAAAATTTTAAAACCAAACTTGGATGAGGAACTTTCAGATATCAAAAAGAATTACATTGTCATAAACCATTCATTATATAGGAAAATTGGCGATGACCTGCGTCTTGTGATTCCCAAAGATGCAAGATGGCAAATTTGCAAGGCCAATCATGACGACGTCGGCCACTTTGGGTTTGCAAAGACTTTGGAGCGGATTCAGAGCAGGTATTGGTTCCCCAAGATGAGACGATTTATAAAAAAATATGTAGCAGCCTGTATTGACTGTGCATATAATAAGGATAACGCGCCTACAAGACCTACCGGCCTCTTACATCCGATACCCAAAGTCGAAGTGCCATTTGATACGCTGCATATGGACCACTTAGGACCATTTGTAAAAAGTAAAACAGGTAACAACTACATACTTACAGTCGTAGATGGATTCACAAAATATATTTTTGCTAGACCAGTTCGGGATACCAAGACAAAGAATTTGATTAAAATACTAGAAAACTTGTTTAATGATTTTGGAGTACCACGCAGAATCATCTCCGATCGTGGCACAGCCTTTACTTCGGCATAATTCAAAGAATTTTGTAACAATAAGGGTAAAACATGTGCTTAACGCAGTTGCTTGCCCTAGAGCAAACGGGCAAGCCGAAAGATTCAACAGGAGTATTCTCACGGCTTTGTCTGCTCAAAATTTTAACAAAGACGAACGTGTTTGGGACGAGCAACTGGGTAAAGTACAGTGGGGTTTAAATAATACCGTAAATGCGTCCACCAAAAAGACTGCTTCGGAACTAATGTTTGGAATAAAGCTTAATTGCCCTATTGACAATATGTTGACAACTGAAAATCGCGAGACTGAAGCTGTTTCCGCAATAAGTCCCGGTGATGAGTCCAGTAATGATGACCCTATTGCTCAAGTGCCGGTAACATCTGAAACTAGCTCAAGTGCGACTAATACACCGGATGCTCAAAGTTGGGTAGCCCCGGCCTTAAACCCTACAAATATTGAAGAAGTGAGGCAGGAAGCGTCTGAAAATATTAAGAAAAGTCAAGAACGACAGAAAAAAGCATATGACGAAAAGAGGTCCCCAGCATTTACTTATTCTGTAGGTGATTAAGTAAAAATAACCAGGACCAATTTTAAAAATGATGGCAAGAGCAAGAAACTCTTACCAAAATTTGTTGGTCCATACAAGGTTACGAAAAGCTTAGGAAACGATCGATACAGAATTTCCAATGTGCCTGGGTTAAATTCAAAAAAATATGAGTCTGTTGTAGCTGCGGATAGGATGCGTCCGTGGATACACATCCAAGCATTAGAAATTAACGGATCCTCTCGTCCTTCATCCGATTTGGTCAACTCTAGTTCTGACTCTAGCTCTAATGAAGATTAATATGTTTTAAAATGTAATAAGTGTCACTAATGTAGTTTTATCTCTATACAATTGATGTATACCCACCTTGTTATTTTTTTACATATAATGTCCGATTTTTTTAGCACTCATCCTGCTAGCCTGTGACTATATAGGTGAAAAGCAATAGTGAAAACCAACTTTCAAATGTGTATCATAAAAACTAAAAAAATGAAAATAAAAATACAAAATAACAACAACGACTTCATATTGCATAAACTCGTCCATCTTCAAACGTAAAACCATCTGTGATCATCTGTCTTATTCCTTCCCCTTGTAAAGAGCGAGAAAGAGCTAACAGACGTGAAAAATGGCCGGAGTTCATTCATAACACGCACAGATGTTTGGCTTGAATAACTAGGGGGAATGACCTAACCTTGGTAATAAAAAAAAATGCCTTAAATGTAGCTTTTGCAAATTTTCGAATGATTAAATCGACATAATTTAAAACAAACAAATAAAAACATAATTTTGAAAATTCTTAAATAAGTAGATGTTAAGTCAGCTTACCTATTTGCGGTCCTCTTATCAGCTTATCAGGTGAGTACACTAATCTTCAAGGGGTGTAGGTATTTTTCAGACAGGGAGTGATTCAAATTTCCCATCACACTTTCTCAGGCTGTGGACTGACGAGCTATCCAAAATCATGCTAGAATTTATTGTGTTAGGGGTATGCAAGTTTATTAAAGTTAGGTATGTTTGATTAAACTAAAAAAATGAATTAGCATAATTTAATGATAACTCGGCGTGTTTAAAAATTTGAATCAACACTATCTACAACGATTGTTTATTTACACGACTATTAACACACTGTTCCTCATATTTACACTACTGGTTTCAGTTTATTTACACTAAAATAATCACTATTTATTTACAATAATTGCTGTACATGGCGTCCGTTTTGCGCGATACACACATATCAAGGTACTCCTGATTGGAGTATCGGTAGGGCAATTGTGATCGATATCACACGTCTTGCTAGTGCAACTAGATTTTCGATACTAAAATTCAGGTGAATCTTTACCTTGACACGTGCCAAACATTCTTTGAATTAGCCGCCCTGTCGGCAAGCAGCGAAAACACTTGCCAAAAAGCGCGGCGGCCGGCGGCCCCTTTGTACTAGATCGTTTGAGATGCACCGAAAAGACCGACTAAAATTAGACCAGGAGCTAGTGATCTTCTCTCCGAGATCCTTTACCTACGCAAAGGCCATACAAGTTCCCAATCGCTCTAATTGACTCGAAGCGTCCAGGTACCCAATCTAAAAATTTTGACGTATTGCCAGGACTCATGAAATAATAATAATTATTTGTTTTTATTCCTATCCTAATTACTAAGATTCCTAAGTTTGATTCTATCATTTTATCAAATGTTATCTGTATGGGCCAACCTCTGCCGGCGGCGGTTCGGCCTCTGAAGGCGGTTTAGCGCTGCCTAGGTTGGCCAAGGCTGTTCGTACCTAGATTGTGGGTATTCTGAGCGCGATATAAAGTTACGAGGTATGTCGGTCTTTTCCTGGCACAGTTCATGGTACTTAATTAAAATCTTTAGTTTATAAATTGTGCCGATTTCCTGTAGTTTTTTTTTGGCCATTGGGTACTGACTGAATCATTTTTAGACTAACTATCAATCGAGCATACAACCTCAGTTGAGAAGTGCTGCCTAGACTATTGTGTCATTTAAAAAGATCGAGCCCGTGAATCAAACGCAAGACCTACCTCCATGCATGCAATCATTTATTTTGACCAAATTAGCTCTAAGCCTATGCCAATTAAATTGTCGGAATTTTAAAGACACCTAGGGATGAGTAACAAAAGGGAAATGTATCGACGTGTAAAACTATTGGCATTCACCTAGCTATGCAATTGATATCGTTGTAAACGTCACAATATCAACAATTATAAGTAATAATTTCACTTATGATCGAATTAATCAAAGAGTAAAAGCAATTTGTATTATGCAAATAAAGAATACTATTACTTTTACTTTTCGATCGATTGCTTATGCGAGACTGTTTTACTAAGAAATAACATAATTTTATACTTCTTTTAATAACTTCTCAACTGCCGCCAATTTGGGAACAGTTGCATTTAGCACAAACAAAGTGCAGAGGAAGGCAAACGTTCTGTAGCCTTCTTTATCAGTCGATCTTAGCAGAAAAGTTTAAAATAACCAGAGCTGGGCCTACTTTTAGGCCATCCGTCATGACGGTAGGTAGGTTTTATATTTCAAAAGCAAGAACTCAAACGGCTACAAGCTATCATCCTGTGGCATTTAATGAGACTTTTGCTATACCCGGCCTTACACCGTTTAAATTAAATCACTTTTTGATTTTTAATTTACAGAAACAAAAATGATATTGAACTTCTTCTAATTGTTAGTATTAAAATTAAATGACAGTGTATCGATCCGCGCTATCTCGATAGATACTACATCAGTAATGCTTCGTCTGGTGCGCTGGCGGCCGCACTTTGACCGATCGCTGCTGCGCAGTGCGCTTCGCTTTCTTTTAGTTCGGGTCGTGCGCCTGTCACGATTAGATGCGTCATACGGACGCGCTTCCGGCTTCCGCGCGCGTCGTAGTATCGCAAAATCTGTCATTTATTAAAAACACAATTTTAACCTAGTTTGTTCTGTGATAGTTAGTCAATGTAGAACCATCAAAAAGTCACAATGTGAGTGTGCGTGTGAGTGGTCGGTCAGTGTAATAAAAAATGTAGAAACTAGAATACCTAAATCTTGAGTTAGATGAGGAATGTTTTCGTGTATTTTTAATCATGATGAGTTCAATTTTCGAAAGTAAGGAACAGTGTAAATAAACAATCGTTGTACCTAGAGAGATGATTCAAATTTTTAAACACGCCAAGTTATCATAAAATTATGTTAGGTATTTTGAATTTCATTGAGTTAGAATAATCTAACTTATCGTTTTCGGTTAGTTTTAATTACCTTTCTCAATAATAAAGTCGCATACCTAAAATAATCGTAACATGGTTTTGGATAGCTCGTCAGTCCACAGCCTGTGAAAGTGTGATGGGAAATTTGAATCACTACCTTATCTGGAAACAAACCCCCTGAATATCAGTGTATGTACTTACTTGATAAGCTGATATGAGGGCCGTTTTACTGGTTTTACCATTGGTAAGCTGCTAACTTAACATTTACTTAGCTAAGACATTGTATTTTTTTAATTGGTTTGTTCTAAACGATGTAGATTTTCAAATTAGAAAATTTGCACTAAGCTACATTTAAGCCCTTATTTTAAGTTAACAATGTTAAAGGTAAACAAGCCAAACATCTGACCGTGTAGTATAAGTTTATGAATGAACTCCGGCCATTTTTTACGTCTGTTAGCTCTTTCTCGCTCATTACAAGGGAAAGGAATAAGACAGATGATCACAGATGGTTTTACGTTTGAAGATGGACGAGCTTATGCAATATCAAGTCGTTGTTGTTATTTTGTATTTTTATTTTCATTTTTTTAGTTTTTATGATACACATTTGAAAGTTGGTTTTCACGATTGCTTTTCACCTATATGTATAGTCACAGGCTAGCAGGATGAGTGCTAAAAAAATCGGACATTATATATATGTAACAACATCTGACTCTAGATTCGGACACGTGCGCCGGGAGTCTGCACGTTGTAGGATTGCCGAATGTCATGATTTTAATTTGATTACAAAAAATAACAGTATTTTTATAACGCACATGGCAACACTGCGTAACCCCGTTGTTTGTCATCAGGCGAAATACGGGGGTGAGTAGTGGGGCGAGTGAAGAAAAAATCGAAAGTGTTGCTGGATCGTTGAAAAGAGAAGTCGTTGTTACGCACCTTGTTTCTATTCTTGTAAAATACAGTGAGTTGAATAAAAGGAAGTCTTGACTGAATCTGTGATTTTATTAAACTTTAATGAAATGAAAAATAAAATTGTTTAAATCCTTTTGAAAATAAATTACTTATGTGAAACAAGATTTTCATGTAAAATATTTAATGACGTTTTAAATAATTCATCGTCATCAGCATCATCGTCGTCATGAATATTTAAAAATTACTGTGTCTTTAAATATTTTGATTACTGTGCTACACCATATTTAGCTCGCCAACGCAACACCGCGCACACGTACCTCTCGGTCGGCAGTCGGGCATCGACTGACTCCCACTCCGCTCGGTAGCGCGTCCTGACGTATGCGCTCGAGACAAATGATCGATTAGTGTATCTCTATACACTACATCCCTTCCTTAATTAAATCTATTTTATTTTTTTATAATGTAGTTTGTAAATAAAATCTTTATTAATGTTCTTAGATATCTATATATATTTTTAATTCTTCTTGCACGAATGACCTTTCCCATTTTATTTATTTCCGAGTATTTAAATCCTATAATTATTTAAACCATTATCTTTTATTTAACTTTTCCAATGTTTATTACTTATCTCAACATTATTATTCGTTATTTGCAGAAGTACCTCTGATTTTTTTTTCATTCTCTTCTTGATCGTTTAATACTCTCAACTGCCCTCCAACTTTCTTTAAATGTACCACGTTTCTTCTCAAAACTTGTCTTGTTGAATCATTTTTAATTTCGATCATTGTGTATGAAACACGTCACACTTTGCGGACATTATACAAAGCATTTTGTAGAAAATAAACAACATCCTCTTTTTTGGTATTTATTTATGTATGTGTATTTATAAAGAGAAAAATATAGATCAAAATATATATAAAAATTTTATCTATAAGGCACATCAATAAATAAGAAATCAGTTATGTTTAACTGCTTTTTTTTAAATAATACTAAACCAATCTCAATACTATCGTAAAAACTTGTAAAGAACAAAGCCGAACATCGTCAAGATCTCCCGAACACTGCCGAAGGTGTAAGGAATCATGTCTGTCACTATATGTATCTTGCTATAACACATAATTTACAATAGGTCTAAAGCGACATTACAATATCTGACTTAGTTAAAAGCATTTATAAAAACCAAACTTCGCCGTGTTCACTTCATACACACAACTTCATATTAAGCAGTTGGTCATTTTAGGTGAAGTTAATGGAGGGTTGGCAGGTTATAATGTATGTAGGTAGTTTTAACTATATTAATAAACCAGTCAGACTCCAGCCTCGGTGTTTTACTTACGTCCCACTGGCGACGAGTCGATTTCACGCGTTTTTATAGTGCCTACAGGTTTTATTTGCAATAACCAAATATGCCGATCGGTAAATTGGAACCGTTTGATTTGCAATCACAACAGTGGTCCGCGTATATTCGTCGGGTAAAACAATTTATATTGCTAAACGAGATCAAACCCCAGTTGCAAGTGTCGTGCTTAATAACAGTGGTTGGTAAATGCACGTATTCTTTGATGTGTGATTTGTGTTCACCCGATGACCCTGAATCAAAGACATTTGACGAACTCGTGAAGCTTGTATCGGATCATTTAGAACCTAAACGCTCCGAGATAGCCGAGCGCCATGTTTTTAGATTACGTAGACAACAGGTTGGCGAATCTCTCTCCGATTATTTACAAAATCTGAAACATCTGGCTACGACGTGCAATTTTGGACCTAATTTAGAAGAAAATTTGCGCGACCAATTCGTGTCCGGCCTAGCGAGTGAGACGATGCGATCTCGAATATTCGCTGAGAGACAAGTGAACTACAAGAAAGCGGTGGAGCTGGCTCTGTCACTGGAGGCGGCTGAGCGACATGCGAGCACGGCTGCGGCGAGCGCAGCAGCGGCAGCGGCGGTCGCGGGCCCCAGCGACACATCGGCGGGCGAGGGCCTGCACCAGGCGAGCGTGAGGCGCGGCCAGCAAGGCGGCGGCGGCGGGCCGGCCGCGCCCCACAGCGGCGGCGGCGGCTCCCAGCGCTGCTGGCGGTGCGGTAAGCCGCATCGGGCTGATAGGTGCCGGTTAGCGAACTACAACTGTGACGAGTGCGGGGTGCGCGGTCATTTAAAAGTGATGTGCAAAAATGTGCGTAATTCCAGTCGGGGCAATGCCCGACATAATTATATTAGTGACGAGAGTGAAGGCGAGGACTTTTTTAACATTCAGGTGGACGGAACAGGTGACAAACCATATATTATTTCGGTGGAGGTGGATGGTCGTTCAATCGAGTTCGAAGTAGATACAGGAAGTAGAATTTCGACTATTAGCCAAGACTTTTATGAACGTTACTTAAAAAATAAACAAATTATATCGGATAATTTAAACATACGTAGTTACGTCGGTACAAAAATGGAATCACTCGGTTTTATTAAAGTTAACCTAGTTCTTGGGAATATATCTATACCGGACTGTCAACTTTATATTATTAAAAGAGGGGGACGACCGTTGCTAGGCAGAGAATGGGTACGTGTTCTAGGCATAAAAAATATTAGTTTATTAAAGTGACTTTAGTGTTAGTGAACATAAAGCTCAAATTTGACTACAATCCAATCCAAGTGCCCATAGACCAACGCACCTATCAGACATGCCGCGCTCACCTAAAATAACTACGGGATCAATTCCAGACCTGTCCAAATTAATCATGACAGAGGGAGACCCCAACATAACCATGAGAAAGCGGAAACTTTCTGAGGAGTACACGGAAGCACTTAACAAATTTTCAGATAAAATGATGTCCACGTTTGGTAGTTGGAAAGCCGAGATTAGTATGGAGAACTCCAAGATAAATGAAAACCTGAATGCACTAAAAACAGACCTTGCAAAATTAAGTGATAACTCCCAGGACCTAAAGACTGAAATTCAAGGCATGAGAAAGGAGTACGCGGAGATTAAAAAAATTGTGCATTCGCTCGATTCCAAGAATAAGGATTTACAAAATGAGATGGCAGTATTGCAGAAATCAGCTCAGTTTTATAGTGACCAACAAGATGATATCCTTAAAAAAGTGGAGTCAGTCTCCAATGAAATAAAGCCACTAGCTCACCTTAAGGAGGAGTTGGAACAACTGAAAAAACAGAATAATCAACTGAAGGCTGACATAAACATAAACGATCAAAGAGACAGGATATTAAACTTGGAGATCGTTGGTGTCACTGAAACCAAAGATGAAAATTTATCTGACATTGTGGTAATAATCGCAAATAAAGCTGGCGCCAACATACAAGCTACTGATGTCATTCTAGCGAACAGAGTCTCTTCGAGAACTAAACAGCAGGGGCGGCCCAGGGTTATTATCGCCAAAATGAAAACACGCCTAGTCAAAGACAACATTATCTCATGCAGCCGCAAGTGCCGTCTTACAACTAAAGACTTAAACTTGCATGGTGACCCCAAGCCAATCTACATCAATGAGCACCTTACGGTATTTAACAAAATGTTACTCAAGAAATGTAAGGAAATAGCTAGGGCTAAACAATATCAGTTTGTGTGGACCAAGCACGGACGAATTTTTTTGAGGAAAAACGACGTAGCCCCGCCTCTGCACATTTCATCAGAAGAAGATCTGAGGAAGATCACATAAAAGGTTTAATTATTGTGTTGCTGCTAGAATTAGATAATTTCTTAGCTCCGGTTTTAATTTGCCTGGCGATACACTTTGCCAAACTCACTCTTGAGCTTGAAGTTCTATTGAACTATTTTTTCTTGGTTACTCTATACATAATTAACTCTATGGTTGCCGAAACATGCCCCACTATGCGAACGGTAATACACATACGCTCGATTAGCATGCGCATATTCTCTTCACAGATATCTCGAGTATTTAAGCTGCATCGTTTTATTTCATTCGAAGTTTATCGTAATTGCACTACATTGGTTTTACTGATTATACTTAATAACACAATTATAATACATCCCAATCAAAATAAACCTATTTTTTCAGTTAATTGTCAAATGCCACTTAAATATAACTTCCATAAAATAAATGCAGAAATCAAATTAATTATCTCTAAATTTATTAAAAAAGTGTTAACGTCATTGATGAAAAATAATAGATCGGTCGCACTCATTCACGCACCATCTTCGCACGAATGCACTCTAAATATAAGTTGTTTACGACTAAACCAGTCTCGGATGCACTCGGTCTTGTTGCTACTGCGTGTTCCTTTCGCTAATTACCCGCCTAGTTTTAACAATATGTTGTTACTGTGCCGAGTTGGAATGAATTTGTTGACGGAATATTTTGTGTGCAAAACTGCTTACACTTGTGTTATCGCTATTCTATACATTAAAAAATGTAAGGCTTTTTATTATTTCCTATTAGCTTACGAGTTCCGTTTGAGCGTAAACTATAACTTTAATCACCATCATAAATTAACTTTTTTCGAGTTCTTATTAAGCTTTTTTTATAAAAATGGCTAATTTAACAGTTTTCTACCAAAATGTCCGTGGTTTGCGCACTAAGTGTTTGCAGTTTAAACAGAACCTACTTTGTAATTCCTACGATTTAGTTGTGATAACTGAGAGCTGGTTACATGATGGCATACTTAACGGGGAATTATGTGATGGTGGGTACGATGTTTTTCGAAATGACCGCGACCTTAAAGCGTCCGACAAACGTACGGGCGGGGGCGTCATGATTTTAGTTAAAAAAGATCTAGGCGCCGTGCGCTGTGACGTCAACTCACGGCCGCCAACTGAGACGTTGACGGTTACTATACCCGCGCGTACCCTTACATCCACAGTAGATCTACATATCTGTGTGGCCTATGTCCCCCCCGACGCAAAAAGCATCCCGCAGGACATCGAATCAATCCTGTGCTCCTTTTCTCGTATCTTTGACCGTAACCCGCAACATAATTATTTAATATTAGGTGACTTTAACTTACCACAAATAAGCTGGGGTACAAGCGGCCCAAACTTTCTTAAGCGTGGGACTATCGAGACTCAAAACGCGGGAATGCGTTTGGTGAATAATTTAAGCTTGCTTGGTATGTCACAATACAACATCTTACAAAACTATGCAGGCAATACTTTGGATCTCGCTTTCTCTAACCTACCGTTAACTATCAACAAAAGCGTTATACCACTCGTTACCGAGGATCGCTCTCATCCTTCATTTATCATTGATGTGTCAGACCTGGCAGTTAAACCACTAAGAGAATCTCGTTCTCCTAGGCGTAATTTTAGGAAGGGTGATTACGAAAGCATAAATGCACTTCTGACGGATGTTGACTGGGATAATTTGCTAAACTTTGGAACTGTAAACGATATGTGTGACAGCCTTTATAAAGTTATTAATACTTCTATTGAAAAACACGTGCCTTTTACAAATTCAAACACTAATCGTACCTATCCAGTCTGGTATAGCAAGGCCCTTATTAATATTATTAAAGATAAATCTAAGGCGCACTCAAGATGGAAAAAGTATAGAAACCTTCTCGATTATGATGAATTTGCGCTGTTACGCGCAAGACAAATTCGAGTCCAAAACGACTGCTTTAAGAAATACATTTTAAATACAGAGGCCTCAGTTAAAAGTAACCCGAAATCGTTTTGGTCCTACGTTAAGTCTCTACGGGGAGGATCCAACTATCCTACAACAGTTACTCTAGGCAATACCAAGTATTCAAACGGTATAGAAATATGCAAGGCCTTTAGTGATTTCTTCAAAAGTGTCTTTGGGGTGCCCATATCGACGGCTCCTCCCATCATAGATGACAACGATGCGGATTTCATATTTGGACTGCACATTTCTGTCACAGCCATACGAAAATCCCTAGAAACTCTGGATTCGTCTAAAGGTTCTGGCAGTGACGGGATCCCCCCTTTATTTTGGAGGAACTGCGCTGAGACCATGGCTTATCCCATCGCACTTCTGTTCAATCGTTCTCTAAAAGAGGGGGTATACCCTGATATATTTAAGGAAGCTCTCATCATACCCTTACACAAAAAGGGCTCTAAAACTGTGGTAGAAAACTATAGGGGAATTTCTATTCTTAATACTCTAGGAAAGGTTTTTGAGAGGAATGTATATTGTGCGATTTATCCGATTATACAAAGGGGTATATCTGACAACCAGCATGGCTTTCTCCGGAGGCGTTCGACGATTACTAATCTGTCTGGATTCACTGAGTATGTGCTCAAAAATATGGAAGGAGGTGGGCAGGTTGACGTGGTGTACACAGATTTTGAAAAAGCTTTCGATCGCGTGGATCACGTCATCCTGCTCAACAAGCTTCAGAGGTTAGGGATACGAGGGGACTTGCTTCGCTGGATTCAGTCTTACTTGGTCAATCGATCCCAGGCGGTTGTTCTAGGCGGTTATAGATCAGATTTCGTTAATATACCTACCGGTGTTCCACAGGGATCACATCTTGGACCCTTGTTTTACAATGCATATTTATTCGACATTAAGGATTTCTTCGTGCATTCCAACCACTTACTGTACGCAGATGACAAGAAAATATTTCTTAAAATTACAGATATGAATGACTGTTTTGCATTACAACAAGATCTTAATAATTTAAATAAATACTATAAAATTAACAATATAAGCATAAATATAAGTAAATGTCAATGTATTACATTCACGCGTAAAAAACATCCCATCAAATATTCATACACTTTTAATGATCTTCCGATAAAGCGAGTCGACGTTATCCGTGATCTCGGAGTGATATTCGACACTAAGTTAACAATGAGTGATCACATTGACAATATAGTGGATAGAGCCTTCAAAAGTTTAGGGTTTGTTTTACGCACTTGCAAACCCTTTAATGATATTGGCGTTTTTAAATCTGTTTACTATGCATATGTCCGAAGCATCCTTGAATACGCATGCCCAATATGGTTACCTCAATATAAAACCTATATAGATCGCCTGGAACGTATCCAAAGTAGGTTCATTAAGCACTTGAATTATCGCCTCAGAGTGAGCCCAGGTTCCTATGTTGAGAACTGTCGCCGCCATGGACTTCTAACTCTCGAAGAGAGGCGCAACATGCTGGAAATGTCCTTGCTGCACGATATTCTGAGCGGGCGGCTCGACTGCCCGGGCCTGCTGGCGGGGCTGGCGTTCTGCGCCCCGGTGCGCCGCACCCGCCACACGCCCCTGCTGCACGTCCCGCGACGCTCAACCAATTATTCTGCCAACTCGGTGCTCGCTCGTATTGCGCGCAATTACAATTTTAAATTTAGCAACATTGATATTTTTCATCATACAAAAAAATCATTTAAAAAATATATTGTAAAAAGCATAACAGACAGAGATGTGTGAGACTGATACTTAGCAACTATACTAAACTTTTATTATACTAATCAACTTTATTAGGTGCGGACAACGGCACGTCGACCTACCACAAAATGTCAAGTTTTCTCATTTGAAAATGAACTCTATATGTCAGGCTTAAAGTTGAAAATCTTTTGGAGAATTTTTGACTTTTGGGGTGGGTCGACGTGCTGTTGGCTGTTGACTGTACATAGTTGTAAATCATTTTTTTCTCGCAGTATTAGTATCTGAGTATAAATAGGTATACATATAGATGCGTATTTCACTTAGAGATACTTAAATTGAGATACCGTCTTAAGTAAAACCTAATTTGTCCAAATATTGGTGCATGTTACGGTAACAGGATTGTGTTGTTGTAATATTGTTTTCCTCTTCTTTCGATTTTTTTTGGCCGAGTGAGATAAGTTTAATTATTATTGTGGTCATAAAAACTAGAATACCTATTTACTGGATAGTATGTCCATTCTTTTACCTCGCGCTATAATACTTTTGTAAATTAAGGAAGACCTTTAATTAGCCTTACTAATATTATAAATAGTTCTTGTATAATCATTATTTGTAACGCCGTTGGTTTTCTTAAATAAATAAAATAAAAAATAAATAAAATAGTATTGATTTGCACCAAGTTACAGATCATAAGACCAGTGACCCGTTTGTGAACCGATTGGTAACCGAATTTCCTGAAGTGTTTACAGATAAGCTAGGGACATGTAAAAAAAACATAAAATTAGAATTATTCGATAAAGCGCCTGTGTACGTGCGCGCGCGGCCGGTGCCGCTGGCGCTGCGCACGCGCGTGACCCGCGAGCTCGAGCGGCTCGAGGCCGAGGGCACCATCTATCGTGTCGAATCTTCCGAGTACGGTACACCTATTGTTCCCGTCATTAAGGAATGCGGCGATATACGGATATGTGGTGATTATAAAATTACGATTAATCCTAAACTTAAGCGCGATCCATACCCGCTCCCTCGAATTGAGGAATTGTTTGCAACCCTCAGTGGAGGCGAGGAATATTCAAAAATTGATTTAAAACATAGTTACCAACAATTGGTTTTAACAGAGGATTCTCAGCCATATACGGCAATTACAACACACCTTGGTACGTTTGTATATCGCCGCACTCCATTTGGACTTTCTTGTATACCTGAGAAGTTCCAAAAAATTATGGAAGAAACTCTGAGGGGCATACCAAACACGGTTGTATTTTTGGATGACGTCTGTGTCACAGGGCCCAATAAAATTTCTCATTTAAATAATTTACGCGCAGTTTTAGAAAGATTACGAAATATGGGTTTTACTGTTAAAATAAATAAATGTGTTTTCCGACAGCCAAGTGTAAAATACCTAGGCTTTATTATTGATAAGACCGGTTTGCGTCCCGATCCTAAGAAACTTGAGGCAATTAATGATGTTCCCAGACCACGTGACGTCACTCAGTTAAAAAGTTTCCTAGGCATGTTAAATTACTACGGTAAATTCATTCTTAATTTAAGCATAATTTTACACCCATTGCACGAGCTACTTAAAAAGGGTGTTGACTGGAAATGGGATTCCCAATGTGAAAAGGCTTTTGTGTTAGCAAAAAAGGCACTTTCTAACGATAGGGTGCTAGCTCACTATGAAGAAGGGCGGCCGCTCGTACTGTCGGTGGACAGCAGCGCGTACGGGCTGGGCGCGGTGCTCGCTCACGTGTACGCGGACGGCAGCGAGCGCCCCGTCAGCTATGTGTCGAGAACGCTGAATGCGGCCGAGCGCAATTATAGCCAGCTTGATAAGGAGGCGCTAGCAATATTTTTTGGTATTACTAAACATCACCAGTATCTATACGGAAGGAAATTTGTTTTGCGGACAGACCATCAACCCCTTAGTTTTATTTTTGGGAAAAAGGGGGGTATTCCGCAAACCGCGGCAAGTCGCCTACAGAGGTGGGCTGCTCGTTTGTCCGCGTATGATTTTTCAGTACAGTTTGTCAGGTCTATAGATAACGGTCCAGCCGATGCCCTGTAGCGCCTACCACTGGTGTACGAGCGTTGCCACTCGGTGACTGTTAATTACCTAGATCTAGTTGAGGACACAATGCCTGTAAGTTTCAAAGAAATCGCGACAGAAACCGGTAAAGACAAGCTATTAAGTAAGATTAAGGGTTATGTTTTGTTTGGGTGGCCTGCGGGGACCAGTTGTGAGGACGAAAAAGCTTATTTCGCTCGTAAGGATGAAATATTGATTGAATTAGGGTGTTTGCTTTTTAAATATAGACTTATTGTACCTCCGTCCTTACGAACGAGGGTTTTGAATGAAATTCACGAGGGTCATCTAGGTGTAATTAAAATGAAAAATTTAGCGCGAAATTATGTGTATTGGCCAAGCTTGGACAGAGATATCGAGCAGGTGAGCCGGACTTGTCAGGCGTGTCTAGTTGTACGAGACGCACCCGCACACGCCCCCCTACATCCCTGGGAGTTTCCGCTTAAGCCCTGGCAACGAGTTCATGCCGACTTTGCGGAATGTGGGGGGAAGAAATACATTATAATTATTGATTCGTATTCCAAGTGGATTGTGGCAATCACGATGAGTAAAACAGACGCCGAATCCACCATCGCGGTACTGCGATCTGTTTTTGCTAGATTTGGGCTTCCGGCACAACTGGTCACCGATAATGGCCCGCCATTTTTATCGTTAGATTTTAAAAAGTATTGTAATAAAAACTGTATTAAACATGTAACGTCGGCACCGTATAGACCGCAAGGTAACGGGGCCGCGGAGAATGCGGTAAAAACCATTAAAAAAGTGATAAAGAGAGCCATCCATGAGGGTAAAGATGTACCCAAAGCGTTATCAACATTTTTATTCCAATATCGAAACGTGGAGCAAGCGACAACGAATGTCGCGCCGGCCGTGGCGCTGCTGGGGCACCGCCTGCGCGGGCGCCTCGACGCGCTCCGGCCGGACGTGGCGGCCGTCGTGCGCGACGCTCAGCAAAGGCAAGTACGCAATAAGGGGGGTTCCGACAGGGATATCGCCGTAGGCGATACAGTACTTGTGCGGGGCTACTCACACAAAACACCTAAATGGGTAAAGGGGAATGTAGCACAAAAAACTGGTCCAGTCTCTTTTAAAGTAAATATGGGGCAAGATTTACAATGGCGTAGACACCAGGACCAAATTATATCCTTAAATTCTGCGTCTAAGAGTAGGTTCTCACTGTCAAATCCAAATTTAAATACCGAAATAGAAGATTCGGAAAATAAAAGCGATGCCGACGGTACATTTGAAGATGCGATGGGGGAGGAGTTGGACAAGGATAAGGTCGATAGATTCAGTACGCCTTCAGCTTCTGAATATAACTCCGAGTTGAGCCCGCGTTCGCCAACCCCTCCACCACCAGGCGCTTCAGCTCGAGCTGTACGAGCTTATAATAGAGCTAAGAATAGTCAATAGCCTTACTAATGTCTATTTTAACAATAATTAAAATATTTATAATAGCCAACCTAAAAAGATCTATGTTAATGTCGTATTGCTGTGTTGGTGTAAGAAATCTCGAAAGTAGTTGCTATTACATATTTAAAAAGGGGAAAATATGGAGGGTTGGCAGGTTATAATGTATGTAGGTAGTTTTAACTATATTAATAAACCAGTCAGACTCCAGCCTCGGTGTTTTACTTACGTCCTACTAATAACTGGATTCCACTGTACCTATTGCAATGTTTTGCACGCATTTATTATTTTTCTTTAACTAAGTAAATAACAATTAGAGATCAATGTGTGACTTTGATTACGAAATAAATTATAATTTACACTTAAAACCTGTAATATAACAATAACTTCATAATACCACTGATCAAGGCAATACCAACATTATTGTTCTAGGTTACATAGATAGTAAAATGTGTGAATCTATGTACCTATTACAGTTGCATTATTAAATCTTATCTAAACAATGTGAGCAAATAATATCAGTTTATTTATTTTTTTGGACCAATTATAACAAAGTTGCTATTATAATAATTTTGTCAAGCTACCCACTGTAACGACTAATCACGCAATACAAATCCTTTCACAGAACAGTACCACAAGTTGAGGTTCATTTTTCCGTAAGAAAATAATGTGCACGTTCATAAAGTCAATAGAAAGTTAATTCATAGTTCATAGCTGATTCTCAGATGTGAGTTGCGACATCCTTGTTTAATGTTTATACCTGGAAATGACCAGATAGTTGTGCGCTCTTTACAAATTTATAAAATTTTCTCTAACCACACATAAAAACCTTGCTAGTTCAAGCTCTCGTCATTCCCATAATCGATTACATATGCTAATTTGTGCTGCTCAAATCTCTCTCAAGCTTATCTTGACAACCTTAACCGCCTCCTCCACAATGGTATACGCTTTATCTTGGGCTTCGTAAATATAATCCTGAGTTTCATCTTTTCACACTCAATCAACTTAAATGGTTACCCTATCCGTCAACGCAGACATCAGAGGACACTTTGCACGCTCTTTAGCATTCTACATCACCCCAGTTCCCAAGCTATACTTTTCACGCTCTTTAGCATTCAACATGACCCCACTTCCCAAGCTATATGAAACAACCTTTCATCTGCCTTGGTACCATCTCTTCACGCAATCTGCGATCACACCTCTCTTCCTATATTCCTCCTCATAAATATGGGTTGTTATCTAATACGTTTCCTATTTTAACTATACGTCTATGGAATTCTCTCGTCCTCAGTAACAATCCTCATCTAAATTTGTCTTCAAAAACTACGCGATACCCTTTCTTGGCCCCTTCGGAACTGCATTTTTTTATTCACCCTAAAAATTGATTTGTTTCCTTTTCTAAACTCTTTCACTTATCAACGTTCGACCTCCCCTGTATTTATTTTTTACTATCTATACATATCTATACATATAATAAAACTGTAGAGAGGGTAAAATCTGTACATTGAAGATAATTAAAAAAAAATACTACTATTCATATGACTAACAGAAGTCAAAAATATGGTTTCTAAATTTTTTGTCTGTCTGTCTGTCTTTCTGTCTGTCTGTCAGTTGTTCGCCTTTCACGCAAAAACTACCGGACGGATTTTCATGAATCCTTTTTTATTATATAAGGTCCGATTTTTTTAGCACTCATCCTGCTAACCTATGACTATATAGGAGAAAAGCAATCGTGAAAACCAACTTTCAAATGTGTATCATAAAAACTAAAAAAATTAAAATATAAAATAAAACCATCTGTGATCATCTGTCCTATTCCTTCCCATAGACAGAGCGAGAAAGACTTAACAAACATGAAAGATAGCCGGAATTCATTCATAACACGCACAGATGTTTGGCTTGAATAACCAGGGGGAATGACCTTCAACCTTTGTAAATACAAAAATTTGCCTTAAATGTAGCTTTTGCAAATTTTCGAAAAAAAAAACGACATAATTTAAAATAAACAAATAAAAACATAATTTTCAAAAAATCTTAAATAAGTAGATGTTAAGTTAGCAGCTTACCTATTTGCGGTCCACTTATCAGCTTATCAGGTGAGTACACTAATCTTCAAGGGGTGTAGGTATTTCCAGACAGGGAGCGATTCAAATTTCCCATCACACTTTCTCAGGCTGTGGACTGACGAGCTATCCAAAATCATGCTAGAATTTATTGTGTTAGGGGTATGCAAGTTTATTAAAAAGTGAGGTATGTTTGATTAAACTAAAAAAACAAATTAGCATAATTTTATGATAACTCGGCGTGTTTAAAAATTTGAATCAACACTATCTACAACGATTGTTTATTTACACGACTATTTACACACTTGTTATACCATGGTACTCTAAAGGAATCGCCTATGAGGCACCGACCTCATTAATTGGGACAACCAAGTAATTGCGTCAAGCGACAGCACGAGGCGCTGAGTCGACACAACGTGCTGCATCGACCCACCGCGGCCCCCGCTGCATTTTCGGCGTCACTTTGGTTCTAACATTGAACATCGTCATACGCGATTAGAATTAATTAAATTGTAATTTCTATATTTTAAATAAATTAGTTTTAATTAAATTGGTTTTTTTTGTATCCACCGCTGTGGCCGTTCGTAATTGGCGCAGTCGGTAGGATACTCGCGGTCGGTTTCGCGCTTCATCGAGAAGATTTCCGTTTCGTACGAGAAGCCTACCGTGTGGCTCTCAAGTCACATCAGAGTATCCAGAACCCACGACGTGCTACAGCGCAGGCATCCAGACATCGATACCGAACAGACAAAAATACCAAGAATAATGAAATTGTAAGTACACTGAATCTTTCATGTGTTGCTTCCCATTTACTTTGTAGTCCTATTTTTCTTTGTGTGAATTTCCCTCGCCAAAATTTTCCATCCCAGGCAATCGGGGTCCGATTCCCCTAGGCTAGTTAGGAATAATAGATTAGACGCTAATAGGAACACAAACCCTTCCTTAGACATAATTACAGAGGAAGAGTTAACTTTAAATATGGCCGATCCAGTAGATACCATTTTTGAAGTACCCGACCTAAGTACCCGAGCACATCCTGATCCAAAGGTTCGTAGGCCTAGCGGCGAGCACGCGTGACTCGAACCTTTACTCCCAGACCTTGACCGCGCTCCTGCGGTGAACCCATCCCCGGTCCGGACGCTCTTGCGGCGAGCACGCATACGACTCCGTATGCCAGCCTTCCTTACCCGTAGACAAAAGTAGATTATTAACAAATACCCGCCTCGCTATGCGCCGACCGTAATCCGCGATACCGTCCGTGGGGACCGCGCCGATCCCCGTCGCCCTGCCTCGTCCGTCCGTATAGAATAAGTTGAGAGTAAGACATCAGTCACAGGCCTAGGTAGATTAAGAAGTGAACTAGTTTTTAGGAATAATTGTGTGTCTTTCAATATAGAGAGTGCAAACGTCCCGTTGGTTTCCTTGGTTAATTCCCTGTTAGGATCCTAAAAATAGGTACGCATCCTCTCACCGCACGCATCGCAGGCTGGGGTCAGTACATATGTTGACGAGGAACTCAGGCCTGAGCTAGCCGAAAGGGTTCTTTGTCACATTGGCGCCCAACGAAAAAACCCACATAATCCACAGGGAAGGGTACTTACCGAGCCGTCGCACCCAGGCAACAGAAGGCCGAAAGAGAGCGACGCCTTGGGAGTAACCACACTCCGTAATTAACCAGAAACCGAAACTAATGCCCACGTCCTGGATATACAACTTGCGAAAACAAGAACTTGAAGAAGAGTGCAAGAGAAGAAAAATAGAAACCGAAAACTTGACAGTACGAGACCTGAGGCAAATCCTCGCACAGGTAGTGAGAGAAGAAAAACCGTCCAGGCCAAAAAACCGATCCGACCAACCTGACCAGTCCTCCAGCGACAAAGAGGAATATATCGGGTGTAAAAAAAGGCTTAACCAAGCCGAGTGCTATTCGGTCAGCCGTCGCGAGCGGTCGTCCACAACACGTGCGCTGCAAGTGGCCCGAACCGAAAAAAGATCTTTTTGTTCTTAAAATCCAAAGCCCAACGCGCGGGTCCTGTCTTTGATAATAATATTGCAATTTCTCTTCAGCCTCTGAAGTCAATAACCAGTGAATTAATTCTAAAATAAATTTAATTAAACATTTAAACTTATATTAATAATCAACGGAACGCGGGATTAGTGTTTTCAGAATCACCCCTCCGTAATTTAATTCTTGCATAGTTTTTTAGCTATCTCGAAGTGTGTGAGCCAAGTGTGTATAGTGTTTTTGTGCCAACCGTCCTACGAGTGCTCCAGTGCAGCCTCAGGGAAAGGAGAAACCATCGCATTCCCATCTTAAGCCTGTGGCGAGTTGCAAAGGGTTCGAGAAAGGCCCACTAGTCCAGTTACTACGCGTGTAGGCGCAAACCCGGTGAGATCAGTCCTTTACCTTACAAACACCAAGTCAAAGTTGCGAATTGAATAACAAATTCGACCACCTCGAACCTATCAGAATCACTAGTCTCCATAAATTTAAATAGGACAATACTCAAAAGCAAACCTCAGACCGAAGTCTCTAGAATATTATAATACTAACATCACCTCAAAGTACCACAAATACATAAAACTGAGGTAGGTTGTATAGGTACTTTAAAATTATTAAGGTACAAAGCAAAGTTTTCTGTAACTCTAACAATCGACTCTCAACTAACGCTCATTACCAAAAAGACAACACATGTTAAACATAAATCTGAAACAAAGCAAACATCTTTGGTAACAATAAACCTTAGTATTGCATAGTTTTACTCAACCAAACATTTAAATTTACAAGAAACACAGCAAAAAAGAATAGCCCCAAAAACACTTTTGTTTCTTGCATAATACAAAAGCACGAAATCAATACCCCGTGTTTAAGCCTCATCTGGTTACCATTGAACCCATCTGAAAAGTATAGTGACCCAACAAAAAACGGCAAACCCATTAAAAACGGACGCAACAAGCATTACCAACACTTACAAAAACACTAATAAATAACAATTCCGCAACCTTTACACCCTAGCCATAAGTCTCTAATATATTAGATTTAAGCTTTCCCCCACAGCCCACATAATGTCAACAGCAATAATCAAAGTACCTGGAGATGGAAATTGTCTGTTTAGGGCAATAGCTCAACAGATCAACGACTTATTTTACCTCACACTAGACCATGGGGCAGTCAGACGTGATCTTGCGCGATACGTGGAAGAAAACCAAGACGACGATGCAATGAAAATAGCTATTGCCAGCAACCTTGACACAGACAACCAAACACAATACCGTAACTACATTGCAAATCAATACAAAGACGGAGAATGGGGTGGTACGGACATCCTTATTGCAGCGGCTAACTTCTACCATATAACTATCAACATCCATCAGAAAGAAAATAGATCGACCTTAGTCTTCAGGCCAAAAAATCCACACGACTCTGTTGGCGACATAAACCTAATCTATGACGGTAGCCACTATGATAGTCTCATATACGTTAATTCCGGAAATGAAAATACTACGCAAGTAAACAAGGCATTACATAATGAGAAGAGCCAACATCAAAACACACTGGAAAGCACAAATGAGTCGATTAGCTCCCCCATGAGTATTGAGGATTATGCAGACAAAACCGGGTATAGGCTAGTCAGTACATCAACTCGCCCTAAACATAACATCGAACCAAGTAACCTAAAAATTGGTACATGGCACGTCCGAGGCACCGCAGACCCCAAGAAGAAAGACGAAATTGATATTTTCCTAAACAAAAACAACATAGATATCGCTTGCTTACAAGAAACCCACATGCTCACGGGAACATACAGCTCTAAAAACTACAAATGGTTATTGTCAGGATCAAAAAAAAGCCGTTGCCTGGCCATCGTGGTCAAGAAAAATACAACCTTGCAAATAAAAAACGTAATTAATTACCCAGATATCATGGCGGCAACTATAGTAATAAATAATTTTAAAAGAAAGCTATTCATAATCACGGCCCACATACCGAACAAAACGGCGGTGGCTACTAAAACAATTTCCAGGTTACTGCAAACCAAAGGACACTACACTAATAATACTAGGTGACTTCAATGCCCACATAGGATCCCTAGATGTAAACGACCTCCAAGAATCCGGTCAGATTGGAAATAATCTGCTACACAAAGACTCCAATGACATTGGTAATATCATTATCGATATTATCAGACGAGAAAAACTACGCTTGGATACTTCTTTTGGCAGACCAAGTTGTAAAAAAACGTGGAAATCGGGCAAAAGAATATCACAAATCGACCACATTCTTACAAAAGTGAACAATACATGTCTATTCAACTTTATAAAATGAGAGCCTTATAAGAAAACTTCGGACCATAAACTAATCATGGGTGAGGTAACCCAAACAAAATCATATTCTCAAGATAGACACTTTCCGATAGCAACAAGAGAATCCAATAAGATTCCAGTAAACCAAAATTTTAACTACAGGCACTTAAACTATGAGCTATTTCAACATGAAGCCATCCGCAAAAAAATCCAAAATGAAATTAAAATGACCACTGAAGCCTTGACCGTCAGTAATCAACACCAACGACCACTGCCTTGGGATACGATTATGGTAATTATGAAATTAAGTGCTACCAACACTCTCAAGAAGGTAGCAAACATATCTAAGGAGCACAGACTTGCGCTAGCTGAATTACAGAAAGCTAAATTTCGTAACCGACATTCGCGTGATACAACATCCCGACTAGAGTTAAAACATTGTCGCACCAAGTTGCAGTACATATTGAAAAAAAATGAAGACCGCGAATTCGAATCTTTTTTCAAGGACCTTAATAGCATGCATCCCTCTCAGCGTATGAAAACCACATATAACTTTTACCGAAGATTCAAAACAACTGAAAAATACAGGAAGAAGACCACATATATACCTATTTCTAATTGGGAAAAGGAACTATCCAAATCTGAAGGTCCAGCCATATGTCTATGTAAGAACGAGAATATAAATGACCTTTGCGAAGGCCCAAGCAATGAAGAAGTTGCTAAAATAATCAATAGTATGCGCAATGGCACAGCACCAGGTATTGACCAAGTAGTCACGGAACTATTTAAAGCTCTACCCGAAGAGATGTTCACAGACCTAATGGAGCACTTTAGGAATGCATGGCAAAGCAATATCATACCATCAGCCTGGACCCAAACCGTCCAAGTCCCGATTCCAAAAAAAACGAACCCGAAATCAACTAACGAATATAGGCGCATTTCGATATGCTGTACTGGCTATAGAATATACGCCAACTTTATTCTGTCCCGTCTCGATAAATTGACCAAGAGCCTAGGCAACATTTAAGCAGCCTTCCTAGAAAATAGATCTACCGATGATCATATTTTTACTCTCCGTAGAATTCTCGACGAGAAATGGCGGGAAGGCACAAAAACATACTTCATGGCAATCGACATGGAACAAGCTTTTGATACCGTAAACTTAAATGCATTGAAAGACATCCTCGTGTCCAGGACTAATAAGACTTTTACCAATAGGATTATAAAAGCTTGTA
This sequence comes from Anania fuscalis, assembly GCA_950371115.1. NCBI lineage: Eukaryota > Metazoa > Arthropoda > Insecta > Lepidoptera > Crambidae > Anania > Anania fuscalis. The sequence goes on along the minus strand of OX493326.1, from coordinate 4,768,411 downwards.
TGAATGAATCAACATGCATAAGGTGGTTTGGACAACAAACACGGTTTATTAACAAAGGCAAAGGAGTCAAACAAGGTTGCCCACTGTCACCCCGTCTCTTTACCATTCTCATTGACGACGTTTTAAAAACTCTAGAAGAAGAAGTACCATTCCTTCGTCTCAATCAAGACTTAATAATATCCCTACCGATGTGCCTATCATTTGCCGACGATATAATTATTTTAGGAACAAACTTTAGACAACTACAAATATTTTTTTCCCGACTCGAAGAACTTCTCATTATTGTTGGACTAAAAATCAATACCACAAAATCAAAAATATTGATTCGTGACCCGACAAATACCTACAGGCGCACCTAATTACTCCAAATTGGAGATGGTACTAATATCCAACCAGTCGAGGAGATAAAATACCTCGGCACTTACATAACATCAGGGCACAGCAGAAGAGAAACAAAAAAAACCCGCTGCAAGCAAGGAGCTAAAAACTCAAAAATTCTAATCCCTTTTATTAGAAAAACCAAGATGCAATGGCAACTAGCAAGACTATTATATAAAATGATCATTGAGCCTACAATGACTTATGGACTAAAGGCCGCCGCGCTAACCAAAGCAAACCGATCTATGCTTAGACGGTACGAGCGGATCATTTGAAGAGACATGCTTAGCTACAGCAAATCTCCACCGAAAAACCAAAAAGTACACCAACTTTTGATGGGCAAGACAATTACTAAGAGAATAAAATTTCTCAGACTGTGTTACTACGGTCATATATTACGGCGAACGAAGCCGCACGTACTCCACAGCGCTATAAAACTCAAAGCAAATAGGCTAAAGATTGGCAGGCCAATATTTACGTGGAAGGACTCGCTCTCACATGATCTGAAATACTATGATAAAACCCTAATAGAATGGAAACACCTAGCCGTAAACAAAAAGGAGATGAGACAAGCAGCTCAATCAATATTCGAAAAAGAAGAAACTGACAGTGAATCCGACGCCAGCAGCTCATACGAAACAACAACACCTATATAACAATGACGCAGAACAACCAGCAAGCCAACCAAGTAACAAAATAACATAATAATCAGGAAAAAACCACAACACCCAAGGCCAGATTGCCCAACCCATCATCATCAACGCTCAATCCTAACAACAATAAACCCGTCTTTACCCATTTTCCTAGACCAGGCTCAGGATGCATATCTACTTGGTTGTGGTCGACTGGTTTCAGCCGACCCGCGCGGCCGGTTGGCTGGTCGGCCGTCCTATCCCATCCCAGAGCGTGTCCCTCCTCATAAAATGTGCTACCTGGTATGCCGGTTTGACCGGAGCAGGCTTTGATCCTGGCTGGGCTAGTACCTCGTATCGTATCGTATCGTAAAAAAAGGCTTAACCAAGCTGAATACCACATATCGATACTTTAAATCTCAAATGGCGTAACCGCCAATCTGGTCAAAATTACTTTTGAATGCAGTTTTATTTAGTTTTTTTCTCTCTATCGACCTGTATATTTAAAATCCTGAAATTCGCAAAAAAATGGTCATTACGACCCAATGTTTTTTTATAGATTTGAACACTTTTATAAGGTAAACAGGTCGTAAAAGGCTATAAATTTAATGCATGAACGACGTCAGGACGTAACGAGATATTTTAATACATTAATATGGCGTATCACACTTAGCCCACTTTACTTGGTGGTTACGCCCCTAGAAATTATTGTGACGTGAAAAAAATGACATAACAAAAGGGGGTAAGGGACATAATTTGCCGGTTTCGGCGTTTACACCACACAACATTTTTATTATTGAAAGGCATTGACTCGTAAGACACGCTATTATTCAAAATTGCAATTTAAAGAAACGCGTTTACACCCAAAATCGCTTAACACATGAGTGTCAGTATTAATGCGCGGGGGGAGGAAGATTGCGGGGAGCGGAGGCGTGTAAAACGCACGCACTATTAGTTTATTTGTGAACAAGCAAGCGTGCGTGATTGTGCCGGTGCTGTATTGTGAAGTTGTTACTGTTATTATGCAATTAGTGGACCTTTTTAGATAAGGATACGTATTGTGCAATGTCATGTCATGATGGAGCAGTCTAAAGATAATAAATTAGATGCTTTGCTGAAACGTCGTCAACAGCTTGTTGCGCTAGCCGATCGGCAACGCAAAATGACAAGGTATTTATGTTTATTTGTACCTCTTAAGTGTTTATTTCAGAATGAATAGAATAACGTCAGAAGGACCTATGCTCATTGGTAAATTATTATAATATAATTAGGTTCAGAAGTAGGTACTTATTAAAAAAAGACAATTTTACAGAGGTACAATGATTTATTTAAACTAAACAAAACAATATTCGAAATCCTTACTCTATTCACAAATTAGTTTTTAACAAAGATCAGTTTAAAGAAAACGAAACACCAATTCCTAATTAAATAACCAAACTAATTAAATGACAATAAATTTTACAAACAACTCACGATACCGGGAAACACGCCGGGAGTGATGTGCACGATCCGAGCGCCAGCGAGCAAATAGCCGACTGTCGGTCTGCACGGTCCTTTTATACAAAAGTGGAGGGGTGGTGACGCTACTACAGTCCGGCTTCGTCACGCCTGGGCTTATTCGGCCTCTCCTGACGTGGAGTCGTCCTCGACGATGTTTCGCGGGGACGGCGATGGGCTAGCTGCACTTCGCCGACGTAACAATCCCTCGTGTGGTGCCGAAGACGGTCCAGCGATGGGCTTGTCCGTCTTTTGAGGTGCTGAGGCTTGACCCTCATCAGAGTCAAGCATTTCATCATCTGTAGCAACAAACTAGATGTCAAAAAGGTTACACAGACACAGAGAGTAAACACTTTCACTCATCTCTTTCATACCAAATATATGAATGTAAAGTAAGAGTTAAAATAAGTAAAAATAGAGAGCTCTCGTTTTGTCAAACCAAATCCGTAGCTTCAAGCTTCCATCTATTTGAACCTTGGTCTGGGGTTGATGTTTTGCAACTGGACCTGTGAACACACCTGACGGGCTGAGGGCGTCCCCTACTGCCGTCCGAGACAGAGGCATAGGGTCCGCATGTCTCAAGGTAGACAGAGGCATAGGGTCCGCATGTCTGACAACACATATTAGACAGAGGCATAGGGTCCGCATGTCTGACAACACATATTAGACAGAGGCATAGGGTCCGCATGTCATACAACACATTTTAGACAGAGGCATAGGGTCCGCATGTCATAGAACACATTTTAGACAGAGGCATAGGGTCCGCATGTCTGACAACACATAGTGTTCTAACGCATTAGGACACTTAACAGGCATCCAAAGTTACAGTGTTAATGACTGGGCCTAGCCATTTTGATAGACAGTTGGTAGCAGAACGGTAAGGTGTAGCGGAAAGTATTTAAGAGGTATATTAATATACGCGTATTATGTGTATTTACTTGTTCAACTACTTAAAAGGGTGACCAACTATCTAGTCTATAGTAAGCCAAGTCATAACCCTGCGCTTTCCTAGCCTGCTAAACTTACGTTCAAAGAAAACAGCACAAGTCTCGGGGCACCACTCCCCACGCCAGGGCACCATGTATTGAGCTGCTGCCTGTGTGGTCTTCCCATACGATCCACTCAGAAGCTTCAGCTCATAACGATCACTTGGCAGACACCTCACCACTCGGTAAGGTCCGCGCATACCGGAGTCTAGTTTGCCTGTCGACTGAGAGTATTTTATTACGAATGCCAAATCGCCAACAGAAAATTTACGAGGCGCGTGTCGTTCACGATTGACACGGGCATCCTGCTGAGACTTATTTTTCTTCAGCAGCTCGTCGGCTCGGGTCCTACACAGCTCCCGCCACGCTTCCCGGTTCTGTGTACAGTCAATAGCTACATCACGAATAAGTGATTGGATGATTGGAGTCGTCGCATCGATGCCTACCAGCAGGTTCAATGGCGAGGCTTGCGTCGTCTTCTGTTTAGTCATGTTGAGCACGAGTTGTAGTTTCCATGTCCGTTCAGACCAAGAAGCACTATTGTGGTTAGCTTCAATACGGATCATGTTTAAGACGGTTCGAACATACCTTTCCACCTGCCCATTAGAATTGTGCATTTCGGGCGTGATATAATGAATGTCGCAACTTATATCTGACAGTAACTTCGTGAATTCTGCTGATTCGAACATTCGTCCGCGATCAGTTATTACAAGTTTGGGAACTCCGAAGAGGGAAATAGCGTTTGTGAAGGTACGTCTTAATTCACTGACATCCTGTCTATAAATTGGGTAAAGGAGACAATATTTCGTAAAGGCATCCACCATCAATAACAAAAATTTATAGCCTTCAGACTCGGGTAAGGGACCTAACGTATCCAAGTGTAGGGTATGGAAAGGTACGTGAGGTTTTTCCCAAGAGGAAATAGGCTGATACGGTGCTCTGGGTACCCGCTTTTGCGAAATACACACTAAACAGTGTTTGACATATTTTGCCACGAACTGGCGAAGTCCAGGAAACCAAAAATGCTTTAAGATAAGGTCAGTCGTCTCATCGGGACCTATATGTTCATGTTCGTCATGAAAGATAAATAACACTTGAAAAAAAAAAATCATCGACCTCAGGTGGGACTCGAACCCACGTCCCATCGCATACCGGGCGAGTGCTTTGACCACTAAGCTACCGAGGACGTCACGTGATAAGATGAAATTCCTCAAGTGTTTTTTCTCGCTGTCAAAGCCAGCGTATTCTGATCAATGTTGTAGCTATATGTATAGCTGAGTAGTATACTACCGTCAACATCCTATAGAAATATTTTTACAAATATTTGACTATTGGTTAAGATCAGAATGCTTAAACATTGTAAATTTTTGTTTTTAGCAATTCCATGCAAGGTTTAATTGAAGATAAATAACACTTGAAAAAAAAATCATCGACCTCAGGTGGGACTCGAACCCACGTCCCATCGCATACCGGGCGAGTGCTTTGACCACTAAGCTACCGAGGACGTCACGTGATAAGATGAAATTCCTCAAGTGTTTTTTCTCGCTGTCAAAGCCAGCGTATTCTGATCAATGTTGTAGCTATATGTATAGCTGAGTAGTATACTACCGTCAACATCCTATAGAAATATTTTTACAAATATTTGACTATTGGTTAAGATCAGAATGCTTAAACATTGTAAATTTTTGTTTTTAGCAATTCCATGCAAGGTTTAATTGAAGATAAATAACACTTGAAAAAAAAATCATCGACCTCAGGTGGGACTCGAACCCACGTCCCATCGCATACCGGGCGAGTGCTTTGACCACTAAGCTACCGAGGACGTCACGTGATAAGATGAAATTCCTCAAGTGTTTTTTCTCGCTGTCAAAGCCAGCGTATTCTGATCAATGTTGTAGCTATATGTATAGCTGAGTAGTATACTACCGTCAACATCCTATAGAAATATTTTTACAAATATTTGACTATTGGTTAAGATCAGAATGCTTAAACATTGTAAATTTTTGTTTTTAGCAATTCCATGCAAGGTTTAATTGAAGATAAATAACACTTGAAAAAAATCATCGACCTCAGGTGGGACTCGAACCCACGTCCCATCGCATACCGGGCGAGTGCTTTGACCACTAAGCTACCGAGGACGTCACGTGATAAGATGAAATTCCTCAAGTAAGTGTTGTCAGCTATACATATAGCTACAACATTGATCAGAATACGCTGGCTTTGACAGCGAGAAAAAACACTTGAGGAATTTCATCTTATCACGTGACGTCCTCGGTAGCTTAGTGGTCAAAGCACTCGCCCGGTATGCGATGGGACGTGGGTTCGAGTCCCACCTGAGGTCGATGATTTTTTTCAAGTGTTATTTATCTTCAATTAAACCTTGCATGGAATTGCTAAAAACAAAAATTCGTCATGAAAGATTCTTAGAAGACTCAACCTATGCCCTTTTGGTATATAACACAATGGTTTTGGTTCCTCGCCGGTCCGCTCGTAACGGTAGTAAAGGATTCCATTTATTTGAATATACCGGCGAGAATCCAATTGACCATCGCGTAATTGGTCTAATAGGTCCTGAGTTTCTTTGTCGGCATTTTGGGCTATCTGTGCCCAATTGCGGGGCCTACTGATTTGATAGACATTAGTGGGTGGGTTTCTACTGAGATAGTCAGCATGGGGCATCATGACACCTTTGCGGTATACAATCTCAAAAGAGAAGTCTTGTAAGTACACCCACCATCGGGCAACACGCGGAAGCAGGTCCTTCTTATTTTCCGTAGCCTTGAGAGCATTGCAGTCAGTCACAATTTTAAAACTCAAACCAATTAAATAATGCCGAAAATGCTGCAACGCTCTCACGACTGCCAGCGTCTCCAACTCATAAGAGTGGTACCTGCTTTCCGCTCCCTGCGTAGTCTTACTAAAGTATGATACTACATGTTTTTCACCATCAGAATGAGTTTGTATTAGAACTGCACCGTAGCCTTTGCTACTGGCATCAGTGTGCAATTCAGTAGGGAGTGAGGGATCAAAAATGGATAGAACGGGTTCATTAGTTAACCGCGAAATGATATTCTGACGTGTTTGTTCTTGCTCCGATCCCCAGCAAAATTTGACGTCTTTTTTCGTTAACTGAGAGATACAACGGGTTTCGGTCGCATAACTTGGAATATAACGTCTAAAATACCCGGCTAGACCTAAGGACTGCCTGACCTGTTTTATATTGCTAGGGACCGGGGCATTAACCAACGCCTCGACTTTCCGTGGGCTCGGCTTTACCTGACCTTGACTAACAAGACGACCCAGGTATTCCACCTCGGTTGCAAGAAAGGTACATTTACGCAAGTTTATGGAAAAGCCCGCTTCAGTAAGAGTTTGTAAAACCTCGCGCAATGTACTAATGCCTTCCTGCACCGAATTGCTCATGATGAGCACGTCATCTACGTAAACGAGAACGTTACCGTTTTCAATATGTTTTCGTAAGGTGTTATTAATGATTCTCTGATAAACTATAGGTGAATTGGTCAGACCGTAGGGCATTCGAAGATACTCGAAGTGGCCTTCGGGTGTGACAAAAGCTGTCTTGTGTATTGACTGTTCATCTAAAGGGATCTGGTGAAAGCCAGTGGCCATATCTAGGCTGGAGAAGTACTTAAAATTGCCTAGACGGTCCACATGGTCGTCAATAAGAGGCAGAGGATATCGATCTCTAACCGTCAATTTATTTAAAGCGCGATAGTCTACGCACATACGGTCACTACCATCCTTTTTCTTAACTAGGATGATAGGACTCGCATATTCTGAGTTAGATTCGCGGACTATCCCTTTGTCTTTTAGGTCGTTAACTATATCTCTAACTTTAAGCTTCTCCTGATGAGAGAGTTTATACGGTCGGTAAGCTACTGGGGTCTTATCTGTTAAGTTTATATACATCTTGCCTGTAGTTACGGTAGTAGTTGCCGTTCCAGAAATAAGAAATTCGGAATAGTCATTGATCAGTTTCAAAAGGCACTCGCGATCCTCACCCTGAAGTGGGGTATTAATCGTACCGGATTCATCAAACGTTACGGTGTTCACTAAGGCAACTTTTTGGGGTGATCTGGTCAAATATTGTTTACTTTTTGTACGTATATAAGTAACACCGTCACGGTTAAGGATATCCGTACCTATTATAATTGGACAGCACATCGAAGATCCCGGCATCACTATCAAGTCGGCCTCGATAGATATTTCGTCAAACTCAAGTGTCAAGGTAACAAACGTATCGGCCTTAATAACATCATTACTTATCCCTTTAAGAGTACAATTTGTTGGCTTCCTACTAACTGCAAAATGTTTTAGTACGTCTGCCGAAATAAGGGAGATATTTAAAGCGCCACTATCAATTAACACATCAACGGGGATGCCTTGAATGACCGCTGTAACGATATCGCTATTAGAACCTGTAGACGATGGTTTTGCACACAAATTAACATTCCGTTTATTACGAGGCTCAGATCGTTCTTTAGCAAAGCAATTATCCTCAATATGGCCTGGTTTTTTACAGAACCCGCAATTTTGAATATTTTTGTTTGAACTAGCTGCAGTTTGATTAGAATACGTCTGCGGCTTAGACGACTGAAAATCTGATCTAGGCTTTTTAGTACACTGTGCTTGTCTATGCCCAGTCTGTCCGCAACCAAAACATTTTACACTAGTACCACTTTGCAAATAGTGCTTCTTATTATTGTTGGATCGCAAATCTGGTTTGGTGCGAACAGGCTTAGCATATATGGAGAGAAAAGATACTATGTCATTCGCGTCTAAATTAGCATTTGCAGCTGCCGCCCGGATTTGAGGATCTGTAATTCCCCTAATAATAATTTGTACCATCAATTCCGTACTGAGGCCTTTGACAATGCGTAATCGTAATAGGGTGCGTCGCGCGTATTCGGCATACGAAGAATACTTGTCCGAAGTAGTATTCATAGTCTCATACAGAATGTTAGCATAGTCCAGTTTTCGTGGACATAGTGGTTTGAATTCTCGCATAAAGCTCGACCACGTGCGGTCATTAGTCACCCACTCATTTAGCCAAGTACGCGCGTCGCCCCTTAGACAATTTGAAACACGCGATAAACATTCAGCGTCCTGCCAGTTATTAGCGATTCTAGCTCGTTCGACTTCTTCACACCATATGTCAATATCATGCAACGCGGGATCAAAGTTTGACACAAAGTAATTTTGTGATCGTGAAGAACTTAGTGATTTAATAGCCTCAGCTAACATGCGCGTTGATCCTGGTACTGGGGTTTCATGGTTAAGACGTGAATTATTAGAATAGGTCGTGGGTACTTCAGCCGTTGAAACCTCCGAAGTCGGTGTACTGGTTAGATTGGAGTCGTTAATTGATTTTAAGCTATGACTAACGCGAGGACGAGACAACAAAAGTGTACCGGACGAATGGTCTAATTCGTGTCGGTCTTGTGTACTCATTTGGGAAGGCACGTTAGTCGATTGGTTGTTTTCAAGATTATTTAGGCGAGATAAAATAGAACTCAAAGTTTGTTGCATACGAGAATCACGATCTTGATTCCACAACTCAGGTGAATTACGCGTCCTATTACGAAACTCGCGTGCGCGATCCCGGCTGTGTGACCTACTACGTGACGTATGTGCACTATCACGGCGACGCGACCTACTGCGGGACACGCGTGCGCTATTGCGTCTGCGAGACTTACTACGCACCCTACGCACGTCACCACGTCTGCGAGATTTACTACGCGAACTACGTGATTCGCGTTCGCGCGATCTACTACGCGACCTACGTGATTCGCGTCCGCGCGATCTACTACGCATCCTACGCGTGTCATCATCTCGGCGCGTTCCATCACACGGAGTCCGTTGTCGATCGGACATGATTGAAAAGGTTGTAACACTTGACACTGTTCAAATTATCACAACTTAAAGAAAATTATAACAAAAATTGGTGCCTCGTTGTTCAAACTGACCGCAACAAAAAATATCGAATAGCTGAGCTTGGTAAGTAATGGGCCTGGATGCTTTTAACTATCCCACTTCTGAAATTAGGTTCAGAAGTAGGTACTTATTAAAAAAAGACAATTTTACAGAGGTACAATGATTTATTTAAACTAAACAAAACAATATTCGAAATCCTTACTCTATTCACAAATTAGTTTTTAACAAAGATCAGTTTAAAGAAAACGAAACACCGACCGATCACGATCTTGTCTGTCACTCCTCTTATGTATGGCAAGAACACAGGTTGCCTGTCTACTGTGTCTTTAAAGTGTCTTGATTTGTGTCTAGATGGTAGCTGCCCTCTATATCCGTTATTCTGTAAGACTTTCTGAACATGTTCTAACTCTTGGTTTAAGTGTTCAATGTCACACAAGTCATAGGCTCGGTTTGTCAGTGCAGTTACTACAGAATTAAGATGTCGAGGGTGGTGATGCGAGGTTGCGTTGAGATAGCGGTCAGTGTGAGTAGATTTTCTATAGACAGAGTGACTCAGTGAACCGTCACTCCGCACTTCAATCTTCACATCCAAAAATGCTAGGCTTCTGATACCATTTAAATATGACAGGTGAGTTTCTACATCTTGGTTGTTTCCTCTCAATACACAGAATACGTCGTCTACATACCTCTTCCATAGTTTGATTTCGGTGCGGGCGGTGGCCAGGGATTTTTCTTCGAAAAACTCCATCCAAATATTAGCTATAACTGGAGCTACGGGGCTGCCCATCGCGACTCCGTCTATTTGGAGATAGTATTGACCCTGGTATACAAAGAAATTCTTCGACAAACAATGATGTAGAAATGTGCCATATTCCATCGGGATGTCATTATCTTCCAACTTTACCTTAACCACTTCAAGACAATCTGCTACTGGGACATTTGTGAAGAGTGATTCTACGTCAAAACTGACCATCAACTCATCCACATAAACCTTGTTTTGGTGCAGAATTTCAATGAAGTGACGAGAATCTTTGACAAACGATGACGTACGGCCTACTAATGGTTGCAAGACTTTAGCTACGTGCTTGGCCAGGTCATATGTAGGTGAGTCTATCTGACTCACAATCGGTCGTAGTGGCACGTTCTGCTTGTGTACTTTAGGCAAGCCATATAGTTTCGGGGGCTGGACATTTCTAGGCCGCAGTAAGTATTTAAAAGTCTCGTCGTCGAAAACAATGACAAACGGAAATCGGCAATCGCGGAACATTTGTTGGAATCAGGTCTCAATCACTGGATTGAGTTTCACAACCCTCAGATCATTTCGACAGAACGCCACTACATACCAAGAATGGTCAGGGAAGCGATTGAAATTACAAAGTACAAAAATTTCAATCGTGAGGATGGGTTTAAATTGTCAAGTGTCTGGAATCCAGTGATTCGTATGTGCAAAAACCGGAAAAAAAAAAAAAAAAAAAAACAACAAACTGCTGTGTCGCGGTCAGATACTGTTAGTGTTGTGTGTCGAGAACAGGTGCGAGAAAATAGTGAGTTTGTAGACAATGGTACCGACGCGTGCAATAAAAGACTGCGAAAGAGGGTAGACCGATATGTTTGCCCTTAACAACTTACCCGCAAGATCTTCAGTTACTCCGTGATCATGGCGCTTGCAACAGTGCCGAAATATCGGGAACTCAAAAATAAGGTACATGGTAGCAATCCCGTAACAAACAATTCCTAATTAAATAACCAAACTAATTAAATGACAATAAATTTTACAAACAACTCACGATACCGGGAAACACGCCGGGAGTGATGTGCACGATCCGAGCGCCAGCGAGCAAATAGCCGACTGTCGGTCTGCACGGTCCTTTTATACAAAAGTGGAGGGGTGGTGACGCTACTACAGTCCGGATTCGTCACGCCTGGGCTTATTATATAGTCATTATTAATACGTAACGTTAAACACAAGTAGTACCTACTAAAGATGTATGGATATTTGTTACCCCTTCTCCTAACTACGAACGAATTTTAATGAACCTTTACAGTATTATAGCTTATACAACAGAATAGTACACAGTCTGAGCAGTACGCAGGAAAAAGCTAATCTATTACCTATATAAATAGAAGTAGGTACGTACCTAGTTACCAGACTTTGATATTACTTCAAATAGGTAGTGAGTATTTCACATTGGTGATTTTAGCTTAGCTTTGTTAAAATATAAGTAGTAGGTAAAACGTAACAACTTAATTTGAAACATTTTTACTTGAGAAATATCTTTTTTTGGACATTAATTTCACAACACATTTAGATAGACAGTGGTTTTATACGGCGTTTACAACCAAAGTTTAATATTTTTATAAAATTATTTAAGGTCTTAACCACCACTGTATCTAACATGAGTAACAAGAGTTAGCGTTTACATCCCAACTTTACAGTCGCGCGCGGCCTTTTGTTCGAGAGCATCAAACCGTGCGCGAGAGTTTAAAACACCAAAGCAAACGGTGAAATATGTGAATACATTAATCTAGGAAGGTACTCATTTCATATGGCGTTTACGACCATAGGCTATTATTTTTAAAAAAATTATTAAGGTCGTTACCACCTCTGTATATAACACGAATAGCAATCGTTGGCGTTTACTTTGGTTAAAACACCAAAGTCAACGGTGGTCACAACCTCTCGTTCGGTGTAGTTTAAACTAAAGTATTTGTATTTTAAAGTTCAAAAATAGTGAGAATTTAAAAATTCGATATTCTATGCCAGTTTAACTAACTTTATATTAGTTATCTTGTTGTATTTAGCTTTTATCATAAAGACAAACTTTTCCTCGCAGCTTCACTGACGTTTTATCGGGATATAAAGTAACCTATGTCGGTTTCTATCTCTCCCTCTTTCTCCACACCAAAAATTACGTCAATTCGTTGCTTGGTTGCAACATGAATAGGGACACAAAAAAAGAAGGAAAAATTACAAACCAAATAACTCACTTTCATTTTTAATATTAATGAGGATAATAAGCGTTGAATTCCATACACCGTTATACAACATTCTTGTTTTTTTTAGGCCATCGTCGTGTCAAACGTCGTGTGATGAGGTTGATGATAAAACTACGTCCATCCACAATATCAGTAACGATGTCATAGAAAATAGTGACAGTGAATCAGAAAAAGCAAATAAGAACATAATAATTCGTACATCTACATATTCGTTATCATTGACGCATCCTTATTTTACGAGTCCACAAAAACAAAATGAAAGTACTGACATTCCCTCTGCCAAAAAAATTCATATTATCTCTGATGTTTTAATGAAAGCTCCTGTTACATCGAATATTCCAAAAACTTTGAATATTCCTTACCTGGCTTCAGCTCCCGATAACTTGGAGGAAAATCTTATTATCCCAGATGATCAACAACAGGCAGTACCTTTGCCTTCAGGACATTCAAGCACTTCTACAAACATGCCAGAGGCCGCTGTTCTCCTAGACATTAGCCGGACGTGCTCTGAATCAAATTTGTTAGATGATGACTTAAATGTATCTAAAGAGGTACTTACCAACACGCTGCATGCAAGTCCTTCAAATTCTAGCCTGTCACCTTCTATGCTCTCTTCTACAGCTCACTGTTTCCCTGATATATCACCTATTATTCAGCACGTAGCCGTGACACTACCAAGTGAAGACCATCTACAACTTGAACAACGTACAGAAATATCACTTTCCAGAAAAACTTGTCTTGATGATTCTCAAAAAGCTGGTGATTCATATAAAGAGATTTCTTTTGAAGCTCGTTCTCCCTCTGAAACGTTTATAAAAATAAAAGACTCTAATTTTGAAAGCCAGCCAATTTCAGTATCACCTTCAGCTACTAATATCGGTGTAGACATAGAAGAATACATGCTTTCTGCAAGCACCTCCAGAGATATGAATAATGATATTCAAGCCACAAGAATAACTAAAAAGAAACGTAAGGTGGCTAAAGCAAACTTTATTGATTTTTTATCCGAAGACGAAAAAGATTTTTCGGCTGGTAGCTCTGACTTATGGTCATGCGATGAATCAGATTATTCTAGCGATGGTTTAACAGATAAAAGGAAGAAAAAGAAAAAGAAGCTAAAGAAAGAAGTAGACAGTGAGAATAATCCGGAGAGTGTTACTTTGATCAAAAAGAAAGAAAAGCGCAATAATAAAGAAAAAATGCGTAAGAAATTAAAAGAAGAAGGAAAAGAATACAAAACGAGAAAAGGAATAAATATTGAAGAGAAAAAGATGAAAGAAAACCCGTGCAAAAAAGGAAAATGTTGCAAGAAATGTTATGACATAACAGAAGAAAGGCGTTCCTCTTTGTTCAATCACTTCTATAGCTTAGATGTTCAGCGCAGGCGCGATTGGATAGTCAGATGTACACAGCGCATTCCGGTCAAGAGGAAAAGGACAAGAACAAAGTCGTAGGCATGCCACATATGAATATTTTATCAATGACGAAGAAGGCCACAGACCAGTGTGTCAACAATTTTTACTGCATACCTTAGACATCACCCAAAAATACTTGCTATACACAGTGCAAAATGCAAGAGACGATATGGCCTAAGAAGATAAGAGAAAACCAAATACTACACCAAAATACACAAAAGAGACAAAAGAAAATGTTCGTAACTTTATACAAAAATTGCCCGTCATGCCATCGCATTACAGCCGAAAAAGAAGCAACAAAGTATACTTACCTCAAGAGTTTCGAAATGTGACATGTCTTTATCGCATTTACTTAGATGACTGTCAAGCAAATAATCAAGACTTTGTTAGTGAAGCCACATTTAGGAAGATATTCAATGAGTACAACATAGGTATCCACGTGCCTAAAAAAGACAAGTGCGTTCTATGCACAAAGGTTGAAAATAATGAAAAAGAGAATGATGCCGAAGATACTAACCGACTTAAGACACACTTGGAAGAAAAAAGAGCAACGTATAAGAGGTTTCAAGTGCATCAAAAGCTAAAAACTTTAAAAAATGACACATTAACAACATCTTTCGATCTACAAAAAGTGTTGAACACCCCTCACGGAGAGAGCATGCTTCTTTATTATTCCAGGAAATATTTTGTGTATAATTTAACATTTTATGAAAGTAACACTCAAGATGTTTTTTGTTACACTTGGGGAGAATCGGAAGGAAAGCGTGGTAGCAACGAAATCGCTACCTGTTTGTTACAGTATCTCGAGCAAGTCGACAAAAGAGGAATAAAAAATATTCTACTTTACTGTGACTCGTGCGGTGGTCAAAATAAAAACAAGACTGTTTTGGCTGCTTTAAACCACTTTTTGAAAACGTCTACGAATATAGAGGTTATTCAACTAAAATTTTTATTGCCTGGGCATACTTACATGCCAGTGGACTCGGTTCATGCAGTGATTGAAAGGGAGGTAAGACGGTTAACTGTGTGGAGCCCATCGCAATGGCCGACATACTTTTCATCAGCACGAAATACACCACGACCTTATAATGTCATCGTGTTAGATCACTCTGATTTTCTAAATTTTGGTAAGGTCGCCAACCAAACATTTACAACCCCAACATTAAAGGCCATGAAGTTTAAAGAAATTAGAGTTGTAACATTCAAGAAGAAAAACACACACACTATTCAAATAAAATACTCGATGAAAGAAGATGCCACAAAAGAAAAAATTGCTCTCGGTCAAAAAAATATTCAAAAGAAGGGTAAAAGAAAAGGAAAGGGGAAAGGGAAGGGAAGCGGTAGAAAGAAAATGACTAGTTCGACTAACGATAATGAGATGGATAAACAAACAGAGACAGAACTAAATTACACAATAAAACCTTTGTTCACAAGACGCCTACCTATTTCAAAAATGAAATACCAAAACCTCCTAAAACTGTGCACAGACGGCATTATCCCAAAAACATATCACGAAGAATATCGCCGATTACCAACAGCAGAAGATGTGCCAGATGTATTACCAGACACTGATGTGGAGGACGGAGATACAGACTCAGAAAAAGACTGATTTGATTTTTGTTTTTTTTTGACTGATATTTAAAATTAAGGTTTTCTAAAATCTCTTTCTTTTTCAACGAAGCTACTTGATTCATTGATTTTTAAATTAATACTATTTTTGTAATCTTTTCTGACTCAATTAAGACTTTAATTGTTTTTTAAAGTTGATTATTACGTCAATATTATATTAATATAAGTACAAATGATTGTGACTAAGAATAAGGGTCATTTTTATACTATTACACTGTTTAATCACAATCCAGGCATAATCTGCTCATATCATTAGATTAGTATAAAATTAGGCCTTCTTATTCTCCCGGCCTTAGCTTTTTTAGAATTTTTTTTTGTTTACTAAAATACTCTTACCAGTTTAATGTACCTAATTCAATAAAATAAGTAGAAAATACCCCTTATTTTAGGGAGATACGACCTTAACCTCTTAAAAATACCGTTTTTTATGGGGTGTAAACGCCTTTGTGTCATATTTTCACAAGGCGTAACCGACTTCTATTTTGATAAATATAAGATTTAGGTGCAAAGAGTTCTAACTGAAGCCTTCATCTCAAAATTCTAAGAAATTAGATGTATAATACATTTTCATTGTATTAAAATTAAAAAAGTTATATTTAAAAAAAACTTTTTTTTTTGTTTTTTTGTTCTCCTAAAAAGTTGTATTTTGGTGGTTACGCCATCTGAGATTTAAGGTATCGATATTCTACGTATGATTACGATCATTTTTTTCTTTTAAACTATACCTAGGAAATGACGGGTTACAGAGTTATTGATTGTCAAAGTAAAAAAAAATTTCAAAGATTTTTACAAAATTGACTTCTGTTTGATAAAACTAAACTTTTTTACAAAGAAACATTATAAAAATTTTCAGTCCTTCTTTCATAAAAGGCCTTTAAAGGGCAGAGCCGGCAATAAATCGTGCGCAGTACTCTCGCGCCACCCGCTTGCCCGCCGACCGCTTACACACACAGGCATAGTCTGTGGCGTGCGCGCTATACATTGCGGGTTAGAAATAAGTTATGTCTTTTGATACCCAAAAATTAAAGTCATTTCCCAGCAAACATTTTTTTTGCATTCTACTTGGTTTTATGTATAGAATTCGTGGTTTAAGGCTTCGTTAAGCCTTTTTTCACACCCTGTGCAGACAACTCCGACACAGAGTTCCAGGACGCAAAGATGTCACACGACGAGCAGAACGTCGACCAATCGAAAATTGGTAAGCCGCACAGTACTAACACAAGTGAGTGCATAGTATCGAGGTGGAACATTTGTGCTGAACCGAGCGGTTTTACGTCCGCTGGGGCCTTAATGTCAGGCCGTGTCAACATCCAAATACAGGGTTAACAGTAGAGCAAATGTGGCTGTCGGTTTATCTGCACAACCAGGTGATTATTGTCGGAACGGCATACAGACCGCCATGGCAGGATGTTGCCTTATTCCTCGACACCATCACCTAGTCTGTGACCAGCTTTGCAGGGTTGGATGGGATAATACTGGCTGGTGATTTTAACATCAATCTTTTAAGCGATGATAGTGGCAAGCACAGAATGTTCAGGCAGTTCACACAAGCTCTTAACTTAAATCAGCTAATTGATGAGTCAACTCACTTCACCGACCATGGCGGCACACTGATTGATTTGGTGTGCACTAACGTTCAGGCAGTGCGGATAATAGTAAAACACTCTCCTGACCTTGGGAGGCAGCATGTTCCACACTGGGTATCATACAAGCCCTTAAAAAACATACTTTTGGAGCAACTTAATAATGATCTCAGTGCCATACAGTGGGATAATTTTTACAACATTAGGGGTATTAATAATCTGGTGGAAGCCTTTACACTTTGTGTCAGGGGGCTAATGGACCTGCATGCACCAGTGAAGACACAAAAATTCAAGCGCCCCCCCACCCCTGGATCACGGACACGGTTAGGACAATGATGCAAATTAGAGATACCTACCACAGAGAGTATAAAATACATAGGACCACAAATCTCAAGAATAAGTATAAGGAGATGAAGCATGATGTGATGGTGGCAATTGAACGGGAGAAGTCGTTCTTCTTCACAAAACATATTAATTGTAATATTCGGAACCCCAAAAGGCTATGGAAAATTCTCAAAGACTCAGTGCTGCCAAACAAGAAAACTACAGCCGACCTTCCGCAGTCATTCAATGATCCTAACCTGTTAAATTTACACTTTCTGGATGTGCCTGGCGACGGTGTGGTGGACATTTCTCAACTCACTTACTTTGAATTTCATAGGCACAGTAGTGCAGCCACATTCTCCCTCCATACTGTTAGCAAAGAGTTAGTCCTAAAGACTATCAAAGATTTGAAATCAAATGCTCAGGGGATTGATGGCATATCACTGGACATGTTGCTGCTGACCTTGCCCCACTCATTGGATGCTGTCACGAGTATAGTAAACAACTCTATACTGGAGAGC
This sequence comes from Anania fuscalis, assembly GCA_950371115.1. Classification (NCBI taxonomy): domain Eukaryota; kingdom Metazoa; phylum Arthropoda; class Insecta; order Lepidoptera; family Crambidae; genus Anania; species Anania fuscalis. Next base: position 4,750,494 of record OX493326.1, on the reverse strand, counting down.
GAGTTTCCCAGGGGCTGGAAGACGGCGATCGTCAAACCGCTTCCAAAAACCAGCGAACCTTTAACGATGCAAGAGCTTCGTCCGATCAGCCTTCTTCCGTGCCTTTCTAAGGTGCTGGAGAGGATTGTGTGTGATCAGCTAACCAAATATCTGGAGAAGCATCATATACTTCCCTACTCCCAGTCTGGTTATCGCAGGGGCTATGGAACGGCAACGGCTCTGTCTGATGTGGTTGATGGTCTGTTGGCGGCACGGGACATAGGAAAGGCTGCTTTTCTGCTGCTTCTAGATTTCTCGCGTGCCTTCGACTCAATAAGCATCCCCCTGCTGTTGCCAAACTAAGTTACTATGGACTTGACAGCAGCACAGTGAGATGGTTTCACAGCTACCTGTCGCAGAGACGGCAGTTAGTGGAGCTGAAACAATCAAGTGGCATTCAGCTGCGGTCTGACTCAAAAGCGGTGAGCCGGGGCGTTCCACAGGGGTCTATTCTTGGTCCAATAATTTATATCTTGTACAGCGCTGATATTGTTTCCTGCATCGCACATTGTCAACATCACTTGTATGCTGATGATCTGCAGCTGTATCTCCCGTTTGATCCCGCCGACCATGCTGGTGCTAGTGTTGAGGTGAATGCTGATCTCCAAAGAATATCAGACTAGTGCCTCAAAAATTGCCTATCTCTTAATGCTAAAAAAACTAAGCTCATGTTGATTGGAACAACTGGTAACATAGCAAAGCTCAACAATGTACCAATCCACATCTCAATTAAGGGGGAGCCAGTCTAAAGAGTGGTGCAAGCCCGGAATCTGGGCCAGGTTTTTGGTAGTGGCCTCAGGTTTGAGAGCCATATCATTGAGTGCGCAAGGAATTGATTTTATAGACTGAGGCTGCTGTATAGAATTAGGCCCTACCTGAGTGAGGAACTTAGAGTGGCCTTGTGCGAGTCCCTAGTACTGTCGAAGTTTAACTACTGCGACACAGTATACGGGCCCTGCCTACTGGCCAGGTCGGCTCAAATAAAAATAAATAATTCAGAGAGTGCAGAATGCATGTGCCAGATTTTGTTTTCACGTCCCACCAAGATCACATGTCACTCCATTTCTAAACTCCAAAAGTATGCTTAGGTTGGAAGCACGCAGAAGGCTACATCTGGCAACTAAAATTTTTGGAGTAATTAGCACTAAAAGGCCGGGCTATCTGTATGATAAACTGTTGTGGGCGAAGGGGTCTAATGGTCGCGAAAAGAGAGCATGTACTAACGTATTTCTGACGCCAAGACATCGCACAGCCGCGTTTCGTGGCTCGTTCAGATTTGCCGCCTCGGGTTGCTGGAATGACCTGCCACCCTCGATGCGCGCTCTGAAAACAAAAACCGTTTTAAAAAGAAGCTTAGAGTCATACTGTTATCCAACCAACAGGAAGTCGAGAAGCATACGTACAAGTAAGGTGTGCACGTCGCGCTTCAGGGCGCAGGCCCCCGCAATCCAGCTCTAAGCGGGCGGCGGATTGGCATCACGCGGACCAATTTTAGTCAATCTTGGCGTTGGCTGTTTCACTCGCTCTCTTGACCCCATGTCCTGCAACTGCAAACACAAATACATTCACATTGGTTACAACAATGCCGGGTTTGGTGTTCTCTCAGTATGAAGGACACGCACAACACAGCCAGCTCAACTTTCTTCTTTACTTACCCACTCGGGCACTCACGCATCGCGACGCTACATGACGAAAACCGAGATAATACGGGTTCTTTTACCCTCTCCGAATTCCGCGACAGGCAGCAGGATGCGCCAACACTAACACATTTTCGTTTTCTCTCTTCAATTTGTAATATTTTCGTTGCATGTTATCACTGACGTGGCGAATTTTAATTTTAAACGTGGTTAAAAGAACGTGGCGGCGTTCGGCTCGGATGGTGGTCGGGTCGGGCGGGGCTCGTGAAGACGGAGGGAGTGCAATCTATAGGCACACTCTGACTAATCTGTGGTAGCTACTTTCTATGAGTACTTACTGCGCTACACACAACATAGACAGGTTAGGTGGGTGGCTGCCTACTGATTGCATTCTCTCTGGCAGTGAGCTCAGTTCAGGCTCGGACTTTACCCTACGCTGCTGGAATCCGTTTTATTTTATATTTGTTTTTTAGTATAATGTAATCTGTTGTTGTATGTTGTCCTATGTTATTGTGCTCTGTAATTGAATATTATTATTGTTTTTTTTTTGATTGAATATTATTTATTATGTATAATGGAACAATTTTTTTTGTGTATTTTGCTACCAATTTTTGAATTTAATTTAATATTATAACTTTTTCTCTTGTTTTCTTTTTTGTAAATGTGCATGCTATTTCGTGTTTTTTTTTGTCATATTGACAAAAAGTAAAAAAAAGGCATACCTCCTGGGCCCCCTGGGCAGAATATCAGTGTCGTGGCAGTTAGTTCTAGCTGCCACGACTAATGCTGAGCGTGGGACCCTTTTGGCACATTTAATGTTTTTACCGACAAAAATTTTTTTCCATACTTTTCTGTGTGCCAAATAAAGAATATTATTATTATCTCCATAGGCCGAAAACCTCTCGCCTCTTGGGCGGTAATGACCGGCAGATGCACATTTGGCATTTTGCGGGTTCAGGGCAAAAGAGAGAGAAATCGGCGGACGATGCGTGCGGTATCAAGCACCACCGCTTTCTGCATCTTTGCTGGAAGCGAGCCGCCGATGAATCCCAGCCTTTTCAGGTGTGAACCTAATGTGGCTGGGATTAACCCGTTTGCCGATATAACAGTTGGTATGATTTCAGTGGACGCTACTTCCCACATTTCGGTAACCTCGTGTACTAGGTCCAAGTACTTGCGTTGCTTTTCGGTCTCGGCCTTCACAAGGTTCTCGTCATGAGGGATAGTGACGTCCACTAAAAACACCTTCGATTGCGCCCGGTCCATCAGCACTATATCAGGCTTATTCGCAAGAATAGTCCTGTCAGTGATGATGGGCCGGTCTCAGTAGAGCCGGATACTGTCACTTTCGAGTACTGGCTCCAGCGAGTACTTATAATAGGGTAGTCTCTGGCTCACGAGACCGTACTTCAGGGCGAGCTCTTGGTGGAGAATTTTTGCTGCTTGGTTATGCCTGTGCAGATACTTAGTGTTAGCAAGAGCCGAACAACCCGAAACCACATGACGGAGTGATTCTCCAGGATGGCGACAGGCCCGACAAATGTCCACTGTGCCATCCTTTATGATGTACTTTCGGTAATTGTTCGTCCTGATAACCTGGTCTTGTATCGCATAAGCAAACCCCTCGGTTTCCTCAAAGAGGTCTCCAAAGTGCAGCCAATGCACGGAAGCTTTTCGGTCCACGTGGGGCTCGTGTAAAGCCTTGAAAAACCGTCCGTGCAGCTCTTTCCCTTTCCATACGGTCTCGCGATCAGAGACACTTAGTATCGCCGGCGGCTGCCATGACTCGTTGGCCAGATCAAGAGGGGTGAGTCCTTTATCACATTCTATGACATCACAATGCATCGTTGTGTCGGTCTTTGCTAGGAAATACGCTCTGAGGCTAGATACCTCGCGGTAGTGCATGGTTTTAGCACTTAACAGGCCTCGACCACCACATTTCCTCGGGATATACAGCCTCATGACCGACGATCTGGGGTGATGCATTCTATGTAGTGTCATAGTTGTGCGGACTTTCCGATCCAGAGCGTTTAGTTCGGTCTGAGTCCATCTGAGAATGCCAAAGGTGTATAAGAGAATAGGCATAACCCATCCGTTATAGGCTTTGACCTTGTTGACCCCCGACAAAGAACTATTAAGCACCTTTGTAAGGCGGTCGAAGAAGGCTTCACCAACAGACTGTTTTACGTCCGATTCCCTCAAACCTATACTCTGTGACATACCCAGATACCGGTACGTATCAGTTTCGGAAAGTGTTTGCAGTTGGACGACACCAAGGTTAACCTCCTGCGACCGAGTAATCTTTCCCCTCGTGACATGGATAACCGCACACTTATCAACCCCGAACTCCATTCTGATGGAGCCACTAAAATCAAAAACGATGTTTAGTAGCTCCCTCAGCTTCGGAGCTGTTGGGGCTAATAGCTTCAGGTCATCCAAGTAAAAAAGGTGCGACACCCGATCTCTCCCTCTCCGAAACTGAAATCCCGTCCCCGAATTCTCCAGCAATCTGCTTAGAGGGTTCAGGGCAAGGCAGAACCAAAGTGGACTCAGACAATCGCTCTGGTATATACCCCTCCTAATGCTTATTCGGTCTTCAGCATCCGCCATTCTCTCGCCCTGGAGACTAAGCATTGTACTCCATTGCTCCATACATTTCTCGAGGAAGTGTCGAACCGTATAATCAATTTTATACAGTTCGAGGACCCTCTTTAGCCATGTATGGGGGACTGAGTCAAATGCTTTTTTGTAGTCAATCCAGGCAGCAGAGAAGTTCCGGCGATTGCGTTTGACCAGTTGGCCAGCGACAGCATCTATGAGGAGAAGCTCCTTTGAACCGCGACTACCAGCCCGACATCCGTTCTGAGCGTCAGACATAAGACGATTCGCGTCTATATGATCACGAATTTTGGCGCTCAGAACGGATGTTAGTGTTTTATAGATGGTAGGCAGACACGTTATCGGGCGGTATTTACTCGGGTCCGCGGTGTTTTGTGTTTTAGGAGCTAGGTGAGTGACCCCAGTAGTGAAAAAGTTCGGGAGAGCTCCTGTCTCTAGCGCCTCCTGAAATTGGCGGGCCAAGGTAGCATGGCATACCGAGAATCCGTTTAACCAGTAACTCTGCAGGCCATCCAGTCCCGGACTTTTCCAGTTCGGGGCTCGACGTACTGCAGTGGCTACGTCCTCATCAGTGATGAAGACAGGGTTCATCGGAGGAACTGATGCACACGCCTCCTCTATCGCGCCAATCCAGGGTCCTTCGCTGTGCTCCACTGGTGTTGACCAAAGGCCACGCCAAAAGCTTACAACTTCGGCCTTATTCGGTCTTGCACCAGTATTGCGAGGTTCAGAGCTCTCCAAGCGTTTGTAGAACTTTCTCTGGTCACTCCCGAAAAGGCGATTCTGCTCGTATCTCTCAACCCTTTCTGAGTACCTTCTGATACGCTTCGCCCACGCAGCGATCTTCTGCTTCAGCTCGTCGATGCGCTCCGTCAGTTTCCGAGCAAACTCTGGGTTAGCCAAATTAATTGTTATCCCAGAAAACTCCCTCCTGACAAAGCACACAATCCTTGGCCTGGTATTGCCCGAGCGGAAGCACGTCAGTTTGCCGATGAGGACTCTGGCTTGCTTGATACGTTGTTCGATTCTCCTCTTCCAGGCTGGCACAGTATTACTCCTGCGAGTAGTACGTGCAGCACTTGGACTTGGTGCAACTCGGATGCCTGTGAATCGGCACACCGTCATTTCTGCACTGAAGAGAATCGTACTGGTATCAGCCAGGCCAGAGCTGCTCTCCAAATGCTGGGGCAGCATCTGGTTTACGGCCTCAACGACATCCCGGATCCGAACACTGAGTGGTAGCCTCGGAAGCCTTGGTCTCTCTTCCATGGGAGTATTACTGTACTCCAAAATCGCCTCCTCTAACATCCCCCTCGTTTGCTCTAAATCCTGGGCGACTATATCCGACGCGCCACCAGCTACCACCGGCTCGTCTTCGACTACCATATTCTCGCCGCTAGAAGGCTCTGGAGTGGCAGTCCGCTCAGTGGGTGCGGGTGGCGCGCAGGAAACAGCCTCGCTTCGCAATTGTTCGAGCTCAGTGGTGCTAAAGATGTTAGACCGCAATATCCACCGAGCTCTATCCGACAGGTTTGGTTCGGCGACTGATAAATTTGGCTCCAGCTGCAGAAATGTGCGATGCATCCGTGCTCGATAACCTGTCCTGCCGGTTTCTCCCTCTGTCGCTCCGTAGTAAGCGCACATGAGGTTCGCATTCATTGCTGTATTCCACCTCATGCGCCTTGTACCTCCAGTGGCGGGCACCAATTGCTGGGGCTGAGAAGCCCCTGCTGGTGCCAAGCGCACTGAAGGCGATGATGGTGGTGACTGGGCAGGTGGTCGGCCCAGTCGGGTAGTGCTGGCGGCCCGCATGCTGCCACGTCCAGTGCCAGCTCCAGACGCGCCCCGGCGATCACTCCCAGGCAGTGGCCCTATGCGCTCTCTATTTTCCGCCATCATCATAGTGAGCGAGATACCATCGGAGTCTCGCTCATTCCCTCCGAGGGAGCCGTCTTGACCCATTTCCCTGGGTAATGCGACTGGCACCGGCTCTAGCACCAGTCGCTAGGGTACAGACTGACTGCGCTGGTTAAGCAACTATCTGTCACTTAGTTGCTTAACCAGTGGGCGATGGGGTCGTCACTTCCCGACGCCTTAATATTATTATTATTAAATGGAGAAAAAAGATTTATCTTAAATTTGAAAAAAATAAATAATTTTATCACTACATCACATTTTAAGAAAGAGGACTACAGGACATCCTTAAAATTAATAAGCAAAAACTGTTATATGGCATCAGTTGATTTAAAAGACGCCTATTTTTTTATTGGTATCAATGAATCGCAAGGAAAGTATCTCAGGTTCAATTATAACAATACTGTTCCGTCATCATTAAGGATTTTATCGTTTTATTATATTTTTTAACGTATCATATCGATGTTCTGTATAGATAAGTTCATGCAGTGACAAAACGCAGCCTTCAAAAGCTGTAATGCGCTCTCTGCCCGCGAGTTGATTTTTTGACAGAAGCTTGAGGGCAGTTGCAATAATGAGTTGTGTAGTATATGCACATTGTACGGACAACAGCTCGTAGACCTACCACAAAATGTAAAAAAATTCTCATTTGAAAATGATCTCTGTATTGTTACGATGTATTTAGTTATATAAGAAAACGAATATACTTATTTTAAAATTTATTACAAACTTCTATTTCAATAAAATTAAATTTAATAGCTCAGGGTCGTGTTTCTCTTAAAACATAATTTGGTAGCACCGGAACTTAAAAAATCACGATACTGTCTATAGGAAAGGTTGAGATGTCCGACGGTGGTGGGTAGATCGACACGTCGGCAGTTGTAGTCGTTCTCGCAGCCGGCTTAGGCCCAGAATTTATGCCCAGCATAAAAACCCTGGAAATCCGGATTTTGGCCGATTAGTAAAATGTCCGACTATTCACCCTGACTGCGACATGAACTCGATCTTCAATTTGCGAAGCATAAATATGATTGCGTGTAGATAAAAGCGGATCATGATTTGAATTTATTATTACTATTTCAATCAAGCAATCAAGATGAGGCAGTCAAGGTTAAAGGCAATAGAAAGCAGAAGGACTTAAGGAGACTTAACACAAGACTTAACACTTTCAAGCTACGGCACGGTAGCTTTAGTTATGTTTCTAAGCTAGCTTAACTAATATTTAAATAAAAGGCTCTTTATTATTTACTATAAAGAACTTATTTACTTATAATACTACGTACTACTAAATAAAGTATAATATTATGTACTAAAATATGTACGGAAATGTACTACCCACAACTAGGAGCGGTTCTAATGGTAGTAAGAAATAACTACACATCTACAAAACAATAAATCCTATATCAATTAATTTTTAAAACACTAAATACTTTTTAATAGATTTTCTTATTAGTTGGAATTACGGCCAACGATATCACTGTACAAGTAAAGGACATGTTAAGGTCATGCGCAGTGGAACTACTTATATAATAATATACTTAAACAAATGCACCACTTACCCAATAACGGGGTTAATAACTCTTAAACACTTACGGCCGCACTCAGAGACGTTCATTAAATTAGTGCTAATGTGGCATTAACTAACTACAATTAAAATAACTAATGTGCCGTGGCTCGATCTATAATAACTTAAGTATAGATGAAAAAATATTCACTCTCAGAGACAGTTAATGCTACATTAGTGACGTTTATTGACATTTAACTTTAATGAAAGCCGTACCCTTACTTAACTTTTTAATAGTGTGATTAATTAGCGAGCACCTAGCACAAGAGGGAAAATATTTAAAATACCTAGATTTTTTGGTGATTTTTAATCATATAAGAAGGATCAGAGTCCGAGACGCTATTTACGTGACTTTACAACTCCTTTCACAAAGTATTCCTTACATGAATTTCATTAGGTTTACGCCTCGTGCCGTGAATATATTATTAATCTTGCTATTTTATTTAACAAGAGCAACTAACAAATCTTACCCCAATATTAAAATTAAACAAGTTTATAATACGTATATCATTTATTTCAGGATTCATTTCAATAAATTAAAAGGCACGCTCTGTATCTTGCATAATATTTACATTAACCAATTATTATAAGTTATTTTTTAATTAATTTATTATTAGAGCTATGTACTCGCAGCCGTCTTGGTTCCATCAACCGGCAATCTTCCACAAAAGCGACAATTAAACCAGACACTTTGTTCAGAATTCCTTCTCATGGAAAATTCTTTTTCTGCCAGCTTGCGAAGGGCGCGTGCAACGCGCTGTAGGTACACACACTATTCAATGTTGGATCCCATGTATTTAGTGTGGTGTTATTATTTATCTCGAACAAGAAGAAAACATAGGTAGATTGTACAACAAGTGCATAAAACGCACCATTTCACCCATTTTCGCTACGCTTACCCGAGACGATACGGATAGTCAAGTCGAGGGTAAAATGTTTTTTTTACGAGTTATACTATTACACTCTACTTTTCACTTCAATTGTGAGGAAATTAATTATTATCAGTCAATATTGCAAAAAAGATCAACAACAATTTCAAATTGCAACACAAAGATAATACAAGGACTCCCACAGATTAGTCAGAGTATGTCTAAACTCCCGCCAATATAGTTACTTTTTTTTTAACGTGTGTTAGTGGCTCATAACATAGGTCGTAAGTCCATAAATGGTCTTGATATAATAATTATTTCAAAACTCTTTTAACTTTATTAATTTAGTAGTAGAAGCCTAGTTTTATTTAAGTGTTATAGCATGAATTATGTTTTAAAACTAATGTTCAAATGTTGAAAATAATTATGTGACTTAAAACAGTTTGAGTTTTTTGTTTTTTTTACTGGTGCTTTCGGTGTTGAATAAAAATGAAATTCGTTTATTTGGTGTTGCTGTGTTTAAAAAGTAATGATATGCATCATGCATGCATGCAATTTGAGTTATTTATGTTTCTTTTACTTTTACGTAAAAATAATAGTAAAAAGGCAATAAGTAATCAACTAAGAAGGCATTTATCATGTAATTACTTAAATAAAACCGCTTATTCTAATGAATGATTTTGATTTGTTTGTGAATGTGGCAATATTGGAATTCATCTATTTATATTTTAATAACAAGGTGCACCGCCCTACGCTTACTTAAAGATAATATATAATTTGGCTGTATGGAAACATCCGAGGCCGTAAAACTTTAAAAAAAAGATGTGATTAACTAATGAACCATTAATTTCTGTCTCTGGGAGCCATGGCACATTAGCAATTTTAATTGTAGTTAGTTAACGCCACATTAGCACTTATTTAATGTACGTCTCCGAGTGCGGCAGGTGAGTTTTTGAATTCGGGACACTGGACGCCTCCGTAAAAAAAAACCGCCAAACTCAAACTGTCAATTATTAAGTTGTTTCGTGGCTAAATTATACAACTCTACTTTAAGTTGTTTTTGTTCGAGATGATTTTTGTGGTTGGTTTTTTTAATTATTTATTAGGAATATCAACTGTAGTTACAATATTTTTAATTTAGAGGAAACATGCTTAGGTAAATAAGAAATATTGCACAACAGATTTATAGATAAACACATATTGCACCATATATCGCACATGTGTAGGATGTGTTTGCAATGAACTATAATTATTTAGAAAAAAAAAGAAGAAAAAATAAACATTATGGCACTCAAATTTTGTGAAAGCTGTGAGAAGAAAGCAGAGGGGTTACCTGACAATGCTACATAGATCTCAGAGACCTTATACTTTTCTTAAATAGGAAGATTGAGTCCCAGTGGATATCCAAATAATCAGTGTATAATGTTTTTGAAATTAAATAACATCTTAAGTCTTATGATTTGATCTTATCCTTAAAATTTAATTGAAATTATTTTGCTTTCATTAAAGTTAATTGATCTGTCTCTGAGAGTAAATCTTTTTTAATCTATACTTAAGTGAAGCTAAGTAATCATTAAAATGACTCGGAGTGCGGCGGTTAGTATATTTTACGAAGTAGATATAATTTCATAAAATATTGTAAAACACTAGATTTGTGTTGTACACTGCAGATAATTGCAACGTATTTTTTGGTCGAGAAGCTAATGAGTAGTGTCAATATGTCAGGCTTAAAGTTGCAAATCTATTAGAGAATTTTTGACTTTTGGGATAGGTCGACGTGCTGTTGACTGTACAATGTGTAGATTAAGAATATGGTACATAAGTAATTATAATTTTATATAGGGTAGGCCTAACTGTGGTGCTGCATTCGGCAATAAAGGATTAACTAATAAGACGTGTTTCTTTTGTCTCCATATACTTCAGTGGCGTTCGAGGATATTTGGCTGAAAAATAATAATTTAAAAGTGTACGAAACTTTGGATATTGTGCGTGCGGGACTTTCACATTTAAAATGGCGTCAATCGGCAAAATAAGTGAATTTAAACTAGCGGGTGGCAATTGGACTTTGTACGTCGAGTGGTTAGAAATGTATTTAGAGGTCAACAAGGTCGACAAAACCATGTGGCGGACAACGTTAATTGCAGTCATGGGTGACGAAACTTATGAACTCCTCAGTAATTTGACGAGCCCGGAGAAGCCAGCAACGAAGACGTATGACGAGATTGTGAAAATATTGCGGGAACATTTGCAACCAAAACCTGCAATCATGGTGTAAAGATATCGCTTTAGACAGAGGAGACAAAAGGAGGGGGAATCGGTGGCACAGTATACATCGGAACTTAAGAGACTATCAAGGTTTTGTGAGTTTTCAACCGGTTTGGAGGACAATTTACGCGACCAACTAGTGTGCGTCATACGTAGTGACGTCATCAGGCAGCGTTTGTTCACGGAAGATAATTTGAAATACCAGGGAGCGGTAAAATTGGCATGTGCCTTGGAGGCGGCGGAGCGGGATGCGGCCGTAGTCGAATCCGGGAATGCGCTCGGGGCCGGGACGTCGACGGCTACGGACGTGAACGCGGTAATGACGTCATTCTCTCGAGGGCGAGGCGGCATCGGTGTCCCGAGGTCAGGAGTACCACGGCGGGTGCCGTGCGTGTGGTGGACGTGACCATCCATACGAAAATTGCCGTTATAAAGAATTCACATGCAGTAAATGTCGACGACGCGGTCATTTGCGGCAGGTGTGTCCGGAACGAGGCGTATCGGACAATCTTAGAAAAGGACTACACCATGTATCAGAACTTGTCGAAAAACCCACTCGACGAGGATTCGGCGGAGGACCATCAGCTAGCGCAGGCGGAAGAGGACCTTTACCAGCTAAGCTTGAATGGATATAAACCGGTGAGCATGTCGTTATTGGTCGAGGGACACAATGTAGTTATGGAAGTAGATGGGTGAATATTTGAAAAGAGCCATATCGAGGCATTATTTTTAAAGTTTAAATATTGCTTCAAATTCCATTCTTTATAGTCTTAAGCGTTTCCTGGTTGTACTTATGTACATAATAAACTAAACGGACAGTACATAGTCCAATAAATAAGTTGGAAAAGGAATATAAAGATTTTGTACGAACGGTAATGTGAAAAATTACAAATGGTAATTAGTATTTATTAAATGGTAAGTATGTCAAGTGAATGGTGATGAGGAATAAGATTAAACAATTTTGTATGATTAGATTTGGAGGTTGGCGAGACGCGATCTTTGAAGCTCGAATACCCGCCTCATACAGGAGGCGATTGTACAAAACCGGGGGTCGAAGGTATTTGCCGATAAAGAATAGAAAGATCGCATCTGATAAAGCTGAAAACCTCTGATATCAGAACCGTCACGTCAGTTCCGAAAATTCTCGACGAGATCGAGAACTTCTATGGCTGCTTTTGTGCCTCGCATGCCCTTAAACCTTCAACGGACGCTAATGATCTTAGAGTCACACTTACACCGATGATCTCCCAGAACTGGACAAAGACGAAATTGAGGTGGCTCTTAAGCAGCTTCGTAATGGGAAGGCGCCCGGCGAAGTTGAAGTCACTTTAGAATTTCTCATGGCAGGGGGACTTCCCGTTCTTGGGGATCTGAAGAGACTATTAAACTCCGTCAAAGCTAATGGGACTACTCTGAAGGCGTGTAGCGAGGGCGTGGTGGCTCTGTTTTTCAAAAAATGAGATAAACTCTTCTGTAGAACTACAGACTTAAGCTGTTTTCAAGCGTCGTCACGTCACAAATCGTCTAGCTGACAGATTTGACGCCTTCCGGCCACCGGAGAAGGCAGGGTTTCGTAAAGGCTATAGTACCCTAGACCATATTCACACAGTAAGACAAATTCTACAGAAGTCAGAGGGGTATAATCAGCCATTGTGCCTGGCCTTTGTAGACTACAATAAAGCATTCGACACCGTCGAGACCTGGGCTGTTCTGGAATCCTTACAACGATGCCAGATCAAAAAAAACAAGACCTATCCAGTTGCTCACAGTCACAGGCTTGAGACAAGGAGATGTTATATCTCCGAAGTTGTTCTCAAACGCACTGGAAGACGTCTTCAAGACACTGGATTGGAAAGGAACGGGCATCAATGTCAACAGCGAACACTTTACGCACCTCTGCTTTGCCGATGATATTGTCATCATGGTGGAATCGCTGAAGGATTTGCAAAAAATGCTGCATAGTCTCAGCGCTACCTCGCGACGTGGATGGACGTCTAGGGATGAACTTGGACAAGATAAAGACATGTTCAATGATAAAACCATGCCATCCCCGTACCGGTTTCCGTCGAAAGCATGGCGCTCAAGGTTGTCAAGAAGTATTTCTACCGCGGGTAAGTTTTGCAGTTGGGTAGACACAACTTACATCGAGAAATCGCTAAGAAAGTGCAGCTTGGCTGAGCAGCGTTTGGGAAGCTGCCTCTCACCTTCTCGTCGCTACTGCCACAATGCCTGAAGAGCAAGATATTCGATCAGTGCGTCCTACCGGTGATAGAAACGTAAAACATGACAATAAAACTGGCCCATCGACTTCACGTCACTCAGCTATGGAGAGATCGATTCTTAGGATTTCGTTTAAGGATAAAATCCAAACTTAATCATCAGGTGTCGCGTTTGCGTAGAAATAATCACAAAAGCGTACACAAAAAATATTCTTTTATTAAATGTTAATTGGGAGCGGGTTCGATTCCCGACTGATAGTTTGCTCCGTAGACCCGGACTTCCCTGAAGTATGAGGCCGAAGGTGGATGGCGGCCGTAGGTATGGGGCGAAGCAGCTGATGGGTGCAGTAGATAAGGCAGGCAGCCCAGGTTTCAGCCCGTATTCGAAAAGGGCCGCTTCTGTGTCCCAAACTATGTTCCCTGGGGAATAATATTCTAGCTTAAGCTTCTGTATCTGAGTTCCATAGATTGCGACCACCATTTCAGCCCAGCCAAGCAAGCCGGGTTCGAATAATTAAATAGAAGGTGTGGTGGCAAATTGGCAATGTAACGGTCGCAATCAGAACGGCTTACCCTAAGCATGGAAGAAAACAATAAACAAGGTAGGTACGGCTATGTAAAGTATTACGCCGATTGCGAATAAATAACAATTTGGATATACATGATTCTGTACGCGAACAGCGATTAATTTTATTTGATATTAAAACTTTCATTTGACACTAATGAATATTATATTTAATTGCTCCTTGGAAGCAAGCGCCAAAAACAAAAGTATAATATATATATATCTGCATGAATAGGCAATAATGGTTTTAAATTCAGAGACACTAAGTTTTACATGAAAACTAAAACAGTAACTAATCCGCTAACTACTTAATAACTAAAGCGGTTAAAACAATAATTGTTCATCACTTACCCTATCGGGGAAAGATGCACTGCACTTTTTATATTAAAAAATATGTAAGTTTTATAATATTTGAATCACGTTAATTATTTTTGAGCAAGGATTAAAAATTAAAAAAAAAAAATGAGGATCGTAAGTAAAAACTGCGGAGGCGAACTCGCGATCGTATGTAAATATCACGGACGTAAAAAAAATACGGACGTAACATCACATTAAAAAAATGTGAAGCATGCAAGGTACTACAATTTCGTTTGTTGTACATGATTTACACTCACACATACACACCAGGTACGACAATCCGCCGCCATTTTGCCCCGAGTGACGGCGCCAGTGACACGTAGTAAATGCGTTCGTTGCGTCAACGATTTATTTTCCAAAAATGCCGACTTGTGTTGTTAAATCATGTAAAAACTACATGAGTAAACGTAAAAAGTCACATGGAATCATCTATCATACGTAAGTTATTACGATTCGTGATAAAAATAAATATTTATGTTTTAAATACTTTGCCGAGAATTCTAGAGGTAAAATGCTAACAGTGTTGTCACTTTATTAATGGGAAAATTACCCTAAAGGTGGGGAAATCTATATTTGTATGCAACAAACTATGTATGTGACTCTGAAATCAGATTTCGTCAGTTTTTGGGTACCGTTTCTCAAAAGTAAAATAAAAGATCCCCATACTTTTAATATAAAATATCTCTTACGTATATCATCATATTTCTAAAATAGAAAGTATTTCCCGTACAAAAAGTTGACGCAACATAAAGGATTTTAGCGCATCTTTATTAATTATAATAATAATATACGTACTTAACATTATTATTATACCATTATGATATATGATGTAAACGTATTTTTGATTTTTAACCCCCGACGCAAAAACGACGGGTGTTATAAGTTTGACGTGTCTGTGTGTGTTTGTGTGTGTGTGGCATCTTAGCTCCCGAACGGATGAACCGATTTTGATTTAGTTTTTTTCGTTTGAATGATTAATTAGTCGAGAGTGTTTTTAGCTCTGTTTGATGAAAATCGGTCCAAGATGGCCGCCGTAACTAAATGGCGAATAACATATTTTTGTTAAACTCCCTCAATATGGGTATCCAATGAAAGGCCTGACTAGTAGAATTTTTATCCTTTTTCAATTACGTATTAAGCGTCGTGGGGTTTTCAAAATTTTTCAATTTTACTTTTTGTTATTAAGGGGTTAATTTTATAGATAGTCATAGCCTTATCACTATTATTGTCATGTGTAAAAATATATTTCTTTGTACGTAACATGTGTTTTATTTTCTATCACAGTGATCATAAAAAATATGTTTGGTAGGTCAACATAGATCAACCGTTTATAATTCTTTTAAAAAATATATGTAAATTACAAAAGTTAACTGAGATCGAATGGTACCACCAAACAGCAGGGAAATTGATGGTTTATATAGCAACCCTTAAATCACGCACACAGCCTAAACGGGCGGCCATTATTATGCTTCACTTATGGTTAGACGAGGTTACGTCCGTATTTTTTTTACGTCCGTGGTAAATATGCTCATTTGTCGTCTGCGCGAGCAGCCCACGGGCCCGGTGCGTGAACCGCTTGCAGTTTTAACTCCGCCCACAAGATCATACGATGTTTTTGAGACAAAGCGCACAAAGGATTGAATATAATTCGTTTTAGGGTCCCGCGCGACAAGTAACCGAACCATTATCAGTGACGACTTATGTTTATTATTGTGTGTTAGATTATATAGTTAAATCCTTAGTTTTATTTATTTAGGTTATTTTAGTTCTAAGTAGCATATTTTTATTGTGGGAAATCTATTTTTAGCTTTACTTTCTTATTTTAACTTGTTTATTATGTCATATTTTAAGTTAGATTAGTATAAGTTTATTTTATTTTTTAATTAAATGTAAATATGTTGCGTATAACGTTACGCAGGCAGAAGACCAAAGTAACGGACATAGTCCAAAAATGTTGCAAGCTTAAGTGGCAGTGGGCTGGCCAGTGGCCACATCTGTCGCAGAACCGATGAAAGGTGGAGTAAACGGGTTCTCGAGTGAAGACGATGCCTTGGTAAACAATGTGTAGGACGGCCTCTAGCCCGATGGACTGATGACCTTTGGAAGGTGGCTGGCAGTGGATGGATGTAAAAAGCAGGAGATCGTGCTCTTTGGCGATCTTTGGGAGAGGCTTACGTCCAGCAGTGGACCGCAATAGGCTTAAAAGATAGATAGATATCATTACCATTCTTATGAACTTATTACCGTCGGCAATAAATTACATAGTAAAAAATGGTAATTAGATAAACGGTAATTATATTTTGGGAAGTTTTGTAATTTTCTTCATTTCCCATGGAACCTATAACTATAATATATAAAAGAAGCTTGTAACACAATACTGAAGTTCTATGATGGCAGTAAAATTAAACCTATAGGTATTATTAGAACCAGAGTTTCATACCAAGGTATTTGTAAAACTTTAGAGTTAGTTGTAATAGAAGAACAACATCTCTTTTAGGGCGACACTGGCTAACCGAATTAAATATTAAACCTCCATTTAATAAACCACAAAAAGATTGTAGCGATAATTTTAAAATAAACTGTAACAACAATTTGTCATTGTTACTCGATAGGTATAACTGTTTGCGGTCTGGAGCTGTTTGCGGCGGGACTGGGTCGGTTCAGTGGGTGCCGCGCGACGCTGCGGGTGCGCGAGGGCGCGGCGCCCGTATTCTGCCGGCCGCGCGCGCTGCCCTACGCGCTCAAGGCGCGCGTGGATTCCGAGCTAGACCAGATGCTCGCGGAGGGCGGATAGGTTTCCTTTACCTCGCATCGAGGACTTACTGGTTAGTCTGAAAGAAGCGAAAATGTTTCCTAAGATCGATCTTTCTCAGGCTTACAATCAGATAGAATTAGATAGTTTGAATGAATTAACTGTTATTAATACTCATAGGGGATTATTTAAATACAATAAACTAGTTTATGGCTTGTCCTCGAGCCCGGGCATTTTTCAACGCATCATGTACAATCTTTTAGGTGATATTCCGAATGTAGAAATGTTTTTGGATGACGTTATTATTGCGACAGGGGGAGGAGAGAGGGAACATCTCATAACACTAGAAATCTGATCTGATCTGGATCTGTGGCGCTGCAGTCGCCAAAGAAAGATCGAGTCTTGGCTAAAAATTAATTTAATAATGTTAAAGGTGATAAAATGCAAAATAAACTGGTGTGTGAAGTGTTTTTTTGCGATTTTGAAGTTGGTCCCATAGAGAAAGCATAGATGAGCAGTAGAATAACCGAAGATAAATAACACTTGAAAAAAATCATCGACCTCAGGTGGTGAGTAGAATAACCTCCTAGAAAATTGTTAACTGATAAGTTTACACCTTATGTATTGTTTGTTCTGAATCACGTTTTGATCGCTGAACGGAGTCAGCTGAAATTTGACACTTGATCCAGCTTAACACATAAGACTTTATTCTCGTTTTGTATTCCTAGGCTGTGGGTCGATAATTTAATTCTTCTTGGTTTCATTTCAAATACGCCGACAACGTCGCGGCAGAAGCATGACTCAAGAGTATGATTATGACTTCTAAGGGGTTGTTCATTGATTAAGAGAGGTTTTTAGCAATTTTTAAGCCCACCCCTCCCCCATGATGATACGTGGTGAGGTTTTAGACTACCCCTCCCCCACCTACTCAAAATCACGTGTATTTTTTTGGTACAAGAAACGGAGAGTCACAGTCACGCAACGCTTTTCGTCTTTTTGGTTTGAAAATCGCGCGTTCAAAGAAAAATAAATACAAGTGATATTTCACTACAAACCCCCCTCCCCCAAATGATATTTCGTGATTTTTTCCGAATCTCCCCCCTTTCAAGTCTCACATAATTTCTTAGGTCTATACTAATATCAATCTTAACTATTCCGACTGTGTTTTTTTCTCAGTAGAGACAAAAAATTAAATCCAGTTTACTTACTCCAGAATAAAAAGGTTGCTTCGGTAGAATAATCCAGTCTGTTCTGATACTTGAATAAACAACAATTTGGGTCACTAGTGAGCAAAGGCTACGCTCCCGACCCAAATTAAAATTTAAACATAAAATGTATGCGTTAAAAAATTTAGTGTACCACATCTTCCACCACGTACCATATCTCGTACCATATCTTGTGAAAATAACTTTAGTAAAACTAACAGTAAAATGTGCTTTAATAAATGTCAAAATAAGGTTTATGAACCCTATACTATAAATTAATGTCAAGCAAATTACAAAGTGTGCTTAATTAATGGACAAATTCTAGGGCCAAAATGGCGCAAATCAGGCAAACAATGTCAATGGAACGTAAGAAATCCTGCGTTATCTGCAAGAAAAACATACCAAAAAGAGATTACCTCAAATGCAAGCTGTGCCAAAACATTTTCGACCTAGATTGTGCACACATGTTGGTGAAACTGTTCGATTTAATGAAAAACAAAGCAAATTGGCAATGTAAATCGTGTAAACAGGAAGGCAACAAGAACAAGTTTTCAAAAGTAAACAAACCTACACCGTGTTCTTCTACGCCAAGAGTACAAATCAAATCTCTGACCAGCCCTGCACCTAGTGAATTGGCTTCGACGAGCGCCACCATTGCGAGCGGCGAGACAGGTTTAGAAGTTTTGCCACAGCCGGGATGGCGGCACTGGGTCGCCGCCATCCCCGCCCAGGCGTTTATGTTACGTTCAGGAAGAAACATTATAATGATGTTGTACATACATCCCTTCCTGATGCAGAGTGCTCCTTATCATCAACAGCTATCCTTATAATTATCAGAAACTGACTCCAACTGCCATCATATGAGTTTGCCAGACTTATTCACACTACAAAACAGAGAGTTTGAGGAATTAAACATAAAATTGCAAACCTTCAATCACAGTTGTTATCAGCTAATCATTTGGTTGAGGAGATTACACTAGAGAAGCTTTCTATGCAGAAAAAAATTGACGATCAGGACCGGAAAATTAAACATCTTTTGGGGATTTGTTCCAATAGTAAAAAAATAAATGAATCTACGAAGAGTAAGACTAAGAATGCTATCAAACGTAAAAAAACGCAACAACAAACCTTTTGAGCACAAATATCACTAATATTAGATCAGAAGACATGTCACAGCCGGAGCTGTGAACAGAACAAGTAAAGATGAAATTTAGGAAGAAAAAAATGTTTATAGTAGCAGACCAGCAGGGACGAGGTATGCAGCAGGCCGTACAAAAATTAGTTGATGCAGACTTCGAGGTTTGCTGCTATTGGAAGAGTCAGGCGAACCTATACAATGTCATAAATACCTGTAAACATGAAATAAGCACTTTAACAAACGAAGACTATGTAATTGTAATTGGAGGTTTAAATGATAGGAATCCGATGGAATTAAAAATTAACTTACTTGTATGGCTAAAGTCTATTTTCAATACTAACTTAATTATATGTGGATTGCCTTCTTATGCGAAAATGTATAAGTATATTTAGCTTCAGAAGTAGGTTTTATTAAAAAAAAAAACAGTTCTTGATAACAAAATGTTTATTCCTAGTTTTTAACAAATACCTTCAAAATGATTTATTTTACACTAACAACATTTCACAAATTAACTTTAAAACGAAACACCAATAATCACTTAAACAATACTACACCAAGAAAATAACAATGACTTACAGAGTAAAGTTCCAAACCAAGAAAAACGCCGAGAGCGATGTGCACAATCTGAGCGCCAGCAAGCAAATGACTAATGGAGATAGATGGCGCCACCGCCAGAGTAAACAAGTTCTCTGTAATAAACTTGCTTTAAAAATATATTAAAGTGTGTTTTCCCATGACAAATACGTAAAATGTGTTAGTAATAGTACAATTAATTCGTGACAATGTTTGCAAAAAAAAGTGACGAGACATTATTGTGAAAACTAGATATAAATTATTACATAAGCAAGTGACTATATTGACAAGAAATAACATAAAAACAGTGACAAATATAACATACACATATAAAAAAGGTGCATTACTAACTTATAAACAAAACATTTTAACAAACAAACAATAATAGTGAATATTTTTTTAAAGTGCTGGTGTCTTAAAAATTGCATTATTTGAAACTGTAACGAACAACGGCAATTATTGACTGATAGCAACGGATACTTAAATTCGCTTGTATTGTCATTGATGTCGTGGAACATTGGCTAAAAACGCTGCAATTCGTGAGAAGTAATTCCGTGTGGCCGCAAGTTCGAGACCCACTGATACTGACTACACCTTAGACGTTTTTATATTTAATTTTTTGACATAATTTCTTATTTTTATTAACTACAACAAATATTTTGACATTTTATTTTTGAGAATTTTTTATTATTATCAATAAGATGTCTCAAAATTGTGCTAAATGCGGAAAAGAAATAACAAAAAATGACTTTAGTATTGGGGACAAGCTGTTCTACCTTATGAAGCCTGAAAATCGTAAAAAATGCCAGTGTGGTGGTTGTAGATTTACCAAAATCCCTCACCTTGACATAAATATACCAACAGAAAATTCGTTTGAAGCATTGTCTGAAGAAGAAACTGTTGTTGAAAACGAAGCAGAATCCAATACAAATTTTGTTACAGTTCGAGGAAAAAGAAAATCAAAATCAACTCGTGATTTATCTTCATCATTTTTGTCAATGAGTAGCACGCATTCTCGTACCACTGATGTAGAAAGTAGCCCAAAATTGTAAACAGATGGCGCTGTTAGTCCTAATATAAGCGTAAAATCTTTGAGAGATGAAGTTCAACAGCTGCGGACAGAACTGCAAATGGCAAAGAATGAAATTAATAATTTAAAAAATCATCATCTCAGCCACAGGACGTCCACTGCTGAACATAGGCCTCCCCCAGTGACTTCCAGATCGGCCGATTGGAAGCGGCCTGCATCCAGCGTTGTCCTGCAACCTTTACCAGGTCGTCTGCCCACCTTGTGGGTGGGCGTCCTACGCTGCGCTTGCCGATACGCGGCCTCCATTCCAGAACCTTTCTGCCCCATCGGCCGTCAGTTCTACGTGCTATGTGCCCCGCCCACTGCCACTTCAGCCGGCTAATCCGTCGGGCTATGTCAGCGACTTTGGTTCGTTCACGGATCTCCTCATTTCTGATTTGATCTCGCAAAGAAACACCGAGCATAGCCCTTTCCATAGCGCGCTGTGCAACTTTAAGCTTCTTAATAAGGCCCATAGTAAGAGGCCACGTTTCAGTTCCGTATGTCATCACTGGTAACACACACTGGTTGTATACTTTCGTCTTTAGGCACTGAGGTATGTTGCGTAGTTTCCCGAACGCTGCCCATCCGAGTTGGATTCGTCGATTGACCTCTTTCTCAAAATTGGACCTACCCAACTGGATCACTTGTCCCAGGTAAACATATTTGTCAACAATTTCGAGAATAGAGCTCCCAACTGGTACTGGGTAGGGCGCAACATGGGCATTCGACATAATCTTTGTTTTGTCCATGTTCATCTGAAGACCTACCTGTTGGGAAACTCTATTAAGGCCATCGAGCATTGTACCGAGGTCTTCCAGCGACTCTGCCATGACCACAATATCGTCGGCAAACCGAAGGTGAGTAATGTATTCGCCATTAATGTTGATGCCGAATCCTTCCCATTCCAGGAGTTTAAAAGCATCTTCCAATGCGGCGGTAAACAGTTTCGGAGAAATAACGTCTCCCTGCCTTACGCCTCGCTGCAGAGGAATAGCTTTCGTGCTCTGCTCCTGTACTCGGACCGTCATGGTGGCGTTTTTATATAAACATTTCAGCACCTCGATGTACCGATAGTCAATATGGCACCGCTGTAGAGACTGTAGCACTGCCCAAGTCTCGATTGAATCGAAGGCCTTCTCATAGTCCACAAACGCCAAGCATAGTGGTAAGTTATACTCTTCGGTCTTCTGTATAACTTGTCGCAGCGTATGGATGTGGTCTATGGTACTAAAGCCTTTTCGGAAACCTGCTTGTTCGGGAGGCTGGAAGTCATCGAACCTACGTGCGAGACGATTCGTGATGACCCTCGAAAACAACTTGTAGACATGGCTCAGAAGCGAGATGGGTCTGTAGTTCTTCAGCAAGGTGTTATCTCCTTTCTTGAAGAAGAGCACCACCACACCTCTATTCCATGCCTCCGGCGTTATTCCCTCGAGCTCGGGTGATGACGGGATCACCTCAGAGATTCTGAAAGCGGGTGGAACACCGGTACTGAAGGTCCTTCAGAAACTCTCTAACTCCGTCTTGCTCGAGGGAATTTAAAAAATACTATTAGTAAATTGGGATATAAACATCCACAACATAAAGAAATTGTGAAAACATCAACCCCAAAAAGACATAGAAAACCAGTAAATAGACAAGAACCGAACCATAGTGTCCCCATGCTAGAAAAAAATATTCAAAATACTAAAAAGAAGGAAGTATGTCTTATCAGCAGCGTCGAGCGCAACAGAGCGTCTAAAACGATGTTAAGCAACTTTGCGAAATACAACATGGTCCATTATCGCACTCCTGGCGGCGGTATTAATTAGTTATTAAGCGGCATACAGAATAAACTTAAAAACTATACATTTAACGATTATTGCATATTGTTTTTAGGAGATAGCGATTTTAATGTATCAAGTAACTATAAAAAACTTGTTAAGCAACTAAGAAATATATTGTTGACTATTAATCATACAAATGTAATTATGTGTTTGCCGACATTTAGATTCTGTGATCAATCAAATATTTTTAATAAGAGAATTGAAAATTTTAATAACTTAATTTATTATGACAACTTAAAATATGAATATTGTTACATTTTAGACTCAAACAAAAATTTATCTTATTCATATGACATGTTTTTGAAATTTAATGGACAAATCAATATAAGAGGCTTAAAGACAATAGTAAATGACATTAATCAACTTATTTTAATTTTTGATAGTCGGGTAATGTTTGACAGTCAGCAGGATTATCCTCCTGCTGACTGTCAGTATCAACGGCATTTTATACAAACCAAGAAATTGTGATTGAACATTCCTTGCGTGCCTAATTCTTTTAAAATTATGAGTCAAAACATTCAATGTCTAACCAATAAAATTGATGATTTGAGTGTTTTCTTAATGGATGCTGATGTGGACATTGTTGTGATGGTCGAGCACTGGTTGTTGCCTGAAAATTATCGACTTTATGCGTTGGAGGGCTATGAACAGCGCGCTAAGTTCCTAAGACGGAGCCATGTTGTAACTAACCACCTTCGTCTGGCTCAAAAAATTATATTGAAATTAATAATTAATTAAAATCGAAACGGACTACGGTAATAACGCTTGGCTGTGATAATTTAAATTGGCTGTGTGATCGTCTAGTTTAAATGGTAGGACCGTACGTTGTGTTAATAGTAGTAAACCAAATTCTTTTAGAGGTACGTGGATGTTATAATTAAGTTTTCTCGAGAGTTTCATGGGTTTGTGCGCATTCAAGGAAGAGGAAAAGGAACGCCCCGAGGGGCGCCTAGTGAGCCCCAACACCAAACGCTCACCAGGAGTGGTGGCCATGTGATAAACAGTTATCTCCAAAACAATCTGCCACCCCCGAGAATAGGACTTAAATCTGAAACAAAACGCATTTAGCGTAATTATGCGCAACTAAGGGAACAACTGAGTTTAAAGAATTTAATATGACATACTAACATCATACGTATACAAAATAAAGAGCTGTCGAACGGTCAAGACTTCACAGTACTGGAACAGTTCGTCGGTTGGATACTGCATAGGTTTGAAGGTACAGACCTTAAGGACAGACCTTTGGGCTCTCTTAAGGGTAAGCAGGGAAGACTTGCAGGCGCCTCCCCAGGAGGTGATACAGTATAATAAAAGAGACTGGCACAGAGCTGTATAGACCATTTTGACAATTATAGGGTTAGCAACACCGCGAAGATTTCTGAAGATGTAAATAAGTTTACGAAGTCTAACAGCAGTGGCGACAATATGAGGTTGAAAGGTGAGTCTATTGTCTATCGTCACCCCAAGATATTTAATTGTTTCAGTAGAGGTTAAAGGCGGACAGTGACAGGGTTGATCAGAAGAGATGTCGTGAGAGTGTGCAAATAGTTGGAAGTTGTGTTGATCGCTAGAGGAGAGATTATAAATAGAAAAAGCTATATATTGGGTTTTTTTGACGTTAAGGGTAAGGAGATTTGAAAGGAGCCATTTTGAAACTATGTCCATTCCTAACTGAGCCTGTTGAAAGGTGTCAGCCCAAGAGTCAGCGCAGAAGAGTAAAGCGGTGTCATCTGCATACGAGATGATTGTGCAGTTTGGAAGATTAAGGGATAGCAAATCATTGACGTACACAAGAAAGAGCGTAGGGCCAAGAATGCTTTCCTGAGGGACACCGTACTCCACGGGGAGATAGCAGCTGACATTACCATCTATAGTTACGGACTGAAGGCGGTTTGAGAAGTAACTATTAAAGAGGGAGAGAGGACCCCCTCTAATACCTATAGCCTCCAGCTTGTCCAGGAGAATGGGAACCGAAACCGTGTCAAATGCTTTGGCAAGATCAAGGAAAATTGAGACACATTCTTTACCCCCATCCAGGCTTCTGGTAACATGGTCAGTCAGTTTGTGAACTGCATTTGCCGTTGACCTTCCCGACCTGAAACCGAACTGCCCGGGTGAAAGCAAATTCTTTTTCTCAAGGTAGTTGGTGAGCCTGTTGTTAATAAGTCTTTTCAGAATTTTGGAAAGCGCGGGCAGAACAGAAATTGGCCTGTAGTTATCAACACGGTTTCGGTTTCCAGACTTAAAAATAGGGTGAACCAAGGTTTTTTTGAACGCATCAGGATAGCAGCCGGAATATAGACAGAGATTACAGATATAGGTTATGGAAGGGGCAAGAATATCTTTACAGTGTTTGAGCAAGGAGGAAGAGATGCCATCCCAGCCCACGGCACAGTCGTTCTTGAGGGACAAAATAAGTGTTTCAACCTCAGCAAGTGTGGTATCAAGAAGGACAAAGGAATTTATGGGAGAAATAGCATGAGATATGGGAGCACTATTTTTTAAGCTAGACGGATTTATTGCTAGAATAGCTTTAGCTAGGGATTTGCCAGCAGAAGAAAAGTGATCATTAACATGATTGACTGATTCGGCGGGAGTAGGTTTACAGGAGAGCAGGTCGTTTGAGTTAGAACGTGTTTTATTCAGGTTGGCTACCTCCTTGATAGCGTTCCAAAGTTGTTTGTTATTTGTGCCAGTTTTTTTAATGAGATTGCTGTCATAAGTTGACTTTACTTTTTTTAGCAGAGAGTTGCAAAAATTACGATATCGTAGGTAGGTTATCTTTAACATTTCATTGGGAACTCTCTTTAGTTTTCGATGCATATTATCCCTGTTACGAATACACCTAAGGAGCCCAGGAGTTATCCAGGGCTTTAGGGTTCTACGTCGGCGAGGCACGGTTAGGGACTGAGTGTGCATGTCTAATGCTGCTTGAATTTTCTGGATAAAAAGATTAGTAGCTAGGTTTGCTTCGGTTAGTCGAAGAATGTCGGAGAAGTCGGTTTGTTTTAGAGTGTCGTGAATAACGTTGTAGTTTATGGTTTTTTTTGAGATTGGTGGAGGATAAGATTTTTTAATATCAATAGAAAGAAGAGCTGCGTCGTGATCTGTTAAAGATGATAGGATCACAAAAGACTGTGCCGAGAGGGAAGTTTTTAACATTATATGATCCAAGTAGGATTCGCCCCGGGTTGGAAGCGTCTGAGCAGGAAGAAGCCCATGGAACGCAAGGATGTTTAGGTAGTCCTCAGTGTCTATGTCAGGTTTAGGAGCGTTAATTTTAAGATTTAAATCACCCATTATGATAATATTTTTAGATTTTTTTAAAGAAGTTAAAACAAGGTCGAGAGATTTAATAAAATTTTGAGCGTTGCGAAAACAACTCGGTCGGTAAAAGGCCAAAATGGCGGTTTCGTTTTTAATTTTTATCAGAACACAGCTGCCGTCTGAGATATCAGGTTCGGAGAACGATAGATTAAGGATATTCTTGTTGTAATAAACAACTACGCCATCATTTTGATTAGCGGGTCTAGTCAAGCAAAAAGATGAAAATCCGTCGATGGTTGGAATAACAGGGTCACCTAGGAGCCAGCACTCTGTAAGAATAATTAAGTCTAAGCTGAGGTTAATGTTAGCCATCAGAGTAGTAAAATCATTCATGTTGGCTGAAATGCTACGAATGTTTTGTGTTAGAATTTTAAGGGAGGTGTTCAATGAGTTCTTGTGCAATGCAGACCGCACCTCGGTAGGGCAACATTCCATCGCAGTACAAACAGTGACACTATCAATATTATTAACTATGTCAGCGTTACAAGTGAATATTGTAGATTAGGACCGATGGTAACGGGGAAGCGGGAGCGGAGACCAAGAGTGTGGTCTGCATTGAGTAGTGTTCTGTGGTGAGTAAGGTAGTTTTGCATAGATTAATGTATAATAAAATGTAACAATATTGCTGTCTTATTGTGAACCCTAATGCATGGAAAGTATTTATTTTAATGAAATGAACTCGTAAACCATTCCACAGTATAACATTGTTATGTTGCAAATTGCAATAGTTAGTTGCTGAAAGCATTATCGACACGATCAACAAATAGGTTAGTGTGTGTGTAAGGTGTGTAATTTGAGATGATTTTGTGAGTAATAATTCTGTTATTAGGTGAGGTGCTATTAATGTTATAATTTTGAACATATTGCAAAAACTTAGGAAAAACTTAAGTATATAATAAAAAATAATTAGTTTTTTGACTTTAGATCCGATAATTGAGATTCGTTTGTGATAATAATTAGTCGGGCGTTGTCTTCTTTTCGAAGTAGTACTTTCCCATTCGCCGTCTAACAGTGCCTGTAATTTTCTGACTTGGCAAACTCTCGAGCCAGGTAAAAAAGCCTGCGTGCTCTGGTGGTCAGGTTTTCAGAAATATAAATTATTTAATGCCGAAAATCTGGTCCCAGAATCGAGGATGATAGCTTAGCACTCTGGTTATCTAAATTATACTTCTTGTATGCCCTTAATAATCTGTTCTTTAGTAGAACCGAGTTAAAGGTCACAATGATAGTTCTATTTTCTGTCTTTGTGGGAAGGCAGCGAATGTCGTAGATGTCCGAAACGGCGACCTTGGCCGATAGTCCCTCAAAAATCCGCTGGCAGGTAAGAACTTGTTCGTCCTGGGTAGGATACTGTTTTAAGGGTAATTTGACTGCATGAAAAGTCAACCAAGGGTTCGGGGTCCTTAAATTAATTACCTAAATAAATAATCTGAATCCTTTAGTCCAATATAATTCCAAGATGATCCAACAGTATCGATGACAACTCGTATAAGACCGGGTCCTGAAATCTGCATTATGTCCTATGTGAAGTCATCGATACTCCCACATCAACCAGCATTATTTAGATTAAAGATTTTGATTATTTTCCGACTAGTAAAATATTTATACTAAACCCCTCTATATGAAATATAGATTGATCTAACAATATCCATGACACCAAGTAATGTCAGATGGATATTCCCACATCAATCAAAATCATTTGGATTTGAAATAAATGTTGCAATTAATTCAATACAATACCAAGATGATCCAACAGTATCTATGACAACTCGTATAAGACCGGGTCCTGAAATCTGCATTATGTCCTATGTGAAGTCATAGATACTCCCACATCAAACAGTATTATTTTGAATTTGAAATAAATATTGTAAAATTGACCCTTGGTAGCCTATCCTTGGCAGTCGGAAGTGAGCAGTGAATTACTTATGATTTAATGTTGCAATTAGTTCAATATAATACCAAGATGATCAGACAGTATCTATGACAACTCGTATAAGACCGGGTCCTGAAATCTGCATTATGTCCTATGTGAAGTCATAGATACTCCCACATCAACCAGTATTATTTTGAATTTAACATAATGGCCCTTGAATTACTTATGATTTACAAAATATTTTAATTTGAAAATAATCTCAAAACTTTTATTAAATTCTTCTCTCAGTTTTATGGATATAGGATTTTGTATAAGGATCCCTAAAAATAGCCCATTTCCTAACTACTTACTAATACTAATTACTACAACGGTTAACCTAAACAAATGAAGCTATTTCTAGAAGGTAGGATGGAACAGGTATTAGGAAGGATAGGTTATTAAGGAAAAAGGGGTACCTACTCCTACCTAACGGTACCTCTGTCTGAACTACAGATTTACGAACCTAGAACCCTACAAAGAAATGTATAGGTAATCCTAACTGTACCCTACCTACTTCCCACCTACAATATAAAATAATTAAGTTTGTTTGTTTTTGATGTCAGATGTCTCAACGTTAGAGCGTATACCTGCCTACCTAATTGTACCTAGTTATCTACAATAAAATTATGATATCTGTGAGTACTCAATATTTCTCTAAACGTTAGTTAAAATAGAGCAAGTAAGTCAATTTGGTAAACGTAAAAGTTTATAAGTCAAATATGCGTACTCTTAGACGTAAAATAATGATAAGTAAAAGGTAAAATGGAGATTTCAAAGTTGTTTTGTTGTAAATTGGCCCAATAATCGAGCAACCATTTAAAAGATAAACGACAGTCATATTTGTTGAATAAAACCACTGAGGTTGTTTTTATGTAAAACAAGATCAAATGACCTTTGATTTACTACAGAAATATGTCAAAGTTTTATGGCTCTAATGAGCGCTAAATCGTCAATTAATAATCGTTTTGATACGTAAATCATATTCAAACCCCATCAAATATTTTCAAAGAGTTTTAACACGTAAGATGAACTTTAAATGGTCCGCGTTAATTAAGATACCACAAATAAACACTAAATAAAAATAAAACACAAAAAAGGTCTAATAAAATTAGCATGCACCATGTCATCATGAAATTAAAAATGGGTTCAAACCAATATTAAAAATCAATGCACGCAAAATGTTACCCAATAATCGAAATTATGTAAATTAATAGCAAACAACATGTCAATCTTTAAAATCAAAATAACCAAGCTACAAAATAAACATTATTTTAATTCATTTGGCATTAAATCTGTGAAATAAGTAGTTATGATTTAAATCAATTATTTACATTATATTTATTATTATTTAAATCATATCAAATTAAATCCCATTTCGCTTTCTATGAGGACATGAAAATAAAGTTGTTAAATTCCTTTTGATAAGAAATTACGAAAAACAAGAAAATTATGTAAAATATTATAATGACGTTTTAAATAATTCAATATTAAATACTTTATCATCGGCTTCAACATCATCATCGTCATCAAAATTTAAAAATAACTTTGTCTTTAAATAGTATAATTAAAATACTTTCAAGAGGAATTTGTAATAATCAAAACACTTACCCCTCTGCATATTTTCTTAGGACACCCGCGAGCACCATCCCGGGTGCAATTCAGACCATCTCCGTGAGACCGCCCAAATCTGACTCCCCCTGAAGCCTAACCTGCTAAACTATTTAACCATAATACCTCCCCTGCGTCCCGTGCCTCATGTTTTTTTAAAAGCTGACGTTCGAAATCTTTCAAACTGCAGGGGTTCTCAACCATGGTTTATGATCCACGAGTCTCATTTCAACATAACACGACGAATATTCAAACACATACTATATTTTTTCTAAATTCCTATTATTTTACTATATTGGACTAATACAAATATGACTGTCTGGAAATACAAATTTACTCCCTTTTCCTTCATTAGTTATTATATGAATATTGCGTACCACTGTTCACCTAGGTATATCAAAAGATTTGACATAATGTAAATTACTAAATGACTATAAATTAGCTCCTACGTCTAAGACTTACGCTCATAGTGACTTACGCTTATTGAGGACAAATCAAATCTTAATAATTTTAATTTTAGTATCATTCAAAAGTTGACTACATCTGACCTCAAGTGTTCTCGCCTTGCTATGGGATACACGTGCGTAGTTTCGCCTGCGGAGTTAATGGCGTCCCTTTCTATGGTCCTTATGTTTCAAATGCTGTATTTTTTTGTATAGTTTCACATTTCTATTTGTTAAAATTCCTAAAAGCTCTTTTTTTATGCTATGGCTCACAATTTTGCATCATATGTCCAGCGTCAGGCACAAAAAACATTACAACGTGCGCTCGCGCAATGCACTGAAGGATCCGTTTAATAAATTATCTTATTGTTTATCTGACCATTCCGGTCAATCCCTGTAAAAAGCTTGTTTTATTAGGGTTTTGAATGGGTTAAAAATTACAAAGAATGCATGGTGTTTAATGAGTTGCCCTTTTTAGTTAGAAATAATTTAAAGAGAAAAAATTAATATTTATTTTATTAATTACTTAAATCATACTTTGATTTGAAAGGGTATGGTCGTTACATTCGCCCCCAAAATTCTTAGAGAGTTTACTGGAATAAGAATTTTCAAAACTTAAAAGATCCAGAGCCTTCAAATCAACAAAACGCTGTTTCAATTTAATAAAACTTATTTAACTACAAAAGATGTACGCTACAGCGCCAAATTAACCCCAACTAAACTTTAATACGCCAAGACTTTTTATGTCAGTCAATCCTAAGTTATTTATTTATTTTTTCAAGCTAGCCCATTGCATTGCACAGATTTGAAAAAATCATACAACAGGGAAACTCGACACCATGAGTTATTTTCTATCAGCCAACGTTGTAAGTTATTGCAAAATAAGATTTATGCCCATCTGCGAAATAACAAGCTTTAATGTTATCTCTTTCTATTAATCTATAAAGCTAACTAGGTATATTCAAAACAAAACTTTGGTAAACATCAATTTTAGTGGGAATCGAACCCATGACCATAAAGGGCTGCGAATTATAAAACTGGCCAAGTACAAGTCGGACAAGCGCACGCAGGGTTCCGAACCATTATCTATAAAACGTATGAAAAAATAAAAGTGTGTTGCAAGGGAGCCCCTAAAACATTCATTTTATTCTGGATCCTAGCATTCACTGCTACAATAGAAACAGAAATACATCATCTGCGAAAATCCCATCCGTCCAACTATCACGGTTCACGAAATCTTAGTAAAGGGTCCCGTTTCACCCAGGGCACGGTACCCTAAAATGTTAAGTCATCGACTTTATAATAAATAACTATAGTCCCGTAATCAAACACGTGACCTGACCTGATGCTATTTCCAAACCACTGAACTCCTATCACAAAATTACCTAGTAACTTACTAACTAATCTAAATTTATTAATAATTTAAATCTAAACGAACTCCTTCCTATGTCAATCATCCATTTGATCATTGAACCGGAATCAAACCAGTCGCAGTATGATACAAGTAACTAGTCACGGAATCGAACCGGTGACTATGATGTTTTATATCTATCAAATTCTTAGCACTAAATTATTACTAAAGCTAATTTTTTTAATTAATTACGTGTCATAGATCAACTATCTATTTGCCAATGTACTGGAATAGAACCCAATACTACGTTACTCTTTGATCCACTACGCTATATGTATCACTTATGTGATTACTCAATCTCCTTTAGTGACTTACAACTCTCTAACCTTGTGTTAGATGTGAACCAACCCATGATCAATAAATAGTTCTAAAATCGAACCAGAAACTATGTCGTTCACCCAACCACTAAGCTATATACAAATATTAAAAATGCATAAACCCATTCAATGACCTATAACTATCTAACACTAAGCTGAAGTCGAACCAGTTTATGATAAATAAACAGTTGTTACTGGAATCAAACCAGAGACTATGTTAATCATTTAACCATTGAACTAAGTGATTTCTATTATTAATTATCGCCCCCGGTAAAGGTAAAATTTGACCATGTCCGAAGTCGTAACTGTGACTAATTTAACTTACAACCAACAAGCCGTCTGCGCTATTAAAATTAAAACTATGTAACCGTGTCCCGGAATCGAACCGAAGACTTAGTCAACCTTTATACCATCGAGCTATTAGGATTAATTGAAATCTTTAATTTCTAAAATGATTAAAATGTTAATAAAATCTGTACGACCATGTCCTGGAATCTAACCAAGGACTAAGGTAAAGCTTTAACTACTGCTCTATTAGATTATAATAAACTTAACAAAACCGTAATTTATACAGGGAGTCAAACACTAAAAACAACCATTATACTGTTGACCGCGAAATCGAATCCGGGTTCACACTGCATTATTTTTCTCCTAATTACTAAGTCATCGGGTAGAGAGACAAAAATAAAGCAAACCACTTATACTTATCGATACAAATAGATTGATTTAAACTAAACTTTATTTTATAATCATTGTTCTATAACCTTAATTACAAGTAAATTAAAAATAATTGATTCCCTGCTTCTAAGTTTTATCTACCAGTCAACTACTATTAACTATTTTTATGGTACTTATTTTAACTACATTATTTTATCGCCCCCACAATAATAAGCTACATTTAAGCTACTAGCTAGAGAGTCCACGTGAACTAAATAATTACTAAGCCATAGGGTAATAACCTTTATACATAAGTTTAAAAATTGAATGATATAACTAAACTATAAATTATTCAAAAATAATGTGCGCAATTTAAATAAATGAAACCATATTACGAAATCTTCCTAATATTTTA
This sequence comes from Anania fuscalis, assembly GCA_950371115.1. Lineage (NCBI taxonomy): Eukaryota > Metazoa > Arthropoda > Insecta > Lepidoptera > Crambidae > Anania > Anania fuscalis. The sequence goes on along the minus strand of OX493326.1, from coordinate 4,717,790 downwards.
TCAACCAATTAACAATCTTAAGCGTTTCGCGAATTGATAATCAAACTTTGGAAAAAAATATATTGTCCCACGATTAGCATGTTTTGGCCACATTGTAACACTTGACATGCCCTAAACTATAATTTATTGCCATTCGACGCAACATTAGGACCAAGAGTGCACTTTAAATTCCAACACATTTCTCGTTAATGTGACAACAGGGTACCTACAAAAAATATGAATAGCCAATTCTAAATACTATTTATGTGAAACACTTATAACGTTAGTTTTGTAACTCTAAAAACACACACTCGAGTCTAACTCTCACGCTCGAAATCTACAACGAAACGATAAAGTTGAGTGCTGTTTGAATTATGGCTAATTAGTTTTGTTTATTTAAACTCGATATCCTCTTACATTTTTAAAATGCCTATGCCGGTCATGGGACACCAGATCCTTTGTTCTCTATGTTTATAATACGCAAAATGTTTATGTGACTGCTCTTGCTAGCCGAGTAAAGAAATGAAATATGAACTAATGCCATGAACTGAATCGGCGATATTTGACCAAAGAACTTGCTGTAATCTTGTTATGATCAACTGGCTTAAATGAAATGCGTTGAAGCTCACACTGTTGCTACACTATTGTTGTACAAATACTAAACACATTCTTAGACTCCGTACTATTCTAAAAATAGATTCAGTCATTATTACGATCTGTGTTATTTTATCAAAAGAAGTGATACATTCCCATGTATCCTTGATTTACCTAAATAATGTAATCAGCATTCACATTATTATTTTTCCGTAAAACATAATATCGAACCTATCGAAGAATGTACCACTGAATCTAGTTGATTGATTGATTGAAATACTAAATGACCTAATACAAACAATTAAACTAATTTAACAAATACCTAAAAGATCTCGCCCCCACTCTTTTTATAACACGTACGAAACTTAATTATATTTTAATCAAACCTAAACTTGTAATGAAATTCTGAAAAGTAACTAACATTGTAATTTATCGTAAAAAAAATAACTTTCCGTAAATAAACCTATAAGTATATAAATGCATTATGTAATGGTATTGGTATGAAGCTTTTTTATTTATGAATCTTTTATCAACCTATCTCAATTATAATGTTTCTGATTAATTACCTAAACATTTCGCCCCCACTATTCCAATATCCTTAAATGCACACAACAAAAGAACTCCGATACACTTAAATCAAAAATCCACGTTTTCAACCTCTTTCAATATCACAGACAGCAATTGTAGGCTAAAGAGCCTACTAAACATGATCCAGTGTTTTTTTTTTAAATCCTAGAACACGGCAACAATTGTAACTAACCACCTTCGTCTGGCTCTAAAAATTATATTGAAATTAATAATTAATTGAAATCGAAACGGACTACGTTAATAACGCTTGGCTGTGATAATTTAAATTAGCTGTGTGATCGTCTAGTTTAAATGGTAGGACCGTACGTTGTGTTAATAGTAGTAAACTAAATTCTTTTAGAGGTACGTGGATGTTATAATTAAGTTTTCTCGAGAGTTTCATGGGTTTGTGCGCATTCAAGGAAGAGGAAAAGGAACGCCCCGAGGGGCGCCTAGTGAGCCCCAACACCAAACGCTCACCAGGAGTGGTGGCCATGTGATAAACAGTTATCTCCAAAACAATCTGCCACCCCCCAGAATAGGACTTAAATCTGAAACAAAACGCATTTAGCGTAATTATGCGCAACTAAGGGAACAACTGAGTTTAAAGAATTTAATATGACATACTAACATCTACCTATTTGACTGCATGAAAAGTCAACCAAGGGTTCGGGGTCCTTAAATTAATTACCTAAATAAATAATCTGAATCCTTTAGTCCAATATAATTCCAAGATGATCCAACAGTATCGATGACAACTCGTATAAGACCGGGTCCTGAAATCTGCATTATGTCCTATGTGAAGTCATCGATACTCCCACATAAACCAGCATTATTTAGATTAAAGATTCTGATTATTTTCCGACTAGTAAAATATTTATACTAAACCCCTCTATATGAAATATAGATTGATCTAACAATATCCATGACACCAAGTAATGTCAGATGGATATTCCCACATCAATCAAAATCATTTGGATTTGAAATAAATGTTGCAATTAATTCAATACAATACCAAGATGATCCAACAGTATCTATGACAACTCGTATAAGACCGGGTCCTGAAATCTGCATTATGTCCTATGTGAAGTCATAGATACTCCCACATCAAACAGTATTATTTTGAATTTGAAATAAATATTGTAAAATTGACCCTTGGTAGCCTATCCTTGGCAGTCGAAGGTGAGCAGTGAATTACTTATGATTTAATGTTGCAATTAGTTCAATATAATACCAAGATGATCAGACAGTATCTATGACAACTCGTATAAGACCGGGTCCTGAAATCTGCATTATGTCCTATGTGAAGTCATAGATACTCCCACATCAACCAGTATTATTTTGAATTTAACATAATGGCCCTTGAATTACTTATGATTTACAAAATATTTTAATTTGAAAATAATCTCAAAACTTTTATTAAATTCTTCTCTCAGTAACGGTACCTCTGTCTGAACTACAGATTTACGAACCTAGAACCCTACAAAGAAATGTATAATCCTAACTGTACCCTACCTACTTCCCACCTACAATATAAATAATTAAGTTTGTTTGTTTTTGATGTCAGATGTCTCAACGTTAGAGCGTATACCTGCCTACCTAATTGTACCTAGTTATCTACAATAAAATTATGATATCTGTGAGTACTCAATATTTCTCCAAACGTTAGTTAAAATAGAGCAAGTAAGTCAATTTGGTAAACTTAAAGGTTTATAAGTCAAATATGCGTAGTCTTAGACGTAAAATAATGATAAGTAAAAGGTAAAATGGAGATTTCAAAGTTGTTTTGTTGTAAATTGGCCCAATAATCGAGCAACCATTTAAAAGATAAACGACAGTTATATTTGTTGAATAAAACCACTGAGGTTGTTTTTATGTAAAACAAGAACAAATGACCTTTGATTTACTACAGAAATATGTCAAAGTTTTATGGCTCTAATGAGCGCTAAATCGTCAATTAATAATCGTTTTGATACGTAAATCATATTCAAACCCCATCAAATATTTTCAAAGAGTTTTACCACGTAAGATGAACTTTAAATGGTCCGCGTTAATTAAGAAACCACAAATAAACACTCAAAATAAAACACAAAAAAGGTCTAATAAAATTAGCATGCACCATGTCATCATGAAATTAAAAATGGGTTCAAACCAATATTAAAAATCAATGCACACAAAATGTTACCCAATAATCGAAATTATGTAAATTAATAGCAAACAACATGTCAATCTTTAAAATCAAAATAACCAAGCTACAAAATAAACATTATTTTAATTCATTTGGCATTAAATCTGTGAAATAAGTAGTTATGATTTAAATCAATTATTTACATTATATTTATTATTATTTAAATCATATCAAATTAAATCCCATTTCGCTTTCTATGAGGACATGAAAATAAAGTTGTTAAATTCCTTTTGATAAGAAATTACGAAAAACAAGAAAATTATGTAAAATATTATAATGACGTTTTAAATAATTCAATATTAAATACTTTATCATCGGCTTCAACATCATCATCGTCATCAAAATTTAAAAATAACTTTGTCTTTAAATAGTATAATTAAAATACTTTCAAGAGGAATTTGTAATAATCAAAACACTTACCCCTCTGCATATTTTCTTAGGACACCCGCGAGCACCATCCCGGGTGCAATTCAGACCATCTCCGTGAGACCGCCCAAATCTGACTCCCCCTGAAGCCTAACCTGCTAAACTATTTAACCATAATACCTCCCCTGCGTCCCGTGCCTCATGTTTTTTTAAAAGCTGACGTTCGAAATCTTTCAAACTGCAGGGGTTCTCAACCATGGTTTATGATCCACGAGTCTCATTTCAACATAACACGACGAATATTCAAACACATACTATATTTTTTCTAAATTCCTATTATTTTACTATATTGGACTAATACAAATATGACTGTCTGGAAATACAAATTTACTCCCTTTTCCTTCATTAGTTATTATATGAATATTGCGTACCACTGTTCACCTAGGTATATCAAAAGATTTGACATAATGTAAATTACTAAATGACTATAAATTAGCTCCTACGTCTAAGACTTACGCTCATAGTGTACATTATTGAGGACAAATCAAATCTTAATAATTTTAATTTTAGTATCATTCAAAAGTTGACTACATCTGACCTCAAGTGTTCTCGCCTTGCTATGGGATACACGTGCGTAGTTTCGCCTGCGGAGTTAATGGCGTCCCTTTCTATGGTCCTTATGTTTCAAATGCTGTATTTTTTTGTATAGTTTCACATTTCTATTTGTTAAAATTCCTAAAAGCTCTTTTTTATGCTATGGCTCACAATTTTGCATCATATGTCCAGCGTCAGGCACATAAAACATAACAACGTGCGCTCGCGCAATGCACTGAAGGATCCGTTTAATAAATTATCTTATTGTTTATCTGACCATTCCGGTCAATCCCTGTAAAAAGCTTGTTTTATTAGGGTTTTGAATGGGTTAAAAATTACAAAGAAAGCATGGTGTTTAATAAGTTGCCCTTTTTAGTTAGAAATAATTTGAAGAGAAAAATTAAATATTTATTTTATTAATTACTTAAATCATACTTTGATTTGAAAGGGTATGGTCGTTACAATGTGCATGGTGGTGTGGCTTTATTTGTTAGGGATCATATTAAGACGACGGAACGGTTGGACATCCAGTCTTACACAGTAGAATTTATAGTCGAAATTTGTGCTTTGGAAATTACCGAATTTAATTTATTGATTATATCCATATATCGACCAGAAAGAGATGTCGATGTGTTTTTCTCCCAGATAGAGGCATTGTTAAACCATCTTGCAAAACTTTCGTCTAATAAAAAGATTATAATAGCAGGTGACATAAATATAGATGTAATACAAAATTATCCCAGAGGTTCCTTAACATGGTAAAATCTTTTGGTTTACAATGTATAATAAAAGATCCTACACGAGAGACAGAAAATAGCTCATTATGTATAGACCAATTTATAGTCACTGCTAACATAAATATGAAAGCTACTGTTGAGAAATATTATCCGTCGGATCACCATACCTTGATTGGAAAATTTCCTTTCAAATCAAATCAAATCAAATTATTTATTTTCAGAAAACAGGTTCCATAGTATTAGTAAAACATAACTTATATTATTAAGGGTTAGTATGGAGATAAATTAATAATAAAAAGAAAAGAAAACATAATAATAATAATTTTATCCGGTGTGGAGCTTTACCCAGTGTCGCAGCATAGGGGTGTCCCACCGGTCTTTAAACACACTCAGGAGACCGTTAGTGCTGTCGCGGAGCCTGGTGAGCATGGAGGCGGACCTTTTTCTTAATATGGCGTAGAAATCGTCTATATGAGCCTCCGCAAACATTCCTGACGCGCTACAACGCCACGGCAGCCCCAACAGTATCCTGAGTGCGTTGTTATATTGGACACGCAGGTCACTGTATGCCCTCTGCGTATAACTAGCCCAGAGGCTGCACGTGTAGAAAGATTGGCAGTAAGCTTTGAAGAGAGTTATCTTTACTGCATTCGTACATCGTGCAAACCTACGGGCCAGCATATTACATCGCACAGCCAGCGACCTACGCTCCCGCTCAATATCCATGTTGTCCGTGAGATCATCAGCGACCCAATGACCCAAGTACTTAAATTTCGTCACCCAGCTCAAAGGACTACCACCAAGCGGGACTCCCGGAACTTCGGAGTAGTTGATAGACTTAGATTTAAACATCATAAGCTCACTTTTTTTGACGTTGTACTTGAGTCCGTGAGACACCGCATAAGACTCACAGACAGCCACAAGTTTCCTTAGACCACCAATCGATGGGCTCAACAGAACCATATCATCTGCGTAGCTCATGTTATTCATGCAGACTCCATCAATGTGACAACCTATATGTGTTCTGCTAAGCTCATCGATCAGGCGATTCATGTACAGGTTGAAGAGGCGGGGCGAGCTTAACCCCCCCTGCCTCACCCCGCACTCCATCCCGTACTCATCGGAGTGAGCACCTGCCCACCTTACTCTGTTTTTCTGATTGCCATACCAGTACTGAAACAAGGATGTGACTTCAGGCGGCAGTGTTGTTTCCTTATTTAGCTTATTCCACAAGACCTCATAGGACACCAGGTCGAAAGCCTTTGACAGGTCCAGAAAACAGGCAAATACTGGTGTTTTTCTCGTCGTATAATACTGAACAGTCTGCTTGAGGCACAGGATGGCGCTCTCCGTGGACAGTTCGGGTCTGAATCCGAATTGAGCATCATTAAGTTCCGTATGGTTGGTCAACTGTTTATCAAGCAGACTATCCAGTACCTTGGCGATTATTGTGGCCAACGAGATAGGCCTGTAGTTAGACACATCAGAGGCATCTCCCGTCCTATCTTTAATAATTGGCACTACAACTGTTTGCATAAGGTCCTGTGGCAAGTAACTGTGACTGAGGCATAGATTAAATAACATAGCAAGAACTCTGGGTAGATGTGGCCCTGCATGCTTCAGGTGTTCGATGCTGAGGTCGTCGTGGCCCGGTGACCTACCCCTGGACATAGTCTTGATAATAGAGGAGACTTGCTTAGCTTTAAATACAACAGAGGCCTCCTTGGGCCCCGCCGTATCCCCCGCACCAGACACCTGCGGCATAATCTTTTTATTCAAAGGAGATTCAATTGTAAAATGCCTCCGGAAAAGGTTGGCTACCTCTTCCGGCCCCGACAGACCAGCCACACTCGCAGGCAGGCTCGATCTTTCATTCAACTTATTAGTGGACTTCCAAAATCTACCAAAGTCCTTTTTTGTGTGGCATTTGGCCATGATATCTAGTTTAATTTGTTCCTGATTTTTCTGAACGTATTTTAATTTCGCCTTAAATACCTTACGTGTTTCTCTCATTTTCTCATACATTACACCCATTGTAGGTGCACTGTGTAATAACCATGTTTGATAAGATAATCGAGCCTCCCTGTGAGCATCGCTAACATGCTTGTTCCAGCCGGTCACGTACTTTCGACGCATGACATGATCCCCACCAAGATAAGTACATTGGGCAGCCTCCTTTAGTATGGAAACTATTTCAGAATACATTTTTTCTAACAGTAAAAAATGATCGGAATTACTACAACGACCTATCCGAGAACACGTTGTACAGTCTACGGGAAAATCTAATTGTTTTAATTTGCTATTACATATTTCATAATAGTCAATGATTTGTTTATCATTTCTAACATTCCATCTTATTTTGTTACTAAGAAAATTAACAGTTGGTACCTTTTGACTTATTTTACTCATGTTACATTGAAATATTAAAGGGTAGTGATCAGACTGGTAAACACCGTATGCGACTAAAGCGCTGGTAATTAGGTGGCTCGCCGCACCCGTCACTACGCAGTGGTCTAACCAGCGCCGCGAGCCGCTGGCTTGACAAATAAATGTATGGGTGTCTTTCGGAAGGAGTTCATAGTCTGCACAAGTCCAATTGTGATCACCGCATACAGCAATTAGTTCACTAAAGAAACGAGTTCCGGGATGCGCGTTAAAGTCGCCAAGAATAACTCCCGACTCCGTACCATTACTATCAAATATTGCCATAATCTCACTAAGACATTGAGTAAACTGAACTAAATTGTCACTCTTACCGTTATCGAAGGGCATGTAAATCGAAAATATCAGTAGGGGACGATCCTCACACACGATTTTAATAGCCACCAATCGATCACTTTGACACTTTACAATCGACACCATCGGAAATAACGCCTTTCTCCACATGAGTGCCACTCCACCGTAAGGCCTGCCTGTTATAATCTTGGCCGAGGTGTCCATGGCTGACTTGCTTGTGTAGGTGAAGCTATCATCCAGGTTACCCAGAAAACCCGGGTCGTGAGGCCAGAGCCACGTCTCTTGGAGTGCTATTATGTCCGCACTATTACATATATTTCTCACTGTGTCGACGGATCTCTTTACACCCTTACAATTAAAAGAGGCGAGAGCTATTTTTGATTTGTCAAGCAGAGCCATTTTTGCTTAGTAGTATATCACGATCAGAAGCCTTGTTAGAATTGTTGTCTTTTTTGAAAAATATAAATCGTCTGAAACGTATTCCTTCCGGCCACAGACTGTCATCTAAAAAAGTGTTTATCTTGTGATTTATGACAAACACTTTAAAAGCATTGTACGGTTTTTCCGTTTTCATAATTATCTTTTCTACTTTCACCGTTGTCTGAGTCTTCTGTCTAATATAATCAGCGATATCTTCCTCCCTGGTTTGTTTACCTACGTTCGATATAATTAACGGTATGTAGGTCTCAGTGGCCTTGAAGGTTCCCGACGGAGAAGATAACGCCCTACCTGTCCTGCCTATGAACCGATTTTTCGACTTTCTCTTTTCCACAGTCGTCCATTCACCATCGTTTCTTGTGTCACAGCTCTCAGTCATAGTCGGCAATTTGGCTAAGCAATTATTAATATCATTTCTTCCGAGTACTGTTGAATTTTAATCAGCTGGTGCGAGCGCGACGGTGTTATGCGCAGTCCCGCCAGAATGACAGAGAGATCGATACTGTGGTGCATTGTTTACATCCGTAGTTGAGCCATCTGCGCGAGCGCTCGTGTCTACTGCGCCTGCGCTAGCCTGCGTGACGGGCAAGAGCGACACAGCTGTGACGTCATCCACCGGTGACTCGGAAACATGCGATAGCCCGATCGGTTCGCTATCCAGTGTAACATACCCTCCTCTTCGCATATTGATGTTCGAATTATAGTATGAAACAGGAGTATTCATCGTATTCATGTTACTCGCCTTTGTGTTCTCTAAATCTTCTTTTGTGAGATAGTTACTCTTTATTTTATTCACGTCCTCACGCAATAACAGAATATCTCTCAATAACTTAGTCACATCCACATGATCAAAACAAATAGGCGGTAATTTATCTAAGTTGTAAGCCACAAATACTGGCATTAGGTCCGGTTCAGCTGTTTTAAATACCGCTAAAATGTCTTCCAAATCCTTTTCTTTCTTGTTTTTACGCCTAAACACAAGTTTAATTTTTGTTTTCACCGATGTAAACAGCAACTTTTTCGCACATTCAATGTCATTCTCAGAAAAAGCCGAAACACAGATTCTGATAAGACTTTCCGTATCAATAACATCCAATTTGTTTCGTATAAACGCCAGCACTTCAGATATAACAACATTACAGTTCGCACACTTGATCGTATTCACATTACTTTCGCCCATAGCTGCAACTTGCGACTCCTTTAAATAATAATTTATGTTATAATACAATGTCATACAAAATCAGGAAAAGGAAATTCAATAAAGGAAATATGGACTTTTTAAAAAATAAATTAGGACAAATAAATTGGTTTAATAATAATATAATTACTTCTAAAAATGACATAAGTGTAAATTACAATATTTTTTTAAATACAATTCAGAAATTATTGGATACATATATTCCGCAAAAGACAAGTTTAATTAAGAATAAACAACCGACTAAATGGATTACAAAAGGTTTAAGGAAATGCTGTTACCATAAACGTATATTGCGCTTACTTACATCCAACTATCAAAAAAATGAAGCTTTAAGAAATTACACCAAAACATATACTACAATATTAAAGAAAATACTTGTTAAAGAAAAAAGAAAATATTATATATTTATATATAAGAAAATATTATATATTTATATAATATTTTCTTAAGCTTAGGCTTAAGCAATCACACAATAAATATAGAGAAATGTGAAAAATGATAAATGAAAAAACAAAACCAACTAACAAATTCAAACATGAAAATAATATTTTAAAGCATAATAATAAAACTATTACTTTACCAACAAAAGTTGCAGAAGCATTTAATGACTATTATGTTAGTATAGGTTCTAATAGAACTAACAACATCTTTAGGCAACAAAATATATCTTTGACAAACTCAATTTACTTAAGGGAAGTTACAGAATCGGACGTAAAAAAAGCAATTCCAAGCCTTAAGCGCAATAACACATGTGGATACGACGAGGTTCCGGGCACGCTACTGGTCCACTGTGTCGATGAATTGGTTGAACCACTAACGTATTTAATAAACGAGTCGTACAATGAAGGAATCTGTCCTGACGCTTTGAAGTTAGCAATTATAAAGCCCATTTTCAAGAAAGGGGATAAGCTTGTAGTAAGTAATTATCGCCCTATTGCCTTATTACCAGTAATATCAAAGGTATTTGAAAAAGTGATATGCCAAAGAATATATGCATTCCTCGAAAAATATAATGTATTTAATACAAATCAACATGAGTTTAGAAAAAACCGTTCTACTGTATCGGCCATATTTGAGTGTAATCGAGAAATACTTAACGCGTTAAATAAAAACCAGTGTGCTATAGCACTTTTTATGGACATGACAAAGGCGTATGACTGCGTTTTGCATGATATTTTAATAAAAAAAATTGATTCACTTGGTATACGTGGGATAGCGGGAAAATGGCTCACTTCCTAACTATCAAATAGAAAGCAGTTAGTTCAGTTAACGCATTTAAATAATGGAACTAGAGAGGTTAAGCAAATTAAGTCCTCAACTCAAGCTGTTACTGGATCTATACCTCAAGGCAGTGTGTTAGGGTGTTTATTATTTTTAGTTTACATAAATGATTTACCTTCAGTAGTCTCTCAAAAACTGATCTTATTTGCTGATGATGCTACGGTTATAATTGTAACGGACCTACACTCACATTCTTTGTCTTTGTTAATATTATAACTTACTAATGTATTGTTTGTAGTTCACATCCATTAATGAATGATTATTTGTTTGTAGTTCACATCATTACCAATTGAATGTTTGTTAATCATTTGTTAATACTTTGTTTACTTTGTCATTACTAATATAGCCATTAGTTAATTGTAATGATAATTAATGTACAAGGGTCGTGGTGCTATCAGCCCTTACTCTCATATAAAATAGCCACCACTGCTCTTCACGTTCAGTTGAAGCTGACTTCGCATCCTATCAAGAACTGCGTAACATAAGGTTGTAACCGTTGAAAACAGAATAGTAAAATCAAGTTCCGCTCTAAATTGTGTTTCGATCAAGTGTCCCGCTACACCAAACTACAACGCCACCATTACAACTGGTGTCAGAAGTGTGGGATTTGATCGATTTATAAAGTCCTTTGCGATCATCGACAACGTGAGGACACACAAGAAGAAACTGTACGAGATATTCATCGGAGTGAAGTGATAAAATACCCTTCGATTCTCTACACGTTCATCATCAACGAGGCCAACAAGTTTGTACGAGACGGTCTAGTAAAACCGTTTACAACGTCAAACCACCGCCACATCGGGAACTTCTACTATGTCAACGAAGCACCTTCAAACAGTCTTCCTTGTCCTGTGAGTACACCGCCAACAAACATCGTTATAAAGGATTTTTCCTGTACGAGATTTGCCAATCAAGAAGATTATTTTTAAACTAAGACTCTATTCTAGATCCTAGTGTATATAATCAAATTAATAGTTAATCATGTCTGTCAATCCAAATGTATCGTCATCTAACACAAACACTTTTATTTCATTAGAAATGGCAGAAAGAATGTTAACTAAATTCGATGACAATAAGGCGCGTATCCACGAATTTTTGGACAATTGCGACACAGTCAATAACCTAATAAATCCTAACTTAAGGAATATATTACTACAGATACTCATAACAAAAATCACCGACAATGCTAGATCTATGATAAGAAATCGAGAATTTCAATCTTGGGACGATTTAAAAAATTACTTATTAGACACATACACAGAAAAACGAACCATCGGACAGTGGCAATTAGAACTTAGTAGTTGCAAACAAGACCACAACGAAAACGTTTTAGCATACGCTAATAAGGTCGAAAATTGTTACGTTAAATTAATAAATTCATTAGATTCAAATCAATCTCCGGCAGCTCGTCAAGCGTGCGTGGAACTTTTAAAATCACAAGCCCTAAGCGTGTTCATTACAGGTTTAAATAAATATTTAAATTTAATATTAAAGGCACTTCAGCCGAAGACCTTAGAAGATGCTATTTCAATGGCAGTAATAGAATAACAACAGCTTAAAAGTAAAAACGAAATATCTAAATTTCAAAACCTTAACACTACTAACACTAAACATTGTTATAAATGTAATAAACCAGGCCACACAGTCGTAAACTGTCGAGTTAGAACATTTTCAGGACCCAAACCAAAATTTTGCAATTATTGTAAAAAGAAGGGTCATATTAAAGACGAATGTTACTTTTTAAAAAATAAAAACAATCCCAATAATTCTAGTAAACCTAATAACAATCGTTTCACAAAAGATAGCGTTAGCTCTAACCAAAAAAACTAGTCATTCCCAATGGCATGAGCCGACCAAAGGGTGACAATTTAATAGAAGGGCTCATTTCCGCTATAAACAATTGTTACTATGCTTCACTCAAACTTAAAGGTGATACAGAAAACAAAAGTTTTCTAATAGATACTGGTGCAACAATAAGCCTCATTAAACAGAGTTCTGTACCAAAAGAAGCTGAAATCCATTATGATATTTTAGCCGATTTAAAAGGGATCGATAAAGTAGGTTATGTCGAATTGGAGTTTTTAGACAATTTAAAATTAGCACTCCATATCGTTAATAATGATTTCCCTATTAGTGCTGATGGCATTATTGGAGGTGATATGTTGAATAAGCACAATGGTATGATTGACTATAGCACCAAGTCATTAAAATTAAATAATATAACATTTAAATTGTGCGATGAAAAAATAAACCAAGTCGAATCAAATAAAGAAAGAATAAAAATAACGGTCAAGGCTAGAACCGAAAGTGTCATTCCGATAAAAATATCAAATGATAAAAAGGTTAAACATGGGATAGTTCCGCGATTAGAGGTTAGCCCGGGAGTACTTTTATGTGCAAGCCTAATCACAATAAGTAACGGCAAAGGAATTACGACCGCACTAAACTCAACCGACGAAGACGCGACCTTCCCTATTCCTCAAATAGAGTTAGAGGAAACCGATATTGTTATTTCAAATGAAAACATATTACAAGTAGAGAATAACAGCAAAGATAACTCAATTGAAAACAAAAATTTCTGAAGCGATCGACTTGAAAAACTAAAAAATTGTCTTAGGACGAATCATTTAAACCAAGAAGAAAAAGAATCGTTAATTGAATTATGCAATGAATACAACCATATATTTCATTTAGATGGTGATAAATTAAGCTGCACAGATGTGGTAATGCATGAAATACACACAAAAACGGAAGCTCCTATCAATACTAAGAGTTATAGATATCCAGAAGCTTTAAAAGAAGAAGTTAATAAACAAATTAACTAGATGTTGAAAGATGACGTTATAAAACCGTCTAATAGTCCTTGGAACTCACCTATATGGGTGGTCCCTAAGAAAATAGACGCATCAGGACAAAATAAATGGAGATTAGTTGTGGATTATAGGAAGTTAAATGAGGTCAGCATCGGGGACTCGTATCCCTTGCCTCAAATAACAGAAATATTAGACCAACTTGGTCATTCAAAATATTTCACAACGCTCGATTTAGCCTCTTCCTTTTAGATTTAAATGCATCCAAAGGACGCTCCTAAAACAGCATTCACTGTCCCTCAAGGACATTTCGAATACAACAGAATGCCATTCGGATTAAAGAACGCTCTTGCAACATTTCAACGTCTAATGAATAGTGTTTTAACTGGATTGCAAGGTAATCGTTGTTTTGTGTACCTTGACGATGTAGTTATACATGCAGATAATCTGGAAAACCACAATCGAAAGTTAAAAGAAGTATTTGAAAGATTTTCTATCAATAATTTGAAATTGCAGCCTGATAAATGTGAATTTATGAAACGAGAAGTTATGTATTTAGGTCATTTGATCACAGAAAACGGAGTAAAGCCAGACCCAGGAAAGGTGTCAGCTATCGAGAATTATCCTATTCCTAAAAATGTTAAAGACATAAAAGGTTTCTTGGGATTAGCAGGGTATTACAGAAGATTTTTACCTGATTTTAGCAACTTGTCACAACCTTTGACTAAATTATTAAAAAAGGATGTTCCTTTCATTTGGACAAGTCTCCAGCAACATGCATTTGAAACTCTTAAGAAAAAACTTTGAATCTCCAATTTTGATATATCCAGACTTCAGTCAACCATTTAACCTTACTACAGATGCTAGTAATCATGCTATAGGAGGAGTTTTATCACAAGGGTCAATTGGTCAGGATTTGCCTATCGCCTATGCCAGTAGGACGTTGAACAAGGCAGAACAAAATTATTCAACCACTGAAAGAGAACTTCTTGCTATCATTTGGTGTGTTAAACATTTTCGCCCGTATTTATATGGTCGCAAATTCAATATGATCACGGATCATCAACCGTTAACGTACCTATTCAATTCTAAAAATGATGGCGCTAGAATTTTCAGATGGCGATTATCACTCGAAGAATACGAGTATACACCAATTTATAAGCCAGGAAAATTAAATACTAATGCAGATGCGTTAAGTAGAATACCCCCTGTTGCCGAAAATAAAGTATTTGTGACTACCGCGTCAACAACAAATGATAATTATAAATCATTCCTAGAGGCAACGCAAAAATCAATTATAATAAATGATAAATTATGTGAAATTAACGGCGAGTTAACAGCGAAACAAAAAAATATTTTTATACCTATCTCCGCTGATAAACATATAAATGATAAAGGTTTAAAAGAATTAGTCAGTGAATTTGACCACTTAAACAAGATTAGCAATATAAAAGTAAACGAATTTGCTGTTTTTCAAGAAAATAAATCTAGATATTATTATGCTTGTACTTAAGAGAACTATTGGGACAAATCAAGCTATGAAATTTATTTTAACATATTGAATAATATTAAACAACATTTGATAAAAGCAGGTGAAAACGAGTTACATCTCACTCGTCTTGGTGATAGATACGATCAATTACATTGGAAAAAATCTAGAATGATGTTAAGATTCATATTCAGGAAAACGGATATCACTTTAAATATATATAATAACACTTTGATCGTTCCTTTGCCTAACGAAATTGAAGATATCTTGAAAGAAATGCATAGTAGTCTCATAGCAGGTCACTCAGGTTTTCATAAAACTTATAAAGGATTAAAAGCAATTATAAATGGAAAAATATGAAAAGAGATATTAAAGATTTTATTTCACGTTGTGAATCATGTCAACAAAATAAACTTGTGCGTAAAAAGCATAGAGAACCTATGATTATAACGACAACGGCAAGCGAAGCATTCGAAAGAGTTAGCTTGGATTCCATTATCTCTCAATGGTAATAAATACATTCTAACTCTCCAAGATGATTTAACAAAATATTCACAAGCATACGCTTTGCAAGATCATACTGCAGAAACAATCGCTGATGTTTTTGTAAAATCATTTGTGTGTAAATTTGGTATTCCCAAAAGTATTCTTACAGACCAAGGTGCCGATTTTACATCAAAACTTTTGAAAGAAGTTTCAAAATTATTTAAAATAAAACAATTAACTACAACTGCTTACCACCCGCAGACAAACGGTAGCCTGGAAAGAAGTCATGCTACTCTAGCAGAATATTTACGACATTTCATCCAAGAAGATCAAAACGATTGGGATCGTTGGATAGATTTTGCAATGTTTTCTTATAACACTGCTGTCCATACATCCACCAAATTCACACCACACGAACTTCTATTTGGAAATAAACCAAGTATACCATCGTCTATGAATGCACAACCAGAATTTAAATATTCATATGATGATTACGTAGATGATTTAACTTTAAAACTAAGAAAGTCTAGAGAAATAGCGAAAAATAATCTAATTAGTTCAAAAAACAAAAATAAGGAATATTACGATAAGAAATGTAAAATAGAAACATATAAAATAGGTGATAAGGTGTATATAACAAATGAAAACAATAAATCAGGAAGATCGAAGAAACTGTCTCCTCAGTTTACTGGTCCTTACGAGATCGTTGAGATAAACTCACCTGTAAACGTGACCATACAAATTAAAAGAAGGAAAGTGAAAATTCACGTAAATCGTTTAAAATTAGCTAAATAAGTAATTAAACAATTCTATTGTTACAGATTTACCTTCGCGTCATTTAGCCGAGGTGAACTTTATAATGTAACCCTTTTAAATAAAGGTGGAATTTATTTTGAACATATAGGGAAAGCAAATCACTTAGATAGTGAATGGAATTTGGTTACATATCTCGATATTTCAAATTGGCATAAAAAATTTGATCTTATCGAAAACACTCTATTTGAAACAAAGAATCTTTGCAATCATGATACATTTAATAAATTCTCACTTTGCCAAACATCTATGTTAATTTTAGAACAATTGTATCCCAATTTAAAGAATCAAGAAATTGTACTGAAAGAATTAATTGGACATTCCATTCCAAACCTTAAACGATCAAAACGTTCCGTTATCGATGGCGTAGGAACATTATGCAAAATGCTTTTCGGAACATTAGACGTAGAAGACGCAAAACGATACGATAAATAATTTAGATAAAAATGAACATGAATTAGTCAATTTATTAAAATCGCAATCACAAGTTGTAAAAACAGCCATTCAAAACTTTAACAATACTATAACCGACTTAAGGAAAAATGAAGATATTTTTAATAAAAATTTAGAAACTTTAACTAATTATACCAAAGATACAAATAATAAAATTTTTAATATTGAAATGAAACAAGACTTAGATGAACATTTATCGTTCTTAACTCTAGTTACCACAGAAGTAAACAATGAGATATCTATGGTAATTAACTCTATATTATTTGCTAGAAATAATAATTTACATCCGATAATAATAACTCCAGAACAATATATGATTGAATTGAAAAAAACTATTTCTTATATTCCGACTCATACGCAATACCCATTAGAATTAAACGTGGATAATGCCGCAGAAATGCTTTCTTTAGTTAATATTGTTTCGTACTATATGAATGAAAAAATTGTGTTTATAATTAAGACTCCATTAATTATGCAACAATCTTACGATGTATATAATTTAGTTCCTGTTCCAATTTTAAATAAAAATAATACTTATGTTTTCATTTTACCGTCCGAAAGATATTTTTTGATATCTAAGAATAAAATACATTATACTACATTAGAAAATATCGATATTTGTAAAAAGATGTTTAACAACAATTATATTTGTCAATTAGAGAAACCATTATATTCTGTACATGCTAAAGATAACTGTGAAATAACATTATTATTAGGAATAGAAAGTCAAATACCTTCATCATGTGATACAAGAATAAGTTTAATAAAAAAGGAACAATGGTTTCGACTTCATAATGAAAATAATTGGTTATTTGTAATACCAAACAAAGTCATCACGACGATTTCTTGTAAAAATGAAGAACCTCACGATATAGAATTAACATCAACAGGTATTTTAAAATTGAAAAAGAATTGTAAATTATACACACCTAACATTATATTACATTCAACAAGTCAAGATTTTGTGTCAAAACATGTATCAATTCTTCCAGATTTTGATATAATTAACGATAATTGTTGTAACAAAATTAAAAATAACACTTTAGAAGATAAGTTAGATTTTATACCAATAAACAAATTTAGTATGAATTATGAAGATTTAAATGTAGCAAGTCATAAGATAGATAAAATAAATGATATATTAGAAGAACTTGGTAATGACAACCTGTTTCATAAGGTTAAAAATAATACATATTTTGTATTTATGTTTATGTCTGAAGCTGACTTCGCATCCTATCAAGAACTGCGTAACATAAGGTTGTAACCGTTGAAAACTGAATAGTAAAATCAAGTTCCGCTCTAAATTGTGTTTCGATCAAGTGTCCCGCTACACCAAACTACAACGCCACCGCTCGGGCCATTACATAATCACTTGCGAGCAAAATAATGTAAATAGTTTGCCTTATTAAAGATTGCTTACACATAATTGTAGCACATTTAAAAGAAATAGGTCTTACTCTCAATTTTGCGAAAACTCAGAGAACAGAGCTAATATTCTATTATTTAATAATTGAGCAAGTAATTCAATTCTCGTTACTGGGAGTCACAATGGACTCGACATTTTCGAGGAAACCACATGTGGAAGTAGTAGTCAGTAAGCTTAGTAGCTTTTCGTATGCTCTGCGGGAACTCCGCAAAAATACAAATACGGAGTGTGCGCTCACTGCATATCACAGCCACGCAGTGGCGTGCGGTGCATATAGACAATTATGCAGTGCCTACCTAAAGAAAAATCCTACAGGACAGCTAACCATCTTTATTTGCCAAATTGACAATCTATAATAAAGTCTAAGTTACCATTTTGTCGTCTTTATTAAACTTTCAAACTAAAGCGCGCTCGTTTCAATACTTTCAATACAAATGACCCACAGTAGGCGGTCGCGATACCGCCTACTATTTCACGCACACTTCCTTAATTTTCACACACACTTATATAATCTGTGCGCATACGTACACAGTTACAAAACACCAATTTTTGGTAAGCATTATGCGGCGCTTACCTGCTTAGCTTCCACCAGATGGCGCTCAATTTCCGCCTCCAATTTAAAGTCTTATTTTAAGTAAACTTTACATTACAACTTGTTAAAATAAAATTTCAAACCCTAAAATCCTAATTATATTTATAGTAAATAGTTTTAAGTTTTAAAACGAATAATTAATTGTTTGCTAAAACTATCCTAAAAATAATGTAAACAGAGATCATTTCCATCGGCCATATTTTTTTTCTTTAGTTTGCTTTGGCTTTCATCCCGCGAGTGTTTTGAAAAGTTGTTTTTACTCTTACGGATCATAAACTGTTTCTTTTGAGTGCTATTATAGTTATTTCAGAGTTCAGTGTTGTGTTGTTGTGTTCTATAAAATGGAGAAACTACAATGTACAGTATGTAATGAGAATTCTATTTGTTTTGACAAATTACGCGCCAATCCCTTTAATCAATTTTCATTTGTGGACAAGGCAAAAATAGTATCATTCTCTAGACCTACTCCCAATTTAACGTTAACACAAAAAAGGAATGCCTCATACGTGAGACATTTCAATTTGAAATATTACGATACCTACGATTGGCTTGCCGGGTGTTCTCATTCAAATTCCTTGTTTTGTTTGCCGTGCATGTTATTTTCAACTAATGAAACTGTATAATATGATACTGGCTATGTCGATTTGGGCAATTTAACTAATCTTGCCAAAAAACATGATCAGTCTGAAAAGCACATTCAATCGTGTATGGCCATGATTTCTTTCGGGCAAAATCGTATAGAATTGGGTATGAGTGTTCAATTAAAAGGCGACATTGAGCGTCATAACGCCAAAGTCGACCGTAACCGCAGTATTTTTTACCGATTAATAGATATTACTTGCTTTTTGGGAAAACAAGAATTGCCATTTAGAGCTCACGACGAAACCCAATCGTCTTTAAATAAAGGCAATTATGTGGAGTCGGTAGAGTTGTTAGCAAAATATGATAGTGTGTTAGAGCAACATCTTCAAAACAGTTCAAATGCTTTTACCGGGCTCTCTAACAGAACACAAAACGAAATCGTAGCTTCAATTTCATCTCTTTCTCTCTCAAAGCCACTACGGATATCAGATAAATGACATGTTCTAATTTCATTCATTTTTGTGATATCTATGGTGGTAAAATAAATCATCAAACATACCAGAAAGAAAAAAGTAAGAAAGAAAAAAAATGGTAAGAGATTATTATTGATTTAATTGTTATTCTTTGTTTTTTTAGGTTTACGCAATCTAATGCGAATGTACTTATAACAATTTTTTCTCTTAGCCCCATCTATGATTATCTTACATATCAACTAATCATACCAAAAGCAACGCTTTCCAATAATTTCTTCAATACTTTGCTAGTTAGATTGACTTTTACCGAATTTACCTAGACGGCGCTAATAGTAAACAGCAAAGCATAGTGAGTGTTGGTATTGCGCGTAAACACCGGACAAAGTCGTCCAGTTTGATGCTTGTCGAGTCAAGCGAGAGCGGCTTGTTATGCGACGTTTTATTTTTAATTACGTTAATCTGCTAAAATTTTAAATGAGTGACACATTGTTTGTTTTTATTCGCATTTTGGTTTTACCTAGATTTGTGTGTGAATAAAAATATTTTTTTAAGATAGATTTAGTATAATGGGTTTTAATTTAAGTTTTACGACTTTAGGGTGCTCTATTTAGGGGAGGATTGCGAGATACAGGGTTAATTTTGGTCTAACAACAATAAAAACTTATTTTTCTGTACCGACATTACGATTTTTTTTTTAAGTTAACATCGCAATTTAAGCTAACTTGAAATTTGTCAGTGCCTACCAAAATCTCAAAGCTATGCACGCCACTGCAGCCCCGCTGCATCCTGGATACGTTACGGAATCATATTCTCATCATATTTGACGACCTCCGTAGCCGAGAGGCGAGCACGCCGGACTTTAAATAGCTCCGCCATCTCTGAGGTTCCGGGTTCGATCCCCGGTCGGGTCAATGTAGAAAACGAACTTTTCTATATTGGCTCGGGTCTGGGTGTTGTGGTACCGTCGTTGTTTCTGATTTCTATAACACAAGTGCTTTAGCTACTTACCTTAGGATCAGAGCAATGTATGTGATGTTGTCCAATATTCTGGGGTAACTCGACCGATGTGTCCCATGTATCTGTGTTACAAAAGCGGTGTCTCAGAATTATACCTTTTACAGCACCGAGAGACTCATGTAGAACATTATTTGCACAATACAAAATACTTACAGTCACTTGCATCTATATATTTGAATTGTGTCGTTTTATTAGAAAAAATTGTAAGTATTTCCAGCACTTTAATGACACGTCTAGCCGTTATGCCTCCCGCCGCGCGAATGATTTTATTTCACCCGCGGCTCGCCTAGCGCTGTATAAAAACGGTCAAAGTCAAAGTCAAAGTCATTTATTTTTGCAAATTCGCCATCAATGGCACTTTTACATGTCCCAATTTTTTTTTTCCTACCACCGCTTCGGGACTACATATCGGCTGGTGATGAGAAGAAACGGCGCAACAAACTCAGTCACCTTTGTCAGCCTGGTTTTATTACAGGAAATACAATTACAAGATATTGTAAGTGCGAGCTAGGCAGGATATTAAGTCCATGCACTCTTGTCGTTCAAGTAATCTTCAACTTTGTAATATCCTTTTTCCATGAGGTTTTTTTTATGTGGTTTTTGAACTTATAAACAGGCAAGTCAATAAGAGTTTGTGGTACTTTATTAAATATTTTTATACATTTCCCCAAAAATGAATTACCTACTTTCTTTAATCTGAAGCTCGGAACGGCAAGTTTAGTTTTATTTCTAGTATTATAATTATGTGAATCACATTTAAGGCTAAACGAACTAATGTTTTTTCTAACATACATAATATTATCAAAAATGTATTGTGACGCTACTGTTAATATTTTAATATCTTTAAAGACCTCCCTCAGAGAGTCGCGAGGCCCAAGACAATATATTGCACGTACAGCTCTTTTCTGCAACACAAAGATTGATTCGATGTCAGCAGCTGAGCCCCATAGCAATAGACCATACGACAATAAACTATGAAAATAACTAAAATATACTAGTCTTGCCGTTTCGACATCAGTTAAAAGCCTTATTTTCCTCACAGCATAAGCCGCTGAACTGAGCCTTCCTGACAAGGCAATTATATGGGGACCTGATATAAATGAAACAACCGCTTAGCTTCGATCCCCGTTTATTACTGCGCAAGACACTGACATCTACATAAAGCTTCTTACAATCGTTATCTATGTGTAGGTAGGCATAGTTATTATGCGCATACACATCATTCCTCCACACATAAATTTTGGAACCTGGCGACAAATACAACATTTAGAAAATCAGACACATTAAAAATACTTTTTATAATCTACGCGTTTCCTAGGACGCATATGGCGCGCGAGCGCGCGTGAGGGTGATGACGGTAACACGTCATCGCCACGCTTGTCACAACACGGGTCGGGAATACTCGGTGACGTCACGGTAGGCGGAACCGTGGTGGCCACCTCCGGCTGCGGCGGTTGCGTCTCACCGTCAACTACTGTACCACTCCCCCGCGCGCACTCGTTAGCCTCACAATCACCCCATTCTTCACCCTCATCATCATCTAACGTGATACGTTCCGGATCATTAACTACACTGGGTGGCCTCTGTTCCGGAGTTTCAAGAGTAGATTGAAGCTCAGTAATTGATGGGACGGGCTGCTGTAAAACACAAGTGGGTGATGGTGATGCTACATCAGTCTTAACGACCGACGGTGACGATGAATGTGATGGATCTGTTTATTTAAAACCGTTTTCACTGGGACAGCTGTGGTTTCCAGTATATTTAATTATTTGATCCACATGTCGAATACAATAAATATGACAACTTTGTAAAAGAATTCTGTACATTTTATTACCTTTTTTTTTCTTAATTATACCTAACTGCCAAGTTTCTTTAAGTGCGTTGTACCAGCGAGTCCAAACTATATCGCCTAATTCAAAGTGTCTTCTAACCGGAACCTGTTTTAATGTAAGTTTTGTTTCCGATGGCAATATTAGGTCGAGACGGGAACGTAAATGCCTACCGAACATTAGCTTAGCAGGGGTTTCCTCAGTGGTACAATGCACGGTATTTCTATAGTTAAATAGATAACCCAACAGTGTTTCATCAATTTTATTTAATGGTAAATGATCTTGAATAATACATTTCAACATTTTTTTGCATGTTCTTACAGAATTTTCGGCCTGGCCGTTACTAGGAGGATGATAAATGGGTGAAGTCATATACTTGATACCATTACTTAAACAAAATATTGTAAACTCATTTGAGTTGATCTTTACGTCATTATGTGATACAAGAACGTTTGGTATCCCGAAGGTAGAAAAAACATACTTAAGTTTGGATATCAGAAGTTCCATTACTCATATAAAGACACTCCAACCATTTACTAAATGAGTCAACCACGACCAGGTATACCCTTTGCCCTATGGTCAAGTAGTCTATGTGTACTCGCTGCCATGGCGCGGCGGCGGCAGGCCAGGGCGCGGGCGGGTCGCGCGGCGGGAGGGCGCGCACGCTTGCGCAGGTGCCGCACGATCCAATCCAGCGCTCGATGTCGCCGTCTATACCCGGCCACCACATCCTGCTCCGCGCGTTGCTTTTAGTTTTCGTAATACCTAAATTTGAATCATATAGTTCGCGTAACATCCTTTCCCTAAGGATCGATGGTATAACCACCCTATGACCCCTTAATAGGCAGCCCCCCTCGTATTGCAAGTCGGATTTACACATAAAATATGGCAAAATTGATTTACAGCTTATTTTTCGCGGCCAGCCGTGTTGCATGTATTTACAGACTGTAGTTAACTCCACATCTCGTTCCACTGCCTGTGCGATGTCACGAATCGTGACAGCCGGTGAGACGTCACTTAAAAACTTGAGTGCAGAGTAGGTATCTATATTTTGATAAAGCTCTTCGCTGTGGTCGCATTTAATAGGTGCGCGCGAGAAATAATCGGCAACTTGATTGTTATCACTTGATATATACTGCACTACATAATTGTATGCCGACAATATTATAGCATACCTCTGTAGTCTCAACGCCGTCGTAACGGGAATGCCCGTACTTTTATTAAAAATCGATACTAAAGGCCTATGGTCGGTCTTTAATGTAAATGGGTCGCTGCGGCCATACAAATATTGGTGGAAGTGTTTTACTCCGAAGATAATAGCTGTGGCCTCCTTCTGTATTTGGCTGTAGTGACGCTCGCTAACCGTGAGTGAGCGCGACGCGTACGCCAAGGGGCGCTCGCGGCCGTCCGGCCCGCGCTGCGCGAGCACGGCGCCGAGCCCCGCGGGCCCGGCGTCCACCGCCAGCACCAGCTGCGCCTCGGGCTTGAAATGAGCCAGCACGCGTTCCGACGCTAGCTCGCGTCGCACCGCTTCCACACTGCGCTTTTGTGATTCGCCCCATTTCCATGTTACACCTTTACGAAGCAATTCATGGACTGGGCCTAATATAGATGACGTATTAGGAATAAAATTCCTATAATAGTTCACAAGGCCTAAAAATCTTTTAAGCTCTGTAACGTTTGTTGGCTCTGGTGCATCTAATATTGCCCGAACTTTATTTGGACAAGTTTTCAGTCCCTCTCTGCTTATAACATACCCTAAATATGTAACACTGTCTTTAAAGAAAACGCACTTATCCTTATGTAAACGTAATCCAGCTTCATTTAATCTGCGTAGAACTTCCTCCAATCTATTTATATGACTGTATCTATCAGGACCCGTTATACATATATCATCAAGCCATATACTTATGCCCTCTATACCTGAAAGAAGTGTTTCCATGGCTTTTTGGAATATTGCCGGTGCATTAGCCAACCCGTAGACTAACCTAGTATATTTGAATAGGCCCTTGTGAGTATTTATCGCGGTTAGTTCCTGACATGTTATAGGCGTTATAGGCGTTTTTCAGATCGATTTTACTATAATGCTCACCCCCACCGATTTTGGCAAACACCTCTGCTATCCGAGGCATAGGGTATTTTTCAATTATAAGATCCTTATAATTGTTACAGAAAAATCACCTGCAATTTTTACCTGGCCATTTTCTTTTAATACTGGTACTATAGGGGTGGCATATTGTGAAAAGTCTATGGGGACTAAGATACCTAAGCTTACTAACCGGTCTAGTTCTTTCTCAATTTTCTCCTTTAGGGCAAAAGGCACTGGCCGTGGCTTAAAAAAATTTGGAATCGAATTTTCTTTTAATTGTAAACATACCTTAAATTTATTAAACGAACCCATTTCATCGCTCCATAGATCAGGAAACTTTTCGAGTAATTTATCTATGTTTGAGTATTGTGATATTGAATTTATATTAGTTGTAATAATTAAATCAAATGCGGACATGGAATCTCTGCCCAATAGGGGTGGTCCACCATTTTCAACAACAAAAATGTTAATGTTTTTAACTATATTATTGAAAAAAGCTTTTATTGTAAAATACCCAGTGGGAGAGACTTTACGGCCGTTGTACAAGCACATTTTAATATTGCATTTTTGGAGTTTATAATTATAAAACTTTTCTTTGTACAATTTATCTGAAATAACACATCTGCCTGATCCTGAATCAATTTCCATAGTTAAATTTTGGTTCCCTAAACATAGATTAACTTGAATTGGCTTGTCAGCCACATACCTTAAATTAAAGTTCTGACATTCCTGACATGCAGCGTCCTTGACCTTGCTATCGTCACTTTCCGATTCCGCTTCAATATGGTAAACACACGAACTTTTACCATTACCACAAACTTTCCTCAGATGCCCTTTTACACCACACTTTTGGCACTTATAATATTTGTACCGGCACTTGTCATTATTATGGTTTTTCAAGCCGCATACCGAGCAGCGAGCGGTGTCCTGCGGGTCCTGCCAAGCCGCGTCACGCCGCGTCGAGGTGCCGGGTCCGCCGCGGTTGGCGGTGCCACCATATCCTCGGCCCGTTTGACCCTGGAATCTTGCGCGATACATCGGTTCTTCCTTAATGATGTTAGCATCATTAGTGCACATGGTTTTTGCCTGCTTAGCGCACGCCGCCTGCTCTGCCAATTCAATCGCCCTTGTCAACGTCAATGAGGACGGGTTTTGCTCGAAGAGCTTGTCGCGTTCCGGGCCAGAGCCCAGGCCTAAGACGAAACGATCGATCAAATTCGTCTCCAATGCAGTGCCAAAATTGCAATAGCTTGCGAGACCTCTCAACCGCGCCGCCCAATCACTCAGCGTTTCGCCTGGACTCCTACTCGCTCCGTGAAAATTCGCCTTGTCCACCAATGAGCACTGTTTCGGCCTGAAATGGCTATTTAGTAGCTGGATCAAGTTTTCATAGCTTAGCGTTTCCAACTCATTAGGGTACGCTAAATTACGCACCAAGCGGTATGTTTCGTCACTCAAGTGGGTTAAGAGAATCCCACTTTGGTTTTCTTCGTTCACAACATTTATTTTCAAAAATTGCGTTAATTTGCCTTTAAATATTGCCCACTCACTCGTTTTATGATCAAAAACCGATAAATTTCCAAAATAGGCCATTTTAATTTTTAAATGCGGGTATCGTAACACAATCCTCGGTTCACCAATGATATAAATGAAACAACCGCTTAGCTTCGATCCCCGTTTATTACTGCGCAAGACACTGACATCTACATAAAGCTTCTTACAATCGTTATCTATGTGTAGGTAGGCATAGTTATTATGCGCATACACATCAGGACCCCATTGCAGTCGGGAATCTATAGTGATTCCCAAAAAAGTTGTTGAATCGACTACATCTATGTGATCGTCTAACATATTAATATGCGTACTGACCTGCCTCACATTGGGCATAGTGAATTTGATGAGCTTGGTTTTTTTTGCATTAAGTAAAAGATTGTTAGCAGTAAACCATCGTAGTACTTGAGAGAGAGCATTATTTACATCGTCAAAGGTTGCTTTACCTCTGTCAGTTTTGAAAATCAATGACGTATCATCTGCAAACAATACTATCTCACACAGATCTGTAGTAAAGTAAGGAAGGTCATTTATATATATCAGGAATAATAAAGGTCCCAATATAGAGCCCTGGGGCACACCCATGCGTAATGGAGCCCCGGATGAGTCAGTTCCATTGACATTAACTGTTTGCGTTCTATCTGTGAGGTATGACTCTAACAATTTTTCTGACTCATTTGAAAAATTGTTAGAGTCAAGGTCAAACGAACAAAGGTCCTTACTATATGGCCGTCAAAGTTTATAATCATTTGCCAAACTCGATTAAGCCCTCAATGATACTAAATTTGAAAAGGAATTAAAGAAACTGTTAATGTTAAAGTCATATTACGATTTAAACGAATATTTTAGGGACAAAATTTAAATTACCATTCCTGACATTTATTAAAATAACAAACCTATATTGACTGACCATTATTTGAATTTTATCATGGCTTTTTAATTTTGACATTTGAGATTTTTATTTGACATTGTAATTTATTGACGTGAAAAAAGCATGACGTGGCATATTGAACAATTTAATTTTATTGTATAATTGTAAATTAATATTTGAATTGAAATTTGAGTAATGAAATGTAATGTTATTTTGACTATAATTTGATTAAATATTTTAAGTTCACAATTGCCTCATGGAGGCTGTAATGTAACATATTTACCACCTGTTTATGCTAATGTATATTTTTACTACCACTGTTTGTTACATTATGAAGTGAGTAAATGAATATGAATATGAATATCGGTCTGCGCGGCCCTTATATAGGCGGTGGTGGGGTAGGTGACGCTGCTATGGCCTGTTTTGCTTAGGCCTAGGCTAATACGGCCTCTCCTGACGTGGAGTCGTCCTCGGCGACTTCATGGGGTGACTGCGACGGGCTTGATGTACCTCGCGGTAGCGCCGACCCCTCGTGTAGTGCCGAAGACGGTCCGGCAATAGGCTCGTCCGTCTCACGTTGCGCTGTAGGCTGACCCTCCTCAGAGCCATGAGTTTTATCATCTGTAATAACAAACTGGTTTGTTAAGAGTTACCCAACAACGGAGTATACCCTGTCACACATCCCTTTCATACCGAATGTACTCATAAATTAATTAAAATCCGTAAGAAAAACTAGAGAGCTCTCGTCAAATCAAACCATCAACTTTTCTTCTTGCAGTCTTCGGACCTTGCTCGCGGGTTGATCGGCTAAATCTGCACCTGCGAACGCACCAGACGTGCGTAGGGCGTCCCCTATAACCGTCACACGAGACAGAGGCATACAGTGCGCATATCTCAGGTGGACAGAGGCATACAGTCCGCATGTCCTAAGTTGACAGAGGCATAAAGTCCGCATGTCTCAGGAGACAGAGGCATACAGTCCGCATATCTCAGGTGGACAGAGGCATAAAGTCCGCATGTCTATATACCACAGGGTTAATGATTTGACTTGCCAAGACAGCTGTCATAACGAGCAAAGAGGACAGAGAGTAGTAAAATTAAGTGCCTACCTACCTATATGAGTGCTGATTTCTAAATAGTGGGTTAATTTGTAAATATTGTGTTAATTCGTTTAATTGTTAACCTAACCTACCTGGGGACAACTAGCTACTTGTGATACTAAACTCTTGGCAAGTCGAACCATAACTCTATTCTCAACTCACCTTCAAAGAAAGCAGCGCACGTCTCGGGGCACCACTCTCCACGCCAGTGTACCATGTACTGAGCCGCTGCCTATGTAGTCTTTCCATAAGACCCACTCAGCAGCTTCAGTTCGTAGCGGTCACTCGGCAGACACTTCACCACGCGATAGGGTCCGCGCAAACCCGGGTCCAGCTTGTCTTTCGACTGAGAATATTTGATGACGAACACCAAATCATCAACAGCGAATTTACGAGGGTCGTGTCGTTCGCGATTGACGCGGGCATCCTGCTGAGATTGGTTTCGCCTCAGTAGCTCGCTGGCTCGGGTCCTACACAGCTCCCGCCATGCTTCCCGGTTCTGTGAACAATCTATGGCAACATCACGAACAAGCGACTGAATTACTGCTGTCGTAGCATCAGTACCTACGAGAAGGTTTAACGGCGAGGCTTGCGTTGTTTTTTGCTTCGTCATATTGAGTACGAGTTGAAGTCTCCAAGTCTCTTCTGACCAAGAAGCACTCTTGTGGTTGGCTTCTATCCGAATCATGTTTAGTACTGTTCTAACATACCTCTCTACTTGCCCATTTGAATTGTGCATTTCGGGGGTTATGTAATGGATATCACAACTACTATCTGAGAGCAATTTAGTAAAGTCTGCTGACTCGAACATTCGTCCGCGGTCAGTTATTATGAGTTTGGGAACTCCAAAAAGGAAATGGCATTCATAAAAGTGCGTTTAAATTCGCTAACGTCTTGTCTATAGATCAGGTAGAGAAGGCAAAACTTTGTGTATGCGTCTATCACTAACAAAACGAATTTGTATCCTTCGGACTCAGGTAAGGGACTTAATGCGTCGAAATGTAGGGTATGGAAAGGGATATTTGGCATTTCCCAAGAGGAAATCGCCTGATGTGGGGCTCTTGGTACACGTTTTTTTGAAATGCACACCAAGCAGTGGCTTATGTATTTTGCTACAAACTGTCGGAGTCCAGGGAACCAGAAATAATTTAAAATGAGATCGCTTGTTTTGTCCGCCCCGATGTGTTCATGCTCATCATGAAATATTCTAAGTAAGCTCAGTCTATGCCCCTTAGGAATGTAGCACAATGGCTTTGGTTCCTCACCGGTCCTCTCGTAGCGATAATTAAAGTACACCATTTGATTGAACGTACCGGTGAGAATCCAACTGACCATCGCGCAACTGTTGTATCAAGGTTTGGGTCTCGCCGTCCGCATGCTGAGCTATCTCTGCCCAGTTACGTGGTCTGTTAATGTGATAGACTTGACTTGGTAAATTTCTGCTAAGATAGTCAGCGTGGGACATCATGACACCTTTCTGGTACACGATCTCAAAAGAAAAATCTTGAAGGTACACCCACCATCGGGCAACACGCGGAAGCAGGTCCTTTTTATTTTAGTGGACTTAAGAGCGTTGCAGTCAGTAACAATTTTGAACTTCAAACCAATCAGGTAATGGCGAAAATGCTGCAATGCTCTTACGACCACCAATGTCTCTAATTCATTAGAGTGGTGTAACTAACCACCTGCGTCTTGCTCTAAAAATTATATGGAAATTAATAATTAATTGAGATCGAAACGGACTACGTTAATAACGCTTGGCTGTGATAATTTAAATTGGCTGTGTGATCGTCTAGTTTAAATGGTAGGACCGTACGTTGTGTTAATAGTAGTAAACTAAATTCTTTAAGAGGTACGTGGATGTTATAATTAAGTTTTCTCGAGAGTTTCATGGGTTTGTGCGCATTCAAGGAAGAGGAAAAAGAACGCCCCGAGGGGCGCCTGGTGAGCCCCAACACCAAACGCTTACCAGGAGTGGTGGCCATGTGAGAAACAATCATCCCAAACAAGCAATCTGCCACCCCCAGGAATAGGACTTAAATCTGAAACAAAACGCATTTAGCGTAATTATGCGCAACTAAGGGAACAACTGAGTTTAAAGAATTTAATATGAAATACTAACATCTACCTATTTGACTGTATGATAAGTCAACCAAGGGTTCGGGGTCCTTAAATTACCTAAATAAGTAATCTGAATCCAATATAATTCCATGATGATCCAACAGTATCGATGACAACTCGTATAAGACCGGGTCCTGAAATCTGCATTATGTCCTATGTGAAGTCATCGATACTCCCAGATCAACCAGTATTATTTAGATTAAAGATTCAGATTATTTTCCGACTAGTAAATAAATTTATACTAAACCCCTCTATATGAAATATAGATTGACCTAACAATATCCATGACACCAAGTTATGTCAGATAGATATTCCCACATCAATCAAAATTGTTTGGATTTGAAATAAATGTTGCAATTAATTCAATATAATACCAAGATGATCCAACAGTATCTATGACAACTCGTATAAGACCGGGTCCTGAAATCTGCATTATGTCCTATGTGAAGTCATAGATACTCCCACATCAACCAGCATTATTTTGAATTTGAAATAAATGTTGTAAAATTGACCCTTGGTAGGCTATCCTTGGCAGTCGGAAGTGAGCAATGAATTACTTATGATTTAATGTTGCAATTAGTTCAATATAATACCAAGATGATCAGACAGTATCTATGACAACTCGTATAAGACCGGGTCCTGAAATCTGCATTATGTCCTATGTGAAGTCATAGATACTCCCACATCAACCAGTATTATTTTGAATTTAACATAATGGCCCTTGAATTACTTATGATTTACAAAATATTTTAATTTGAAAATAATCTCAAGACTTTTATTAAATTCTTCTCTCAGTTTTATGGATATAGGATTTTGTATAAGGATCCCTAAAAATAGCCCATTTCCTAACTACCTAATTACTACAACGATTAACCTAAACAAATGAAGCTATTTTTAGAAGGTAGGATGGAACAGGTATTAGGAAGGATAGATCATTAAGAAAAAAGGGGGACCTACTCCTACCTAACGGTACCTCTGCCTGAACTACATATTTACAAACCTAGAACCCTGCAAAGAAACATATAATCCTAACTGTACCCTACCTACTTCCCACCTACAATATAAAATAATTAAGTTTGTTTGTTTTTTTATGTCAGATGTCTCAACGTCAGAACGTATACCTGCCTACCTAATTGAAGTTATCTACAATTATGATATCTATGAGAACTCAATATTTCTCCAAAAGTTAGTTAAAATAGATCAAGTAAGTCAATTTGGTAAACTTAAAGGTTTATAAGTCAAATATGCGTAGTCTTAGACGTAAAATAATGATAAGTAAAAGGTAAAATGAAGATTTCAAAGTTGTTTTGTTGTGAATTGGCTCAATAATCGAGCAACCATTTAAAAGATAAACGACAGTCATATTTGTTAAATAAAACCACTGAGGTTGTTTTTATGTAAAACAAGATCAAATGACCTTTGATTTACCACAGAAATATGTCAAAGCTTAATGGCTCTAATGAGCGCTAAATCGTCAATTAATAAACGTTTTGATACGTAAATCATATTCAAAACCCATTAAATATTTTCAAAGAGTTTTAACACGTAAGATGAAGATAAATAACACTTGAAAAAAATCATCGACCTCAGGTGGGACTCGAACCCACGTCCTATCGCATACCGGGCGAGTGCTTTGACCATTAAAAACTAGTGTTATTTATCTTCAATTAAACCTTGCATGGAATTGCTAAAAACAAAAATTTACAACGTAAGATGAACTTTAAATAGTCCGCGTTAATTTAGGTATCACAAATAAACACTCAAAATAAAACACAAAAAAAAGTCAAATAAAATTAGCATGCACCATGTCATCATGAAATTAAAAATGGGTTCAAACCAATATTAAAAAATCAATGCACACAAAATGTTACCCAATAATCGAAATTAGGTAAATTAATAGCAAACAACATGTCAATCTTTAAATCAAAATAACTTAGCTACAAAATTAACATTATTTAAATTTATTTAGCATTAAATCTGTGAAATAAGTAGTTATGTGTTAGAGGGGTTCTTGAATAAT
Organism: Anania fuscalis; assembly: GCA_950371115.1. Classification (NCBI taxonomy): domain Eukaryota; kingdom Metazoa; phylum Arthropoda; class Insecta; order Lepidoptera; family Crambidae; genus Anania; species Anania fuscalis. The sequence goes on along the minus strand of OX493326.1, from coordinate 4,685,390 downwards.
GAACAGCCGGTGAGATTTATACGTATATTACAGGAAATAGTCGTAGTTCACAACCAATTATGAGTACTCGTAGATGTTAGCAAGCGGATATAGCGGAGTATTACCACTGTGCTACTCTACTCGTGTATCCTTCAGATGGCTATATAAGTGTTTCAATAACTTGAAGGCCACTATATAAGGTCACCGAAGTCCCTAAGATGAGATACAATTTTAATGATAGGTCAGGTTCTTAAGGTTTAGAAAATTCCAAATGCCAGCGCGGAGTAACTAACAACTAGCGCCATCTAGTAGTTCATAGTGGAACTAATAATAAATTAATAGGTGTGAGGTTAAGACTTTAGGAATAACCAGGTGCTACCGCGAGTCACTGAAGGTCAGAGCCATCTAGGGGGCGAGCAGCAAACTACATGATATGTTTCGGGTTTGTATCTTACACTCTCCCCCATTTAATCCCGAAGAAGTCCCGACGAGGGGAATCCTAATGTTTCTTAGGCCTACCAGGTTTTCTTTGAGTTTGCGTACTCTGCGTAACTTCCTTGCGGGG